>CAWUFW010010135.1:0-723470 GCA_963921515.1 Calotriton arnoldi
AAGTAAGTGTCAGCAAATATTTATACCCGAGTAAAGTAGGTGTCAGCAAATATTAATCACCGAGTAAAGTAGTTGTCAGCAAATATTAATGACTGAAAAAGTAGGTGTCAGCAAATATTTATCACCGAGAACAGTAGGTGTCAGCAAATGTTAATCACCTAAAGAGGTGTCAGCAAAAATGTATCCCCGAGTATAGTGTCAGCAAATATTTATCACTGAGTAAAGCAGGTGACAGCAAATATAAAACACAGACTAAAGTAGGTGTCAGCAAATATTAATCACCCAAAATTAGGTGTCAGCAAATATTTATCCACGAGTAAAGTAGGTATCAGCAAATATTTATCACTGAGTAAAGTAGGTGTCAGCAAATATTATTACCGAGTAAAGTAGGTGTCAGCAAATATTAATCACCAAGTAAAGTAGGTGTCAGCAAATAATAATCAAAGAAAAAAGTAGGTGTCAGCAAATATTTATCACTGAGTAAAGTAGGTGTCAGCAAAAATTAATGACCTAAAAAAGTAGGTGTCAGGAAATATTTATCACCGAGTAAAGTAGGTGTCAGGAAATATTAATCACCGAGTAAAGCAGGTGTCAGCATAAATTAATGACCGAAAAAAGTAGGTGTCAGGAAATATTTATCACCGAGTAAAGTAGGTGTCAGGAAATATTTATCACCGACTAAAGTAGGTGTCAACAAATATTTATCACCGAGAAAAGTAGGTGTCAGCAAATGATAATCACCAAAAAAAGTAGGTGTCAGCAAATATTTATCACAGAGAAAAGTAGGTGTCAGCAATTATTAATCACCGAGTAAAGTAGGTGTCAGAAAATATTAATGACTGAAAATAGTAGATGTCAGCAAATATTTATCACAGAGTAAAGTAGCTGTCAGCAATATTTATCACAGAGAAAAGTAGGTGTCAGCAAATATTAATTACCGAAAAAACTAGGTGTCAGCAAATATTTATCACCGAGTAAAGTAGGTGTCAGCAAATATTTATCACTGAGCAACATAGGTGTCAGCAAATATTTATCTCCGATTAAAGTAGGTGTCAGCAAATATTTATCACAGAGAAAAGTAGGTGTCAGCAAATATTAAAAACAGAGTAAAGTAGGTGTCAGCAAATATTAAACACAGGCTAAAGTAGGTGTCAGTAAATATTAATCACCCAAAAAAGTAGGTGTCAGCAAATATTAATCACCAAGTAAAGTAGGTGTCAGCAAATAATAATCACAAAAAAAAGTAGGTGTCAGCAAATATTTATCACAGAGTAAAGTAGGTGTCAGCAAATATTTATCACCGAGTAAAGTAGGTGTCAGCAAATATTAATCACTGAGTAAAGTAGGTGTCAGCAAAAATTTAATGACTGAAAAAAGTAGGTGTCAGGAAATACTTATCACCGAGTAAAGTAGGTGTCAGCAAATATTTATCACCGAGTAAAGTAGGTGTCAGCAAATAATAATCACCAAAAAAAGTAGGTGTCAGCAAATATTTATCACAGAGTAAAGTAGGTGTCAGCAAATATTAATCACTGAGTAAAGTAGGTGCCAGGAAATATTAATCACCGAGTAAATTAGTTGTCGGCAAAATTAATGATTGAAAAAAGTAGGTGTCAGCAAATATTTATCACCGAGTAAAGTATGTGTCAGCAAATATTTATCACTGAGAAAAATATGTCAGCAAATATTTATCACCGATTAAAGTAGGTGTCAGCAAATATTTATCACCGAGAAAAGTAGGTGTCAGTAAATATTTATGACTGAGTAAAGTAATTGTCAGCAAATATTAATCACCCAAAAAGTAGGTGTCAGCAAATATTTATCCCCAAGTAAAGTAGGTGTCTGCAAATATTAATCACCATGTGAAGTAGGTGTCAGCAAATATTAATCACCGAGAACAGTAGGTGTCAGCAAATATTAATCACTAAAAAGTAGGTGTCAGCAAAAATGTATCCCCGAGTAAAGTAAGTGTCAGCAAATATTTATCACTGAGTAAAGCAGGTGACAGCAAATATAAAACACGGACTAAAGTAGGTGTCAGGAAATATTTATCACCGAGTAAAGTAGGTGTCAGCAAATATTTATCACCGAGTAAAGTAGGTGTCAGCAAATATTAATCACCGAGTAAAGTAGGTGTCAGCAAAAATTAATGACCGAAAAAAGTAGGTGTCAGGAAATATTTATCACCGAGTAAAGTAGGTGTCAGCAAATATTTATCACCGAGAAAAGTAGGTGTCAGCAAATAATAATCACCAAACAAAGTAGGTGTCAGCGAATATTTATCACAGAGTAAAGTAGGTGTCAGCAAATATTTATCACCGAGTGAAGTAGGTGTCATCAAATATTAATCACTGAGTAAAGTAGGTGTCAGCAAAAATTTAATGACTGAAAAAAGTAGGTGTCAGGAAATACTTATCACCGAGTAAAGTAGGTGTCAGCAAATATTTATCACCGAGTAAAGTAGGTGTCAGCAAATAATAATCACCAAAAAAAGTAGGTGTCAGCAAATATTTATCACAGAGTAAAGTAGGTGTCAGCAATTATTAATCACTGAGTAAAGTAGGTGTCAGCAAATATTAATGACTGAAAAAAGTAGGTGTCAGCAAATATTAATCACCAAGTAAAGTAGGTGTCAGCAAATATTTATCACAGAGTAAAGTAGGTGTCAGCAAATATTAATCACTGAGTAAAGTAGGTGTCAGGAAATATTAATGACTAAAAAAAGTAGGTGTCAGCAAATATTTATCACCGAGTAAAGTAGGTATCAGCAAATATTAATCACTGAGTAAAGTAAGTGTCAGCAAATATTTATCACTGAGTAAAGTAGGTGTCAGCAAATATTAAACACGGACTAAAGTAGGTGTCAGCAAATATTAATCACCGAGTAAAGTAGGTGTCAGCAAAAATTAATGACAGAAAAAAGTAGGTGTCAGGAAATATTTATCACCGAGTAAAGTAGATGTCAGCAAATATTTATCACCGAGTAAAGTAGGTGTCAGCAAATATTAATCACCGAGTAAAGTAGGTGTCAGCAAAAATTAATGACCGAAAAAGTAGGTGTCAGGAAATATTTATCCCCGAGTAAAGTAGGTGTCAGCAAATATTAATCACAGAGTAAAGTAGGTGTCAGCAAATATTAATCACCGAGTAAAGTAGGTGTCAGCAAAAATTAATGACCGAAAAAAGTAGGTGTCAGGAAATATTTATCCCGAGTAAAGTAGGTGTCAGCAAATATTAATCACAGAGTAAAGTAGGTGTCAGCAAATATTAATCACCGAGTAAAGTAGGTGTCAGCAAATATTAAGCAGTGAAAAAAGTAGGTTTCAGCAAATATTTATCCCCGAGTAAAGTAGGTGTCAGCAAATATTAATCACCGAGTAAAGTAGGTGTCAGCAAAAATTAATGACCGAAAAAGTAGGTGTCAGGAAATATTTATCACCGAGTAAAGTAGGTGTCTGCAAATATTTATCACCGAGAAAAGTAGGTGTCAGCAAATAATAATCACCAAAAAAGTAGGTGTCAGCAAATATTTATCCCCGAGTAAAGTAGGTGTCAGCAAATATTAATCACCGAGTAAATTAGTTGTCAGCAAATATTAATGACTGAAAAAAGTAGGTGTCAGCAAATATTTATCACCGAGTAAAGTATGTGTCAGCAAATATTTATCACTGAGAAAAATATGTCAGCAAATATTTATCACCGATTAAAGTAGGTGTCAGCAAATATTTATCACCGAGAAAAGTAGGTGTCAGTAAATATTTATGACTGAGTAAAGTAATTGTCAGCAAATATTAATCACCCAAAAAGTAGGTGTCAGCAAATATTTATCCCCAAGTAAAGTAGGTGTCCGCAAATATTAATCACCATGTGAAGTAGGTGTCAGCAAATATTAATCACAGAGAACAGTAGGTGTCAGCAAATATTAATCACCGAGAACAGTAGGTGTCAGCAAATATTAATCACCAAAAAGTAGGTGTCAGCAAAAATGTATCCCCGAGTAAAGTAAGTGTCAGCAAATATTTATCACTGAGTAAAGCAGGTGACAGCAAATATAAAACACGGACTAAAGTAGGTGTCAGCAAATATTAATCACCCAAAAAAGTAGGTGTCAGCAAATATTTATCCACGAGTAAAGTAGGTATCATCAAATATTTATCACTGAGTAAAGTAGGTGTCAGCAAATATTTATCACTGAGTAAAGTAGGTGTCAGCAAATATTTATCACCGAGTAAAGTAGGTATCAGCAAATATTAATCACCAAGTAAAGTAGGTGTCAGCAAATAATAATCACAGAAAAAAGTAGGTGTCAGCAAATATTTATCACCGTGTAAAGTAGGTGTCAGCAAATATTAATCAGTGAAAAAAGTAGGTGTCAGCAAATATTTATCCCCGAGTAAAGTAGGTGTCAGCAAATATTAATCACTGAGTAAATTAGGTGTCAGCAAAATTTAATGACAGAAAAAAGTAGGTGTCAGCAAATATTATAAACGAGTAAAGTAGGTGTCAGCAAAAATTAATGACCGAAAAAAGTAGGTGTCAGGAAATATTTATCACCGAGTAAAGTAGGTGTCAGCAAATATTTATCACCGAGAAAAGTAGGTGTCAGCAAATAAAAATCACCCAAAAAGTAGGTGTCAGCAATTATTAATCAGCGAGTAAAGTAGGTGTCAGGAAATATTAATGACTGAAAAAAGTAGGTGTCAGCAAATATTTATCCCCGAGTAAAGTAGGTGTCAGCAAATATTAATCACTGAGTAAAGTTGGTGTCAGCAAAAATTAATGACCGAAAAAAGTAGGTGTCAGGAAATATTTATCACCGAGTAAAGTAGGTGTCAGCAAATATTTATCACTGAGAAAAGTAGGTGTCAGCAAATAATAATCACCAAAAAAGTAGGTGTCAGCAAATATTTATCACAGAGTAAAGTAGGTGTCAGGAAATATTTATCACCGAGTAAAGTAGGTGTCAGCAAATATTAATCACCGAGTAAAGTAGGTGTCAGCAAAAACTTAATGACCAAAAAAAGTAGGTGTCAGGAAATATTTATCACCGAGTAAAGTAGGTGTCAGCAAATATTTATCACCGAGTAAAGTAGGTGTCAGCAAATAATAATCACCACAAAAAGTAGGTGTCAGCAAATATTTATCACAGAGTAAAGTAGGTGTCAGCAATTATTAATCACTGAGTAAAGTAGGTGTCAGCAAATATTAATGACTGAAAAAAGTAGGTGTCAGCAAATATTAATCACCAAGTAAAGTAGGTGTCAGCAAATATTTATCACTGAGTAATGTAGGTGTCAGCAAATATTTATCACCGAGTAAAGTAGGTGTCAGCAAATATTAATCACCACGTAAAGTAGGTGTCAGCAAATAATAATCACAGAAAGAAGTAGGTGTCAGCAAATATTTATCACCGAGTAAAGTAGGTATCAGCAAATATTAATCAGTGAAAAAAGTAGGTGTCAGCAAATATTTATCCCCGAGTAAAGTAGGTGTCAGCAAATATTAATCACCAAGTAAAGTAGGTGTCAGCAAATATTTATCACCGAGTAAAGTAGGTATCAGCAAATAATAATCACCCAAAAAAGTAGGTGTCAGCAAATATTTATCACCGAGAAAAGTAGGTGTCAGTAAATATTTATGACTGAGTAAAGTAATTGTCAGCAAATATTAATCACCCAAAAAGTAGGTGTCAGCAAATATTTATCCCCAAGTAAAGTAGGTGTCTGCAAATATTAATCACCATGTGAAGTAGGTGTCAGCAAATATTAATCACCGAGAACAGTAGGTGTCAGCAAATATTAATCACCAAAAAGTAGGTGTCAGCAAAAATGTATCCCCGAGTAAAGTAAGTGTCAGCAAATATTTATCACTGAGTAAAGCAGGTGACAGCAAATATAAAACACGGACTAAAGTAGGTGTCAGGAAATATTTATCACCGAGTAAAGTAGGTGTCAGCAAATATTAATCACCGAGTAAAGTAGGTGTCAGCAAAAATTAATGACCGAAAAAAGTAGGTGTCAGGAAATATTTATCACCGAGTAAAGTAGGTGTCAGCAAATATTTATCACCGAGAAAAGTAGGTGTCAGCAAATAATAATCACCAAGTAAAGTAGGTGTCTGCAAATATTTATCACCGAAAAAGTAGGTGTCAGCAAATAATAATCACCAAAAAAGTAGGTGTCAGCAAATATTTATCCCCGAGTAAAGTAAGTGTCAGCAAATATTAATCACCGAGTAAATTAGTTGTCAGCAAATATTAATGACTGAAAAAAGTAGGTGTCAGCAAATATTTATCACAGAGTAAAGTAGGTGTCAGCAAATATTTATCACCGAGTAAAGTAGGTGTCAGCAAATATTAATCACCGAGTAAAGTAGGTGTCAGCAAAAATGTAATGACTGAAAAAAGTAGGTGTCAGGAAATACTTATCACTGAGTAAAGTAGGTGTCAGCAAATATTTATCACCGAGTAAAGTAGGTGTCAGCAAATAATAATCACCAAAAAAGTAGGTGTCAGCAAATATTTATCAGAGTAAAGTAGGTGTCAGCAATTATTAATGACTGAGTAAAGTAGGTGTCAGCAAATATTAATGACTGAAAAAAGTAGGTGTCAGCAAATATTAATCACCAAGTAAAGTAGGTGTCAGCAAATATTTATCACAGAGTAAAGTAGGTGTCAGCAAATATTAATCACTGAGTAAAGTAGGTGTCAGGAAATATTAATGACTAAAAAAAGTAGGTGTCAGCAAATATTTATCACCGAGTAAAGTAGGTATCAGCAAATATTTATCACTGAGTAAAGTAGGTATCAGCAAATATTAAACACGGACTAAAGTAGGTGTCAGCAAATATTAATCACCGAGTAAAGTAGGTGTCAGCAAAAATTAATGACAGAAAAAAGTAGGTGTCAGGAAATATTTATCACCGAGTAAAGTAGGTGTCAGCAAATATTTATCACCGAGTAAAGTATGTGTCAGCAAATATTAATCACCGAGTAAAGTAGGTGTCAGCAAAAATTAATGACCGAAAAAAGTAGGTGTCAGGAAATATTTATCACCGAGTAAAGTAGGTATCAGCAAATATTTATCACCGAGAAAAGTAGGTGTCAGCAAATAATAATCACCAAAAAAGTAGGTGTCAGCAAATATTTATCACAGAGTAAAGTAGGTGTCAGTAATTATTAATCACTGAGTAAAGAAGGTGTCAGGAAATATTAATGACTGAAAAAAGTAGGTGTCAGCAAATATTTATCCCTGAGTAAAGTAGGCGTCAGCAAATATTAATCACCGAGAAAAGTAGGTATCAGCAAATATTAATCACTGAGTAAAGTAGGTGTCAGCAAAAATTAATGACCGAAAAAGTAGGTGTCAGGAAATATTTATCCCGAGTAAAGTAGGTGTCAGCAAATATTAATTACCGAGTAAAGTAGGTGTCAGCAAATATTAATCACCGAGTAAAGTAGGTGTCAGCAAATATTAAGCAGTGAAAAAAGTAGGTGTCAGCAAATATTTATCCCCGAGTAAAGTAGGTGTCACCAAATATTAATCACCGAGTAAAGTAGGTGTCAGCAAAAATTAATGACCGAAAAAAGTAGGTGTCAGGAAATATTTATCACCGAGTAAAGTAGGTGTCTGCAAATATTTATCACCGAGAAAAGTAGGTGTCAGCAAATAATAATCACCAAAAAAGTAGGTGGCAGCAAATATTTATCCCCGAGTAAAGTAGGTGTCAGCAAATATTAATCACCGAGTAAATTAGTTGTCAGCAAATATTAATGACTGAAAAAAGTAGGTGTCAGCAAATATTTATCACCGAGTAAAGTATGTCAGCAAATATTTATCACTGAGAAAAATATGTCAGCAAATATTTATCACCGATTAAAGTAGGTGTCAGCAAATATTTATCACCGAGAAAAGTAGGTGTCAGTAAATATTTATGACTGAGTAAAGTAATTGTCAGCAAATATTAATCACCCAAAAAGTAGGTGTCAGCAAATATTTATCCCCATGTAAAGTAGGTGTCCGCAAATATTAATCACCAGGTGAAGTAGGTGTCAGCAAATATTAATCACCGAGAACAGTAGGTGTCAGCAAATATTAATCACCGAGAACAGTAGGTGTCAGCAAATATTAATCACCAAAAAGTAGGTGTCAGCAAAAATGTATCCCCGAGTAAAGTAAGTGTCAGCAAATATTTATCACTGAGTAAAGCAGGTGACAGCAAATATAAAACACGGACTAAAGTAGGTGTCAGCAAATATTAATCACCCAAAAAAGTAGGTGTCAGCAAATATTTATCCACGAGTAAAGTAGGTATCATCAAATATTTATCACTGAGTAAAGTAGGTGTCAGCAAATATTTATCACTGAGTAAAGTAGGTGTCAGCAAATATTAATCACCAAGTAAAGTAGGTGTCAGCAAATAATAATCACAGAAAAAAGTAGGTGTCAGCAAATATTTATCACCGAGTAAAGTAGGTGTCAGCAAATATTAATCAGTGAAAAAAGTAGGTGTCAGCAAATATTTATCCCGAGTAAAGTAGGTGTCAGAAAATATTAATCACCGAGTAAATTAGGTGTCAGCAAAAATTAATGACAGAAAAAAGTAGGTGTCAGCAAATATTATAACCGAGTAAAGTAGGTGTCAGCAAAAATTAATGACCGAAAAAGTAGGTGTCAGGAAATATTTATCACCGAGTAAAGTAGGTGTCAGCAAATATTTATCACCGAGAAAAGTAGGTGTCAGCAAATAAAAACCACCAAAAAAAGTAGGTGTCAGCAATTATTAATCACCGAGTAAAGTAGGTGTCAGGAAATATTAATGACTGAAAAAAGTAGGTGTCAGCAAATATTTATCCCGAGTAAAGTAGGTGTCAGCAAATATTAATCACTGAGTAAAGTTGGTGTCAGCAAAAATTAATGACCGAAAAAAGTAGGTGTCAGGAAATATTTATCACCGAGTAAAGTAGGTGTCAGCAAATATTTATCACTGAGTAAATTAGTTGTCAGCAAATATTAATGACTGAAAAAAGTAGGTGTCAGCAAATATTTATCACCGAGTAAAGTATGTGTCAGCAAATATTTATCACTGAGAAAAATATGTCATCAAATATTTATCACCGATTAAAGTAGGTGTCAGCAAATATTTATCACCGAGAAAAGTAGGTGTCAGTAAATATTTATGACTGAGTAAAGTAATTGTCAGCAAATATTAATCACCCAAAAAGTAGGTGTCAGCAAATATTTATCCCCAAGTAAAGTAGGTGTCCGCAAATATTAATCACCATGTGAAGTAGGTGTCAGCAAATATTAATCACCGAGAACAGTAGGTGTCAGCAAATATTAATCACCAAAAAGTAGGTGTCAGCAAAAATGTATCCCCGAGTAAAGTAAGTGTCAGCAAATATTTATCACTGAGTAAAGCAGGTGACAGCAAATATAAAACACGGACTAAAGTAGGTGTCAGCAAATATTAATCACCCAAAAAGTAGGTGTCAGCAAATATTTATCCACGAGTAAAGTAGGTATCATCAAATATTTATCACTGAGTAAAGTAGGTGTCAGCAAATATTTATCACTGAGTAAAGTAGGTGTCAGCAAATATTAATCACCAAGTAAAGTAGGTGTCAGCAAATAATAATCACAGAAAAAAGTAGGTGTCAGCAAATATTTATCACCGTGTAAAGTAGGTGTCAGCAAATATTAATCAGTGAAAAAAGTAGGTGTCAGCAAATATTTATCCCCGAGTAAAGTAGGTGTCAGCAAATATTAATCACCGAGTAAATTAGGTGTCAGCAAAAATTAATGACAGAAAAAAGTAGGTGTCAGCAAATATTATAACCGAGTAAAGTAGGTGTCAGCAAAAATTAATGACCGAAAAAAGTAGGTGTCAGGAAATATTTATCACCGAGTAAAGTAGGTGTCAGCAAATATTTATCACCGAGAAAAGTAGGTGTCAGCAAATAAAAACCACCAAAAAAAGTAGGTGTCAGCAATTATTAATCACCGAGTAAAGTAGGTGTCACGAAATATTAATGACTGAAAAAAGTAGGTGTCAGCAAATATTTATCCCCGAGTAAAGTAGGTGTCAGCAAATATTAATCACTGAGTAAAGTTGGTGTCAGCAAAAATTAATGACCGAAAAAAGTAGGTGTCAGGAAATATTTATCACCGAGTAAAGTAGGTGTCAGCAAATATTTATCACTGAGTAAATTAGTTGTCAGCAAATATTAATGACTGAAAAAAGTAGGTGTCAGCAAATATTTATCATCGAGTAAAGTATGTGTCAGCAAATATTTATCACTGAGAAAAATATGTCATCAAATATTTATCACCGATTAAAGTAGGTGTCAGCAAATATTTATCACCGAGAAAAGTAGGTGTCAGTAAATATTTATGACTGAGTAAAGTAATTGTCAGCAAATATTAATCACCCAAAAAGTAGGTGTCAGCAAATATTTATCCCCAAGTAAAGTAGGTGACCGCAAATATTAATCACCATGTGAAGTAGGTGTCAGCAAATATTAATCACCGAGAACAGTAGGTGTCAGCAAATATTAATCACCAAAAAGTAGGTGTCAGCAAAAATGTATCCCCGAGTAAAGTAAGTGTCAGCAAATATTTATCACTGAGTAAAGCAGGTGACAGCAAATATAAAACACGGACTAAAGTAGGTGTCAGCAAATATTAATCACCCAAAAAAGTAGGTGTCAGCAAATATTTATCCACGAGTAAAGTAGGTATAAGCAAATATTTATCACTGAGTAAAGTAGGTGTCAGCAAATATTTATCACTGAGTAAAGTAGGTGTCAGCAAATATTTATCACCGAGTAAAGTAGGTGTCAGCAAATATTAATCACCAAGTAAAGTAGGTGTCAGCAAATAATAATCACAGAAAAAAGTAGGTGTCCGCAAATATTAATCACCATGTGAAGTAGGTGACAGCAAATATTAATCACCGAGAACAGTAGGTGTCAGCAAATATTAATCACCGAGAACAGTAGGTGTCAGCAAATATTAATCACCAAAAAGTAGGTGTCAGCAAAAATGTATCCCGAGTAAAGTAAGTGTCAGCAAATATTTATCACTGAGTAAAGCAGGTGACAGCAAATATAAAACACGGACTAAAGTAGGTGTCAGCAAATATTAATCACCCAAAAAAGTAGGTGTCAGCAAATATTTATCACCAAGTAAAGTAGGTGTCAGCAAATAATAATCACCGAAAAAAGTAGGTGTCAGCAAATATTTATCACCAATTAAAGTAGGTGTCAACAAATATTTATCACCGATTAAAGTAGGTGTCAGCAAATATTAATCACCAAGTAAAGTAGGTGTCAGCAATTATTAATCACCGAGTAAAGTAGGTGTCAGCAAATATTAATCAGTGAAAAAAGTAGGTGTCAGCAAATATTTATCCCCGAGTAAAGTGGTTGTCAGCAAATATTAATCACCGAGTAAAGTAGGTGTCAGCAAAATTAATGACCGAAAGTAGTAGGTGTCAGGAAATATTTATCACCGAGTATAGTGGGTGTCAGCAAATATTTATCACTGAGAAAAGTAGGTGTCAGCAAATAATAATCACCAAAAAAAGTAAGTGTCAGCAAATATTTATCCCCGAGTAAAGTAGGTGTCAGCAAATATTAATCACCGAGTAAAGTAGTTGTCAGCAAATATTAATGACTGAAAAAAGTAGGTGTCAGCAAATATTTATCACCGAGAACAGTAGGTGTCAGCAAATATTAATCACCTAAAGAGGTGTCAGCAAAAATGTATCCCCGAGTATAGTGTCAGCAAATATTTATCACTGAGTAAAGCAGGTGACAGCAAATATAAAACACAGACTAAAGTAGGTGTCAGCAAATATTAATCACCCAAAATTAGGTGTCAGCAAATATTTATCCACGAGTAAAGTAGGTATCAGCAAATATTTATCACTGAGTAAAGTAGGTGTCAGCAAATATTATTACCGAGTAAAGTAGGTGTCAGCAAATATTAATCACCAAGTAAAGTAGGTGTCAGCAAATAATAATCAAAGAAAAAAGTAGGTGTCAGCAAATATTTATCACTGAGTAAAGTAGGTGTCAGCAAAAATTAATGACCTAAAAAAGTAGGTGTCAGGAAATATTTATCACCGAGTAAAGTAGGTGTCAGGAAATATTAATCACCGAGTAAAGCAGGTGTCAGCATAAATTAATGACCGAAAAAAGTAGGTGTCAGGAAATATTTATCACCGAGTAAAGTAGGTGTCAGGAAATATTTATCACCGACTAAAGTAGGTGTCAACAAATATTTATCACCGAGAAAAGTAGGTGTCAGCAAATGATAATCACCAAAAAAAGTAGGTGTCAGCAAATATTTATCACAGAGAAAAGTAGGTGTCAGCAATTATTAATCACCGAGTAAAGTAGGTGTCAGAAAATATTAATGACTGAAAATAGTAGATGTCAGCAAATATTTATCACAGAGTAAAGTAGCTGTCAGCAATATTTATCACAGAGAAAAGTAGGTGTCAGCAAATATTAATTACCGAAAAAACTAGGTGTCAGCAAATATTTATCACCGAGTAAAGTAGGTGTCAGCAAATATTTATCACTGAGCAACATAGGTGTCAGCAAATATTTATCTCCGATTAAAGTAGGTGTCAGCAAATATTTATCACAGAGAAAAGTAGGTGTCAGCAAATATTAAAAACAGAGTAAAGTAGGTGTCAGCAAATATTAAACACAGGCTAAAGTAGGTGTCAGTAAATATTAATCACCCAAAAAAGTAGGTGTCAGCAAATATTAATCACCAAGTAAAGTAGGTGTCAGCAAATAATAATCACCAAAAAAAGTAGGTGTCAGCAAATATTTATCACCGAGTGAAGTAGGTGTCAGCAAATATTAATCACTGAGTAAAGTAGGTGTCAGCAAAAATTTAATGACTGAAAAAAGTAGGTGTCAGGAAATACTTATCACCGAGTAAAGTAGGTGTCAGCAAATATTTATCACCGAGTAAAGTAGGTGTCAGCAAATAATAATCACCAAAAAAAGTAGGTGTCAGCAAATATTTATCACAGAGTAAAGTAGGTGTCAGCAATTATTAATGACTGAGTAAAGTAGGTGTCAGCAAATATTAATGACTGAGAAAAGTAGGTGTCAGCAAATATTAATCACCAAGTAAAGTAGGTGTCAGCAAATATTTATCACAGAGTAAAGTAGGTGTCAGCAAATATTAATCACTGAGTAAAGTAGGTGCCAGGAAATATTAATCACCGAGTAAATTAGTTGTCGGCAAAATTAATGACTGAAAAAAGTAGGTGTCAGCAAATATTTATCACCGAGTAAAGTATGTGTCAGCAAATATTTATCACTGAGAAAAATATGTCAGCAAATATTTATCACCGATTAAAGTAGGTGTCAGCAAATATTTATCACCGAGAAAAGTAGGTGTCAGTAAATATTTATGACTGAGTAAAGTAATTGTCAGCAAATATTAATCACCCAAAAAGTAGGTGTCAGCAAATATTTATCCCCAAGTAAAGTAGGTGTCTGCAAATATTAATCACCATGTGAAGTAGGTGTCAGCAAATATTAATCACCGAGAACAGTAGGTGTCAGCAAATATTAATCACTAAAAAGTAGGTGTCAGCAAAAATGTATCCCCGAGTAAAGTAAGTGTCAGCAAATATTTATCACTGAGTAAAGCAGGTGACAGCAAATATAAAACACGGACTAAAGTAGGTGTCAGGAAATATTTATCACCGAGTAAAGTAGGTGTCAGCAAATATTTATCACCGAGTAAAGTAGGTGTCAGCAAATATTAATCACCGAGTAAAGTAGGTGTCAGCAAAAATTAATGACCGAAAAAAGTAGGTGTCAGGAAATATTTATCACCGAGTAAAGTAGGTGTCAGCAAATATTTATCACCGAGAAAAGTAGGTGTCAGCAAATAATAATCACCAAACAAAGTAGGTGTCAGCGAATATTTATCACAGAGTAAAGTAGGTGTCAGCAAATATTTATCACCGAGTGAAGTAGGTGTCATCAAATATTAATCACTGAGTAAAGTAGGTGTCAGCAAAAATTTAATGACTGAAAAAAGTAGGTGTCAGGAAATACTTATCACCGAGTAAAGTAGGTGTCAGCAAATATTTATCACCGAGTAAAGTAGGTGTCAGCAAATAATAATCACCAAAAAAGTAGGTGTCAGCAAATATTTATCACAGAGTAAAGTAGGTGTCAGCAATTATTAATGACTGAGTAAAGTAGGTGTCAGCAAATATTAATGACTGAAAAAAGTAGGTGTCAGCAAATATTAATCACCAAGTAAAGTAGGTGTCAGCAAATATTTATCACAGAGTAAAGTAGGTGTCAGCAAATATTAATCACTGAGTAAAGTAGGTGTCAGGAAATATTAATGACTAAAAAAAGTAGGTGTCAGCAAATATTTATCACCGAGTAAAGTAGGTATCAGCAAATATTAATCACTGAGTAAAGTAAGTGTCAGCAAATATTTATCACTGAGTAAAGTAGGTGTCAGCAAATATTAAACATGGACTAAAGTAGATGTCAGCAAATATTAATCACCGAGTAAAGTAGGTGTCAGCAAAAATTAATGACAGAAAAAAGTAGGTGTCAGGAAATATTTATCACCGAGTAAAGTAGGTGTCAGCAAATATTTATCACCGAGTAAAGTAGGTGTCAGCAAATATTAATCACCGAGTAAAGTAGGTGTCAGCAAAAATTAATGACCGAAAAAAGTAGGTGTCAGGAAATATTTATCCCCGAGTAAAGTAGGTGTCAGCAAATATTAATCACCGAGTAAAGTAGGTGTCAGCAAATATTAATCACCGAGTAAAGTAGGTGTCAGCAAAAATTAATGACCGAAAAAGTAGGTGTCAGGAAATATTTATCCCCGAGTAAAGTAGGTGTCAGCAAATATTAATCACAGAGTAAAGTAGGTGTCAGCAAATATTAATCACCGAGTAAAGTAGGTGTCAGCAAATATTAAGCAGTGAAAAAAGTAGGTGTCAGCAAATATTTATCCCCGAGTAAAGTAGGTGTCAGCAAATATTAATCACCGAGTAAAGTAGGTGTCAGCAAAAATTAATGACCGAAAAAAGTAGGTGTCAGGAAATATTTATCACCGAGTAAAGTAGGTGTCTGCAAATATTTATCACCGAGAAAAGTAGGTGTCAGCAAATAATAATCACCAAAAAAAGTAGGTGTCAGCAAATATTTATCCCCGAGTAAAGTAGGTGTCAGCAAATATTAATCACCGAGTAAAGTAGTTGTCAGCAAATATTAATGACTGAAAAAAGTAGGTGTCAGCAAATATTTATCACCCAGTAAAGTATGTGTCAGCAAATATTTATCACTGAGAAAAATATGTCAGCAAATATTTATCACCGATTAAAGTAGGTGTCAGCAAATATTTATCACCGAGAAAAGTAGGTGTCAGTAAATATTTATGACTGAGTAAAGTAATTGTCAGCAAATATTAATCACCCAAAAAGTAGGTGTCAGCAAATATTTATCCCCAAGTAAAGTAGGTGTCCGCAAATATTAATCACCATGTGAAGTAGGTGTCAGCAAATATTAATCACAGAGAACAGTAGGTGTCAGCAAATATTAATCACCGAGAACAGTAGGTGTCAGCAAATATTAATCACCAAAAAGTAGGTGTCAGCAAAAATGTATCCCCGAGTAAAGTAAGTGTCAGCAAATATTTATCACTGAGTAAAGCAGGTGACAGCAAATATAAAACACGGACTAAAGTAGGTGTCAGCAAATATTAATCACCCAAAAAAGTAGGTGTCAGCAAATATTTATCCACGAGTAAAGTAGGTATCATCAAATATTTATCACTGAGTAAAGTAGGTGTCAGCAAATATTTATCACTGAGTAAAGTAGGTGTCAGCAAATATTTATCACCGAGTAAAGTAGGTATCAGCAAATATTAATCACCAAGTAAAGTAGGTGTCAGCAAATAATAATCACAGAAAAAAGTAGGTGTCAGCAAATATTTATCACCGTGTAAAGTAGGTGTCAGCAAATATTAATCAGTGAAAAAAGTAGGTGTCAGCAAATATTTATCCCCGAGTAAAGTAGGTGTCAGCAAATATTAATCACTGAGTAAATTAGGTGTCAGCAAAATTTAATGACAGAAAAAAGTAGGTGTCAGCAAATATTATAAACGAGTAAAGTAGGTGTCAGCAAAAATTAATGACCGAAAAAAGTAGGTGTCAGGAAATATTTATCACCGAGTAAAGTAGGTGTCAGCAAATATTTATCACCGAGAAAAGTAGGTGTCAGCAAATAAAAATCACCCAAAAAAGTAGGTGTCAGCAATTATTAATCAGCGAGTAAAGTAGGTGTCAGGAAATATTAATGACTGAAAAAAGTAGGTGTCAGCAAATATTTATCCCCGAGTAAAGTAGGTGTCAGCAAATATTAATCACTGAGTAAAGTAGGTGTCAGCAAAAATTAATGACCGAAAAAAGTAGGTGTCAGGAAATATTTATCACCGAGTAAAGTAGGTGTCAGCAAATATTTATCACTGAGAAAAGTAGGTGTCAGCAAATAATAATCACCAAAAAAAGTAGGTGTCAGCAAATATTTATCACAGAGTAAAGTAGGTGTCAGCAAATATTTATCACCGAGTAAAGTAGGTGTCAGCAAATATTAATCACCGAGTAAAGTAGGTGTCAGCAAAAACTTAATGACCAAAAAAAGTAGGTGTCAGGAAATATTTATCACCGAGTAAAGTAGGTGTCAGCAAATATTTATCACCGAGTAAAGTAGGTGTCAGCAAATAATAATCACCACAAAAAGTAGGTGTCAGCAAATATTTATCACAGAGTAAAGTAGGTGTCAGCAATTATTAATCACTGAGTAAAGTAGGTGTCAGCAAATATTAATGACTGAAAAAAGTAGGTGTCAGCAAATATTAATCACCAAGTAAAGTAGGTGTCAGCAAATATTTATCACTGAGTAATGTAGGTGTCAGCAAATATTTATCACCGAGTAAAGTAGGTGTCAGCAAATATTAATCACCACGTAAAGTAGGTGTCAGCAAATAATAATCACAGAAAGAAGTAGGTGTCAGCAAATATTTATCACCGAGTAAAGTAGGTATCAGCAAATATTAATCAGTGAAAAAAGTAGGTGTCAGCAAATATTTATCCCCGAGTAAAGTAGGTGTCAGCAAATATTAATCACCAAGTAAAGTAGGTGTCAGCAAATATTTATCACCGAGTAAAGTAGGTATCAGCAAATAATAATCACCCAAAAAAGTAGGTGTCAGCAAATATTTATCACCGAGAAAAGTAGGTGTCAGTAAATATTTATGACTGAGTAAAGTAATTGTCAGCAAATATTAATCACCCAAAAAGTAGGTGTCAGCAAATATTTATCCCCAAGTAAAGTAGGTGTCTGCAAATATTAATCACCATGTGAAGTAGGTGTCAGCAAATATTAATCACCGAGAACAGTAGGTGTCAGCAAATATTAATCACCAAAAAGTAGGTGTCAGCAAAAATGTATCCCCGAGTAAAGTAAGTGTCAGCAAATATTTATCACTGAGTAAAGCAGGTGACAGCAAATATAAAACACGGACTAAAGTAGGTGTCAGGAAATATTTATCACCGAGTAAAGTAGGTGTCAGCAAATATTAATCACCGAGTAAAGTAGGTGTCAGCAAAAATTAATGACCGAAAAAAGTAGGTGTCAGGAAATATTTATCACCGAGTAAAGTAGGTGTCAGCAAATATTTATCACCGAGAAAAGTAGGTGTCAGCAAATAATAATCACCAAGTAAAGTAGGTGTCTGCAAATATTTATCACCGAAAAAAGTAGGTGTCAGCAAATAATAATCACCAAAAAAAGTAGGTGTCAGCAAATATTTATCCCCGAGTAAAGTAAGTGTCAGCAAATATTAATCACCGAGTAAATTAGTTGTCAGCAAATATTAATGACTGAAAAAAGTAGGTGTCAGCAAATATTTATCACAGAGTAAAGTAGGTGTCAGCAAATATTTATCACCGAGTAAAGTAGGTGTCAGCAAATATTAATCACCGAGTAAAGTAGGTGTCAGCAAAAATGTAATGACTGAAAAAAGTAGGTGTCAGGAAATACTTATCACTGAGTAAAGTAGGTGTCAGCAAATATTTATCACCGAGTAAAGTAGGTGTCAGCAAATAATAATCACCAAAAAAGTAGGTGTCAGCAAATATTTATCAGAGTAAAGTAGGTGTCAGCAATTATTAATGACTGAGTAAAGTAGGTGTCAGCAAATATTAATGACTGAAAAAAGTAGGTGTCAGCAAATATTAATCACCAAGTAAAGTAGGTGTCAGCAAATATTTATCACAGAGTAAAGTAGGTGTCAGCAAATATTAATCACTGAGTAAAGTAGGTGTCAGGAAATATTAATGACTAAAAAAAGTAGGTGTCAGCAAATATTTATCACCGAGTAAAGTAGGTATCAGCAAATATTTATCACTGAGTAAAGTAGGTATCAGCAAATATTAAACACGGACTAAAGTAGGTGTCAGCAAATATTAATCACCGAGTAAAGTAGGTGTCAGCAAAAATTAATGACAGAAAAAAGTAGGTGTCAGGAAATATTTATCACCGAGTAAAGTAGGTGTCAGCAAATATTTATCACCGAGTAAAGTATGTGTCAGCAAATATTAATCACCGAGTAAAGTAGGTGTCAGCAAAAATTAATGACCGAAAAAAGTAGGTGTCAGGAAATATTTATCACCGAGTAAAGTAGGTATCAGCAAATATTTATCACCGAGAAAAGTAGGTGTCAGCAAATAATAATCACCAAAAAAGTAGGTGTCAGCAAATATTTATCACAGAGTAAAGTAGGTGTCAGTAATTATTAATCACTGAGTAAAGAAGGTGTCAGGAAATATTAATGACTGAAAAAAGTAGGTGTCAGCAAATATTTATCCCTGAGTAAAGTAGGCGTCAGCAAATATTAATCACCGAGAAAAGTAGGTATCAGCAAATATTAATCACTGAGTAAAGTAGGTGTCAGCAAAAATTAATGACCGAAAAAAGTAGGTGTCAGGAAATATTTATCCCCGAGTAAAGTAGGTGTCAGCAAATATTAATTACCGAGTAAAGTAGGTGTCAGCAAATATTAATCACCGAGTAAAGTAGGTGTCAGCAAATATTAAGCAGTGAAAAAAGTAGGTGTCAGCAAATATTTATCCCCGAGTAAAGTAGGTGTCACCAAATATTAATCACCGAGTAAAGTAGGTGTCAGCAAAAATTAATGACCGAAAAAAGTAGGTGTCAGGAAATATTTATCACCGAGTAAAGTAGGTGTCTGCAAATATTTATCACCGAGAAAAGTAGGTGTCAGCAAATAATAATCACCAAAAAAGTAGGTGGCAGCAAATATTTATCCCCGAGTAAAGTAGGTGTCAGCAAATATTAATCACCGAGTAAATTAGTTGTCAGCAAATATTAATGACTGAAAAAAGTAGGTGTCAGCAAATATTTATCACCGAGTAAAGTATGTCAGCAAATATTTATCACTGAGAAAAATATGTCAGCAAATATTTATCACCGATTAAAGTAGGTGTCAGCAAATATTTATCACCGAGAAAAGTAGGTGTCAGTAAATATTTATGACTGAGTAAAGTAATTGTCAGCAAATATTAATCACCCAAAAAGTAGGTGTCAGCAAATATTTATCCCCATGTAAAGTAGGTGTCCGCAAATATTAATCACCAGGTGAAGTAGGTGTCAGCAAATATTAATCACCGAGAACAGTAGGTGTCAGCAAATATTAATCACCGAGAACAGTAGGTGTCAGCAAATATTAATCACCAAAAAGTAGGTGTCAGCAAAAATGTATCCCGAGTAAAGTAAGTGTCAGCAAATATTTATCACTGAGTAAAGCAGGTGACAGCAAATATAAAACACGGACTAAAGTAGGTGTCAGCAAATATTAATCACCCAAAAAGTAGGTGTCAGCAAATATTTATCCACGAGTAAAGTAGGTATCATCAAATATTTATCACTGAGTAAAGTAGGTGTCAGCAAATATTTATCACTGAGTAAAGTAGGTGTCAGCAAATATTAATCACCAAGTAAAGTAGGTGTCAGCAAATAATAATCACAGAAAAAAGTAGGTGTCAGCAAATATTTATCACCGTGTAAAGTAGGTGTCAGCAAATATTAATCAGTGAAAAAAGTAGGTGTCAGCAAATATTTATCCCGAGTAAAGTAGGTGTCAGAAAATATTAATCACCGAGTAAATTAGGTGTCAGCAAAAATTAATGACAGAAAAAAGTAGGTGTCAGCAAATATTATAACCGAGTAAAGTAGGTGTCAGCAAAAATTAATGACCGAAAAAAGTAGGTGTCAGGAAATATTTATCACCGAGTAAAGTAGGTGTCAGCAAATATTTATCACCGAGAAAAGTAGGTGTCAGCAAATAAAAACCACCAAAAAAAGTAGGTGTCAGCAATTATTAATCACCGAGTAAAGTAGGTGTCAGGAAATATTAATGACTGAAAAAAGTAGGTGTCAGCAAATATTTATCCCCGAGTAAAGTAGGTGTCAGCAAATATTAATCACTGAGTAAAGTTGGTGTCAGCAAAAATTAATGACCGAAAAAAGTAGGTGTCAGGAAATATTTATCACCGAGTAAAGTAGGTGTCAGCAAATATTTATCACTGAGTAAATTAGTTGTCAGCAAATATTAATGACTGAAAAAAGTAGGTGTCAGCAAATATTTATCACCGAGTAAAGTATGTGTCAGCAAATATTTATCACTGAGAAAAATATGTCATCAAATATTTATCACCGATTAAAGTAGGTGTCAGCAAATATTTATCACCGAGAAAAGTAGGTGTCAGTAAATATTTATGACTGAGTAAAGTAATTGTCAGCAAATATTAATCACCCAAAAAGTAGGTGTCAGCAAATATTTATCCCCAAGTAAAGTAGGTGTCCGCAAATATTAATCACCATGTGAAGTAGGTGTCAGCAAATATTAATCACCGAGAACAGTAGGTGTCAGCAAATATTAATCACCAAAAAGTAGGTGTCAGCAAAAATGTATCCCCGAGTAAAGTAAGTGTCAGCAAATATTTATCACTGAGTAAAGCAGGTGACAGCAAATATAAAACACGGACTAAAGTAGGTGTCAGCAAATATTAATCACCCAAAAAGTAGGTGTCAGCAAATATTTATCCACGAGTAAAGTAGGTATCATCAAATATTTATCACTGAGTAAAGTAGGTGTCAGCAAATATTTATCACTGAGTAAAGTAGGTGTCAGCAAATATTAATCACCAAGTAAAGTAGGTGTCAGCAAATAATAATCACAGAAAAAAGTAGGTGTCAGCAAATATTTATCACCGTGTAAAGTAGGTGTCAGCAAATATTAATCAGTGAAAAAAGTAGGTGTCAGCAAATATTTATCCCCGAGTAAAGTAGGTGTCAGCAAATATTAATCACCGAGTAAATTAGGTGTCAGCAAAAATTAATGACAGAAAAAAGTAGGTGTCAGCAAATATTATAACCGAGTAAAGTAGGTGTCAGCAAAAATTAATGACCGAAAAAAGTAGGTGTCAGGAAATATTTATCACCGAGTAAAGTAGGTGTCAGCAAATATTTATCACCGAGAAAAGTAGGTGTCAGCAAATAAAAACCACCAAAAAAAGTAGGTGTCAGCAATTATTAATCACCGAGTAAAGTAGGTGTCACGAAATATTAATGACTGAAAAAAGTAGGTGTCAGCAAATATTTATCCCCGAGTAAAGTAGGTGTCAGCAAATATTAATCACTGAGTAAAGTTGGTGTCAGCAAAAATTAATGACCGAAAAAAGTAGGTGTCAGGAAATATTTATCACCGAGTAAAGTAGGTGTCAGCAAATATTTATCACTGAGTAAATTAGTTGTCAGCAAATATTAATGACTGAAAAAAGTAGGTGTCAGCAAATATTTATCATCGAGTAAAGTATGTGTCAGCAAATATTTATCACTGAGAAAAATATGTCATCAAATATTTATCACCGATTAAAGTAGGTGTCAGCAAATATTTATCACCGAGAAAAGTAGGTGTCAGTAAATATTTATGACTGAGTAAAGTAATTGTCAGCAAATATTAATCACCCAAAAAGTAGGTGTCAGCAAATATTTATCCCCAAGTAAAGTAGGTGTCCGCAAATATTAATCACCATGTGAAGTAGGTGTCAGCAAATATTAATCACCGAGAACAGTAGGTGTCAGCAAATATTAATCACCAAAAAGTAGGTGTCAGCAAAAATGTATCCCCGAGTAAAGTAAGTGTCAGCAAATATTTATCACTGAGTAAAGCAGGTGACAGCAAATATAAAACACGGACTAAAGTAGGTGTCAGCAAATATTAATCACCCAAAAAGTAGGTGTCAGCAAATATTTATCCACGAGTAAAGTAGGTATAAGCAAATATTTATCACTGAGTAAAGTAGGTGTCAGCAAATATTTATCACTGAGTAAAGTAGGTGTCAGCAAATATTTATCACCGAGTAAAGTAGGTGTCAGCAAATATTAATCACCAAGTAAAGTAGGTGTCAGCAAATAATAATCACAGAAAAAAGTAGGTGTCCGCAAATATTAATCACCATGTGAAGTAGGTGACAGCAAATATTAATCACCGAGAACAGTAGGTGTCAGCAAATATTAATCACCGAGAACAGTAGGTGTCAGCAAATATTAATCACCAAAAAGTAGGTGTCAGCAAAAATGTATCCCCGAGTAAAGTAAGTGTCAGCAAATATTTATCACTGAGTAAAGCAGGTGACAGCAAATATAAAACACGGACTAAAGTAGGTGTCAGCAAATATTAATCACCCAAAAAAGTAGGTGTCAGCAAATATTTATCCACGAGTAAAGTAGGTATCATCATATATTTATCACTGAGTAAAGTAGGTGTCAGCAAATATTTATCACTGAGTAAAGTAGGTGTCAACAAATATTTATCACCGAGTAAAGTAGGTATCAGCAAATATTAATCACCAAGTAAAGTAGGTGTCAGCAAATAATAATCACAGAAAAAAGTAGGTGTCAGCAAATATTTATCACCGTGTAAAGTAGGTGTCAGCAAATATTAATCAGTGAAAAAAGTAGGTGTCAGCAAATATTTATCCCCGAGTAAAGTAGGTGTCAGCAAATATTAATCACCGAGTAAATTAGGTGTCAGCAAAAATTAATGACAGAAAAAGTAGGTGTCAGCAAATATAACCGAGTAAAGTAGGTGTCAGTAAAAATTAATGACCGAAAAAAGTAGGTGTCAGGAAATATTTATCACCGAGTAAAGTAGGTGTCAGCAAATATTTATCACAGAGAAAAGTAGGTGTCAGCAAATAAAAATCACCCAAAAAAGTAGGTGTCAGCAATTATTAATCACCGAGTAAAGTAGGTGTCAGGAAATATTAATGACTGAAAAAAGTAGGTGTCAGCAAATATTTATCCCCGAGTAAAGTAGGTGTCAGCAAATATTATTCACTGAGTAAAGTTGGTGTCAGCAAAAATTAATGTCCGAAAAAGTAGGTGTCAGGAAATATTTATCACCGAGTAAAGTAGGTGTCAGCAAATATTTATCACTGAGTAAATTAGTTGTCAGCAAATATTAATGACTGAAAAAAGTAGGTGTCAGCAAATATTTATCACCGAGTAAAGTATGTGTCAGCAAATATTTATCACTGAGAAAAATATGTCATCAAATATTTATCACCGATTAAAGTAGGTGTCAGCAAATATTTATCACCGAGAAAAGTAGGTGTCAGTAAATATTTATGACTGAGTAAAGTAATTGTCAGCAAATATTAATCACCCAAAAAGTAGGTGTCAGCAAATATTTATCCCCAAGTAAAGTAGGTGTCCGCAAATATTAATCACCATGTGAAGTAGGTGTCAGCAAATATTAATCACCGAGAACAGTAGGTGTCAGCAAATATTAATCACCAAAAAGTAGGTGTCAGCAAAAATGTATCCCCGAGTAAAGTAAGTGTCAGCAAATATTTATCACTGAGTAAAGCAGGTGACAGCAAATATAAAACACGGACTAAAGTAGGTGTCAGCAAATATTAATCACCCAAAAAGTAGGTGTCAGCAAATATTTATCCACGAGTAAAGTAGGTATAAGCAAATATTTATCACTGAGTAAAGTAGGTGTCAGCAAATATTTATCACTGAGTAAAGTAGGTGTCAGCAAATATTTATCACCGAGTAAAGTAGGTGTCAGCAAATATTAATCACCAAGTAAAGTAGGTGTCAGCAAATAATAATCACAGAAAAAAGTAGGTGTCAGCAAATATTTATCACTGAGTAAAGTAGGTGTCAGCAAATATTAATCAGTGAAAAAAGTAGGTGTCAGCAAATATTTATCCCCGAGTAAAGTAGGTGTCAGCAAATGTTAATCACTGAGTAAAGTAGGTGTCAGCAAAAATTAATGACAGAAAAAAGTAGGTGTCAGGAAATATTTATCACCGAGTAAAGTAGGTGTCAGCAAATATTTATCACCGAGTAAAGTAGGTGTCAGCAAATATTAATCACCGAGTAAAGTAGGTGTCAGCAAAAATTAATGACCGAAAAAAGTAGGTGTCAGGAAATATTTATCACCGAGTAAAGTAGGTGTCAGCAAATATTTATCACCGAGAAAAGTAGGTGTCAGCAAATAATAATCACCAAAAAAGTAGGTGTCAGCAAATATTTATCACAGAGTAAAGTAGGTGTCAGGAAATATTTATCACCGAGTAAAGTAGGTGTCAGCAAATATTAATCACCGAGTAAAGTAGGTGTCAGCAAAAACTTAATGACCGAAAAAAGTAGGTGTCAGGAAATATTTATCACCGAGTAAAGTAGGTGTCAGCAAATATTTATCACCGAGTAAAGTAGGTGTCAGCAAATAATAATCACCACAAAAAGTAGGTGTCAGCAAATATTTATCACAGAGTAAAGTAGGTGTCAGCAATTATTAATCACTGAGTAAAGTAGGTGTCAGCAAATATTAATGACTGAAAAAAGTAGGTGTCAGCAAATATTAATCAACAAGTAAAGTAGGTGTCAGCAAATATTTATCACTGAGTAATGTAGGTGTCAGCAAATATTTATCACCGAGTAAAGTAGGTGTCAGCAAATATTAATCACCACGTAAAGTAGGTGTCAGCAAATAATAATCACAGAAAGAAGTAGGTGTCAGCAAATATTTATCACCGAGTAAAGTAGGTATCAGCAAATATTAATCAGTGAAAAAAGTAGGTGTCAGCAAATATTTATCCCGAGTAAAGTAGGTGTCAGCAAATATTAATCACCAAGTAAAGTAGGTGTCAGCAAATATTTATCACCGAGTAAAGTAGGTATCAGCAAATAATAATCACCCAAAAAAGTAGGTGTCAGCAAATATTTATCACAGAGTAAAGTAGGTGTCAGTAATTATTAATCACTGAGTAAAGAACGTGACAGGAAATATTAATGACTGAAAAAAGTAGGTGTCAGCAAATATTTATCCCTGAGTAAAGTAGGCGTCAGCAAATATTAATCACCGAGTAAAGTAGGTGTCAGCAAAAATTAATGACCGAAAAAAGTAGGTGTCAGGAAATATTTATCACAGAGTAAAGTAGGTGTCAGCAAATATTTATCACAGAGTAAAGTAGGTGTCAGCAAATATTAATCACCGAGTAAAGTAGGTGTCAGCAAAAATTAATGACTGAAAAAAGTAGGTGTCAGGAAATATTTATCCCCGAGTAAAGTAGGTGTCAGCAAATATTAATCACTGAGTAAAGTAGGTGTCAGCAAATATTAATCACCGAGTAAAGTAGGTGTCAGCAAATATTAATCAGTGAAAAAAGTAGGTGTCAGCAAATATTTCTCCCCGAGTAAAGTAGGTGTCAGCAAATATTAATCACCGAGTAGAGTAGGTGTCAGCAAAAATTAATGACCGTAAAAAGTAGGTGTCAGGAAATATTTATCACCGAGTAAAGTAGGTGTCTGCAAATATTTATCACCGAGAAAAGTAGGTGTCAGCAAATAATAATCACCAAAAAAAGTAGGTGTCAGCTAATATTTATCCCCGAATAAAGTAGGTGTCAGCAAATATTAATCACCGAGTACATTAGTTGTCAGCAAATATTAATGACTGAAAAAAGTAGGTGTCAGCAAATATTTATCACCGAGTAAAGTATGTCAGCAAATATTTATCACTGAGAAAAATATGTCAGCAAATATTTATCACCGATTAAAGTAGGTGTCAGCAAATATTTATCACCGAGAAAAGTAGGTGTCAGTAAATATTTATGACTGAGTAAAGTAATTGTCAGCAAATATTAATCACCCAAAAAGTAGGTGTCAGCAAATATTTATCCCCAAGTAAAGTAGGTGTCCGCAAATATTAATCACCATGTGAAGTAGGTGTCAGCAAATATTAATCACCGAGAACATTAGGTGTCAGCAAATATTAATCACCAAAAAGTAGGTGTCAGCAAAAATGTATCCCCGAGTAAAGTAAGTGTCAGCAAATATTTATCACTGAGTAAAGCAGGTGACAGCAAATATAAAACACGGACTAAAGTAGGTGTCAGCAAATATTAATCACCCAAAAAAGTAGGTGTCAGCAAATATTTATCCACGAGTAAAGTAGGTATCAGCAAATATTTATCACTGAGTAAAGTAGGTGTCAGAAAATATTTATCACTGAGTAAAGTAGGTGTCAGCAAATATTTATCACCGAGTAAAGTAGGTGTCAGCAAATATTAATCACCAAGTAAAGTAGGTGTCAGCAAATAATAATCACAGAAAAAAGTAGGTGTCAGCAAATATTTATCACTGAGTAAAGTAGGTGTCAGCAAATATTAATCAGTGAAAAAAGTAGGTGTCAGCAAATATTTATCCCCGAGTAAAGTAGGTGTCAGCAAATGTTAATCACTGAGTAAAGTAGGTGTCAGCAAAAATTAATGACAGAAAAAAGTAGGTGTCAGGAAATATTTATCACCGAGTAAAGTAGGTGTCAGCAAATATTTATCACCGAGTAAAGTAGGTGTCAGCAAATATTAATCACCGAGTAAAGTAGGTGTCAGCAAAAATTAATGACCGAAAAAAGTAGGTGTCAGGAAATATTTATCACCGAGTAAAGTAGGTGTCAGCAAATATTTATCACCGAGAAAAGTAGGTGTCAGCAAATAATAATCACCAAAAAAAGTAGGTGTCAGCAAATATTTATCACAGAGTAAAGTAGGTGTCAGGAAATATTTATCACCGAGTAAAGTAGGTGTCAGCAAATATTAATCACCGAGTAAAGTAGGTGTCAGCAAAAACTTAATGACCGAAAAAAGTAGGTGTCAGGAAATATTTATCACCGAGTAAAGTAGGTGTCAGCAAATATTTATCACCGAGTAAAGTAGGTGTCAGCAAATAATAATCACCACAAAAAGTAGGTGTCAGCAAATATTTATCACAGAGTAAAGTAGGTGTCAGCAATTATTAATCACTGAGTAAAGTAGGTGTCAGCAAATATTAATGACTGAAAAAAGTAGGTGTCAGCAAATATTAATCAACAAGTAAAGTAGGTGTCAGCAAATATTTATCACTGAGTAATGTAGGTGTCAGCAAATATTTATCACCGAGTAAAGTAGGTGTCAGCAAATATTAATCACCACGTAAAGTAGGTGTCAGCAAATAATAATCACAGAAAGAAGTAGGTGTCAGCAAATATTTATCACCAAGTAAAGTAGATGTCAGCAAATATTTATCACCGAGTAAAGTAGGTATCAGCAAATAATAATCACCCAAAAAAGTAGGTGTCAGCAAATATTTATCACAGAGTAAAGTAGGTGTCAGTAATTATTAATCACTGAGTAAAGAACGTGACAGGAAATATTAATGACTGAAAAAAGTAGGTGTCAGCAAATATTTATCCCTGAGTAAAGTAGGCGTCAGCAAATATTAATCACCGAGTAAAGAAGGTGTCAGCAAAAATTAATGACCGAAAAAAGTAGGTGTCAGGAAATATTTATCACCGAGTAAAGTAGGTGTCAGCAAATATTTATCACAGAGTAAAGTAGGTGTCAGCAAATATTAATCACCGAGTAAAGTAGGTGTCAGCAAAAATTAATGACTGAAAAAAGTAGGTGTCAGGAAATATTTATCCCCAAGTAAAGTAGGTATCAGCAAATATTAATCACTGAGTAAAGTAGGTGTCAGCAAATATTAATCACTGAGTAAAGTAGGTGTCAGCAAATATTAATCAGTGAAAAAAGTAGGTGTCAGCAAATATTTATCCCCAAGTAAAGTAGGTGTCAGCAAATATTATTCACCGAGTAAAGTAGGTGTCAGCAAATATTTATCACCGAATAAAGTAGGTATCAGCAAATAATAATCACCCAAAAAAGTAGGTGTCAGCAAATATTTATCACAGAGTAAAGTAGGTGTCAGTAATTATTAATCACTGAGTAAAGAACGTGACAGGAAATATTAATGACTGAAAAAAGTAGGTGTCAGCAAATATTTATCCCTGAGTAAAGTAGGCGTCAGCAAATATTAATCACCGAGTAAAGTAGGTGTCAGCAAAAATTAATGACCGAAAAAAGTAGGTGTCAGGAAATATTTATCACAGAGTAAAGTAGGTGTCAGCAAATATTTATCACAGAGTAAAGTAGGTGTCAGCAAATATTAATCACCGAGTAAAGTAGGTGTCAGCAAAAATTAATGACTGAAAAAAGTAGGTGTCAGGAAATATTTATCCCCGAGTAAAGTAGGTGTCAGCAAATATTAATCACTGAGTAAAGTAGGTGTCAGCAAATATTAATCACCGAGTAAAGTAGGTGTCAGCAAATATTAATCAGTGAAAAAAGTAGGTGTCAGCAAATATTTCTCCCCGAGTAAAGTAGGTGTCAGCAAATATTAATCACCGAGTAGAGTAGGTGTCAGCAAAAATTAATGACCGTAAAAAGTAGGTGTCAGGAAATATTTATCACCGAGTAAAGTAGGTGTCTGCAAATATTTATCACCGAGAAAAGTAGGTGTCAGCAAATAATAATCACCAAAAAAAGTAGGTGTCAGCTAATATTTATCCCCGAATAAAGTAGGTGTCAGCAAATATTAATCACCGAGTACATTAGTTGTCAGCAAATATTAATGACTGAAAAAAGTAGGTGTCAGCAAATATTTATCACCGAGTAAAGTATGTCAGCAAATATTTATCACTGAGAAAAATATGTCAGCAAATATTTATCACCGATTAAAGTAGGTGTCAGCAAATATTTATCACCGAGAAAAGTAGGTGTCAGTAAATATTTATGACTGAGTAAAGTAATTGTCAGCAAATATTAATCACCCAAAAAGTAGGTGTCAGCAAATATTTATCCCCAAGTAAAGTAGGTGTCCGCAAATATTAATCACCATGTGAAGTAGGTGTCAGCAAATATTAATCACCGAGAACATTAGGTGTCAGCAAATATTAATCACCAAAAAGTAGGTGTCAGCAAAAATGTATCCCCGAGTAAAGTAAGTGTCAGCAAATATTTATCACTGAGTAAAGCAGGTGACAGCAAATATAAAACACGGACTAAAGTAGGTGTCAGCAAATATTAATCACCCAAAAAAGTAGGTGTCAGCAAATATTTATCCACGAGTAAAGTAGGTATCAGCAAATATTTATCACTGAGTAAAGTAGGTGTCAGAAAATATTTATCACTGAGTAAAGTAGGTGTCAGCAAATATTTATCACCGAGTAAAGTAGGTGTCAGCAAATATTAATCACCAAGTAAAGTAGGTGTCAGCAAATAATAATCACAGAAAAAAGTAGGTGTCAGCAAATATTTATCACTGAGTAAAGTAGGTGTCAGCAAATATTAATCAGTGAAAAAAGTAGGTGTCAGCAAATATTTATCCCCGAGTAAAGTAGGTGTCAGCAAATGTTAATCACTGAGTAAAGTAGGTGTCAGCAAAAATTAATGACAGAAAAAAGTAGGTGTCAGGAAATATTTATCACCGAGTAAAGTAGGTGTCAGCAAATATTTATCACCGAGTAAAGTAGGTGTCAGCAAATATTAATCACCGAGTAAAGTAGGTGTCAGCAAAAATTAATGACCGAAAAAAGTAGGTGTCAGGAAATATTTATCACCGAGTAAAGTAGGTGTCAGCAAATATTTATCACCGAGAAAAGTAGGTGTCAGCAAATAATAATCACCAAAAAAGTAGGTGTCAGCAAATATTTATCACAGAGTAAAGTAGGTGTCAGGAAATATTTATCACCGAGTAAAGTAGGTGTCAGCAAATATTAATCACCGAGTAAAGTAGGTGTCAGCAAAAACTTAATGACCGAAAAAAGTAGGTGTCAGGAAATATTTATCACCGAGTAAAGTAGGTGTCAGCAAATATTTATCACCGAGTAAAGTAGGTGTCAGCAAATAATAATCACCACAAAAAGTAGGTGTCAGCAAATATTTATCACAGAGTAAAGTAGGTGTCAGCAATTATTAATCACTGAGTAAAGTAGGTGTCAGCAAATATTAATGACTGAAAAAAGTAGGTGTCAGCAAATATTAATCAACAAGTAAAGTAGGTGTCAGCAAATATTTATCACTGAGTAATGTAGGTGTCAGCAAATATTTATCACCGAGTAAAGTAGGTGTCAGCAAATATTAATCACCACGTAAAGTAGGTGTCAGCAAATAATAATCACAGAAAGAAGTAGGTGTCAGCAAATATTTATCACCAAGTAAAGTAGATGTCAGCAAATATTTATCACCGAGTAAAGTAGGTATCAGCAAATAATAATCACCCAAAAAAGTAGGTGTCAGCAAATATTTATCACAGAGTAAAGTAGGTGTCAGTAATTATTAATCACTGAGTAAAGAACGTGACAGGAAATATTAATGACTGAAAAAAGTAGGTGTCAGCAAATATTTATCCCTGAGTAAAGTAGGCGTCAGCAAATATTAATCACCGAGTAAAGAAGGTGTCAGCAAAAATTAATGACCGAAAAAAGTAGGTGTCAGGAAATATTTATCACCGAGTAAAGTAGGTGTCAGCAAATATTTATCACAGAGTAAAGTAGGTGTCAGCAAATATTAATCACCGAGTAAAGTAGGTGTCAGCAAAAATTAATGACTGAAAAAGTAGGTGTCAGGAAATATTTATCCCCAAGTAAAGTAGGTATCAGCAAATATTAATCACTGAGTAAAGTAGGTGTCAGCAAATATTAATCACCGAGTAAAGTAGGTGTCAGCAAATATTAATCAGTGAAAAAAGTAGGTGTCAGCAAATATTTATCCCCGAGTAAAGTAGGTGTCAGCAAATATTAATCACCAAGTAAAGTAGGTGTCAGCAAATATTTATCACCGAGTAAAGTAGGTATCAGCAAATAATAATCACCCAAAAAGTAGGTGTCAGCAAATATTTATCACAGAGTAAAGTAGGTGTCAGTAATTATTAATCACTGAGTAAAGAACGTGACAGGAAATATTAATGACTGAAAAAAGTAGGTGTCAGCAAATATTTATCCCTGAGTAAAGTAGGCGTCAGCAAATATTAATCACCGAGTAAAGTAGGTGTCAGCAAAAATTAATGACCGAAAAAAGTAGGTGTCAGGAAATATTTATCACCGAGTAAAGTAGGTGTCAGCAAATATTTATCACAGAGTAAAGTAGGTGTCAGCAAATATTAATCACCGAGTAAAGTAGGTGTCAGCAAAAATTAATGACTGAAAAAAGTAGGTGTCAGGAAATATTTATCCCCAAGTAAAGTAGGTGTCAGCAAATATTAATCACTGAGTAAAGTAGGTGTCAGCAAATATTAATCACCGAGTAAAGTAGGTGTCAGCAAATATTAATCAGTGAAAAAAGTAGGTGTCAGCAAATATTTATCCCCGAGTAAAGTAGGTGTCAGCAAATATTAATCACCGAGTAGAGTAGGTGTCAGCAAAAATTAATGACCGAAAAAAGTAGGTGTCAGGAAATATTTATCACCGAGTAAAGTAGGTGTCTGCAAATATTTATCACCGAGAAAAGTAGGTGTCAGCAAATAATTATCACCAAAAAAAGTAGGTGTCAGCAAATATTTATCCCCGAATAAAGTAGGTGTCAGCAAATATTAATCACCGAGTACATTAGTTGTCAGCAAATATTAATGACTGAAAAAAGTAGGTGTCAGCAAATATTTATCACCGAGTAAAGTATGTCAGCAAATATTTATCACTGAGAAAAATATGTCAGCAAATATTTATCACCGATTAAAGTAGGTGTCAGCAAATATTTATCACCGAGAAAAGTAGGTGTCAGTAAATATTTATGACTGAGTAAAGTAATTGTCAGCAAATATTAATCACCCAAAAAGTAGGTGTCAGCAAATATTTATCCCCAAGTAAAGTAGGTGTCCGCAAATATTAATCACCATGTGAAGTAGGTGTCAGCAAATATTAATCACCGAGAACATTAGGTGTCAGCAAATATTAATCACCAAAAAGTAGGTGTCAGCAAAAATGTATCCCCGAGTAAAGTAAGTGTCAGCAAATATTTATCACTGAGTAAAGCAGGTGACAGCAAATATAAAACACGGACTAAAGTAGGTGTCAGCAAATATTAATCACCCCAAAAAGTAGGTGTCAGCAAATATTTATCCACGAGTAAAGTAGGTATCAGCAAATATTTATCACTGAGTAAAGTAGGTGTCAGAAAATATTTATCACTGAGTAAAGTAGGTGTCAGCAAATATTTATCACCGAGTAAAGTAGGTGTCAGCAAATATTAATCACCAAGTAAAGTAGGTGTCAGCAAATAATAATCACAGAAAAAAGTAGGTGTCAGCAAATATTTATCCCCGAGTAAAGTAGGTGTCAGCAAATATTAATCACCGAGTAAAGTAGGTGTCAGCAAAAATTAATGACTGAAAAAAGTAGGTGTCAGGAAATATTTATCCCCGAGTAAAGTAGGTGTCAGCAAATATTAATCACTGAGTAAAGTAGGTGTCAGCAAATATTAATCACCGAGTAAAGTAGGTGTCAGCAAATATTAATCAGTGAAAAAAGTAGGTGTCAGCAAATATTTATCCCCGAGTAAAGTAGGTGTCAGCAAATATTAATCACCGAGTAGAGTAGGTGTCAGCAAAAATTAATGACCGAAAAAAGTAGGTGTCAGGAAATATTTATCACCGAGTAAAGTAGGTGTCTGCAAATATTTATCACCGAGAAAAGTAGGTGTCAGCAAATAATAATCACCAAAAAAAGTAGGTGTCAGCAAATATTTATCACAGAGTAAAGTAGGTGTCAGCAAATATTAATCAGTGAGTAAAGTAGGTGTCAGGAAATATTAATGACTGAAAAAAGTAGGTGTCAGCAAATATTTATCACCGAGTAAAGTAGGTATCAGCAAATATTAATCACTGAGTAAAGTAAGTGTCAGCAAATATTTATCACTGAGTAAAGCAGGTATCAGCAAAAATTAAACACGGACTAAAGTAGGTGTCAGCAAATATTAATCACCGAGTAAATTAGGTGTCAGCAAAAATTAATGACAGAAAAAAGTAGGTGTCAGGAAATATTTATCACCAAGTAAAGTAGGTGTCAGCAAATATTTATCACCGAGTAAAGTAGGTATCAGCAAATAATCACCCAAAAAAGTAGGTGTCAGCAAATATTTATCACAGAGTAAAGTAGGTGTCAGTAATTATTAATCACTGAGTAAAGAAGGTGTCAGGAAATATTAATGACTGAAAAAAGTAGGTGTCAGCAAATATTTATCCCTGAGTAAAGTAGGCGTCAGCAAATATTAATCACCGAGTAAAGTAGGTGTCAGCAAAAATTAATGACCGAAAAAAGTAGGTGTCAGGAAATATTTATCACCGAGTAAAGTAGGTGTCAGCAAATATTTATCACCGAGTAAAGTAGGTGTCAGCAAATATTAATCACCGAGTAAATTAGGTGTCAGCAAAAATTAATGACTGAAAAAAGTAGGTGTCAGGAAATATTTATCCCCGAGTAAAGTAGGTGTCAGCAAATATTAATCACTGAGTAAAGTAGGTGTCAGCAAATATTAATGGCCGAAAAAAGTAGGTGTCAGGAAATATTAATCAGTGAAAAAAGTAGGTGTCATCAAATATTTATCCCCAAGTAAAGTAGGTGTCAGCAAATATTAATCACCGAGTAGAGTAGGTGTCAGCAAAAATTAATGACCGAAAAAAGTAGGTGTCAGGAAATATTTATCACCGAGTAAAGTAGGTGTCTGCAAATATTTATCACCGAGAAAAGTAGGTGCCAGCAAATAATAATCACCCAAAAAAGTAGGTGTCAGCAAATATTTATCACAGAGTAAAGTAGGTGTCAGCAAATATTTATCACCGAGTAAAGTAGGTGTCAGCAAATATTAATCACCAAGTAAAGTAGGTGTCAGCAATTATTAATCACTGAGTAAAGTAGGTGTCAGGAAATATTAATGAGTGAAAAAAGTAGGTGTCAGCAAATATTTATCACCGAGTAAAGTAGGTATCAGCAAATATTAATCACTGAGTAAAGTAAGTGTCAGCAAATATTTATCACTGAGTAAAGCAGGTGTCAGCAAATATTAAACACGGACTAAAGTAGGTGTCAGCAAATATTAATGACCCAAAAAAGTAGGTGTCAGCAAATTTTATCCCCGAGTAAAGTAGGTATCAGCAAATATTTATCACTGAGTAAAGTAGGTGTCAGCAAATATTTATCACTGAGTAAAGTAGGTGTCAGCAAATATTTATCACCGAGAAAAGTAGGTGTCAGTAAATATTTATGACTGAGTAAAGTAATTGTCAGCAAATATTAATCACCCAAAAAGTAGGTGTCAGCAAATATTTATCCACAAGTAAAGTAGGTGTCTGCAAATATTAATCACCATGTGAAGTAGGTGTCAGCAAATATTAATCACCGAGAACAGTAGGTGTCAGCAAATATTAATCACCAAAAAGTAGGTTTCAGCAAAAATGTATCCCTGAGTAAAGTAAGTGTCAGCAAATAGTTATCACTGAGTAAAGCAGGTGACAGCAAATATAAAACACGGACTAAAGTAGGTGTCAGCAAATATTAATCACCCAAAAAAGTAGGTGTCAGCAAATATTTATCCACGAGTAAAGTAGGTATCAGCAAATATTTATCACTGAGTAAAGTAGGTGTCAGAAAATATTTATCACTGAGTAAAGTAGGTGTCAGCAAATATTTATCACCGAGTAAAGTAGGTGTCAGCAAATATTAATCACCAAGTAAAGTAGGTGTCAGCAAATAATAATCACAGAAAAAGTAGGTGTCAGCAAATATTTATCCCCGAGTAAAGTAGGTGTCAGCAAATATTAATCACCGAGTAAATTAGTTGTCAGCAAATATTAATGACTGAAAAAAGTAGGTGTCAGCAAATATTTATCACCGAGTAAAGTATGTGTCAGCAAATATTTATCACCGAGTAAAGTAGGTGTCAGCAAATATTAATCACCAAGTAAAGTAGGTGTCAGCAAATAAGAATCACAGAAAAAAGTAGGTGTCAGCAAATATTTATCACCGAGTAAAGTAGGTGTCAGCAAATATTAATCAGTGAAAAAAGTAGGTGTCAGCAAATATTTATCCCCGAGTAAAGTAGGTGTCAGCAAATATTAATCACAGAGTAAAGTAGGTGTCAGCAAAAATTAATGACAGAAAAAAGTAGGTGTCAGGAAATATTTATCACCGAGTAAAGTAGGTGTCAGCAAATATTTATCACCAAGTAAAGTAGGTGTCAGCAAATATTAATCACCGAGTAAAGTAGGTGTCAGCAAAAATTAATGACCGAAAAAAGTAGGTGTCAGGAAATATTTATCACCGAGTAAAGTAGGTGTCAGCAAATATTTATCACCGAGAAAAGTAGGTGTCAGCAAATAATAATCACCCAAAAAAGTAGGTGTCAGCAAATATTTATCACAGAGTAAAGTAGGTGTCAGCAAATATTTATCACCGAGTAAAGTAGGTGTCAGCAAATATTAATCACCGAGTAAAGTAGGTGTTAGCAAAAATTTAATGACTGAAAAAAGTAGGTGTCAGGAAATATTTATCACCGAGTAAAGTAGGTGTCAGCAAATATTTATCACCGAGTAAAGTAGGTGTCAGCAAATATTTATGACTGAAAAAAGTAGGTGTCAGCAAATATTAATCACCAAGTAAAGTAGGTGTCAGCAAATATTTATCACTGAGTAATGTAGGTGTCAGCAAATATTTATCACCGAGTAAAGTAGGTGTCAGCAAATATTAATCACCACGTAAAGTAGGTGTCAGCAAATAATAATCACAGAAAGAAGTAGGTGTCAGCAAATATTTATCACCGAGTAAAGTAGGTATCAGCAAATATTAATCAGTGAAAAAAGTAGGTGTCAGCAAATATTTATCCCCGAGTAAAGTAGGTGTCAGCAAATATTAATCACCAAGTAAAGTAGGTGTCAGCAAATATTTATCACAGAGAAAAGTAGGTGTCAGCAAATAATAATCACCCAAAAAAGTAGGTGTCAGCAAATATTTATCACAGAGTAAAGTAGGTGTCAGTAATTATTAATCACTGAGTAAAGAAGGTGTCAGGAAATATTAATGACTGAAAAAAGTAGGTGTCAGCAAATATTTATCCCTGAGTAAAGTAGGTGTCAGCAAATATTAATCACCGAGTAAAGTAGGTGTCAGCAAAAATTAATGACCGAAAAAAGTAGGTGTCAGGAAATATTTATCACCGAGTAAAGTAGGTGTCAGCAAATATTTATCACAGAGTAAAGTAGGTGTCAGCAAATATTAATCACCGAGTAAAGTAGGTGTCAGCAAAAATTAATGACTGAAAAAAGTAGGTGTCAGGAAATATTTATCCCCGAGTAAAGTAGGTGTCAGCAAATATTAATCACTGAGTAAAGTAGGTGTCAGCAAATATTAATCACCGAGTAAAGTAGGTGTCAGCAAACATTAATCAGTGAAAAAAGTAGGTGTCAGCAAATATTTATCCCCGAGTAAAGTAGGTGTCAGCAAATATTAATCACCGAGTAAAGTAGGTGTCAGCAAAAATTAATGACCGAAAAAAGTAGGTCAGGAAATATTTATCACCGAGTAAAGTAGGTGTCTGCAAATATTTATCACCGAGAAAAGTAGGTGTCAGCAAATAATAATCACCAAAAAAAGTAGGTGTCAGCAAATATTTATCCCCGAGTAAAGTAGGTGTCAGTTAATATTAATCACCGAGTACATTAGTTGTCAGCAAATATTAATGACTGAAAAAAGTAGGTGTCAGCAAATATTTATCACCGAGTAAAGTATATCAGCAAATATTTATCACTGAGAAAAATATGTCAGCAAATATTTATCACCGATTACAGTAGGTGTCAGCAAATATTTATCACCGAGAAAAGTAGGTGTCAGTAAATATTTATGACTGAGTAAAGTAATTGTCAGCAAATATTAATCACCCAAAAGTAGGTGTCAGCAAATATTTATCCCCAAGTAAAGTAGGTGTCCGCAAATATTAATCACCATGTGAAGTAGGTGTCAGCAAATATTAATCACCGAGAACATTAGGTGTCAGCAAATATTAATCACCAAAAAGTAGGTGTCAGCAAAAATGTATCCCCGAGTAAAGTAAGTGTCAGCAAATATTTATCACTGAGTAAAGCAGGTGACAGCAAATATAAAACACGGACTAAAGTAGGTGTCAGCAAATATTAATCACCCAAAAAGTAGGTGTCAGCAAATATTTATCCACGAGTAAAGTAGGTATCAGCAAATATTTATCACTGAGTAAAGTAGGTGTCAGAAAATATTTATCACTGAGTAAAGTAGGTGTCAGCAAATATTTATCACCGAGTAAAGTAGGTGTCAGCAAATATTAATCACCAAGTAAAGTAGGTGTCAGCAAATAATAATCACAGAAAAAAGTAGGTGTCAGCAAATATTTATCCCCGAGTAAAGTAGGTGTCAGCAAATATTAATCACCGAGTAAAGTAGGTGTCAGCAAAAATTAATGACTGAAAAAAGTAGGTGTCAGGAAATATTTATCCCCGAGTAAAGTAGGTGTCAGCAAATATTAATCACTGAGTAAAGTAGGTGTCAGCAAATATTAATCAGTGAAAAAAGTAGGTGTCAGCAAATATTTATCACCGTGTAAAGTAGGTGTCAGCAAATATTAATCAGTGAAAAAAGTAGGTGTCAGCAAATATTTATCCCCGAGTAAAGTAGGTGTCAGCAAATATTAATCACCGAGTAAATTAGGTGTCAGCAAAAATTAATGACAGAAAAAAGTAGGTGTCAGCAAATATAACCGAGTAAAGTAGGTGTCAGTAAAAATTAATGACCGAAAAAAGTAGGTGTCAGGAAATATTTATCACCAAGTAAAGTAGGTGTCAGCAAATATTTATCACCGAGAAAAGTAGGTGTCAGCAAATAAAAATCACCAAAAAAAGTAGGTGTCAGCAATTATTAATCACCGAGTAAAGTAGGTGTCAGGAAATATTAATGACTGAAAAAAGTAGGTGTCAGCAAATATTTATCCCCGAGTAAAGTAGGTGTCAGCAAATATTATTCACTGAGTAAAGTTGGTGTCAGCAAAAATTAATGTCCGAAAAAAGTAGGTGTCAGGAAATATTTATCACCGAGTAAAGTAGGTGTCAGCAAATATTTATCACTGAGTAAATTAGTTGTCAGCAAATATTAATGACTGAAAAAAGTAGGTGTCAGCAAATATTTATCACCGAGTAAAGTATGTGTCAGCAAATATTTATCACTGAGAAAAATATGTCATCAAATATTTATCACCGATTAAAGTAGGTGTCAGCAAATATTTATCACCGAGAAAAGTAGGTGTCAGTAAATATTTATGACTGAGTAAAGTAATTGTCAGCAAATATTAATCACCCAAAAAGTAGGTGTCAGCAAATATTTATCCCCAAGTAAAGTAGGTGTCCGCAAATATTAATCACCATGTGAAGTAGGTGTCAGCAAATATTAATCACCGAGAACAGTAGGTGTCAGCAAATATTAATCACCAAAAAGTAGGTGTCAGCAAAAATGTATCCCCGAGTAAAGTAAGTGTCAGCAAATATTTATCACTGAGTAAAGCAGGTGACAGCAAATATAAAACACGGACTAAAGTAGGTGTCAGCAAATATTAATCACCCAAAAAGTAGGTGTCAGCAAATATTTATCCACGAGTAAAGTAGGTATAAGCAAATATTTATCACTGAGTAAAGTAGGTGTCAGCAAATATTTATCACTGAGTAAAGTAGGTGTCAGCAAATATTTATCACCGAGTAAAGTAGGTGTCAGCAAATATTAATCACCAAGTAAAGTAGGTGTCAGCAAATAATAATCACAGAAAAAAGTAGGTGTCAGCAAATATTTATCACTGAGTAAAGTAGGTGTCAGCAAATATTAATCAGTGAAAAAAGTAGGTGTCAGCAAATATTTATCCCCGAGTAAAGTAGGTGTCAGCAAATGTTAATCACTGAGTAAAGTAGGTGTCAGCAAAAATTAATGACAGAAAAAAGTAGGTGTCAGGAAATATTTATCACCGAGTAAAGTAGGTGTCAGCAAATATTTATCACCGAGTAAAGTAGGTGTCAGCAAATATTAATCACCGAGTAAAGTAGGTGTCAGCAAAAATTAATGACCGAAAAAAGTAGGTGTCAGGAAATATTTATCACCGAGTAAAGTAGGTGTCAGCAAATATTTATCACCGAGAAAAGTAGGTGTCAGCAAATAATAATCACCAAAAAAAGTAGGTGTCAGCAAATATTTATCACAGAGTAAAGTAGGTGTCAGGAAATATTTATCACCGAGTAAAGTAGGTGTCAGCAAATATTAATCACCGAGTAAAGTAGGTGTCAGCAAAAACTTAATGACCGAAAAAAGTAGGTGTCAGGAAATATTTATCACCGAGTAAAGTAGGTGTCAGCAAATATTTATCACCGAGTAAAGTAGGTGTCAGCAAATAATAATCACCACAAAAAGTAGGTGTCAGCAAATATTTATCACAGAGTAAAGTAGGTGTCAGCAATTATTAATCACTGAGTAAAGTAGGTGTCAGCAAATATTAATGACTGAAAAAAGTAGGTGTCAGCAAATATTAATCAACAAGTAAAGTAGGTGTCAGCAAATATTTATCACTGAGTAATGTAGGTGTCAGCAAATATTTATCACCGAGTAAAGTAGGTGTCAGCAAATATTAATCACCACGTAAAGTAGGTGTCAGCAAATAATAATCACAGAAAGAAGTAGGTGTCAGCAAATATTTATCACCGAGTAAAGTAGGTATCAGCAAATATTAATCAGTGAAAAAAGTAGGTGTCAGCAAATATTTATCCCCGAGTAAAGTAGGTGTCAGCAAATATTAATCATCAAGTAAAGTAGGTGTCAGCAAATATTTATCACCGAGTAAAGTAGGTATCAGCAAATAATAATCACCCAAAAAAGTAGGTGTCAGCAAATATTTATCACAGAGTAAAGTAGGTGTCAGTAATTATTAATCACTGAGTAAAGAACGTGACAGGAAATATTAATGACTGAAAAAAGTAGGTGTCAGCAAATATTTATCCCTGAGTAAAGTAGGCGTCAGCAAATATTAATCACCGAGTAAAGTAGGTGTCAGCAAAAATTAATGACCGAAAAAAGTAGGTGTCAGGAAATATTTATCACAGAGTAAAGTAGGTGTCAGCAAATATTTATCACAGAGTAAAGTAGGTGTCAGCAAATATTAATCACCGAGTAAAGTAGGTGTCAGCAAAAATTAATGACTGAAAAAAGTAGGTGTCAGGAAATATTTATCCCCGAGTAAAGTAGGTGTCAGCAAATATTAATCACTGAGTAAAGTAGGTGTCAGCAAATATTAATCACCGAGTAAAGTAGGTGTCAGCAAATATTAATCAGTGAAAAAAGTAGGTGTCAGCAAATATTTCTCCCCGAGTAAAGTAGGTGTCAGCAAATATTAATCACCGAGTAGAGTAGGTGTCAGCAAAAATTAATGACCGTAAAAAGTAGGTGTCAGGAAATATTTATCACCGAGTAAAGTAGGTGTCTGCAAATATTTATCACCGAGAAAAGTAGGTGTCAGCAAATAATAATCACCAAAAAAAGTAGGTGTCAGCTAATATTTATCCCCGAATAAAGTAGGTGTCAGCAAATATTAATCACCGAGTACATTAGTTGTCAGCAAATATTAATGACTGAAAAAAGTAGGTGTCAGCAAATATTTATCACCGAGTAAAGTATGTCAGCAAATATTTATCACTGAGAAAAATATGTCAGCAAATATTTATCACCGATTAAAGTAGGTGTCAGCAAATATTTATCACCGAGAAAAGTAGGTGTCAGTAAATATTTATGACTGAGTAAAGTAATTGTCAGCAAATATTAATCACCCAAAAAGTAGGTGTCAGCAAATATTTATCCCCAAGTAAAGTAGGTGTCCGCAAATATTAATCACCATGTGAAGTAGGTGTCAGCAAATATTAATCACCGAGAACATTAGGTGTCAGCAAATATTAATCACCAAAAAGTAGGTGTCAGCAAAAATGTATCCCCGAGTAAAGTAAGTGTCAGCAAATATTTATCACTGAGTAAAGCAGGTGACAGCAAATATAAAACACGGACTAAAGTAGGTGTCAGCAAATATTAATCACCCAAAAAAGTAGGTGTCAGCAAATATTTATCCACGAGTAAAGTAGGTATCAGCAAATATTTATCACTGAGTAAAGTAGGTGTCAGAAAATATTTATCACTGAGTAAAGTAGGTGTCAGCAAATATTTATCACCGAGTAAAGTAGGTGTCAGCAAATATTAATCACCAAGTAAAGTAGGTGTCAGCAAATAATAATCACAGACAAAAGTAGGTGTCAGCAAATATTTATCACTGAGTAAAGTAGGTGTCAGCAAATATTAATCAGTGAAAAAAGTAGGTGTCAGCAAATATTTATCCCCGAGTAAAGTAGGTGTCAGCAAATGTTAATCACTGAGTAAAGTAGGTGTCAGCAAAAATTAATGACAGAAAAAAGTAGGTGTCAGGAAATATTTATCACCGAGTAAAGTAGGTGTCAGCAAATATTTATCACCGAGTAAAGTAGGTGTCAGCAAATATTAATCACCGAGTAAAGTAGGTGTCAGCAAAAATTAATGACCGAAAAAAGTAGGTGTCAGGAAATATTTATCACCGAGTAAAGTAGGTGTCAGCAAATATTTATCACCGAGAAAAGTAGGTGTCAGCAAATAATAATCACCAAAAAAGTAGGTGTCAGCAAATATTTATCACAGAGTAAAGTAGGTGTCAGGAAATATTTATCACCGAGTAAAGTAGGTGTCAGCAAATATTAATCACCGAGTAAAGTAGGTGTCAGCAAAAACTTAATGACCGAAAAAAGTAGGTGTCAGGAAATATTTATCACCGAGTAAAGTAGGTGTCAGCAAATATTTATCACCGAGTAAAGTAGGTGTCAGCAAATAATAATCACCACAAAAAGTAGGTGTCAGCAAATATTTATCACAGAGTAAAGTAGGTGTCAGCAATTATTAATCACTGAGTAAAGTAGGTGTCAGTAAATATTAATGACTGAAAAAAGTAGGTGTCAGCAAATATTAATCAACAAGTAAAGTAGGTGTCAGCAAATATTTATCACTGAGTAATGTAGGTGTCAGCAAATATTTATCACCGAGTAAAGTAGGTGTCAGCAAATATTAATCACCACGTAAAGTAGGTGTCAGCAAATAATAATCACAGAAAGAAGTAGGTGTCAGCAAATATTTATCACCAAGTAAAGTAGATGTCAGCAAATATTTATCACCGAGTAAAGTAGGTATCAGCAAATAATAATCACCCAAAAAAGTAGGTGTCAGCAAATATTTATCACAGAGTAAAGTAGGTGTCAGTAATTATTAATCACTGAGTAAAGAACGTGACAGGAAATATTAATGACTGAAAAAAGTAGGTGTCAGCAAATATTTATCCCTGAGTAAAGTAGGCGTCAGCAAATATTAATCACCGAGTAAAGAAGGTGTCAGCAAAAATTAATGACCGAAAAAGTAGGTGTCAGGAAATATTTATCACCGAGTAAAGTAGGTGTCAGCAAATATTTATCACAGAGTAAAGTAGGTGTCAGCAAATATTAATCACCGAGTAAAGTAGGTGTCAGCAAAAATTAATGACTGAAAAAAGTAGGTGTCAGGAAATATTTATCCCCAAGTAAAGTAGGTATCAGCAAATATTAATCACTGAGTAAAGTAGGTGTCAGCAAATATTAATCACCGAGTAAAGTAGGTGTCAGCAAATATTAATCAGTGAAAAAAGTAGGTGTCAGCAAATATTTATCCCCGAGTAAAGTAGGTGTCAGCAAATATTAATCACCAAGTAAAGTAGGTGTCAGCAAATATTTATCACCGAGTAAAGTAGGTATCAGCAAATAATAATCACCCAAAAAGTAGGTGTCAGCAAATATTTATCACAGAGTAAAGTAGGTGTCAGTAATTATTAATCAGTGAGTAAAGAACGTGACAGGAAATATTAATGACTGAAAAAAGTAGGTGTCAGCAAATATTTATCCCTGAGTAAAGTAGGCGTCAGCAAATATTAATCACCGAGTAAAGTAGGTGTCAGCAAAAATTAATGACCGAAAAAAGTAGGTGTCAGGAAATATTTATCACCGAGTAAAGTAGGTGTCAGCAAATATTTATCACAGAGTAAAGTAGGTGTCAGCAAATATTAATCACCGAGTAAAGTAGGTGTCAGCAAAAATTAATGACTGAAAAAAGTAGGTGTCAGGAAATATTTATCCCCAAGTAAAGTAGGTGTCAGCAAATATTAATCACTGAGTAAAGTAGGTGTCAGCAAATATTAATCACCGAGTAAAGTAGGTGTCAGCAAATATTAATCAGTGAAAAAAGTAGGTGTCAGCAAATATTTATCCCCGAGTAAAGTAGGTGTCAGCAAATATTAATCACCGAGTAGAGTAGGTGTCAGCAAAAATTAATGACCGAAAAAGTAGGTGTCAGGAAATATTTATCACCGAGTAAAGTAGGTGTCTGCAAATATTTATCACCGAGAAAAGTAGGTGTCAGCAAATAATAATCACCAAAAAAAGTAGGTGTCAGCAAATATTTATCCCCGAATAAAGTAGGTGTCAGCAAATATTAATCACCGAGTACATTAGTTGTCAGCAAATATTAATGACTGAAAAAAGTAGGTGTCAGCAAATATTTATCACCGAGTAAAGTATGTCAGCAAATATTTATCACTGAGAAAAATATGTCAGCAAATATTTATCACCGATTAAAGTAGGTGTCAGCAAATATTTATCACCGAGAAAAGTAGGTGTCAGTAAATATTTATGACTGAGTAAAGTAATTGTCAGCAAATATTAATCACCCAAAAAGTAGGTGTCAGCAAATATTTATCCCCAAGTAAAGTAGGTGTCCGCAAATATTAATCACCATGTGAAGTAGGTGTCAGCAAATATTAATCACCGAGAACATTAGGGGCCGATTCCGATCTCGGTCGGAGGCGCACCCAATACTATTCGGTCGGGAAAAAGCCATGCGAAAGCCAGTTTCCTGACCGATCCGTACAGCACACCGAACGAGCAAGTACGATGCGCACAACAGCAAAAATTCCGGCCGAGCCGTACTCACCCAAACCAGGTCCTGTTCTCCGACCGAGGCGAATCCGGAAACGCCGAATCGAGTCGCACGGAAGGGAAAATGCAGCCCCGTCCGGCCGGACAAGTACGATGCGCTTTCCGTACGCGCCGAACCCGTCGCTACGCACGGCACGTCAAAGCATCCGGGAGAGGCGCACATAAGCTCCGAATCGCGCCACAACACGATCCACGGCTACGAGACGAACACAGCACAGACGAGGACGACGCGGGCGACGAGGACGAAGCGAAGCGACGAGGACGAAGCCAAGCGACGAGGACGACGCGAAGCAACGAGAAGGACGAACGACACGAACCAACCATGAATCCCTTCGTCCCGATCATACCAATATTCTACATCTACTACCGGAACAGGCACGGACGCGTACGGCGCAGAAGGTAAGTCAGACACCAACCACAAAACACATACAACACGTACACGACACATCACACACATACACTGGGAATCTGAATATACTTGCAACAGCAGCACCATAGGGGCGGGATGCCCATCACCAATGCCACATATGCACACAGGGGCCTGAATGCGCGCCACCACCCCAACCCAGGGGGCTGGATGCCTACCACTACTACCACCCTTAGCCAGGGGGCAGGATGCCTACCACTACTACCACCCTTAGCCAGGGGGCAGGATGCCCACCACTACTACCACCCTCACCCAGGGGGGCAGGATGCCCACCACTACTACCACCCTTAGCCAGGGGGCTGGATGCCTACCACTACTACCACCCTTAGCCAGGGGGCAGGATGCCTACCACTACTACCACCCTTAGCCAGGGGGCAGGATGCCCACCACTACTACCACCCTCACCCAGGGGGGCAGGATGCCCACCACTACTACCACCCTCACCCAGGGGGGCAGGATGCCCACCACTACTACCACCCTTAGCCAGGGGGCAGGATGCCCACCACTACTACCACCCTCACCCAGGGGGGCAGGATGCCCACCACTACTACCACCCTCACCCAGGGGGGCAGGATGCCCACCACTACTACCACCCTTAGCCAGGGTGGCAGGATGCCCACCACTACTACCACCCTCACCCAGGGGGCAGGATGCCCACCACTACTACCACCCTTAGCCAGGGGGCAGGATGCCCACCACTACTACCACCCTCACCCAGGGGGCAGGATGCCCACCACTACTACCACCCTCACCCAGGGGGGCAGGATGCCCACCACTACTACCACCCTTAGCCAGGGGGCAGGATGCCTACCACTACTACCACCCTTAGCCAGGGGGCAGGATGCCCACCACTACTACCACCCTCACCCAGGGGGGCAGGATGCCCACCACTACTACCACCCTTAGCCAGGGGGCAGGATGCCCACCACTACTACCACCCTCACCCAGGGGGCAGGATGCCCACCACTACTACCACCCTTAGCCAGGGGGCAGGATGCCCACCACTACTACCACCCTCACCCAGGGGGGCAGGATGCCTACCACTACTACCACCCTCACCCAGGGGGGCAGGATGCCCACCACTACTACCACCCTTAGCCAGGGGGCAGGATGCCCACCACTACTACCACCCTCACCCAGGGGGGCAGGATGCCCACCACTACTACCACCCTTAGCCAGGGGGCTGGATGCCCACCACTACTACCACCCTTAGCCAGGGGGCAGGATGCCTACCACTACTACCACCCTCACCCAGGGGGCAGGATGCCCACCACTACTACCACCCTTAGCCAGGGGGGCAGGATGCCTACCACTACTACCACCCTTAGCCAGGGGGCTGGATGCCTACCACTACTACCACCCCCACTCATAGGATGGACAATGCATGACACAACAAGCACACCACAACCTAGGGAATGCAAGATTAAGACATCCCCCCACCACCATGACAAGCGTGTGAGCAGGCTGTGTCAAATGCCTACAACACCGAACATGACATTGAACATACAATGTGACCCCCTAGCACATGTGCCACACATATATGTGTGTGGCACCCACAATGCAAGCAGCCCATGACCATTGTGGCAATGGGGCCTAAACCCCCATCATCACAGTGACCAAAAGGCAAGTGTGGGGTCCATAGCTGAAGCACATTTTGACCATTGTGGCAATGGGGTCTAAACCCCCATCATCACAGTGACCAAAAGGCAAGTGTGGGGTCCATAGCTGAAGCACATTTTGAACCATTGTGGCAATGGGGCCTAAACCCCCATCATCACAGTGACCAAAAGGCAAGTGTGGGGTCCATAGCTGAAGCACATTTTGACCATTGTGGCAATGGGGTCTAAACCCCCATCATCACAGTGACCAAAAGGCAAGTGTGGGGTCCATAGCTGAAGCACATTTTGACCATTGTGGCAATGGGGTCTAAACCCCCATCATCACAGTGACCAAAAGGCAAGTGTGGGGTCCATAGCTGAAGCACATTTTGACCATTGTGGCAATGGGGTCTAAACCCCCATCATCACAGTGACCAAAAGGTAAGTGTGGGGTCCATAGCTGAAGCACATTTTGACCATTGTGGCAATGGGGTCTACACCCTCATCATCACAGTGACCAAAAGGTAATTGTTGACAAAGAAAGAGCTGCAACTGCCAAACTGCATGGATCATTCCTGGTCACAGAACCAAAAACTCATCTGTGGCAAAGTAGTGTATGTGTCCCATTGCAACATAAATTGGGGGAGCCAAATACTGCAGTGCAAATGAAACATTCCTTTGGCCATGTGCAGACAAACAACACCCATGGGGGCTGAGACCGTCAACAGTCATCAATGACACAATGACAGAAGTGACCATCAGAATGCAGAACCACATATTTGCACCAATGGGCACACAAATGCAGATACCCTGTGGAGACAGCAGATGTGAGGTGAACAGATACCATACCATGGCAGCAATGGGACACACAAACCATGATCACTGTGCTGACCGATGACCTAGGAGTCCCAGGGACAGCAGGGGAAACACACCAAACAACATACAGCCAATGGCACACCCAAGATATGCCAATGCAGTGGTGCAGATGCACAAACACAAACAGGCAGACCAACACTGTCATCATACACAGCAGGTGAGGGGTGGGGGTGCCAGTGTCCCCAGGCAACAACACAACACATGAGGAGAGCTGAATACCAATCATACAGATGTGCATACACTGCCACACTAAGGTAACTCATGGATCCAAATCCCCTATGTGGGCAAGCAGGCATTGACAGGTGAGAGGGAGCACAAAACACACATGTCACACAGGCACGTAGGAACAACAACTGACACAGCAAGTCACAGACACACCACAGCACCACCCCCAGGGCCCCCACAATGTGGTGACCCTGGGCTGAATAAAAATACCACTGTGATGACAAAGCTAAATGTCGTTCACACTGTGAACCACAGTCAGGTGTCCTGAGCAACTAACTACCATCACACCTACACAAGCACAAATCAATCAGCATGGCCAGTAAGCCAAGGCCAACATGGAGGCAGGGGACTAGCCGGGCAACAACTCTCATCTGCACACACTCAAGACCACACCCCTCGACCTCCAACAATGTGCAGCAGTGAAGTACACATGCACTGGTGACATTGCACATGCACCCATGACTATTCCAGGGTGGTGGGTGGGAACCAAGGTGTAGAAACACATCACACATGGACACTCAACAAGACTCCTGAATGTCTGACACACTGCACACTACGCTGTACATGGACATGACGGCAATACCACACCGACCAATGGGATCCCAGCCACAGTCACACACCAATGAAGAAGCCAAGGTCACCCACAAAGAACACACATAGACAACAACCAACATTGCAGCCCGGACCCTAAGGAGTGCCAGCAGTCACACACACAACGTGTCACAATCACTGAAAGATAACACAAACTGGAAATCACATGACAGGGGCAAACAACAAGTGCCAAAGGGAAACCTGACTGTGACCCATCTGCGTCAGCACACAAACTCTGCCCTGACAGCAAACACACCTATGGGTGACACCCTGATGACCAGTAATGTGCCATGCACCCACATCACAGAGAACACAGGGAGAAGACTTTGGGGGAACATAGCTCAAGTCAGCAAGCATCACAAACAGGTACAACACTAGGGATCACAGCATGCGCAGATGAATGAAAGTGAACACACAGACATGCACATACAACACACACCTTGGGCGCAGGCAATGTCACACGTGTACACACTGCCATGAGGGGACTCCACTCCTGTGTGAGGAAAGCTGTGCCATATGTTGCCTCAGTAGGGCCCCATCATGTCAGCTGAGCACTTGGTCACACAATCAACAATTAGCACCAAATGAGGGCTCCCATCACATCAGCCTGGTCATGGATGTGCCAACGGAATCATCAGCACAGATCCAACACACTTGTATAGCAATGTTGCACTGACTACACGGATGAGTCCCTCCCCATTGATGCCCAAACCTGCATGTCCACTGGAGATGGCAACACGGTCAGGGAAGTAGACAAATGCAACGATGGCAGGCACAACAGATGTGCAGGGGTGGAAGCCACAGATATGAAATTGCCAATGTAAGTAGGAAACCCATTGCAAAATACTGAACACATGACACCCTCAGATGCTGCTATTGATGACATGGATACACCACATGATAGGACACATTCCCCCTGGACCACATGGGTTCCTGCACAGTAACACTTCATAATCATGAGACCAGATATCACCATCACTGCAGCAAGGGCATGGTTAGCTGCACCAACAACATGTACATCTGAAGCATGAGCACTAGAGAAAAGAAAGTTGCTTTATTCAGCATATGTGTTGTTTGATAACGACGTCCAGAAGAAATTAGAGCAAAGGCCAATGGCCAGTCCATTGTCAAAGTTCAAACAGGGTGACACTGGCAGATGTCACCCTACGCATGCCTGCACAATACCAGGGACAATCCACTAGGAGGGGCAACCGGGGGGCAGGCCAGGCACCGCAGGGACAGGATCAGGGCTCACCAGGGGAGTCAGGGAAGGGGTGGTGGGTGCTGGAGAGCCACTGACAACTGCAGTGGAGGTGTCTGACATGGTGTGTGCCGGCACAACTGGGGGCATGACTCAGATGTCGTGGGTGCCGGCACAACTGCAGTGGACCCTGCAGATGGGGTGGACAGGTCCGCCACTGCAGTGCCCAAGTCAGACAGGGCGGTAGTGGACTCCACTGCAGTGCCTACCTCCAGGGGAGGAGAATGGGGAACAGGCAAGGTGGGTTGGACAGAGGGGAGGACACCCTCACCACATCAGTGGCACAGACAAGCGCAGCGGGGGTGTGGTGCTGGGAGAGCAAGTGGCAGGGGGAGAAGGCCGGAGCATCTTGGGGATGGTATATCTGTGGGTGGGGGAACCTGGGGCAGGGTGTGGTGGGGGCACCTGTGCAGTGGGGGCCTGAGGGATGGAGGACGGAGACCTTGTGCCTGAGCTGCAGGGCGGTGGCGGGGTCTTGCTCTTAGCACTCCGGGGGGACTTGCGGGTGGGGGCCTCAGTCCGTCTGCGCCTGGGGGAGGGTGTCCGGGGGCGAGGGGCACTCTGCTCCGTGTGGGTGGGCTTCCTCTTCCCCGGGATGCTGGAGCAGCTTCATCGGTGGGGAAGAGGCCGAGGTCACAGAGGAAGAGCTGCTGTGACTTTGGGGTTGCAGGTGAGGCAAGGGAGGGTGCTTTGGAGGGAGAGGGAACTGAGGACTGCGCAGTGCATGTGGATGCGTGTGTGTGTTCCAGGGCCCCATCCCCTGTGAGTCTGGCTTCAGTCCCCTGAATGTGCGTGCGTGTGCGTTTTGTCATTGGCGTGTGTGTCAGTGTGCTGGATGTGTGTGTGCTGGTGTGTGCCTGTGCCAGTGTGTGTGTGCCTGGGATGGGTAAGGTGCTGGGGAGTGTGGATGGAGCAGAGGCAGGAGGGGTGAGGGACCGTTTGAGGAGGGACACTGCTGCCGTCAGGGAGGAGTCCATGGACCTATTGCCCCTCTGTAGGTCAGACATGCCCGATGAGATGCCCTCCATGAACGACACCAGCTGAGTCAACAGCGCGGTGTGCGCATGGAGGACACTCAGCATGGCTGTCTGCCCTACATGGAGCTGGCGAAGGAGGTACACAGACTCCTCACTCAGGGCAGCAGGGGACACAGGGGCAGGGGTGCGGTGCCTGGCCCAAAGGAGACACGCTCCCGGACATGGGAGCCTCCACGGACCTGGGGAATGGGAGCCGATGGGAGGGCGGTGGTGGTGCTGGTGGTGGCGGGGACAGCAACACTAGCTGGGGTGTGGTGGCTGCTGACACCCGCCTCCACAAGGGAGTCATCCTCCGAGTTGCTCTGGTCCTCAGCTGAGGTGGATGCTGCTGAGGACTCCTCGGTGTGGCTCCCCTCGCCCTCCGTGCCACTGGGTCCCTCCAACCACTCCTCGGCTGCTGACCCAGTCTGGCTCTCCGGCTCCTCCTGGTCCGTGGAGCTGTCCCCTTCCGTGGCCGTGGATGTATCTGCAAACAATGGGGAAACAGACAGACATCAGTCACCTGCACATAACGCACACACCACTGTGAGCACAGCACATCACAGAGCAAGCCCTGGCATCATTAGTTGTACATTGCTAAAAGTGCACTAATTGAACAGGAGAAGTCAATTGTCAGTCTGATGCCAAGCATGGCACTCACATCCCACATGGCCTTGCACCCATCTGTCTGGTGTCTGTTGGATTGCAACACCCCAGTGTTGACACATGCACCAAGTACACAGTAGTTGGACAGTGCAGAGGACACGGTGTGGACACATCACAGCTCTTGCCACTGAGTCAGTACAGGTTTACGGATGTAAGGGATGCCCAGAGTCAAATAGGAAATGCATGTGATGCATACCAGCGACAGACACCATGATGCACCCATGTCCTGATAGCCAGCGCCACTATGGTGTGCATGTAGCACATGTCACTCCCCTGCAGGATCACCAATCAGTAGACACATGCCATGGCGGAGGCATGACTGCAAAGTCATACATCACTGTCTCAGTGATGTATGACTTTGCAGCCAGACAACAACACTCTGCACTGTGTCACAATAGTAGGTCATGGGGAATGCAAGTCCTGGAGCTGCACAAGTGCACATGTACATCCCCCACAACACATCCTCTTAACCCTCATCTGTCCAGGTCATACCTATTGGACATATGGGAGACCTGTGACACTACCCTCTGAACCTGAGCCCTCACACTCTGCTGTGCATGGGGAACAGCTGCCTGAACTTCACATTTACATGCCCCAGTCTGCATGGGCAGCTGATCAGACACCTATGTGTCACACAAGTATCGTCTCCTATGGTCACATCTCCAGTGGCATGCTGAGCCCCTACCAAGAAACTCCACAGCAGTCCTGGCGACTAATCCACAGCACACTGACACAGAGGCAGACACCTGAGGGGTCAAATCACTGTGCACAATGTGTCCTCTGATACACAGGAGTGGGAGTACAGAGTGTATTGTATGGCCTGGAGTAGGCATGACTGTCCAGCCCCACATGAATGAGGGATGAGCCCTGGACTGTAGGCAGCTGGCTAAGTATGTGTGACACACGTCATATACATACTCCTGGGGCCCAAACATTGTTCCCACCCGCAGCATGGGTGTGTGCCAGGTACCCCAGCCACATGTGGTGGATCAGCTCAGCAATTGGACCACAGATCAAAGTAACACGCTGAATACATGTCAGAATACAGGCATTGTGTAAGCAATGGACCCACCCATGATGCCCACCACAGAGTCAGGGAAACAGATGCTGTCTCCCACCTTGAGTCAAGCAAACTGCAAGGACACAGTCCTAAGTGACAGAATTCCCTGCATGTAAGGGCCACACCTGGGTATCAGATGAGGAGTGGGCAGTGCACAATAGAGGGACATGGCTCCTGGACAACATGACTGCTGTACTGTGGCAGTTCAACCTGGCCCGAGGAGGGCACATAGCATGTTAGACAGAGTACACAGTGCAGTCTTTGACTCACCCCCTCCTTGCTGCTCTCTGGCCTTCAGCTGCCCATCCAGGTCTGGAAAGACCACCGCCAGGATCCTGAGCATGTGGGGGTCAGGGTCCGTGTTCCGCCCCTCCTGCGAGGAGGCGACAGCTTCAGCTGGACCCGTGCAATCCTCCGGGTCCAGCCCCGAAGGTCCTGCCACCTCTTTTGGCAGTTGCGGATCCGGCGCTTGTAGACCCCCACGGACCGGACAGCCCGGACGATGTCCTTCCAGATCTCATGCTTCCGATGGGCAGAAGCCTGTCAGGATGACAAAGTGATAAGGCCATTACTACACATGCAACATATCCGTGCATGACACAGTTGCATATACATGTCGCAATCACAGGGGCACATGGTGTACCCAGGCAGTGCACGGCTGCCCATGGACAGTTTTCCAGAAGTCACTACATGGTATCATTGCATGGGGAGTAAAACCCTGTTCAGAAGCACTGTCACTGCACCATACCTGTCCAGTGCAAGTCACTACACACTATGGGGGGTGACAACTACTCAGTGAGCCTGCTAGCCAGTGGTGTGCTGACTCTCAGCCTTGCTAGTCAGACAAAATGCACATTCAGAAAGGCAGTGCACAGAACACTCACCTGCTCCCCTGGTGTCCCATACAGCTTGCTGTACTGTGGAAGTAGGCTGTCCAGCAGGGCCTGGTTCTCTTCAAGGCTGAAGGCTGGGGCTCTCTCCACAGTACGTGCCATTGCAGGGTCCAGAGGGGCAGAGACAGCAGCAGTGCAGTGGCAGATGTCGTCCTGGAGCATGTAGTGCAGGCAAGTGGGCTCTCAGGGGAACATGCAGCAATATATATGTGCTGGAGAGGCAGATACTGTCCCTTGTGTCCAAAGTGATAGGTCCAAGTCGTTTGCATCTTCTGAATCTGGCCAATCCATGGAATAGCAGCACCAAAACACGCCCACAGCATCCTTCAAAATTTCAACTTCATGACATACATGATTTTGCAACATTGTTGTGGGTGACCAACTGATTTTCCAGCAACCGACTCGTTCGAATATTCGAAAACGCGTCCGTTGCCAGGCAAGCCCATTGTCAATGGGTGCGCACCGATCGGTCCATTGAGGTACAACGCGCACAGGGGTACAACGCGTACCCGCACACATTGAATGCAATGGGCCGGCCGGAGGCACCGATCGGTCCATTGCAGTACAACGCGCACAGGGGTACAACGCGTACCGCACACATTGAAAGCAATGGGCCGGCCGGAGGCACCGATCGGTCCATTGCTGTTCAACGCATCACTGTACATGTGACTGGCATATGTCAGCATGCCTGTCTCAGATGGACATATGCCAGCCACAGATAGCTCCCAGGGAGTGAGGGGCACACCTACATCACGACAGCCTGTCCAAACCTTATCATAAGGCATGTAAGGCTGCATTTCCTATTGTGTGTATGTTGGTGTACATGTTGTCCTGTGGGTGTCACCTGTGGGCAGCCACCCCCAGGCTGTGCACGTGTTAATGGGGACAGGATCCTGGGTGTTACGTGTACGTGACCACTGTGATGTGCAACTGTTCATATCTGTGCATGTGCCATGGTCACATTTCACAGTGGTGTTTGTGTATGTCATGTCACATACCCCGTGAGTCCCATGTGGGACGGTATGTTTGAGCCAGGGTGTCCCAGTGGCACAATAGTGATGGCCCTCCACAGTCTTTGTGCATGTAGTGTTTACAATGTCTCTGATTTCATGTGCACAATGGGAGACAGTCTCCACATCCACGTTGTGTGTGCATGGACTCTGATGTTGTGCGTGTGTGTCACAGACGTCCATGGCTCTCCTGCCATGGCAAGTGTGGCCACTACCTGTGGGGGTCATGTTTGTTTTGTTGTGGTGTACACATGATACTCCAGGTGATGCCAGTGTCCATGTGGCATTACAGGGTCCCTGGGAATGTGCCTGTCGTTGAGCTGTGGTGCCTGGGGCACATCTGTCCTCACATGTCACTGGGGGGGTGACTGTGACACAGCATCATGATATCCAATGGGCCAACCTGGGACAAATTGATGCCACCTGTAGGACCGTGTTGACAGATGTTGGCCATGTATGTACCATACATGTCGTTCCGGTACTGCACACTTCATGTAGTTGTGCCTCATGATGATGTATGTTGGGATCTTGAGTGTGTTCAATGCCGCATATGTGGGGTGACTGACGATCTTGCTTACTTCTCCTCTGCACTGCAGGGCTCCTGCTGTCCATCGGCCATTCCCAGACCTGGCAACGATGGTGGAACGGGACAGCATCCGACGGTACCGCTTCACCAGGCAGCTGATTGAGGATTTGGCAGTGCAGTTGTCCCCACATTTGCAGCCTGGCCGGCCGTATCCTACAGCGCTGACCCCCAAGGTGAAGGTGATGGCAGCCCTACACTTCTTTGCCACCGGTACCTTCCAACATACTGTGGCGTCTGCTGGTGGGATGTCACAGACCATGTTCAGCCGTGTGCTCCGCGATTTCTTGGCGGCAATGTTGCTCTTCCTGAACCGGTACATATATTTCCCTAGACTGCGACGACTCACTGACGTGAAGAGTGACTTTTATGCCCTGGGGAGGATGCCGCATGTCATTGGCTCCATTGATGGGACACATGTGGCTTTGGTACCACCACAGGCCCAGGAGCAGGCCTACAGGAACCGCAAGCACTACCACTCGGTCAATGCACTGGTGGTGTGTCTTGCAGACATGACCATCACACACGTGTGTGCCCGTTTCCCTGGTTCAGCACACGATGCCTTTGTGATGAGGAGTAGTCGCATCCCCAGGTTGATGGCACAGATGCAGAACCAGCGTGCCTGGCTTGTCGGTGTGTACTGACTTTGTGCCATTGTGTGTGATCTGATCTGTAGTATTCCGCCCACTTTTCCAAGTCAGCTGATGTGCACTTGTCTGTCCGTAGGTGACTCGGGATACCCCAACATGCCGTGGTTGCTGACACCCCTCAGGAACCCTGTGACACCTGCCCAGATGCGCTACAATGAGGCACATGGTCGGACCAGGAGAGTGATTGAGCGGACCTTTGGTCTCCTGAAGAGCCGCTTCCGCTGCCTGGACAAGACCGGAGGGTCCCTCCCATATGCCCCTGCGAAAGTGTGCAAGATTATCATCGTCTGCTGCATGCTCCACAACCTGGCAGTGCGGAAGGAGTTGCCTCTCATCCAGGATGACGATGACCAACATCCGCCACCTGTGGAGGATCCTGGCCTGGACCACGATGCCAGTGACGATGATGATGATGATGGTGATGGTGATGTCCGCACACAGCTCATCACCAACTTCTTTAGCTGAATGTGAGTATCCTGAGGTGTCATGTGAATGATGTGAGTTGGCATGATGTGTGGGTGGTGCTCTGGTGCTGTTGGAGTGTGTCCATGGGCTACTTGACAGGATGTGTGTTGCGATGTGTGGTGACAGGTGGGCTGTACTCCCCAACAGTGTTGACATGCTAACTTGGTTCTGGGTGGGTATCTTGTAACATGTATTGTGCATGAGTTTTGCTGTTCTGTCCTGTACTGCATTGCTTTTGACTGTGTGTCATTTCTGTCCTTCACAGGGTACTTTCAGATTCGTTTGGTCAACTGTGTCCACCGACGACGTGATTGCACATCCAGGCTGGTAGCTGTTGTGTCCCTACAGGTGATGTGCGCCACACCCATGGACTTCCTTCTGTCTACAGTTGTTGACTGTGTGCCCGCTACCAGGTGGGGTTACCTTGCATCTGTAGTGGTTACGGCATGTTGCTACTGTGTAATAAACCTGTGCTTCACTTAGTGATGTGCGTTGTCTGTGGTCACACATTTGACTGCCATTTGCTTACTGCACCTGTGGGCTACTTGACTACAACTGGGAATGGGTGTGGTGTCTGTGCATTGCACCGTCTTCCCTGGCAACATCAGTGTAGGCAATGAGTCAGATGGCCTAGGTGTGTATGTGTTGTGTAGCCCTGGTGGTGTGTCTCCCTCATATGTGTCACGTTGCCTGTACTCACATGCCTGTGTTGTCCTTGCTGTTGCAGTTCGCATACACAGTGTAATTTTGCTGTTCATCATCCCCATAACAGCACCCACGTTGGAATCACGACAGAGGCAAGTATGGTGTATTATTGTGTTTATTGTGATACATCTGTGATAATAGTGCATAGGATGGATTGTGCTGTACATGAATCTTGCAATCCCAAGTTCCTAGATGAATAGAAAGTCCAGGTAGACAGGATCCCCAGTATCGGGGCCACAGTTGTCTGACACATTGTTCCAACTTGTACTCCCCATGCAATGTGTGGGAGTAGTGTTGCCATCAACAGGGTGAACAGTCTGTGCACAAAGGCGAAAATCCAGAACAGGTTCAGGCTTCCTGGGAGTTGCGCTTGGCCATCAGCCTCTCACTTTCCCCTCCTCGGACGACCCCTCTTCTTGGGGGTGGGGCCCTCAAGTGCAGGCTGCTGCGGTGCAGGGGACTCTCCGCCAGAGTCCTCCTCCCTCCCTGTGGCAGTTGCAGTTTGTTCGGTGCCAGATGTTGTTGGCACACAGGGAGGTGTGGACTGGTTGCTGTTCATCTGGCGGAGGCATTGTAAAATGTCCCTGTGCACCGCCGTCATCTCATGTAGTACATCCCACTTGGACTCCACACGGGTCATGTGGGAGTCCACACGTGACATGTGTGACTCCACGTGGGACATGTGGGAGTCCAAGCGGGCATGATGGGCAGCCTGCTGCTGTTTGATGTCTCTGAGGAGCCCCACTACCTGGCTGAGCTCTCCGGTGCTGGACTGGTACGCATCAGCTATGCGTACCAGTTGTGGGTCTTCATGCACACCAGCAACGTCTGCAAGCAGCGACCTCTGTCTCCCACCCCTCCCACCACCCCTGCTGACATGTGCAGTGTGTGCAGTTGCATGCACAGATAACCCTGGTCCACCTTGGGGGTTGGTGGTGGTGGTGGTGTCCATGGCCCCAGGTTTGTCCAGGGTCACTGCGCTGGTGTTGTTCCTTATTCTGTCCATGTCGGCAGGGATGGTATTCGTGGTGACAGTCGTTGGAGGGGTGGGTGCAGGGGGTGCAGCTGGTGGACCTGCTGGTGCTGCAGCTGGTGGTCCTGCTGGTGCAGCATGTTGACTTGCACCGGATGTGCCAGGTTGTTCTTCATCGTCCGAGGAGGACAGAGGCTGTACGACGCCAGTGAGCTCAGCATCCTCTTGAGCCTGGGACTGGGACTCCTCAGCGTCTGCTGCTGTGTCCCTATCATCACCTGTTTTTGGGAGACACAAACAATGTATGTCATGTTTCTGCAGGCATCAGTGGTTGACACACCTGACAGTTGTGACTGTGCCTCGGGGTGCGGGCCTGTACATTGTATTGTCCTAAGTCGTCACAGTCAGGGGTTGATATTGGTGTGGCACATTGTCCTGCATTATTTGGGCATTTCTATGTATTCTCTGGGGTGTGAACATGGTCTGCATTGATTGTGTTTGGTTGACAGCCAGACCTCCTTCCCACCCACCCACCCACCCACCCAGTCAGTTATCCCACCATGGAACGTGCTTGCATTGCAGGGAGTGTAAGTTGTCTCTCAGGATGTCAGTCAGTGGTGTCCTGCTGTTTGTTGGTGCACAGTTGCCAGCAGGGCCTTGTGCTCCCCACAGCAGTAGCCAGTGTCAGCCATCTTGTGAGTCCTTCTCCACTCCCTGTGATGTGAGCATGGTTCAGGGTGGTGTTGATGGGCCAGTTGTGAGGCTGAGCAATGTCTGTGACTACGACTCCCATCATGCTATTGCCTCCACCCCCTTCCCAGCATGCCCATGCTTCCTTCCTTTGACTCTGCTTCCCTGTGGGGTGGGCTGGCTGTGCTGACAGGATGGCTGGGAGTGTTGTCCTGGCAGTTGTTTGGCTAAGAGTCCCAAGAGTGTCCCTGTGCTTCACACAACATAACCCAGGGTGGTGGTGCTTTGTGGGATCTTGTGTTAGGATGGAGGGCATTGCATTCTACCAGGTGGGTACTGTGGAGTTTGTGTTGGGGGGGTGTGAGGGGAGGTGCTGGTGACTATGGTCAGTGCTGCATGTCCCCCTTCCACACCCAGCCAGCCAGATATCCCACCATGGAACGTGCTTGCATTGCAGGGAGTGTAAGTTGTCTCTCAGGATGTCAGTCAGTGGTGTCCTGCTGTTTGTTGGTGCACAGTTGCCAGCAGGGCCTTGTGCTCCCCACAGCAGTAGCCAGTGTCAGCCATCTTCTGAGTCCTTCTCCACTCCCTGTGATGTGAGCATGGTTCAGGGTGGTGTTGATGGGCCAGTTGTGAGGCTGAGCAATGTCTGTGACTACGACTCCCATCATGCTATTGCCTCCACCCCCCTTCCCAGCATGCCCATGCTTCCTTCCTTTTGACTCTGCTTCCCTGTGGGGTGGGCTGGCTGTGCTGACAGGATGGCTGGGAGTGTTGTCCTGGCAGTTGTTTGGCTAAGAGTCCCAAGAGTGTCCCTGTGCTTCACACAACATGACCCAGGGTGGTGGTGCTTTGTGGGATCTTGTGTTAGGATGGAGGGCATTGCATTCTACCAGGTGGGTACTATGGAGTTTGTGTTGGGGGGGTGTGAGGGGAGGTGCTGGTGACTATGGTCAGTGCTGCAAGTCCCCCTTCCCACCCACCCAGCCAGATATCCCACCATGGAACGTGCTTGCATTGCAGGGAGTGTAAGTTGTCTCTCAGGATGTCAGTCAGTGGTGTCCTGCTGTTTGTTGGTGCACAGTTGCCAGCAGGGCCTTGTGCTCCCCACAGCAGTAGCCAGTGTCAGCCATCTTGTGAGTCCTTCTCCACTCCCTGTGATGTGAGCATGGTTCAGGGTGGTGTTGATGGGCCAGTTGTGAGGCTGAGCAATGTCTGTGACTACGACTCCCATCATGCTATTGCCTCCACCCCCTTCCCAGCATGCCCATGCTTCCTTCCTTTTGACTCTGCTTCCCTGTGGGGTGGGCTGGCTGTGCTGACAGGATGGCTGGGAGTGTTGTCCTGGCAGTTGTTTGGCTAAGAGTCCCAAGAGTGTCCCTGTGCTTCACACAACATAACCCAGGGTGGTGGTGCTTTGTGGGATCTTGTGTTAGGATGGAGGGCATTGCATTCTACCAGGTGGGTACTGTGGAGTTTGTGTTGGGGGGGTGTGAGGGGAGGTGCTGGTGACTATGGTCAGTGCTGCAAGTCCCCCTTCCCACCCAGCCAGCCAGATATCCCACCATGGAACGTGCTTGCATTGCAGGGAGTGTAAGTTGTCTCTCAGGATGTCAGTCAGTGGTGTCCTGCTGTTTGTTGGTGCACAGTTGGCAGCAGGGCCTTGTGCTCCCCACAGCAGTAGCCAGTGTCAGCCATCTTGTGAGTCCTTCTCCACTCCCTGTGATGTGAGCATGGTTCAGGGTGGTGTTGATGGGCCAGTTGTGAGGCTGAGCAATGTCTGTGACTACGACTCCCATCATGCTATTGCCTCCACCCCCTTCCCAGCATGCCCATGCTTCCTTCCTTTGACTCTGCTTCCCTGTGGGGTGGGCTGGCTGTGCTGACAGGATGGCTGGGAGTGTTGTCCTGGCAGTTGTTTGGCTAAGAGTCCCAAGAGTGTCCCTGTGCTTCACACAACATAACCCAGGGTGGTGGTGCTTTGTGGGATCTTGTGTTAGGATGGAGGGCATTGCATTCTACCAGGTGGGTACTGTGGAGTTTGTGTTGGGGGGGGTGTGAGGGGAGGTGCTGGTGACTATGGTCAGTGCTGCAAGTCCCCCTTCCCACCCAGCCAGCCAGATATCCCACCATGGACTGTGCTTGCATTGCAGGGAGTGTAAGTTGTCTCTCAGGATGTCAGTCAGTGGTGTCCTGCTGTTTGTTGGTGCACAGTTGCCAGCAGGGCCTTGTGCTCCTCACAGCAGTAGCCAGTGTCAGCCATCTTGTGAGTCCTTCTCCACTCCCTGTGATGTGCGCATGGTTCATGGTGGTGTTGATGGGACAGTTGTGGGGGGGCAATATGTGTGACTGCGACTCCCATGATGCTATTGGCTACACTGACTTGGCCAGCATACACAGAATTCCTTCCTTTGAGTGGTCTTCACTGTGTGTTGGTGTTGTTGTGGTGGCTACATGTGTGGATGTGTGTGTTAGTTCTATTTGTGCCACTGCCTAGCTGTAGTTGTGGTTGTGTTTGTACATGTGTTGGCACAGTTGGATGTGACTTTTTTGATGGCATGTGTTGTGTTTATCTGACTGACATACACATTTTGGGATGATTCTGTTCTAGTTGCTGTGTAATTGCTATGAGTGCATGGTTTGACTCTCCCCTTGACAGTGATGTGTGTGTTTTGTGGCAGTATATTGTGTACATTTGTTGTGTACTCACCAGGCTCTGGGATGTCCTCTAGTCCATATATGCTCACTGGCGGTAGGATGGCCCGCACCTTCTCCTCCCAGGGCCTGAGGTATATTGGCTTGGCAGGAGGGCCACTGCCGGTGTGTTGGCTGTTGATGTAGTCTTGCTTCAGCAGTTTCCGTACCCTCCTGCGCACGTCATACCACCTGTTCTGGATGTCGGTCTTTGTGCGCCGACATGGTGATTGGGCGTTCACCCTGTTGATGATCCTCTCCCACATCTTGGTTTTCTGCGACATGGGGGTCTGTTGGACCAATGTGCCAAACAGCTGTGGCTCTACCCTGAGGATCTCGTCTACCAGGACTTCCAATTCACAATCTAGGAACTTGTGATTCTTCTTGGGGGGCATGGTGATGGGTGGTGATGGTGGGTGATGTGTGTGTTGGTGTGCAGGTGAGGGTGTGTGGGTGTGTGTTGTGCTGGGTGTATGTGAGGTAGGTATTTGTTGGTGTGCTGCTGGTGTGTGGCTTGTGTGAGGGATGAGCTGTGGGTGTGTGGTTGCTTTCTCTTGGGTGCTGGCAGTGGAATGGCATTTGCAAAGGCTCATGGTAGTGATTTGTGTCCTTTATATAGGTGGAGTTGTGGGTGTGTCTTTGTTCTCTGTCCCCACCCCCCAGTATTTATTGGCTTGGTAATTGCTTGTTTGGCCTTTTTTGGTTGATTTTTCCTTTGTGCTGTTTGTGTATGTTGGAAACGTTCTTGTGACCGAGTCGGACCCTGCATTGGTCTCGTACGGTGTTTTCCGTTTCGTTCACGCTGTGTTTGTGCAGTTTTGTATGCTGCGTACGCGTCGGTCGCGGTGTATTGTGTTACTTCGGCTCGGTTTTGTATGCGTGTCGGTCGTACGGCTTGTCCTCCGTCCGACTCGGTCGTGTTTTTCGCGCCTTGCATCGTACTTTGCGGGTTGGAGTTGGCGGGTACGATTCGGTCGGATTTGTTCCGGGTGCGTGTCGGTCGGTTGGATTCGCGTGTTTTTCCGGCCGGATTGCTATTTTCCGAGCGGCTCGGTCGGTCGGCTTGGTTTCCTGACGTGTCGGTCGGATTTATCGCGGCTTGCATCGTACTTGGCGTGTTGGGCGCCACTGGTACGTGTCGGTCGGTAATTTTTCCGGCTCCGAGTCGGTCAGTGCTTTTTCCGGCCCGAATCGGAATCGACCTCTAAGTGTTTGTTAAATACCCCTCACACACTATGAATCCCATAGTGTCATGCTTCATCATAGGGGTCTTCCTGTCCCTCTACGGGGCGGGGCGTGCTACAACCTGCGGATACGCGGGAGCACTGTATTTATGAAAATAGGCTATGTGTAGTGTAGAAGTGAGAGTGGTAGGGTCTGTGATAAATCAAAAGATAAAAATTCCCTGGCTAGTGGAAAAAACACATTTTATTCACTTCCCTAGCTGGAAACATTAAAAATTGAGGGGGTATACTCTAATGCGATGCCCTCTACCGGGTCAACATGTTTCATAAGCAGTCCCCACTGCTTACTCGTCAGGACATAATCTGATCCCTACTGCACTCAAGATATATTGCTTTATTTATATATGTTGTATGCCTAACTTTCAAAACAAACATGCAAAAATAAACATGTCTGAAAAACAGGGGTAAAATTCCCCCTAGTAGTTTTCAAAAACCAATTCGGAATCTGTAATGATGAAAAACATAAAACAACCCATTAGATTGTTTTATCAAACACAACACCATAACGTGGAATCACAATGTTGCCGTGATATATTTTATCGAGTTTCTGGTGCACAACACTTCTTAATGCTAGCCAGTGATTGTAATGCCCACCTGATGGTACCTTAATGTTAATTAACTGAAACATACACCAGAAAAACACAAAAACACGATCACACACACATTCACAATTATCCGTTCTTTTCTAAGTGGTTCTGTTTACTATGAACTTCAAGTGCAACTTTTAGGCAAATGAGGATAAATTCAATCATACATTCAAAACGGGAGACACGCAAAGGAAACAAATCGACCTGTCATGTCTAAACACTGTACGAATTGCATATTTTATATCGTTATTGCCGTGATATATTTTTCTCAAGTTTCTAATACACCACACTTGATGGCAAGTTTTTATCGTTATACCAAAAGAAAGAAAGAGGAAAAAGCACTATGTACATACGCTATTAGATTAATAACCAGGCTTCATGAGCTTGCACCGAAGAGGAGGTTGCCTTGAAATAATCACTGTAGGTAAATTAAGAGGTCACATGACATTAGTGTTTCGCCGATCCCACCATGTATTTCAAAGTGAGATCAGAAGAAACTACTTCGTATTTAATAAACGAGCCGCGTTTAAAGACCTGCTCGAGTCTTACTCATATGAAAAAGGCTATGCCCTCGCCTGTAAATACCTCCGTACAGCTCCGTGGAACGTTGTGAATACGTTCACGCCGAGTATTTATCTGATGTGTAATTGAAGGAAAAAAACGCGAACCGGTTTACAAAACAACTAGAATGCTAAGGATTCAAAGATGGCCGCCATTTATGTGCCGATGCTGTATTGAAAAAGAACCACTTCCTGGACTGATAAAAAGCCCGATCTTTCCATAAAGGCTAGTATATACAATGTTCCAAGGGCATGTTGCACAAGGGTACTGTGACTGTCAGGCATTAATATAGTTCCTAGAATGACCGGTTATTTTTCACTTAGTATATTTAGGACCTTACACTTGTGATAGTCCTGTTATCACTACTAAGGAGTAGATCAAAAAAGTTGTTGGCTTTTCAAGACCAAAAATTTTTGAGAAAATCCAAAAAATATATACACAAACGAAGAACATGAGCTTCTGTTTATACAAACAGGGGAGAAAAAAGGGGGTGGCCTCAGATGTTCAGTGGGACAAGCAGGGAGAAAAAGAACACTATATATCATATCTAGGACTACATTCTCCATGATAGTCCAGTGATCATAGTAATATTCATAATTGGCCCCATGGAATTTCATCGTTTAAACCACTGATATTTGTCTTTAAACGGAACACCCATCTCTGTTCTTCTCAAAAAGGTTCCTTTCATTTGGGACCTGTTCGATCACTGTCCAAGAGATGTCCTCTGGCACGTGTCCTTTTTCTAGGTAGTGGGATGCCATTTTTGTGGTGCTTTTTTGCACCTAATGTTGCTTTGTGTTCTCCTATCCTTATTTTAACTGGGCGTGTTGTCATTCCCACATACTCCAGTAGACAAGGACAGGTGATAAGGTATACTACATTGCTACTATTGCAAGTAGTACATTTTCTCTGTTCCCATTTCGTGCCATTTTGAAAAGTGATTTCTTTGCTCTTCCTTGTTAGTTGGCAGACTATACATTTCCCACATGGGTGGTGTCCGTGTATTTTTGCCATTGCTGTTGATTGACCAGTTAGTTCAATCTGTCGGTCTGGTAGATCTTGTCGCGATACTTAATCCCTATGTGCAACGAATGCTTTATTCCACTCGTCTGTGCGAATAAAGATGTCCTAGTACTCACTAGAAAATCTCTCTTTTGACCCTCAACATCAACTTATGATCAGCTGTGATTTTGAAAGTTTATACGACCAGTCTGTCTCCAGGCTTAAGTTGAGACTTCTAAAGACTCATCTGAAGAAGTTACTTTTCTTATACAGACCTGGGATCTATTACACACTCTTGGAATGTTATCTATGCATCAAGCTGCAACCTGAGATCCTTGAGAGTGTACTTTTTGAAGTCAGTAACTTCAGTACAGTTATGTCTCCAGACGTAAACATGGGACCAGCATGGGGAGCATTTTGCTCCCAGTATAGATGGTCTCTATGTTCATCATCTGGAGACAACAAAAATCCTACACCCAGACAACCCCTTTTACAACCACATAACCACCTGGAAACGGTATATTGATGATATACTTATCATCTGGGATGGGGATGAGGTGACAGCCAAACGTTTCATTACTTGGCTCAATTACCAAGATGATTTCTTAAATTTTACCAGTACTATTTCAAACAAAGAACTGGTCTTCCTTGACCTAAATATATCACCGAGGGATGGGAGGCCCGTGACCAGAACGCATTTCAAAACAACATCCAAGAATTGTCTACTGTTATATCAAAGCTTCCACCCTAAACATCTACGGGATAATCTCCCCTACGGTCAATCTTTACGTCTTCGACGCAACTGTACTGAAGTTACCGACTTCAAAATACAATCAAAGGATCTCAAAAAGAAACTTGATGCAAGACAATACCCGAAGAGGGTAATAGATCAGGCCTATAAAAGAGCACGTAACAACTGCAGAGAGAGTCTTTTAGAACCTGCCCAACCTAAGCCTGAAGACAGACGGCCATTCTGTATAACAACATACAACGCCAGCTCTAATCAGGTAACCAAGATCATTAATAAGCACTGGCGGATCTTGAACAGTGGTGGGATGAATCTCCCAAAACCAATTTTTTCGCACAGATGGGGAAAAAGCATTTGTGACATGATTGTACACACAAGACCCCGACAGATTGAACTAACTGGTCAATCAACAGCAATGGCAAAAATACACGGACACCACCCATGTGGGAAATGTATAGTCTGCCAACTAACAAGGAAGAGCAAAGAAATCACTTTTCAAAATGGCAGGAAATGGGAACAGAGAAAATTTACTACTTGCAATAGTAGCAATGTAGTATACCTTATCACCTGTCCTTGTCTACTGGAGTATGTGGGAATGACAACACGCCCAGTTAAAATAAGGATAGGAGAACACAAAAGCAACATTAGGTGCAAAAAAGCACCACAAAAATGGCATCCCACTACCTAGAAAAAGGACACGTGCCAGAGGACATCTCTTGGACAGTGATCGAACAGGTCCCAAATGAAAGGAACCTTTTTGAGAAGGAACAGAGATGGGTGTTCCGTTTAAAGACAAATATCAGTGGTTTAAACGATGAAATTCCATGGGGCCAATTATGAATATTACTATGATCACTGGACTATCATGGAGAATGTAGTCCTAGATATGATATATAGTGTTCTTTTTCTCCCTGCTTGTCCCACTGAACATCTGAGGCCACCTCCCTTTTTTTCTCCCCTGTTTGTATAAACAGAAGCTCATGTTCTTCGTTTGTGTATATATTTTTTGGATTTTCTCAAAAATGTTGGTCTTGAAAAGCCAACAACTTTTTGATCTACTCCTTAGTAGTGATAACAGGACTATCACAAGTGTAAGGTCCTAAATATACTAAGTGAAAAATAACCGGTCATTCTAGGAACTATATTAATGCCTGACAGTCACAGTACCCTTGTGCAACATGCCCTTGGAACATTGTATATACTAGCCTTTATGGAAAGATCGGGCTTTTTTATCAGTCCAGGAAGTGGTTCTTTTTCAATACAGCATCGGCACATAAATGGCGGCCATCTTTGAATCCTTAGCATTCTAGTTGTTTTGTAAACCGGTTCGCGTTTTTTCCTTCAATTACACATCAGATAAATACTCGGCGTGAACGTATTCACAACGTTCCACGGAGCTGTACGGAGGTATTTACAGGCGAGGGCATAGCCTTTTTCATGTGAGTAAGACTCGAGCAGGTCTTTAAACGCGGCTCGTTTATTAAATACGAAGTAGTTTCTTCTGATCTCACTTTGAAATACATGGTGGGATCGGCGAAACACTAATGTCATGTGACCTCTTAATTTACCTACAGTGATTATTTCAAGGCAACCTCCTCTTCGGTGCAAGCTCATGAAGCCTGGTTATTAATCTAATAGCGTATGTACATAGTGCTTTTTCCTCTTTCTTTCTTTTGGTATAACGATAAAAACTTGCCATCAAGTGTGGTGTATTAGAAACTTGAGAAAAATATATCACGGCAATAACGATATAAAATATGCAATTCGTACAGTGTTTAGACATGACAGGTCGATTTGTTTCCCTTTGCGTGTCTCCCCTTTTGAATGTATGATTGAATTTATCCTCATTTGCCTAAAAGTTGCACTTGAAGTTCATAGTAAACAGAACCACTTAGAAAAGAACGGATAATTGTGAATGTGTGTGTGATCGTGTTTTTGTGCTTTTCTGGTGTATGTTTCAGTTAATTAACATTAAGGAGACATCAGGTGGGCATTACAATCACTGGCTAGCATTAAGAAGTGTTGTGCACCAGAAACTCGATAAAATATATCACGGCAACATTGTGATTCCACGTTATGGTGTTGTGTTTGATAAAACAATCTAATGGGTTGTTTTATGTTTTTTCATCATTACAGATTCCGAATTGGTTTTTGAAAACTACTAGGGGGAATTTTACCCCTGTTTTTCAGACATGTTTATTTTTGCATGTTTGTTTTGAAAGTTAGGCATACAACATATATAAATAAAGCAATATATCTTGAGTGCAGTAGGGATCAGATTAGGTCCTGACGAGTAAGCAGTGGGGACTGCTTATGAAACATGTTGACCCGGTAGAGGGCATCGCATTAGAGTATACCCCCTACACACCCCTTTTCAATTTTTAATGTTTCCAGCTAGGGAAGTGAATAAAATGTGTTTTTTCCACTAGCCAGGGAATTTTTAACTTTTGATTTATCACAGACCCTACCACTCTCACTTCTACACTACACATAGCCTATTTTCATAAATACATTGCTCCCGCGTATCCGCAGGTTGTAGCACGCCCCGCCCCGTAGAGGGACGGGAAGACCCCTATGATGAAGCATGACACTATGGGATTCATAGTGTGTGAGGGGTATTTAACAAACACAAAGGGGCCGATTCCGATCTCGGCCGGTAGGGCTCCGAATCGGATTCGGCTTAACCGGATCCGATTCGGAGCCCTATTTCCCGACGGATTCGTACGCGCGTCCGGGCGAGCGAGTACGATGCGAAATCGCCGACCGACTCGTCCGGGCGTCCCGACCGCTCCGACCGACTCGTTCCCGGGTCTAACCGCACCGACCGACTCGCTCGGACTCGACTCGCACCGCGCAATGGAGACGTTCCCCGGCCGCGTAAGTACGATGCGCGCCGCGAGCAGTCTGACCGACATGCGCCGTCCGGCTCGAAAGAGCAGTCAGAGCCGTACTTCGGGGGTCCGTGTCGGACCCCCCTGTACGCGTAGCCGTGCGGAAGTCGCACACAGGGGGGACCCATGGGTCCCCCCTACCTGTGCGTGTACGGCGCGAGTCGCTTCGCCGCGTACACGCTGTAGGGGGCGCCCTTGTTTGCCTCACACCCATTGAGTCAATGGGAGCCCGTGTACGCGTTGTACGACCAGCTCCCATTGACTTCAATGGGAGTCCGACCGACTCGAGTCCGATGGCATACGTGCGCATCGTACTCGTTTGGTCGGGCTGCACGGGTCCGATTCGGTCGGAAATCTCTCCGGGTCCGGCTCGGTCGGAGAGATTTCCGGCCCGAATCGGAATCGGCCCCTTAGTGTTTCTCCATGACATGTCATGGAACACTATTACACTTTAACACTTTTTAGAATCACTAGAGAAATAAATAAATAAAATAATAATTTCTATTTTTAAGGGTAGAATCATATTGTTTATGAGTTAGCTGAACCAGGAGGTAGATTCTATCTTTACACCTCTTTACTCCCTCCCCCCATTTGTTATTTTTCACATTAAATATATATACCAAGGTGGATTTGTGAATCAGTGGGTGTATAAGTGCCTGTATGGATGATTCATTGGGTGCGTGACTGACTGTATAAGTGAGTGATTAGGTGTCTCAATGAATGTATGGGTGAGTGACTAGGTTGTGCGAATGTCTGCATCAGTCTATCAGTTGGCATCTAAGTGGCTGTATGGGTTGGTGAGTGGGTATGTGAGTGGCTGTATGAGTGATTGATTGGTTGTCTGAGTGCCTGTATGAGTGTCTGTGTGGGTGAGGGTGTTTGTGACTGCCTGCATGGATGAGTATGTGGGTGAGTCAGTGCCTGTATGGGTTAGTGAGTGCATCTGTGAGGGCTGTATGGGCGACTGAGTGTGTGTATGGATGTGTCGATGAGTGAATGGATGTGTCAGTGGTATATGGGTGAGTAATTGAATATGTGAAAGGCAGTATAGGTGAGTGTTGGAGTATATGAGTGGCTGTATGTTTGACTGAGTGGTTGTGAGGGTGGCCATATGGGTGAGTGTGTGCTTGTGTCAATGACTGTATTGGTGAGTATGTGTTAGTATCTGTATGAATAAGTGACTGGGTGTGTGTATAACTGTACAGGTGAGTAAGTGGCTGTGATATTGACTTTATGGGTGAGTGAGTAGGTGTATGAGTAGCTCTATAGGTGACTGACAGTATGTGAGTGGGTGTATGGATGCATGAGTGGGTATATCAGTGTCTGTATTACTGACTGAGTTGGTGTATGTATGGCTGTATGAGTGACTGAGTAGATGTGTGTGTAGACCTATGAATCAGTGAGTGGGTGTGTAAGTATGGGTATGGGTGTGTCTATGGTTTTGAGAATAGTAGTGTGGAAGTTGGAGTGGGTGTATGAAAGGTTATATTGGGGTGTGTGGGTGCGTCAGAGATTCTGTGGATGATATCATCAGTGATGTCATTTGAGATGTTATCAGTGATGTTATCAGTGATGTTATCAGTGATGTCACTGAGCATGTCATTAGTGATGTAATATGAGATCCCATAAGCAGTGCATTGCAGGGGCGCAAGTTATAGCTAGCTCAGCTAACTATAACTGCTGAATTTCTCTGGTTTTGTATCAGTGAAATCAGTTAATTTCTAAGGTTTTTTTAATTATATTTCCTAACTATAACGTCCCTGTAACCTTTGTTTTTTTCAGTGAATTTCTAAGGTTTTTTAAAATTCTATTTCCTAACTATAACGTCCCTGTAACCTTTGTTTTTTTCAGTACATTTCTAAGGTTTTTTAAATGCTAATTCCTAGCTATAACATCCCTATAACCTTTGTTTTTTTCAGTGAATTTCTATGGTTTTTAAAGTAATAGTCATGTTTGCAGAGTGGTGGAGAAAGGGGGCTGGGCTGGCCAGCTCTCAGGAATTCCACTGTGTTTGACTTACAGGCGGTACTAGGAGGGCTTCTTGGCCCCAAGGTCTCTCAGGAGTGAAGTGGACTTTATTCCTCAACCAGTAGTGCGCCAGGAGCCGCGTTTGCAGAGTGGTGGAGAAAGGGGGCATGGCCTCCAAACACCTCTTAGCAAGCCCGCTGTGTGAGACTTACTGGAGGTAATGGGAGGAGTAGTCGGCCCCCAAGGACATCCTTCTGGCCACCTACCCCTCATTTTACCTCTAGTAAGTCTCACACAGCAGAATTGCTGAGCAATTGTCAGAGGCCACGCCCCCTTCCGCCACCATTCTGCAAACGTGTTTCTTGTCACACTAATAATTCAGGGATAAAGTCCCCTTGGCTCCAGAGGGTCCTTGGGGGCCAACAAGTCCTCCTGTTACCTCCAGTAAGTCCCACACACTGGGTTTGCTGAGAGGTTTTTTGGTGGCCATGCTACCCTTTTTCCACCACTCTGCAAATGTACCTCCTGCCACCCTACTAGTTGGGGGATGAAGTACCCTTGGTCTTCAGGGTCCTTGGGGTCCAACTCACCCTCCTGTTACCTCCAGTAAGACCCACAGAGCTGCATTGCTGATAGGTCGTCAGAGGCCATGCCCCCTTTCTCCACCACTCTGCAAACGCAGCTCCTAGCACACTACCGCTTCAGGGATGAAGTCCACTTTAGTCCTTAGGCCCTCAGGAGGCAAGGAGACCTCATCCCCCCACCAGCAGTGCATCGAGAGGCGTGTTTGCAGAGTGGTAGAGTAAGTGGGCGTGGCCTGTGACCATCTCTCAGTAATCCCACTGTGTGGGGCATACTGGAGGTAACATGAGGTCATGTTGGCCCCTAGGGACCCTCAGCAACCAAGGCAACTTAATCACCTAACCCGGAGCACACCAGGAGGCGCATTAGCAGAGTAGTAGAGAAAGGGGGGCCTCCCATGAGTTGCTTCTTTTTTTTTCTTCTTTAGGAAGCGGGCCGGGTGTCTTAGAAGTCTATATTTATGCATAGTATTAAATCTTAGTGGAATGTATTCAATTTATATTACTTTTCTTTTAGTGTTATATATTTAAGATGTACTTCTTAAAACTGTATTCATATTAAAAGAAATTATTGTTTGTATGTTTTTGAATGATATTAGTGCCAACAATATCTTTTCCCAATATTTTTTAACTTACCATTATAAGTAAAGAATACAATATTGTGGTAAACAATATTTTTGACACAATATTTTTATCAACGATATTTTTACCACAATATTGTGTCAGTAATCGTAAGAGAAGACTATCAGTACTGGGGATTGAGCTGCAGTAATAAAAATATGAGCTGAGATGAATGTCTGTAATGTATCTTCACCTACCTGATTTGAGCTTGAAGCAACTGAAGCAGTGTATGTGTCCCTGTAATATTAACTAGAAAAGGTTCTCAGATTTTTTGAGGCCAGGTTGTTGGAAACAATACTTCCATTTATGATGCAAATTACACTTGTTGTAATGTTAGGAGAATTTAACCTTTAGGTTAATAAAAATAATACCATGACGGATAAGGTGTGAAATACTTTGGAAGAGCTGTTCAAACCATTCTCGTCTCCACGTATCAGAAAGGAGTGATATTGGACTATTGTCTTTCGAAATCAAGATAGCTGTATGAAACCATTTTGTGTTCTCAAAGACTGCGATTCATAAAATCACAGGGATATAGAATGTAAAATGTTTTTTAACTATGTACTGAAATAATTTTTGTGAATCAGAAATGTGTTTCTGGCTTGCAAAATCGATTTAGCAACCCAGGAGGTCTCAAATACTGAATTATCTAATTGATATTCATTTGGCAGGTCATTCAGCAATACTCCTTCATGACTATAGATTTGACAACACAACCTATTACATAGGTCATAGGCTACATAGGTAACACTGCAAAATCAGAGACAGGTCATTAAAGGTTGGTGTGTAAATTGCAACCATGTTTTGTGACCTACCGTTTCATACGACTGGCCCAGGTGTCTATACACAAAATCTGGACTGGTCAGACCATTCTGCAATACCATTCAAAATAAATAGAGCTGCATGCTGAGAAGCTTTAAAAGTAGGCCAAAATATTACATGTGAACTTAAAAGTGTATCTCAAGCCAGACTACATCAATATTTAATGATAATTGTTTCAGCAACTATCCTGGGACATCAATCAATCAATCAATCAATCAAGCATTTGTATAGCGCGCTACTCACCCGGAGGGTCTCAAGGCGCTTGGGGGAGGGGGGTCTGCTAATGTTCGAACAGCCAGGTCTTGTGGGTGGGTTGGCTGCTGCGGGGGCCAGGGGGTTTGGCGCTGGGCGCGGTCCAGGCGCGGACGGGCGCAGACGGGCTTGCCTTAGGCGCGCCTTCGGCGCGCCAGCGCGCGACCGCGCAGCGGCCGCCATTTATGGGGAGGTGGGAGGGAGGAGCAGCTGGGAGGCGGGAGGCAGGGGCAGCGAATGGGCAGTCAGGGGGCGGGGCCGCAGGACGCAGCGGCGGGAATGGCGAGAGGCAGCGAGGGGTACAGAAGGAAAAGTGGAGAGAAAGCGGACACAAATACGGGCACAATTCAAAATGGGGCAGCGAGGGGTACAGAAGGAAAAGTGGAGAGAAAGCGGACACAAATACGGGCACAATTCAAAATGGGGCAGCGAGGGATACAGAAGGAAAAGGGGAGAGAAAGCGGACACAAATACGGGCACAATTCAAAATGGGGCAGCGAGGGTACAGAAGGAAAAGGGGAGAGAAAGCGGACACAAATACGGGCACAATTCAAAATGGGGCAGCGAGGGGTACAGAAGGAAAAGGGGAGAGAAAGCGGACACAAATACGGGCACAATTCAAAATGGGGCAGCGAGGGTACAGAAGGAAAAGTGGAGAGAAAGCGGACACAAATACGGGCACAATTCAAAATGGGGCAGCGAGGGGTACAGAAGGAAAAGGGAGAGAAAGCGGACACAAATACGGGCACAATTCAAAATGGGGCAGCGAGGGGTACAGAAGGAAAAGGGGAGAGTAGGATGCGATCTCTAAGTATAATAACATTTTGTTTCATTGTTTTATTTGTGGGCACATCTGAGCCCAGGGAAAAAAGCTCCAATAAATCTAATTTGTGGCATAATAAGGATCTGAAAGATATGAAAACTATGCTTAGTAAAATTCAACACTTTTGACAGGAATTCTGTTAATATAAAGGATATATTAAGCACAGTTGTCACTCAGAAGGTGTTCCTGACTATGTAGTGTTCAGAGCAGCAATGAGTATTAGTGAGAAGAAAAAAGGCCAGTTTTAAGAGCGAGATGGTCACCAATCAGGAAAATGCAACTGAAAGGTTGTTTAAGTGGAAAGTAAGAAGATTGATTAAAAAGAAACCTAGGTTGCATACTGAAGACACATGAATCCTGATTGGGCCAAGGTGTGTTGGCTACCAGCTGTTCATCCAGGCTGAATGATATTCTCCAACAATTAATATCCCAGTTTTGTAAGTGTTTAATTTTAGAGAGTTAGCACCTATCCAAGATATAATATTCATTTAGGCACTGCTGCAATGATTATTTACAAGTGGTGGAGAGAGCCTCAAGGTGGGTGCTATCTTGTATATCATCATCAGCATTAAATGGCAAGCAAAGCCACGGGATAGAATCAGTTTTGTGAGCAGTTCAACTGCGGATGCTGACACAAGTGAAGAGGAGGAGTCAGAGAGTGGTGATGCCCACCCCTCTTACCAGCAAAGCTTCAACTCCTGCTACAGCCTGAGGATGAACTATGACCCTTCCCTGTGTACATGCAAATGGTTAAGGCAGTAGAAATAAAATATTAGGGGTGTGCAAATATGCAAATACATTTTTGATGCTAATGTTGGCCACATTGATGTTTACTTGAACCCTATGGTTAACTTGCTTGGTAAAGGTGTGCACATGAGGTTCTATATTGGAACAATCAGAAGAAAATAACCTTTAGAATAAGAGAGTAGAGAGGACAACAGAAGCGAAGAGGACAACAGGGGGAGGTCAGACAAAGGGCTTAATTACGACTTTGGCGCTCTGGGGACCACCATCGTTGTTTGGTGGTCTGACCGACTGCTACCCTGGCGGTCCGACTGCCGGCTTACAATGCGGGCATGTGGACCACCGCAAGACAACCACAAGTCCACCACCACAGTCAAGATCTCAGGTTCCGGTGTGGTGTGGACAGCAGTGGTCAATGGTGGCAGTGTCATGGCTATTACGACCTGCCTTTCCGCAGACCTTTCCATAGTGGGGACACCGCCATGAAAAGGTCAGCAGAAAGGCAGGTAAAGGGCCACAGAAAGGGGCTCCAGGGCAAACAAGCCCATGTGGCTGGGGGCTGGGGCACAATGTGTGCCCCCCTATGCCACCCATGTCGGTGTGCTCACAGTTTGCCATGCACAACATGGTGCATGGCAACAGTGCGCCCGACCTGAAGGCGGCACAGCAGTGTGGCCAGCATTAGCTTCAGACTCTCTCCTAGAGCTGAAGCATGGCGCCGCCTTGGCTGCACTGCCGCAACATCGCACGCCCCACGATAATGTTGTAATGTGACGGTCAGGATGCCACTGACTTGGCAGCGTTCTCCCAACCACCATCACAGCGGGCTGGCGGTGTCCCTGCCAAACTTGTAATCAGCCCCAAAGTCTCTACAGAAAGAAATAATTTCTAGTAGTCGATAAATAGAGGGATAGGAATTGGAAGAAAACTAAAAAAAGTAAATAGAAGGAATCACTAAGAATTCATATATTTGTTTTAATTCAAGACACTTCTACTTTAGCCAGAGCAAGTGAAAGCCTGTCTGATACATAACACACAAGTGGACATTGGGTATCAGAAATGAACGTTTGCCTATCGTGCAACAGCAGGCACAGCACTGGGACATTCTAATACAAACTTCACTTACAAAAACAGAATAAGTAGAGTACTGGGCAGCAGCAGTGAATGCAAGGTTTCCACAAATACAAAGCATTAAAACATGCAAAAAGAGCAAGGTCCATGCACATTCGAACTGCTGCCTGACAACTCCACATTGCAAAATCCAGCTATCACTCTATCTCTGTTTACTGATTTTTAAGAACTGTCAACAAGAGAAGTAAAGCAGCTGATGGAGAATAGTGAGACATCAGGATCCCTGTCAGACATTTGTCCATAAAAATATCTGAGGGTGATTAAAATGCCTATAGCACCCTCAACTAGAAAACTAGAGCTTCATTCATAACAGGGATAGTCCATGCCACTTTCAAGCAAAACTCTGTTATCTGTCATAGCTTCTGGAGAAAAATGTGACCTTACAACAGCAATAAATGAAGGAGACTTTAAGTTTTTCTACCCCACTCAAACGGGCTTCATGCCATATGTGGGTGCTGAATCGGTTATTGTTTCAGCAGTTGATGACTTTAAAATGATCGCAGATAATGGCAGTGTAGACGCAGCAATTCTGCTAGACCTAAGAGCAGCCTTTGACAATAATTATCATGACCTACACTTCGACCTGCTCAACAGTCTAAACGTGAATGGCAACGGCCGTCTATAGTTATCATCTTTCCTGGCAGAAAAGGTTCCAAGTGGTCCAGATATAAAAAATTCAGGCCTGGTTTTCTTCCGGTCAACTGTAGAGTCCCACAAAGAATTACCATTATCCTCTTTATTGTTAATACTTTAAGTTAGTCCACTGACCTTCGTCTTACAGAAATTCTATATCATCCCATACTTAAATGCAGATGTTGGTCAAAATATTTTTAGCCTCTCATCACTGAAGAAAGATTTCACTAGGAATATCACTCACACTCTTCAAAAAGTTCAAACATTGTTGTTTACCAATCATTTAAAATGAAATCTGAAATGTTGATGGTTAACAACAAACTGAATATTTGGGAATCATCATTATGACCAACTTCTTGGGGTACTCCTCCAGTGTCAACTAATGAAATTTGTCATTTGGTATGATACTTGATTGAGACATTTCCTTGGGTGCAAATGTAGCCCTTATTACCAAATCTTGCTTCTTGCATCTGATGATTTTATTGTGGATTTACACTTACAGAACTTCACAAGGAGAACTCTCACTATCTATTAATGCCTTTATTCGGTCCAGAATGGTCTTCTCAAATGCAATTTTTTTTAAAGTATGTCTGTGTGTAGTTTTGATGGTCTCCAACACATCCAAATTACAGCAGTTAGACTTTTCCTTATACTGACAAAATCTGACATCGAGTCAGAGCACCTACAAAACTCTGACTGATTGCATATTAAGAAGAATACAAGTTAAAGCAGCCTGCATAATACATCGTGTCGGATCAAGTTTTCTCCAACAGAAATGTGTTAAATATGAACCATGGAGAGCACTCCACTCTGCATCTTGTTATCTACTGGCAGTTGCCAGTAGGTAGTTATAGTTAGGACCATGTTTCCATAGGAAAAGCATTTTTTGACTTGCCTATAACTTTGGCGTCGTTTGATGAATCATCACAATTCATGTAATTCTAGTTGTGCTTGGAAAGTTTCGGGCGATCAACCAAACAGGAGTGGAGAAAAAGCAGGGTCAAAAAAAGTTAATTTCCCATGTTAAATCCCCATAGGAGTTTTGAACATGACTACAGCCCGAACTGTTGAATGGAATTACATAAAATTTGGCAGAAAGGTTATTTGGTATAAATCTATTCAGCAATTTTGGAGATATTAAAGGAAATCTAAATGTGAATATCTAGAGGCATGAACCCTCCATGATGCCTATGCGGAGCTTCGCGAACATTTGCACCTGTGTAGAAAGTTGCAACTGTCATTTTAAAAATGGGGATACAGGCCTTGGAGATTAAATTTGAGGCTAAAAAGTGTGGAAGGGGTCAGGGTAGAGGTACCCTGAGCCCATGGGTACATTGTGGGTATTTGTGAGGGTTCCCATATGAGTTATAATATCCCACAAACCGTTATTTTTTCCACATGGTTGGAGTCGTGGACCCGTCGTGATGCTCATTGTGGCCCACCCAGGTAGCATTGCGATGGAGCCACAAAGCTTGCCGAAATTATTTTTTTTAAATATACATTCACACACTCACTCGCACACTAATGCATGCACTCACAGACCCACACAGAATCACACATCCAGTCACAGACCCAGTCAGACACTCATACACCTAAAGACCCACTCAGACTCTCGCACATCCCCTCACAGACCCACTCATAGACTTATGGCCTCACCAGACACTCATGCACCCATTCACTCACCCATTCAGAGGCTCACACACCCACTCACAGACCCACTCAGAAACTCATGCACCCACTCACAGACCCACTCAGACACTCATGAACCCACTCTCTTACCCACTCAGAGGCTCACACACCCACTCACAGACCCTCTCAGATACTCACTCACACACTCACAGGCCAATTCTAAGACTCACACACCCACTCAGAGACCGACTCACACAACCATTCACTCTCTCACTTTAGAGGCTCATGCAACCAATCAAAGACCCAGTCAGAGACTCATACACCCACTCACAGGCCCACTCAGACAATCTCACACCCATTCACACACCTACTTAGAAGCTTATGCACTCGCTCACAGACCCACTCAAAGACTAATGCACCCAATCATACACCTAAACAGAGGCTCAGGCACCCACTCATACACTCATGAACCCACTCACAGACTCACTGAGACACTTATGTACCCACTCACTGACCCACTTATGTTCTCATGCACCCACTAACAGATGCAGTCTGAGACTCATGCACCCACTCACAGAGCCACTCCGAGACTCACACATCCAGTCACAGACCCCCACAGAGAATCACACACCTACTCACAGACCCACACAGAGACTCATATACCCACACACACACCCACTCACAGACTCATGCACCCACTCACACATCCACTAACAGACTCATGCACCCATTCACAGATCAACACAGGCATTCACAGACCCATTCACCTACCAACACAGCCATGAAGGTTATGGGGACCTTATAGTTAGGAAATAGAATTTAAAAAACCTTAGAAATTCACTGGAAAAAAACAAAGGTTACAGGGACGTTATAGTTAGGCTTAGGTTTCACTTGTACAAAACCATAGAAATTACGCAGTTTTAGTTACCTGAGCTAACTATAACTTACGCCCCAGCAATGCACTGCTTATGACCTCACATAGGTGCATCACTCATGACATGGTCAGTGACATTCACTGATCCAGAGCTCAATTAAAAATAATACACCCACTCACAGACCCAGTCACACGCTCTCTCGCACATCCACAGAACTACTCACATACCCACTCACAAATAGATACACCCACTCAAACACCCATACAGTCACTCACACACCATCACATACATCCATACAGTCACTGATACATCCAATCAGAGACTCTGAGAGCCACTCACATACCCACTCACAGACCCACACAGGCACTCACACACCCATACAGTCACACAGCCATGTACACACTACACACCCACACACCCAGTCACACATCCAGACAGCCACTCACACATCCCCTCACACACCCATACAGACACTGATACACCTTCTCAGAAACTCACAGAACCACTCACACACCCAATCACAGACCCACACAGGCACTCACACACCCAGTAAGTGCTTGCATACCCATTTACTCATAAACACAGTCACACATCCATACAGCCACTCACATGCCCACACACACCCATACAGTCACGGATACAACCACCCAGAGATGCACACAGACACTCACCCACCCACTCACACACCTATACTGCCAATCACATACTCAGTCAGAGACCCAGAAAACCATTCACCCACCCACTCAGACACTCATACAGCCACACACACTCAGTCAGAGACCCAGAAACCACTCACACACCAATTTACACAATCATACAGTCACTCACACATCCCACTTACAGACCCAGAGAACGACTAATACATCCACTCACAGACCCACACAGTCACTCACACACTCATACACCAACTTGCACACCCACACAACCACTTATACATGCACTCACAGACCTATGCAGCCACTCACTCATCCACTCACACAACCACTCACACACCCACACACCCACACACCCATTTAGCCACTAACACACCTACTCACAGATCTACAAAACCACTAATACCCCTTCTCACAGACCCATATAGACACTCAAGCACCCATTCACACACTCACACACCCATTCACACTTCCATTCAGCCTCTCATACACCCACTCACAGACACACAAAATCACTCACATAGCAACTCACAGACCGACATAGCCACTTACACATTTTTTTAATTTTTTATTTGAGTTTTATATAGCGCCGGCTAGACCCGGAGGTATCAGAGCGCTTTACATAGGGTTCCACAAAGTTACAAAATTACATCAGTTACCAGTTACATCAGTTACTAGAAAAACATTTCAAGAGCGTAAAGACGAGATAAATGGAGCTTAGAAGGGAGAGGGGGTAGGGTAAAGGGGTAGGAGGGAAATAGGGTGGAGAGACGAGGGAGAGTCTGTCCAAAGTCCGGCTGGGTAGGTGACGGCCGAGGGGGAAGTCCACAGCCCATCTCCTCTATAGCTATCAGGTAGCTCCACCGGGCATCGGCCAAATATCTAGGTCTCAACGGAAAAACATTTAAAAAGCATAGGGGATGAAAAAATGGAGCACAGAGGGGGAAAGGGGTAGGGTAAAGGGGTGGGAGGGAGAATGCGAAGGTGAGACGAAGGAAGGTCTGTCCAAAGTCCGGCTGGGTAGGTGACGGTCAAGGGGGCCATCTCCTCTATAACTATCAGGTAGCTCCACTGGGCATCGGCCAAAAAACTAGGTCTAGCACTTAACATAAGGAAACATTGTGTTACAAATTACAAAAATGATCACATTAATTACAGAGAGGTTACAAATTCAATACAGGAGTTATTAGCGACCATGAAAAACAAGATCCACAGAAAAGAGAGGGGAAAAAAAGAAAAAGGCCAGGGAGAGCAGGGAGTCCACGGGAGGGAGTCAGCAGCGGAGAAAGATACGAGACATAAGTCAGAGGTCCGGCTGGGTAGGTGACGGCCATAGCGGTGTGCCAGAGCCTGTCTCCCCTATAGCTGTCGGGGCAGCTCCACCGGGAATCAGTCATACATTTCGTACTCCGCCGGATAGAAATGAGAATCAGGAATGTACCAAGAGTCAGCAGCGGAGAAAGAGACGAGACATAAGTCTGAGGTCCGGCTGGGTAGGTGACGGTCATATCGGTGTGCCAGAGCCTGTCTCCCCTATAGCTGTCGGGGCAGCTCCACCGGGAATCGGTCATACATTTCGGACTCTGCCAGATCAGGAAGGGACCAAAAGTCTAGAGTCCAGAGACGGGCTGGTGGAGCTAGCGAGGGTGGTAGGATAGGAAGGGGAGTGTAGCTTGGCAGCCATCTTAAGGTCAGGCAAATCGAGTCTGTTGATCTCCAAGACTCTGTAGGTTGTGTTGTCTCTAGATCTTAGGATTGTTTACTCACGATCGAACACGGGCACCATCTTGGGGTCAGGCCACACTCAGTAAGATATAGTCAGTTATGCATTGTATGCCTCAGTAGATGTTTGTGTGCACTTGGATGGCTCCCCTGGGGGGTCGGTGCTCTGTTGTTGGCCCCCCTTTTTGTGGCAGCTTCTTCAGCGGCAGTGTTGATACGTGGATGGAGGGAGAGGGGGTGGGGAGAACAACCGGTCTACACATCCCCTCACACATCCATACATGCAATTATACACCCACACAACAAATCACACACCAACTCACACATCCATACAGCCACTCACACAACCACTCACAGACCCACAAAACCACTACCACAGTCACTCACACACCCATTCATACCCTGTCAATACCCACTTGCAGACCCACACAACCACTCACACAACCATACAGCCACTCACAGATCCACAAAAACATTCCCACACCCACTTACAGACCAACACAGCCACTTACACAACCACTCACACATTCACACACCTACTTATATACCCACACAAACACTCACAAGCCCACTCAGACCCACAAAACCACTCACACACTCAGACATACAATTACACACCCATTCACACACACACACTTGCACACTCACACAACCACTTACACACCCACTCACCCATCCATTCACACACCCCCACAAAACCAAAGGTTATAGGGATGTTATAGATAGGAAATAGCATTAAAGAGAACCTTACAAATTCACTGAAAAAACAAAGGTGCAGGGACGTTACAGTTAGGTTCAGATTTTGCACACTTAACACCATGAAAATTCAGCAGTTATAGTTATCTCAAATCACTATAATTTGTGCCCTAAGGTAATTATAACTCTCACCCTTGCCATGAACTGCTAATTACCTTAATAATACATTACTCATCAAATCTTTTATCACATCATTGAAAATATCCCTGCAACATTTCAAGCAACATTTTTTATGAGAAAACTGTAAATGGCGGGCGTATGCGTATGCGTTATAGTTACCTTAGGATAGGCGTTACATATAAATATATCACTTTTTTTTAATTTGGGGAAACCCCCTAATCCCTCATTTTTTAAATAAAATATTATAAAATTAAAATGTTTATTTTTGGGGGAACCCTCTACCAGACCCCTTTTTTATAACCTTGCCACCCTATTAACTTACCCACCCATAAACCTTAAAAACACCCTTACCACCCAAATCCCTAACTCGCCACTAAACCCTGTTAACACCCTTACCCCCTGTTAGACCTGTCAGCCTAGGGGAGGTCTTCCCTCTAACTTTATGCCTTCCTCCTTCCTTCTCCATTTTTTTATCATCGTGTTTTTGCTGGCTTTAGGACTCTGTCCACTTGACCACTGCTAACCAGTGCTAAAGCATATGGGCCCGATTCACAAAAGTAATCTGAGACAAAATCCTAACTTTACGACTTTCGGTATTTACAGAAGGCATTTGGGAGTACTAAAGTTAGGATTTTGTCTCAGTTAATCTTAAGTTTTGGTCTTAAGTTAAACTTAAGACAAACTTAAGTTTAACTGAGACAAAATTCTAACTTTACGACTAGGATTTTGACTCAGTTAAACTTAAGTTTGTCTTAAGTTTAACTTAAGACCAAAACTTTAGATTGACTAAGACAAAATCCTAACTTTAGTACTCCTAAATGCCTTGTGTGAATACCGAAAGTCGTAAAGTTAGGATTTTGTCTCAGATTACTTTTGTGAATCGGGCCCTATGTACTTACTCCTTAAAGCATGCAAATATTGGCTTATCCCAATTGGCATAGTTGATTTACTTATAAGTCCCTAGTAAAGTGACACTACATGTACCCAGGGGCTGCAAATTAAATGCGACTAGTATGCCTGCAGCACTGATTGTGCGACCCACTGAAGTAGCACTTTAAACATGTCTCAGTCCTGCCATTGCAGAACCTGTGTGTGCAGTTGTAAACTGCCACTTTAACCTGGCAAAATAGACCATTTGCCAGGCTCAAACCTTCCTTTTGAATACATATAAGTAACCCCCTGGGTAGGCCCTGCACAGCCCAGAGGGCAGGGTGCAATGTATTTAAAAGGTTGGATATGTACGTTTGAGTTTTATATGTCCTGATAGTGAACAACTCTTAAATTAGTTTTTCACTACTGCAAGGCCTATGTCTTCCATTGGATAACAATGGAGTTGCCTTATTACATTGTATAAGTGTAATTTCCAAATGGAGAGACATAACCAGGCCATGTTTAGTGTTTCTGAAATCCTAATTTAAAATCCTGACTTATGGTGAAGTCGAATTGTAAGTTACAATTCTGAAAATGCAATTTTTAGACAGCTGCCATTTTCTTGTCGTAGCCATTTTAAATTCAAGCTTTTGGGCTCTTCACGACGTGAAAGGGCCTGTTTGCAAAAGAACCACGCCGCTCACATGGAAAATCAGCACATGCCACTGCAAGTCTGTCACTTCACACAGCAAGCATCGATCCCCCTCGTGGATCGCCAACACGAGGCTAAGGCCCGCCCATCTCCAACGCTCGGCCTGCTCCCCACACCACACCACGCCGACCAACACCAACGACGCTCTCCTTGCTCCCGGCGATCTTCCTACACGTGAATGGGACTCTTGGCATAAAACCTGAGATAGTAAACCTTCAACCGCATTATTCTTGGACTGTATCTGACCGACGCTCCATCGCAGTCAGCCTGAACTTTTGACTTTGATCCTTTCTAGTGTGACCATACTTTTTTTGTTTTGGTCTTGTTTTATTTATTAAATTAAGCTATTGTTTTTAACCTAGAGTGGGATCTTTTTCTGTGGTGTTTCACTGATTTACTGTTCGAACAGTTACACAAATACTCTACACATTGCCTCTCAGTTAAGCCTTACTGCTCTGTGCCAAGCTACCAGGGGGTTGAGCACAGGTTAATTTGGACTTTGCTTGTGCCTTACCCTGACTAGGATTGTGGTTGCTGCTGTGACCATGTCTCACACCCCAGACAATCAGTAACACCACTTCTAAAAGCACACTTACCACCCAAATATCTTACTAACTCCTAAACCCTAGAATCACCCTTACCATCCAATACCCTTACCCACCCCTAATCCCTAAAACCACCTTTACCACCCTATTCTCTTATTCATCCTGAAACTCTAAAAACACCCTTGCCATGTGTAGGAAAGTGGGTTATTAGCAGGTGGGGGTATTCACCCTTAGCTGGTAATAATACCACAGTCACTAATAGGTCCAGTCAAGTCTCAGTAAATTAATCCTTGCTCAACCCTTGGTACTTTAGCAAATGAGAAGTCAGGCTTAACTTAGGAGGCAGGTATGTTAAAGCATTTAATACATACCACCAAAACAGCAAATAAATAAAAAACACAACACTAATTTATAGGGATAGAGAATATTTATTTCTTTAAAATGACACCAAAACAATAAAAATGCAATGTAGGGTGCCGGAATCATGAATTTTCAAAGATTAAATGAAAAAGTATGCATTCTAGCACCAAAAAGTGCCACTCGCAGCTATCTGGTCATGCTTCACTGGGTTAAAATCAAAGTTTTAGGCTGACGACAATGGAGCCTTGTTTGGATAAGCATAGGGCTTGGTCCCGTTCAAAAGTTTACCTTTGGACTTAGGGGCTTATTTACAAGCCCCTTGCGCCACTTTTGCGTCACTTTTAACATGGGAAAAGTGACGCAAAAGTGGCGCAAGGGGCTTGTAAATCTGCCCCTTAGTCTTTTTCTTGGAGCTTTTCTCTTCTCAACCACCTCGTCGCCGGGTCCTCTGGCTTCTCAGATCCAAAGTTCGATTCAACGACAGCGGCCTGCTACAGCACAATGCAGCACAATGCCTTCGGCAAGACTCTGGAAGTTTTTGTCCTCGACGGTGAGGAGTTCCAGCTGGACAAACCAGTGTAGTGAGGTCTGCGGCTTCAATCAATCAATCAAGTAACATTTGTAGAGCGCACGGTTACTCTGCAGGCTTGACTCTCGACTCGACTCGAGCCAGTCTCCTCCTGGAGGTTTTCTACAAAACTTTGCAGAACATTTCCAAACTTTGAAATCCTGTTGTTTTTGAGTTCCTTTGAAGACAATATGTGTCCATTAGCTCAGGATAAGGGTTCAGAAACTCTGGATTCCCTTTTGGGGCTAGGACTCAGTTTCCCACAATGCACCTGTACAGTCCAGGGAAAATCCATTTGCGACTGGTCAGCTGGCGTGATCCTCTCTCTGGCTTTGAAGGTGACTTCTTCCAGCTCTGTTGTACCTGTTGCTGATCAGGGAATCAACTCCTTTTCTTTTGAGTCAGGCACCGTCCTTTCTTTGTGGATCCTTGAGAGTGCAGCAAGTGCAGTCTTTCTGAGTGCAAGTCTTCTGGGGTACAGTCGAAAGATCCAGCAGGGCAGTCTTTCTTTTTTAGTTGCTCGCCCCAACCAATAGGGGTAAAGTTACCTCCCACTGCTATTGCTACTTCTTGCGAAGTGTGACATATTTGTTTTGATCCAGAATGCACTGTTCTTCTAAAAATCAAAATAGAGAAATGTTCTCCTTGGTGTGTGTGTCTGTGTAGCCCAACTCAAAGGTGTGGCTAACATTTGACTACACTCCTTTACTAGCCCCTTTCCTAATCCAATTAAGGGGACTCCCATCTGGCTAGAGATCAAGGAAGTGAGGGTGGCTGGGTCCTGTGATATCTGTTTTCTGCAGAGGCACCTGCCTCTGAAGTTTAACTTATCTACACAACCCTCTTCCTCTCCCTGGCTTCTCCAGGAAGCAAATCAGCTCCCTCCAAATGGCTTTATTGTCGCAGCCCCGGGCCGCTGCACACCTACTCAGGGAGAACCTTCACTCAGGCTATCAAAGACTGGCCAATCAGAAGAGGCTGCTACTGGGCTGCTTTAGGTAACTTCAGGAAAGTAAGTTCTAAAACTACTTTCCTGTAAAAGTTATAATAAATCTGACATTGGAAAGTTGTTGGATTTATTGTAACCATTTGTTTGATACTTTGAATGATATGTCTAGCTAGCAAAAGTTAGACCTTATTAAGTTTAATAAAGCCTTCCCATGTTAGCCTATGGGGATATTGTCCCTGCTATCCATAACAATGCACCCCACTCTTGGGGTACTTAGGGCAGGACCTTAGGGGTGACTTATAAGGTATAAAATGGTAGTTTTGGACCTAGAATCGAATTTGGACCTGCATTTATTTTAAAACTAGCCGTGGGCCTAGCCTGGCTTGAGGGCTGGCATGACTCCTTGAGGGCTGGCATGACACCAGACACCACAGCAGTGCACCTTTAAGTGCATTACGTCCACTGGGGTCTCCAAATCTACATGTCCTACCATATACTATGTACTTACAGGTAGGTTGTCTTTCCAATTAAAACTATGCCAATTACCATATACCTTTAGAGGACGGCCCTGGGCCTGGTTAGCAGAGCCCAGGGCCCTTTCTGAGTCAGTAACCACCAGCATCAGTCAAAATATCAGGGTGATCAGGACAAAAAGGATGACTTTCCTAATCTACCCAATTTCCTCACCCACCCCTAAATGCCAGCATGGTAATGGCTGTCCACCCATCCCCCACTCCTCCACAGTTGCACGCTCCCTGCTGGTCTCAGATTCCTCCTTCTTCCTAGTGGTAGATTGTGTTCATGCCTGCCTTACAGTCTAGGATCTTGCTGTGTGCCCAGAGTCCTGCTGTGATGGTGCTTAGCCAGCTCTGTCGCTAAAAAGGAATGAGTACAAAAGTAAGAAAACAATCAGGGGCATATTATCAAGAATGGCGTTAAAATTATCGCCGCTTTAGCGGCAGAAAACTGCCGCTAAAGCGGCGATAATGGGCTTGATAATATGCCCTTGAGAATTCCAATAGAAGCCCATGTTGACACCAGAACATGGGCTTCTATTGGAATTCTCAAGGGCATATTATCAAGCCCATTATCGCCGCTTTAGCGGCAGTTTTCTGCCGCTAAAGCGCCGATAATTTTAACGCCGTTTCTTGATAATATGCCCCCAAGTGTTTATGTCCATTACTTCACATGCATTTCAAAATAATCTTAGGTATATTATATATCTAAATACATGAAAAATTACCATTGTATAGAGTGTCAATAAATGTTTGCATGGTAATTTAAATTTTAGATTTAATTGAAAAACATATTCTTTTATATTCTGCCTTCATTCCAGATAAATGTTTGTGCTTAAAGGCATGACACGATTACCTAACTATTTCAAAACAATCAATATAAAAATTATCAAGGATATACACACAATCCCTATCTACAATTGAGGATTTTTGTAAAAACTATTCATTGGTATTATGATTATGTCAAATGTCAAAAAAGTCTGTATAGTCAAAACAGCTTTTATTATAATAATGTATAGAAGACCACATTTCCATTGCTTGTTTTGAAGTAAGCAAAAGTAACACAATGTAAATCTTACATGGACATACATAACTTGGAAATTTCCGCAGTGTTAAAGTGGTTGCAGAAATGTTATGTTGAAAAGATATATGCAGTTATGCAAATAAATCCATTATGTCAAGTTTAGATTATTAGTATTACATACATGTATTAAATATTTATTTGTACATAAGTATATAAATTATTCATTGCATTCATAAAAAAATACAACCCAAGTTGCAGACAACAAGAACAATTAAATCATACTTTAAAATGAACACATGGCAGAATAACACTTTCAAAAGTCTGTAGCTCTCATGTTATGTAACAAATGTCGCACGTACCAGCTCTCTGCTGCTCAAACTCTTAGAGCTGATTGTGGTATGTGATCCAGGCTGTTGTCAGGACCTCCCAGTGTTAAAGTGTCATCCTTGAATGCCGAGAATGCGGATGGGGGAACAAACCAAGATTACTCTGAGCCTTAATCCAGGCCCAACAATAAAGATCTTCCCAGCGCTTGTAGCACTTCTTTCCGCAAATTTGGAGAGAAAATTTGTCCATGTGCTGCTGTGCTCAGCTGGGTCTCAGGCCCCCATTAAAGCTGAGGGTAATTTTACATCACCCCTCATAATTGATATTCAGCTGCTCACCTGGGAAGGTGGGCCTCCTCTCTTCCTATCCCTCAGCCATTGTGGGATTTCTGGAGTCAAAGCAACAGCCGGATGGAGGAGGATATTACGGTGAAAAGATGGGTCGGGATGACCAGAAAACAGCTGATTTCCTGTTCCTGAATGTAATTTCCTGTTGATAATGACAGCCAGAGACGTTCTCCTGAGAACGGAAGTTCCGCCCTTATTGTGGAGGTCTCTGCCCAATGTGTGGGGTGGTGACCTCAGAATGAGGAAGACGGATCTCTCATGCCATGAGAAGCCCCCAAATGCAGTTAAAACATTGTATGAAAAGCAATGTTTCAGACACGTGTTGGTTTGGGACATTTATTTAACCACTAATTTAATGTGTGAAAAGGTATACTTTAAAAGTGGAGCATACTATGAGAAAGATATGAGCAATTTGTTTTCCTTGAAGAATGGAAGAGTGAAATTTAAATTTAATTGTAAATGTCCTGTGATATATAGCACAGCACAGTTAATTGTGAAATTACATTATTAAAATGTGTTGTCTCATAATGATATATATGAACAGGGAATTAGCCTGCCATTCATCATTGACTAGACGCAGCCTAACCACATACATTCAGAAATCAAACTAACAGCTTAAGTGAAAACTGAGTTTACTGGTCGAGCCTGGATATAAATACGATTTCTCGTAATATATGTATAAGTCCTGTTGCATGGTGATGTTGTGAAACACACAACAGGCTACAAAAATGTTGCACGCAACTTCTGGGGAAAAATCAGACCCCTCTGTATTGTCAAAACATCTGAAACGTAACTTAGTAGTGTATGTGTGGGTGCAGTATTAGACCTCTAGTGAGGTTGTATGTTTGGACATCTCTATGGTATATAGTAAAGGAGAGAGACAGCATACAGGCACCACCTGCATCAAAGACAAGTGAAATATTCTTAAATGCCATTCAATACTAAAACTACTGCATCCTGTATGCATAAATGGAGTCACTGGTTAATTAATGTGTATCTACAGTGTTTCAGTGAGTAGTTACTGATATGTTTGGGATTCTAATTCTGAGATGCACATGTAACCCTTGTGCAAGATATATTAACTTACCTATACCCCCATGTCATCTGAAATGTCCAGTAACCAACTAACATGCAAGAGGTGACAGATGTAGCTGTTGTGTTTGCTTCCAGGAAAGGCAGCATGCACATAAGTGTAGCAGCCCCTGACAACTCAGACAGCTTTTTCTTTGATGGAGTGACTGAAGCATCTGTTGTAATACCATGAATACAAACAGAGTTCAGTAAAGGCATGGGGACACTAACAAATCTTACAGTACTAAGTCTCCTAGTAGAGAAGGTCAAACATAGAAAATCACAGCTATTCGCGTGTTTTGTAGACCTCAAGTCTGCTTTTGATCGGGTTCCTCGCAGACGCCTATGGTCAAAATTGGAAGAATAGGGCATCCCAAGAAGCTTGTTGAGGGCATCATTGCATTGTGCATCAAAACCTTGGCACAAGTTAAAAAAGGAGATGGCAGCCAAGTCACAAACAAAATCACCACTATGAATGGCCTTAAACAGGGATGCGTTTTGGCCCCATGTCTGTTTAACGTATACCTTGCAGATCTTGTAGGAGCCCTCCCAAAGGACAACAGCTATCCTCTAATCCTGGCTTCAGAGAAATTAGGATGCCTGCAATATGCAGACAACATCATTTTGTTGAGTCGAACAGCAATAGGCCTGCAACATAGTAGGAATGCCCTACAAAACTACATGGACGAGCAAGGGCTAGAGTTAAACTTGAATAAAACTGAAGTGGTCTGGTTGGTTGATTCCAAATTCAAGTCATTCACCTGGTTTCTAGAAGGCAAAAAGGTCAAGGTGGCTACCACATATAAATATCTAGGATTCAACTTGGAACATCAAATTACTTTCAAACATCATCTAGCCGCTATTTAGGCTAAAGCAGAGTCGATAACTTTTGGATTCAAACTATTAGAGAAGAAATTGAGTTGTCCGTTATTCAGCCATCTTCGTACCATAATGTCCACACATTTAATGCCAGCGGTGACCTATGGCTCGGAAATCATGCACGGTTATGAGATAGTCACTCTTAATAAGATCCTAACAAAAGTGTACAAAACTGTATATTACATTCCAAAGCCAGCCTCACCAGCCCTGTTACGCCTAGAGTTTATCTTAAAAAATCAATGACTTCAAAGCAAGAGTGCTTTTATCAAACTGTGCTGGAGACTGTGTGCTTCTGACAGGGGTTCTATCAACAATTTATGTTGGCTGGAAATCGAGGAGCAACAACACAGTAACTTAAAAGGCTCATGGGGAAAACACTTAAGTCAGGCCATTAAGAAATTAAGCATGCAAGACGCCTGGGCCGGCAGTATGCGAATATCTGCATTTAACCAAGTAACCAACGCCTGAACTTGGATTTTGCCCCATTTAACAGTCAAAAAAAGCCCTCGCACGAAGACGACACACCTGGGCTGTGCTCAACTCATATAACAACTTGAGACCCCAGGAGTACCTCTCATCGCACTTTTCCCAGGCCTTAAAAAAGCAGTTCATGCCATTTTGTTTTGGGATCATAGACACCAAAGATCTCATTCCAGCTTGGAAAAATCAGTCACAAAATCAAAATTGTCGGCTTTGCAGATACAAGCAAGAGTCGTTAGAAAACATTTTTTGCCTATTCCCAGTGCCCCTTGCTCAAAGGAAAAAACTGTTGAAATCAATATTTGTAAACTTGTAAATTTACTCCTGCAGGCAACCAGTAATTGGCGCTTCACCACCCCCTAGGCTGCCGAGTCAAATTCCTAAAACCACTCCTAAAAGAATTGGACAAGTGAACGAGCAAGGTCAGGCTCACTTAGGACCATTTTACCAGCACAAACATTCAAGGTCACTCAGGAGCACTCAACAACACAAGTAACCAGCACTTTACATCCTGCTCTAAGAAGGCCAACGAAGCAGCGAAGATTAGATACTTTTAAGAACGCTGGTTCGCACAAGTCATTAGCATCTTTCCTGTGAATGAGCAAGGCCTGGCAATTCTTCGGTACAACTAACTGCACAAGCAATCTGCATTTTACAATCTGTTGCTAGGGGTCAAATGAAGCAGCAACGACGGGCTACTTGTAAGGTCACTGGCTTGCACAAGGCAGTAGCACTTTACCCGCAAACTGAGCAAGGACAGGCGTAATATTGGGCCAACGATCTGCTACTAGGGGGCAAATGAAGCAGCAAGGACAGGCGAATTGTTAGATCACTGGTTTACACAAGGCACTTGCACTTTACCCGCAAACTGAGCAAGAACATGCACAATATTGGACCAATGAAAGACCCATTAATTAATGGCATTAATTACTTGCAGGCCAAATTACACTTTAACCCCTTCGCTGCTATGCCTTTTCCCCCCCTGTGCTAAGCCTTTTTTTTGGCAATTTGGGGTAGTTTGCGCTTAGGCCCCTGTAACTTTTTGACCACATAAGGTATCCACGTCAAATTTGCGTCCTTTTCTTCCAACATCCTGGGGATTCTAAAGGTACCCAGGGTTTGTGGATTCCTCTGGAGGGGACCCAGAAATTAGCCAAAATACAGCTAAATTTTGTTTTTTTGGGGAAAAATGGGAAAAAAGTGCTGCAAATGAAAGCGTCTGGGTTTTTCCCTACAAATGGTATCAAAAAAGGGTTTGTGGGGCTGAAATCACCATTTTCTCAGTTTTTAGGGAATGACAGACTTTTGTCAGAAAACCAAAGTTTTTTACACAGTTTTGGAATTTTTCTGGGACATAGCCTATTTTTGCTATTTTTTGTGCTTTTAACCTCCTTCCAGTTAATGGTAGACATGGGTATGAAAGCAATAATGGATCCTGAAAAGCTATACATTTTTGAAAAGTAGACAAAATTCTGAATTCAGCAAGGGGTCATTTGTGTAGATCCTTCAAGGTTTCTTTATAGAAACTAACAGTTAAATATAGGAACATTAGTTGAAAAAAACAGCCTTTTGTGTCAACGTTTCCACCTGTAACTTCTTCTAATTATGACAGCTCTTTGAAAGCAATATACCATTACATCCGATGGACATTACTGGTTGTGGGGATATATAGGACTTGTAGGTTCACCAAGAACCCGACGAACCCAGAGCCAAAAACTGAGCAGCGACTTGCGATGGTTTTTTATTATGTACCGGGTATATAGCAATTATTCTGGGAAAATGTATACATGGAAAAATCGGTATGAAAGACACCTATGTATTTCTGAAATTTGAACAAAATATAGAGTTTAGAAACAGTAGATATTTGCACATTTCCGAAATTGGGAATACTCATACTAGCATGAGAATTATCGATCATTTTTCAAAATTACTTCTTTTTACATATTGTCTTTCATTTGGAAGGCAGAAATGCATCGAAAGTCAATAGGTAATAACAGTTGCTTTACAAATCTGAATTACCCTTAGTCTCCCGATAAAAATGGTACCTCACTTGTGTGGGTAGGCATAGTGCCCACAACAGGAAACGGCTCAAAACGCAACGTGAACACACCACATTTTCACAATGAAAAATTACCCTTTTTTTGCAAAGTGCCTAGCTGTAGTTTTTGAACCCTAGCTCTGCCGGCACCTAGGGAAACCTAGCAAACCTATACATTTTTGAAAACTAGACACCCAGGGGAATCCAGGATGGGGTGACTTGACTGGCTCTCACCAGGTTCTGTTACCCAAAATCCATTGCAAACCTAAAAAAATGTCAAAAAAAACACATTTTCCTCACATTTCTGTGGTGGAAAGTTCTGGAATCTGCGTGGATCCACAAATTTCCACCCACCCCGCATTCCCCAAAGTCTTCCGAGAAAAATGGTACCTCACTTGTGTAGGTAGGCCTAGTGCCCGCAACAGGAAACGGCGCCAAACGCAACGTGGACACACCTCAATTTCACAGTGAAAAATGACCCTTTTTTGGCAAAGTGCCTAGCTGTAGTTTTGGAACCCTAGCTCTGCCGGCACCCAGGGAAACCTAGTAAACCTATACATTTTTGAAAACTAGACACCCAGGGGAATCCAGGATGGGGTGACTTGACTGCCTCTCACCACGTTCTGTTACCCAGAATCCCTTGCAAACCTAAAAAATTGTCAAAAAAAACACATTTTCCTCACATTTCTGTGGTGGAAAGTTCTGGAATCTGCCTGGATCCACAAATTTCCACCCACCCCGCGTTCCCCAAAGTCTTTCGAGAAAAATGGTACCTCACTTGTGTGGGTAGGCCTAGTGCCCACGACAGGAAATAGCGAAAAACACAACGTGGACACACCACAATTTCACAGTGAAAAATGACCCTTTTTTGGCAAAGTGCCTAGCTGTAGTTTTGAACCCTAGCTCTGCCGGAACCTAGGGAAACCTGGCAAACCTATACATTTTTGAAAACTAGACACCCAGGGGAATCCAGGATGGGGTGACTTGTCTGGCTCTCACCAGGTTCTGTTACCCAGAATCCCTTGCAAACCTAAAAAGGTGTCCAAAAAAAACATTTTCCTCACATTTCTGTGGTGGAAAGTTCTGGAATCTGCGTGGATCCACAAATTTCCACCCACCCCGCGTTCCCCAAAGTCTTCCGAGAAAAATGGTACCTCACTTGTGTGGGTAGGCCTAGTGCCCGCGACAGGAAACGGCGCAAAACACAACGTGGACACACCACAATTCCACAGTGAAAAATGACCCTTTTTTGGCAAAGTGCCTAGCTGTAGTTTTTGAACCCTAGCTCTGCCAGCACCTAGGGAAACCTAGCAAACCTATACATTTTTGAAAACTAGACACCCAGGCAAATCCAGGTTGGGGTGACTCGACTGCCTCTCAACAGGTTCTGTTACCCAGAATCCCTTGCAAACCTAAAAAATTGACAAAAAAAACACATTTTCCTCACATTTCTGTGGTGGAAAGTTCTGGAATCTGCGTGGATCCACAAATTTCCACCCACCCCGCGTTCCCCAAAGTCTTCCAAGAAAAATGGTACCTCACTTGTGTGGGTAGGCCTAGTGCCCGCGACAGGAAACGGCGCAAAACACAATGTGGACACACCACAATTTCACAGTGAAAAAGGACCCTTTTTTGACAAAGTGCCTAGCTGTAGTTTTTGAACCCTAGCTCTGCCGGCACATAGGGAAACCTAGCAAACCTATACATTTTTTGAAACTAGACACCCAGGCAAATCCAGGATGGGGTGACTTGACTGCCTGTGATAGGCAATTTTGATGTTGCCTCAATACGTTTTGGGCCCTTGCCTGTCGCGGGTACTTGGGCCTCCCACACGAGTGAGGCACCATTTTTATCGGGAGACCTGGGGGAACGCTGGGTGGTAGGAAATTTGTGTCAGCCCGGTGATGCCACAACTTTCCCACACAAAAATGTGCATAAAAAGTGATTTTTTTCAGCTACAATTGAGGTTTGCAGGGGATTCTGGGTAAGGAAACGTTGGGGGATCCACGCAAGACATACCTCCCTGGAATCCCCCGGGTGTCTAGTTTTCAGAAATGTGTGCCTTTGGTAGGTTTCCCTAGATGGCCGCCGAGCACAGGGCCAAAAACCCAGGTGACCCCCCTTGCAAAACCAGTTTGTTTTGTGATAGGCAATTTTGATGTCGCCTCAATATGTTTTGGGCCCTTGCCTGTCGCGGGTACTTGGGCCTCCCACACGAGTGAGGCACCATTTTTATCGGGAGACCTGGGGGAACGCTGGGTGGTAGGAAATTCGTGTCAGCCCGGTGATGCGACAACTTTCCCACACAAAAATGTGTGAAAAAAGTGATTTTTTCAGCTAAAATTGAGGTTTGAAGGGGATTCTGGGTAAGGAAACATTGGGGGATCCATGCAAGCCATACCTCCCTGGAATTCCCCGGGTGTCTAGTTTTCAGAAATGTGTGCGTTTGGTAGGTTTTCCTAGATGGCCGCCGAGCACGGGGCCAAAAACCCAGGTGACCCCCCTTGCAAAACCAGGTTGTTTTGTGATAGGCAATTTTGATATCGCCTCAATATGTTTTGGGCCCTTGCCTGTCGCAGGTACTTGGGCCTCCCACACGAGTGAGGCACCATTTTTATCGGGAGACCTGGGGGAACGCTGGGTGGTAGGAAATTCGTGTCAGCCCGGTGATGCCACAACTTTCCCACACAAAAATGTGTGAAAAAATTGATTTTTTCAGCTAAAATTGAGGTTTGAAGGGGATTCTGGGTAAGGAAACGTTGGGGGATCCACGCAAGCCATACCTCCCTGGAATCCCCCGGGTGTCTAGTTTTCAGAAATGTATGCGTTTGGTAGGTTTCCCTAGATGGCCACCGAGCACAGGGCCAAAAACCCAGGTGACCCCCCTTGCAAAACCAGGTTGTTTTGTGATAGGCAATTTTGATGTCGCCTCAATATGTTTTGGGCCCTTGCCTGTCGCAGGTACTTGGGCCTCCCACACGAGTGAGGCACCATTTTTATCGGGAGACCTGGGGGAACGCTGGGTGGTAGGAAATTTATGTCAGCCCGGTGATGCCACAACTTTCCCACACAAAAATGTGTGAAAAAAGTGATTTTGTCAGCTAAATTTGAGGTTTGCAGGGGATTCTGGGTAAGAAAACATTGGGGGATCCATGCAAGCCATACCTCCCTGGAATCCCCCGGGTGTCTAGTTTTCAGAAATGTGTGGGTTTGGTAGGTTTCCCTAGCTGGCCGCCGAGCACGGGGCCAAAAACCCAGGTGACCCCCCTTGTAAAACCAGGTCGTTTTGTGATAGGCAATTTTGATGTCGCCTCAATACGTTTTGGGCCCTTGTCTGTCACGGGTACTTGGGCCTCCCACACGAGTGAGGCACCATTTTTATCGGGAGACCTGGGGGAACGCTGGCTGGTAGGAAATTTGTGTCAGCCCAGTGATGCCACAACTTTCCCACACAAAAATGTGCGGCAAAAGTGATTTATTTCAGCTAAATTTGAGGTGTGCAGGGTATTCTGGGTAAGAAAACGTTAGGGGATCCACGCAAGCCATACCTCCCTCGAATCCCCCGGGTGTCTAGTTTTCAGAAATGTGTGGGTTTGGTAGGTTTCCCTAGCTGGCCGCCGAGCACGGGGCCAAAAACCCAGGTGACCCCCCTTGCAAAACTAAGTCGTTTTGTGATAGGCAATTTTGATGTTGCCTCAATACGTTTTGGGCCCTTGCCTGTCGCGGGTACTTGGGCCTCCCACACGAGTGAGGCACCATTTTTATCGGGAGACCTGGGGGAATGCTGTGTAGAAGGAAATTTGTGGATCCACGCAGATTCCAGAACTTTCCCACAACAGAATTGTGAGGAAAATGTGTTTTTTTTTACAAAGTTTGAGGCTTTGCAAGGGATTCTGGGTAGCAGAACCTGGTGAGAGCCAGACAAGTCACCCCATCCTGGATTCCCCTTGGTGTCTAGTTTTAAAAAATGTACAGGTTTGCTAGGTTTCCCTATGTGCCAGCTGCGCTAGGGCCCAAAATCCACAGGTAGGCACATTGCTAAAAAAAGTCATACCAATGCCCCCACCCCCCAAAAAAATAGCCACAGTCTTTCTGCCCCCCTTGGGGGCATATCGGGGCGAACCCCCTCCCCCGATTCCCCCCCAGGGCGGCACTAGGCTTTCTCCCGCCCTGGGGGGAATCGGGGGAGGGGGGTTCGCCCTGATATGCCCCCAAGGGGGCAGAAAGACTGTGGCTATTTTTGTGGGGGTGGGGGCATTGGTATGACCATTTTGGGCAGCCCCCACCCCACGCATAAAAAAAGCCTGCGTAATCGCTGGCATCTAGTGGGATTTCTGCCTCCCCAGGGGGCAGATCAGGGGCCACTGCCCCCATCTGCCCTCCCGGGGGGCAGAAAGACTGGTATTTCTCTGGGGGTGGGGTGGGAGTATTGTCATTATTATTATTAATTCAATTTCTAGAGCGCACAGCTACCTCCTGCGGAAGTGTCCCGGCGCTAGCGGTAAGTGCAGATAGCAAGCAGGAGCAGAAGAATTATGCAGTAATTTGGGTTAGGCTGAACAGCCAGGTTTTTAAGGCCTTTCTGAACAGAGGCTCTGAGCTCGCCTTTCGAAGGTGAGCTGGCATAGAGTTCCACAAGGAGGCTGTTTTCACAGCAAAGGCACGGCCCCCCATCCTGGTCTTTTTGAAGCATGGGGTCACCATTAGGTCCTGATGGTTTGACCTTAGCGATCTTGATTGGCAATATTTCCGAAGTCTATGCTTCAGATATTGAGGGCCCATTTTGGGCAGCCCCTACCCCTACAAGAATAAAACAATAAAAATCCTTGTTTTCTAGTGGTCTTTCTGCCCCCCCGGGGGGGCCAGTTTGGGGACTACAGCTCCCATCTGCCTCCCGGGGGGGCAGAAAGACTGTCATTTTTGTGGGGGGGCGGGGGCATTGGCGTGCCTGTTTCGGGCAGCCCCCACCCTAAAAAAATTGTGCAAAAAAAAATCCCTGGCGTTTAGTGGGCTTTCTGCCCCCCAGGGGGGGCAGAAAGGCTGTAAAGGTGGCAGGGGGTGGGGGCATTGGCGTGCCCGTTTCGGGCAGCCCCCACCCTAAAAACAAATGCGCAAAAAAAAATCCCTGGTGTCAAGTGGGCTTTCTGCCCCCCCGGGGGGGCAGATTGGGGGATACTGCCCCCATCAGTCCCCCAGCAGAAAGGCTGTAATGGTGGCGGGGGGTTGGGGGCATTGGCGTGTCCGTTTCGGGCAGCCCCCACCCTAAAACAAATTGTGCAAAAAAAAATCCCTGGCGTTTAGTGGGCTTTCTGCCCCCCGAGGGGGCAGATTGGGGGCTACTGCCCCCATGGGCAGAAAGGATGTAATGGTGGCAGGGGGGTGGGGGCATTGGCATGCCCATTTCGGGCAGCCCCACCCTAAAACAAATTGTGCAAAAAAAAATCCCTGGCATTTAGTGGGCTTTCTGTCCCCCCGGGGGGGCAGATTGGGGGCTACTGCCCCATCTTCCCCCCAGGGGGGGCATAAAGGCTGTAATGGTAGCGGGGGGTGGGGGCATTGGCGTGCCCGTTTTGGGCAGCCCCCACCCTAAAACAAATTGCGAAAAAAAAATCCCTGGCGTCAAGTGGGCTTTCTGCCCCCCCCGGGGGGGCAGAAAGGCTGTATGGTGGCGCAGGGGTGGGGGCATTAGCGTGCCCGTTTCAGACAGCCCCCACCCTAAAAAAATGGTGCAAAAAAAAATCCCTGGTGTTTAGTGGGCTTTCTGCCCCCCGGGGGGGGGCAGAAAGGCTGTAATGGTGGCAGAGGGTGGGGGCATTGGCGTGCCCGTTTTGGGCAGCCCCCACCCTAAAAAAAATGCACCAAAAAAAATCCCTGCCGTTTAGTGGGCTTTCTGCCCTCCGCGGGGGCATATTGGGGGCTACTAACCAATCTGCCCCCCTGGGGGGGCAGAAAGACTGAATTATGCCCATTACTTTATGGGGGGAGCGAAGGCCCTTGCCCAAGGGGCCGCTCCCCCCTCCCTGGTGTCTAGTGGGTGGATCCCTGCTTGGGGATCGCCCTCCTGGGGCAATCCCGAAGCAGGGATCCACTGGGGAGGGGTACCATTGGAAAGGGGAGATCCTCCCCTTTCCAATGATACCTCTCCCGTCTTTCTACGTGCTCAGGGGGCTGAGATAGCCCCCTGAGCACGTAGAAAGTGAAACTGAAATGAGCCTAAAGGCTCATTTCACTTTCGGTTTCTGTGAAAGACGTCAGCGCGACGTGCGCGCTGATCGTCAATTAACAGAAACGGCGGGGGGCCTCGGGAGCTGGGGAAGCTCTTCCCCAGCTCCCGAGGTCACAGGGGAGAAATAGAAATCCCTCTGCTGTCTGCAGCATAGGGATTTCGTGCCCCTGTCCTCATGACGGAATGGTTCAGGGGCACCGATGCTCATGATGGAACCATTCCGTCAACATGAGCATCGAAGGGGTTAATGAGGATCACTCTGTAAGCGCGGAAATCTTAAGCTGCGGTTTACCTTGTCAAGTAAAGGCTTTTAGATTCGTCTTCCTTTTATTTTAAGCAAATGTATTAGAATTGGTTCTTTTATTTTAATAGTAATGGTATGCAATGGTTTTACTTAACTATGCAAATAAACTTAACTTTGACACTCACTGTTTTGTGAATAGCATTTTGTAGTACTTTAGTAGTACTATTATCTTAATAGTAGCAGCAGCAGCTCCTCTGCAATGGCGGAGGAGCATCGCCCCACTGGTCAGAGCCAACATATGAAAAAGATAATGATAATAAAACGATTTAATTATCATTTTATTTTTCACTGTGAGCCAAGTCCGCCGCGTTTGCAGAGGATAAGGCAGCGCGGGGCCATCCTCAATGGAGAGCAGAAGGGAGGAGGAGTAGTGGGCACTGTAAGTGCGCATGTCGGTTTGGGTGGCCGACATAGGATGACCAAACTGACATGTGCACTCAGATTTTTCCAACCCAGCTGTGTTGCACAGCTGGGTGGAGAAAAGGCACAGGCTCCCTGTGCCTGAGCGAGCATTAGACCAGCCCTTTTAGGCCAATCCTGGCGCTTCTCTCCTGCTTGGTATAGCATGAGAGCAGCATTTGGATTGGATGGAGAGACTGTGCAGAAACCATAAGCTGTGAAGGAGCACTGATTCGGCAGACGGCAGTGGGAGCGGCAGTGGCTTTTTTTAATCAATATTTCCCCATGCTACCCCTCCACTCTTTATTGGCAGCAGCCGCTGCTGAATAGTAGAAGTATTACAAAATACATTTTGTGACTAGGCCTGATGTTTTTAGTCCACTGAGTTCTAATGGCAAAACTTGTACTTGTTTCTGTAACAGGACAAGGTCAGGCAACAGGAGATTCACTACAGAGAGGCTTGGACTGCATTCAACCAAACTGCACACTATCCTTTTGATGAATGTGAGGTTGCGTGCCTTTTTACGCGCAGTCTTCTAGTGGCACTGCCGCAGGGACGGAGTCCTGCAGTATGTGTTCCTGAGAACATCACTGCTAATGTTGCCAGCTGCATTTTGAACCTTTGGCAATTGCTGTTCCGCTGGCTGCATGGAGAATTGCCAGGGCAGACAAAAGTGTTGCCCACTACCAATGTTTTTTCTTCGCCATCCTTCCCCTTGTGACTGACTGCACTGTATATGTGCTTTGGAACCGTATATATAAATCTCTTTAGGGACATTTATATCATACCATACGTATCGCCCTAATCACAGATCCTCTTCCTAGTCTGCCGTATTGGTCTGTGTCTGGTCTGGATCTCTCCTGAGTATGGCTGTATCCGGGCTGTTCTCACTCTAGCATTGTTTGAGATCACTTCTGACTTTACCTGCACAGTGAAGGCTCTGCATTCGTTATCTACACCGCTTTAGTGCTTTGGCCCCAGTATTTCACACCATTAAGTGTAATAAACAGTCTTACAGACTTCCTTTGTTTTAACACATTGTACCGTCTGCATACAGTAATACTAATTCATATAAAATATAAGCTCATTAGGGAAACAGGACGCAACGTAGAAGGTCACTGATAAGTTATTCCTTAATTAGAAGTAACGTTTGTGGAAATTTAGAAGGTATTTTAGGTTTCTCCTGCACAGCGCTTGCGATGTGCTTTTGAAATCTTTTGTATTAAATATATCTTAAAAGGGGCTTACATCCTGCCCACTTGCTTTCATTGCTTTTCATTGTTTCCTGTTCTTGCCACTTATGTTTCCTCCGTTTCTTTTAGCTGTAGTGCACTGTTTTCTGTTTCCTTTTGGTATTCCTCTGGTGTGCTTCTCATATCAGTTTCCTGTCGCCAAAGTACTGTTTTCATCCACTTTTGGGGCACTTTTTGTTATGTTTTCCCTGCACTGCACTTATTTACCCATTCTCCCCTGCACCGTGCATTTACATAATCATTTTCCCCCTAGCTGCATGCATTTCAAGCGTGCATGTTGGTTCTGTTTTAATTTTCTTTAATTTATTATTGCACAAGGCTTGGAACGCATCGTGCTCCATGCCTCACTTTCAGCCCTGAGCAAATACTTCCTCCCCGACCTATCCCACAGGCCAGCAGCTCGGCCTCTCCTACCACAGGTTCTTATCAATGTGAGCCCGACACACAGCAAAGAAACACGTGAGTCCTGTATGTTTTCCATGTTTAGTTCCAAATCTCAAGCACTGCATGCTCGGAGTTGTCATCCATAAAATACATTGTTCCCTCTCCCCGTCAAGCCGCCACTGTGCCCCAGAGCTTGTTTAAATGTTGAAGGTGTTTTTTATTTATAGGTAGATTGAGGGAGAAGGGTGGCTCGGCCAGTGAGAGCTTGCTACAAGGCATCTTTATCCAAGCGAGCAGCTGCTTCAGGCAGTCAAGGCCTACTTTCTTAAGACACAGCTTAATGCCGCACCACACCATTTCTGCAGCTTTCCATTAAAGCTGTTCAATAATCCTCCCTTGCATTAAAAGAACTTTGTTTCAAGGATGTGTGGTAGTGCGCTATTTTACGGGCTCAAGCACTTTGACAAATTTACTGCTGTCATATTCCCACTTATTTCAGAGGACGCCTAATGGCCACCGCTGTGCTGTGCTGTCACACGCCTGTGTTGCTGCATTGTTTACGCTGCTGCACTCACGTTCAACTGGTTAAATTCGGAGATGCTTAAGTTGAAAATACTTGCTTTGGGATAACTTGGAAATGAGTAACCACTCATACAAGAGGGGGCCCCTGGAAACGAGTAAGCAGGCAGATTGACAGGGGAAGGAGCCAAGTACAATCCGAGGAAACCCAAGCTGCCTGAAAAAGCTTATGAAGCGCTCAAAAGTCACTAATATATTGAAGCATAGCCATATAAACAAAGGGATTCCCCCAGTGGAGTAGGAAAATGGTTATATAGAAAATATAGTGTTTATTTATAACATTTTATCAAAATTCATAGAAAAAGACATACAACAAAATGGAATTCCAACATGGGTATACAAATATATGGTCCCACACATACACTCTCTCAAAACACACAAACAACCACAGACCCAAACATACTCATACACTCTGCGCTGGAGAACCATGTGCCTCCGTTGTTTCCACCTTCCCTAATGAGAAGATATGTAACTATGGACTGTATCAACCCATTAGACTACTGACAACTTGATGTTCACTATGTATCTCTGTTTCTAGCTTCAATTTACTTACGAATTGGAATTATCATGTATCCTGTGTCTTGTAATGTTTAATATTTCAATTCATTATGAATTTTCAGAGTGTATGAGTATGTTTGGGTCTGTGGTTGTTTGTGTGTTTGTTGCTCCAGCTAATCAGACATACTCCGTCGCCGGAAAACCAAAAAGTAAAACAGGTTTAAGCTAGGCTTGCTGCAAAATTTACATTAAATGTACAAACATATTTGATCACAACTGAGTCAAATATTAGTCAGCTTTATTTCCGCTTGTTGCTGGAAAAAGGTACTACACCAATGCACCCTTTGTGTTTCGTTTAAAATGCTTGATTCCTACATCTTCGAAGAGTAGCCCATTTTAAAAGCTTCCTACGAACTTCGCACTGTCTCATTTGTATAATTATACCGGATCAAAACTCAAGGTATGGAAATGTGTTATCTCCAAGAATAACTGCGGACAAGCTTCCTGTCAAGCATGCGGCATAAATTAGAATAGCTCTTATTTTCCATATGATAATGGATTCAAGAGTGCATGCGTTACAGCACCCAGCTCATCCTCTCCCTCACCAAGGACCCCATCACCACAAGACTCAACTTCAAGGAAGGAATGAAGGATGTCGCATCCTGGATGAGCAGCAACTGCCTGAAGCTCAACTCGGATAAGACAGAGGTCCTCGTCCTTGGACCCTCCCCCTCTGCATGGGACAACACCTGGTGGCCCACTGCCCTCAGCAACCACCCACCCCCACAGACCACACCCGAAACCTCGGCATCGTACTTGACTCCTCCCTCTCCATGACCCGACAGGTCAACGATGTCGCCTCTAGCTGCTTCAACACCCTCCGCATCCTCTGAAAGACGTTCAAATGGATTCCCCCCGAATCAAGGAAAACCGTCACCCATGCACTCATAACCAGCAGACTGGACTACGGAAACGCCCTCTATGCCGGGATAAATAAGTAGATGCTCCACAAACTATACAAAACACTGCAGCCAGACCCGTCCTCGGCATCCCTGACACAAACAAATCACCCAGCCCCTGCGCAACCACCACTGATCCCCGTTGGGAAGAGAGTTACTTTCAAGATACTCACCCATGCCTCCACAACACCGGACCCCAATACCTCAACGAGAGAATCTCCTTCCACGTACCCAAGAGAAACCTCCGATCCGCCGACCTCGCCCTCGCCGAAACCCCACAAATCTGCAAAGCCAGAACAGGTGGAAGGGCCTTCTCCTACATCGCGGCTAAGACCTGGAACAAGCTCCCGATCGACATCAGACGTGCCCCCTCCGTGAACATCTTCAGGAAGACAATTAAAACCTGGTTCTTCGACTGAACGGAGCTGCTTACCCCCCCTCCCCAGCGCCTTGAGACCCTCACGGTGAGTAGCGCGCTTACACTTCCTCTGATTGATTGATTGATTGCACTGCCCACTCCCCGTGGACACAAACAGCAGCATGCGCAGTCTGCAGTAGAACTCATTTGTTTCATTTAGCTGTTCCTTCAAGTGATTGGTTCTGCTGATTTAACAATCTAATCTTAAAAAACAGGACTGCTCCAGAACCAAACTTTACCCGCGATGAGTAAAGAAAATATTGTTCCAGAATTCCAGAATTCATGCCTCCGAGTGCAGATTTCTCCACCATCTCCCATTCAACGATAATGGCTATTTTAGTCAAAAATAATTTTTATTAAACACAAAGGGAAAACCAGAACAGTTGCTTCAGAAATTGTCGCAGAATACATGGTATGGACATCGACACATACAGGTGCAAGGAAAGTAGAACATTCCAAACCCCCCACCAATCCACCCTCCCACCCATCAAACCTAGCCTATGGTCACCCCGGACAGCACAAGAGTCAACAATATGTATACTATGGTGTAAGCTGATCAGTTCTATAAGCCATCCATGCCCCCCAGACTTTCTCCCATTTGCGTGGGCATCCCCTGCTCTGATATACTGTCTGCTCAGCCCTTTGGCACCAGTCTAAATCATTCTCCCAGGCTTCCAATGTTGGAGCTATGTTGGCCCCCCAGGCTCGAGCAATATTTTGCTTCACCACTACTCCCGCAAGAGCCAACCACGTTGTGGCCCATTTGGGCCAGACTATCTCTCCCGTCACCCCCAGGATGTGCCATCTCACCTCTACCGGGACCTGCGCACCCACCACTGTTTCCAATACTTGAGCTACCTGTCTCCAGAAGGCCTGAATCTTGGGGCAGTCCCATAAATTTTAGTCAAGAATTAAATAAATGTGACCAGGTCAGCCTTCTGTCTGGCAGGATGCCCAGTGGCTGTACATTTTCACCTATTGAATCTGTGCATTATATAAATACCAACCTCTATCACACCTGTTTTCTCTATAGTCCTTTATCTATGTAAGGCTTTTATTTAATGTATGAGAGTGCTGTTGTGAAAGAGTCACAGACTGGACATCCTAAAAATCAATCATGAGTTGCTAGAGGACTTTTTCTCTGCAGATCAGGCAAAGGTCATGAGAAAAATACTCAGTTCTCAGATTGACAAGACTGGAGACAGACAACCTGAGTTGGAGAGTGCAAGAGCAACAAGGTGATGGATGCAAAGCTTGAATTAATCTTAGCCACTGGCAATCACTCGGGCCGTTTCCCAATCCATCCTTGTTCACCCCCATGCCACCTCATTTTAGACCCAGCCACACAAATCAGTCTTGACCCTGCTCCAGTGGGAACAGTCCAGTGCAAACTGCCAGGCCAGGTCCTCCCTAAACTAGAACTCAAGCAACCTGGGACCCATTTTGTCCTAATTAGAGCTCTTCAGCCTGGTATAGCTTGGTTTCCATGGCACAGTGATCCCGGGACCCACCTCTGGGTATACCCATGGCAGTTAGGGTGTCAAATACAAAACCAACAAGGTAATGGATGGAGTGCTTGAATTATTCTCACCCACTGACAGTCACTCAGGTTGCATCCCAATCCCTTGTTTTCCACCCACCATGCCACCTCAGTTTGGACCCAACCATATGCAATGTGCTGTCTAGTGTGGAATACTTTTTGCGCAGGAAGGTGCACCTTCCTGCACAAAAATAATCCTTAGTAATTTTCCTCTTTCTATGTGCTGCAGAATGCAGAACACTTAAAAAGAGAAAAGAATGAGAAATAAACATATTTCTCCTCATTACGCCTCCCGTAAGCTCCGCAGCTCTCAATACAGCCTTCATGCCATTAAACATGTTGCACAGCGGCACTAGCTGCTGTACAACATGACTTACAGTTTTTAAAACAAAACTATGATGTGGCCAGCGTTGACCACGTCATAGGGCTTTTTTAAAGTCTTTAAACTATTCTGCACAGCAGCTCGAGCTGCTGTGTAACATGTGTAACAGACCATTGATAAAACCTAATCTCCAAGCTTTATATTACCACCAGTTACTGCACAATGCATTGCCTTTCTCAATAAACAAGTCATAACACTTTTACGAAGTTTCATTCACTTATATTGCACAACTGCTCACCAAGCTAAAATTTACAACAACAAAAAAAGTATTATTAATCACATAGGCGAAATCTAATGCATTTACCAATGCTTGTTTCAACTGTATCTATTCTCCTAGCTGCATATCAAGGGGTCCTTGTTCTTTTTCATTGGTATTTCAATTAAAGAAATACATTTCATTGATGATCTTACATATAACCATCTAAAAATGCTGACGATAAACAGCATATAATTCAAAACTATACTAAATTATTGCATGACTTAGTATTTCTTAAAAAGCACTGTCCATAAAATGTGCATTCTAATAATCCCAGTCAATTTTCCGAAATTCCTCATGTAACCGCAATTCATAAGTAGCAGCCTTATTTTGATGTAGCTGGCAACATTCATATTCAATTGCGTATTTCCACAATAACCCTTATACAGTATAATTATAGTACAACAGCCAACATGGTTTTCAAAGATAATCATCCGCCAGCACAGGGTTGTATGAATCATACAATAGAAATACACAAAAGTAGTAAAAAATATCAAACTATACACTTCTAGATATCATGTACATCACAGAACAATATTCAATCATATGTTTACACCGTATGTTCTTCCTCATGTTTGTAAATCAATCTATACTTTGCATTGCATATCAATTGATCAGTTTTTAGAAGTAATCAATCTCTAAACCGATGCTTAAAATTAAAGAAATTGGGAATTTAATTCCTTTTCATTTACCCAATGACCTCCTTAACACTGATTAATGGCCTGATTTAGATGTTGGCGGAAAGGGTATGCAATCACAACGGCGACAAAAGACCATTTCTGCTAACCTAAAGGTCTGCTCGACTGATTTACAGATAGGCGGATCTTCATTATGTAGACGGCAGAGAGTACTCTATCTCTACCGCCTGCAAACCCCTTCGACAGAGTAATGGACATAGGAGGTTTGACCATGTGTCCACCCGCCCGATTTGGATTAGTCAGACACATGGCCAGTATTTTCTTTTACAAACCGTCACCTAAAAAGTGGAGGTATGTAAAGTAAAACTTTTCAATGACTCCCCACACCATGGGAGAACATTCTCATTGAGAGGGGGTCATTGCTTTTTTCATTTTCAAACACAAAATGCTGCTTTGTCATGTTAATGGAGCAGCAAGGCACACTTTCATTGCATTTACAGGAACTATGGTGACGGCGGTTCCAGTAAGTGCAAAAGATGTCCACTGGGCAGACGGACACCTCTAAATGTGGTGGGCAGAGTACCCTCGCCATGGCAGGAGCAAAGTACTCCACCCTGGCGATGGTACTAACACCGTCCACAACATCAAATCAAGCCCTAAGTTCTTTCATCACAATTAAAATGATTACATTTATCAACAATTTCTCCGATTAGCTACTCATTCTATAAATCAAAGATTATTATATATATACTTTGTAATACTATTTTCAAAACAATATACGTAAATCCAACTGTTTATCTAAGTGCCATGTTTTATGAGTAAATTAAAAATGGGTACTATTGCCTATGGGTTAATCAGTTAACACTGAAACAATGATCATGCTACAGGGCAGGGCCGGTTTTACGGCTTCTGGGAAATCAAGAGGAACCTTTGCCAAAGAGAAGCTGAAGAGGAATACTGCCCCTGTGCTGTTTGCTGTCTGGGGTTGGCCTGCAGTGGCTACTTGCTGCCAAGGAAAGGAGAAAAGGACTTGCTGTTTGCTGTGTCCCCTGCTTGAGGAAGATCTCCAAGAGCTTTAAACTGAGTTTGCCTCCTTTTCTGAAGTCTCAGGGACAAAAAGACTTCACCACCAGCTCCCCTGAACTTTCTTGCCGGGAGTTCTGTCCTGCAAAGAGGTGCCTGCTGCTGTTTTGGACCTCTAGCGACTGTTTTCTGCTGGGAGCTGGAAAGCAAACGCAACACCGAGAAGCGTGATGCATCCTTACCTGTTTCCAACGCATCGCTGAAAAAAACGTCGCAGCACTTGCCGCGGCTCGAGAAATCGCTGCACGCCGCATCGAGTGCAACGATCTCCGAAGTCCGAGATCACTGCACCGATTCCGACGCAAGCCCTGCTGTGCAGCTGCAAGAATCTACGCATCATCCCGGATCGTCGTATCGCATCAAGGTGCAAAGTCTGTTGCATCGTTGGGGGACCCAGTAAGAAACCGACGCATCACCTACTCTGCGCAGCAGTAAGGAACCGACGCATCACCTCCCCCGGGGCAAGGAACCGACGCATCACCTTCCCTGAGTGTAGGGAACCCACGCATCACCTTCCCTGCGGCCAATTCTGTTTGTTTGCGTGACGCATCCAAGGTACTTTGTGTGAAAAGTGTTGCATCTGCAATTTGCTTGGAACTGAACTATTTTTACCATCTGAAAGTCATATTTTTATTACTGTATTGTGGATTTTTGTCGTTTTGGTTCTTATTTGGTTTAGATAAAGATTATTTATTTTTCTAAACTAGTGTGGTGTCCATTTGTAGTGTTTTCACTGTATTAATGTATGTGTTCGCAAATGCTTTACACACTGCCTCTGAGATAAGCCTGTCTGCTCGTGCCAAGCTACCAAGGGGGTGAGGAGGGGTTATTTTAGAAGTGTATCCCCCTTACCCTGATTAGAAGCAAGGTATAGTAATGAAGTCCAAGCAGGCAAGATGTAGTTTAAGTAGATTTATTGAAGTAAGTTACAAGTAGAAGAGTCCTAGTGTAGCAGCCCCACTAGGAGCAGCCTGCCTGCTGCGCAGCCCATTCTCCAACTGTCACACTTTACCTCACAGGCACCCAACATTCCAATACGCATCATCACTCCAGCATTCTATTCAGCACACAGCACATTCACACTGGCTGAGCAGGGGGAGAGATAATGACAAGACATTCACATGAACAGGATACTACATATCCCCCTTTCTTATATAACACAAGCATAAATGTGGTTACCTGAAAGAAGATAAAACAATATGAACCAAGAAAAGGAATAAATGAGAGGAACACAAATGCAGCAGAATAGAAGCAATGAAGTGAACAAAGAGGAGAGAGCAGAAAGATAGGTGGAAGTAAATGAAGAGGAAGCAATAGATAAAAATAAACAGATAGATATAACCCATCCTCCCCTTCTATAAATTTCAACAGAGAAGAATACAAATGTAAGGCATAAGAAACAACGTAATAAAAGATAGACGTAAAAGCACCAATGACTACCCCCAAACACACTCACTGGCTAGACAGGCATGCAAGGAGGAAAGACATAGCACGAGACAAACTAAACACTGCCTAACACCCAGACACATAAAGTAGTGAAAGAAGGCTCTCCTCCTATACAAGGAAGAAAGAGAGAAACACTACAGTGAGGGAAAGACTGTGGACAAAGAAAGACTAACAACCAAATATAGTCCAGATTCCAAGGAACTGAACAAGCGAAAAAACAGAGAAGATGAGAAGAAAAATACAAGAAGTATCACGCATCCTCCCCCATTTTCAAAATGGAAAGTAATACAATGGTAGCATAACATTGCAAGTAACTGAACAGCCAAGTCTAGGTGTAGACAAAAAAACTGTACCCCAACAGGGGATTGATAATGTAAAGGTTAGGGACGAGAATAGTGTAAGATGGGAATGACACCCATAGGGACAACCCTTGAGAGAGGATAACCACTAGCAGAGAAGGGACTGACACCCAATAAGACACACACTATGTAAGGGTAATAATGTACCACAAGTACGTGTGGATGGGACTGACACCCATGACCTACCCCTGACATAAGGGTGGTTAAATAATGTGAATGGGACTGACACCCATGACCTACCCCTGACATAAGGGTGGTTAAATAATGTGAATGGGACTGACACCCATGACCTACCCCTAACATAAGGTGGTTAGATAATGTAAATGGGACTGACACCCATAACCTACCCCGAGACGTAAGGGAGGTTAGCTAAAGTAAATGGGACTAAGGCCCATACGCAGATACCCTGAGAAAGGGTTAAGAACATAGACACGTGTAAATGGGACTAAAACCCATAACCTACTCTAGACTTAAGGGTGGGAAGCCAATGTAAATGGGACTATGACCCATATAAAGATACACTTTGTGAGGGTTAACAACATGAACCCGAGTAAATGAGTAAAACACCCAATTACGTAAATGTACTGTATGAAAATGGGGCTAGTACCCATTCCCGTCCCACATGTAGGGGAGAGTAAAGTGTAATGTACATACATGCGAAATGAACCCATACAACAATCCCATGCAGGATATGAGCATCAAAACAGCTACATATCACAATATTAAATTGAATGTAAAACAGCTCCCAGAAAGTTGTAGTGAGCATACTCCAGACTGCAGCAGAAAATCCAAAGTCCATGCTGACTGTCAAAGTTTAGGGTGAGGTTGTCACCGCAATCCTGTGTCAAAACGCCAGAGTTCGTACGAAGAAAAGTTTGCCTCTTCCCGATTGAGGTGTGCGTGTCTCAAAAAACAGACAGACACGCGAGTCAAAGTAGAGAGATTCTTACAGTACAATGCGAAAAAACTTGGATGAAAAACAAATACTGCGCCAATAGAGACCCAGATGCTGCACTAGGCAGGTAAAGAATGGAAACCCACCTCTCTAGAAGAAATAGCCACTTGCAACCCATCTCGGCAGCATCCACTGTCCTCTGTGCGATAATCTTATCTCTTTATTTTTTTAACACAGCATGCAGCAAAGATGTAACAATACTTCATGTCAGCACAGATTGTTAGAGCTACGTAGATCTACAGCAAAACAAACATGGCGGCATGTACAAAGCGCAGTGCCGGTGTATGGCGTTACGGTAAAGAAGTCCCACCGAGGCGATCCAAATCGGTGCACACTGAAAGAGTAAACGCTGTGTAGTCATTTCTGAGGAAGACGAGACTGTCTGTTCACGTTGCAGAATGTACAGTGCAATCCAAGATGGCAGAGCACGTACATGACGCCGTGCCGGATGGCTACCGGCGCGCCATGCTGAAAACCGTCCTAGAGCAGCTCCGGAAGCTACCTAGCAACGAAGACAACGACTCGAAGGCTTCACACAACAAAGGAATGAAGGTAGGAATGCGCGCACTGCAACTGTCTGGTGGCTTATTTTTCAAACCGCAGAGAAGCGGTTTAACGGCCCAACACCAAACAGGTCTCAGATGAGGAGACCCATCATGGACCAAAACTGTCTCACCTGTAATGTACCGCTCCGGTCGCCGGTATAGCGACAATAGTATGCATTCCCAGCAGTTGAAACAGATGTAAAATAGCCATATAATAAAGCACCATAACTTCCTTGCGATGCCAGGCAGAGAGTCAGTCACAACATTTCCTTAGGTGACAGACCCAATTTAAGACAACACATTGTCAAAATTTCGAGCAAGTTCTTTTGTTGAAAAAAACGCATAGACGATTGCGAAGCGTGAAAAATACCTCACTTGTGAAACGTCATTGTTGTTGAAATTATTCATTCTCAGTTGTAGGTAATAACTGTGAGAGAGAATGTTCTTAAGCTCAGCTGGGTTGAAGTACTTGAGCTCCCATAAGTTGACACAGAAGCAAAATTAAGTGACCTCCAAAAGCACCAAAACATCACCTCAAAGCGTCGTTCACGCAGAGATTTTCCTTTGGACCCTTTTGAGCCCAATGACAGGTCAAATTGTATCTTGTTTAGCCAATGAGCTTTGAATTTCCATTGTAGTAAGCATACACCAGATTGGTGCAACTTTCCTTGATAACCAAACTTCCAAACAATGTTCATAAGCACAACACGCCTAGGCTGGGGCTGTCCGATGGAAGGACACTGGTGGGGCTGGAAGGCGTTGCACTTCATATTCACTGCTTTGTTTTTGACATCTTTTGTATTCTGTGAACGACTACGTGGTTTCTTGTGGCCGCTTGCGCTTTTCTGTAAATACCTCCTCTTGGTAATGTACGTTACGTTGCCAGCATCTGTAGACTCTGTAGGTAGCTTCATATTCAGGTTCTCTTTTGATAGCCAGGTCCATGAAGTCCAGTAGTAACACATAGGTTAGTCACCAACTCGTCGCCAAAATATGTGGTGATGAAATCCAAGCAGGCAAGATGTAGTTTAAGTAGATTTATTGAAGTAAGTTACAAGTAGAAGAGTCCTAGTGTAGCAGCCCCACCAGGACCAGCCTGCCTGCTGCGCAGCCCATTCTCCAACTGTCACACTTCACCTCACAGGCACCCAGCATTCCAATACGCATCATCACTCCAACATTCCATGCAGCACACAGCACATTCACACTGGCTGAGCAGGGGGAGAGATAATGGCAGGACATTCACATGAACAGGATACTACACAAGGGTCCCTATTTGGACAAAGGTACCTACCTCTGCCAACTAGAGACCGCAATTTCTAACACACCCCATGCCCAAAGGGTGTTGCCTGCTCTACTGTCACCTGGGTTGCCCCCAAGTCCAATCTACTGAGGTCCATCATCCCCCTAAGTTGGATACCGTAGCCACCTGTACAGGCAGCCAGCCATCTCACATCTTCCCCATCCATGGGGCTAGCATGTACATTTGGCATCTGATTTCACCATGGGTTTATCACACTTGTTGCCTGATGCAGTCTCCTCATGGCATGTTATTAAGAAAGCAGACAGACAGGAACTCCTCATTTACAAAACAATATTTAATTATCAATACGAGAATCTCTGCCCTCCATCCCTGACATCTGTATCAGAATACACACTCAACACATCAAAAGAGGTCTCAGAGCAAAACATCTTCATACATTGATTCAAGAGCTCCCAGGTACCAAATCAAACAGCAGATGCAACAAGAACTTTCTGAAACTTCATCATAGTTCACTTAATAATTAAACACATACACTTTCCATTCTCCAAACAGCTAAACCCCATCTCTTCTATATATGTACTTGAATGGATGCTTCACATTACATCATTAATAAACCCCGGCAGTCGCGCGCTTCCCGAGGGGGGCTACACTTTGCGTCCCAGCCCCCCTGCGGCGAGTTTTCAGCACCAGCATGCGTCTATGGTCAGGCAGCAGGACTGGATCTCACGTGCATTGTGTGCTGACAACGCTGATTGGTGTATTGAATACACGCTACAAGACCTTAAGTGGTGTGGTAGTTGGAGGACGACGTCCCGACAGACCCCTGGAATTGGATTGGGTCGAAAGGTCGAAAACACTCCCAATCGGTTGCTTCTAGTAATGAAAACATAAGGGGGGGCTGAAGCCTTTGAGCCCCTTTCACTTTCTTATGGACCTTACTATATTGATAACCCTTGGGATCACACAGTGCTTATATTTTGTAGTGTTTACTGTTTCTTGAACCACGTTTTGCACCCTGCGTCATCACTATTGATTCACACTATCGCACCTTGGGATCTATATATGTATTAAGATAATATATGTATAAATTGAAACCGGTTTGGTCCAGCTGTTTTATTGATGTATGACTGTTTTTAAAATCACAGACATATCTATTCTCCTACAGTGCACAAGGAACACTGTTGTTGATCAATGACGTTATTCCTCGGTCAAATATATTTTTATGGTTGTTGTGAAACTTCCGAATTACTGCAGGAGGTTTCATCTACTAGATGAGACCAACGTGACATTGTGCATTTCTTGTTATAACATTTGATCGTTAGCAGACTTTGTGAAGTTCGCTGTAACTGGATTCATCATTCTTGTTCCCATCTGTGTATCCTGTCCTTTTCAGTTTATTGTGTGATGTACACAAATACCTTATGGTGGAGGAGTGCTAAATAAAACTGTTAAATAAATAAATCTATGTCTTGCTGTAGGTTTCACACTTGAAACGTGATTATTTTGCATCGTAAGCTTTGTGTTTTTGTATTGTCAGGTGTAAAATATAAGCTGTTCATTCTGTATTACAGATGCGTTTTCCATGTTTTTACCCGGCACTTTATACTGTGCTTTGTGGTTGTTTTCCATGGGGTGATTTGCTCAATGTAGGAAGCAGGTGTTCCATCCTTTCATTATGCACCCTATTGTCTTCTCACAGGTGCATAATGTATATGATTTGTAGCACAGAGTCTACTCTCTAGGTCCTGCATATGATTGTGTCCTCGGTGGTTTGCTTCAGCCGGTGGTATCAAGTACTGATGGGTGTGAGTTTCCTCTAGAAAGGTACCAGTAGGAACATGGACAAGAATTTATCATTAGTGTTGGTACATTTAGAACCCTCATCAACAAAGGTTTGATCAGGGCAATCTGTGTAAAGGTTAATTTTTCCTTTTTTGATTGCAAGCATATGACAGACAAAGAATAAGAAAATAAAAGAAAACTTTCATATGCTTGTACTAACATGTTTACATTTAAAACACTTTTACTGCTGTGGCTATTTTATTAGTGGTGTTTGGCTTTTGGTTGTGCTCTGCATCTTATTATTATTAATGTTAATGTTCGTGAAGGAGACGAGAGCAATTCACTCCATAACCAATCATTCAAATCGCTGACAGCTAGAAAGATACTTAAAAATCTAGGGCCTTCTTACACAGTACTCATGGTACTGGTGGTAGCGGTCTGACCACCGCCACACTGCAGGCCTGCCCGCAGTATTTTAAGTGTAGCGGTCTGACCGCCACAAGCCTGCCAGCTTTGCCAGGATCAAGGATCCCACTAGGCTGGCGGTCTGCAATCGGCCTTAATATGCTGGCAGTGCCGCTGCTGGCACATCCGAGCATATTACAAGTTGCCTTTTCAACGCCCTTTTCATGGCGGTGAGCCGGCCATGAAAAGGGTGGCGAAGAGGCAACTAACTGCCAGATTTGCGCCTGGGGGTGCATGAGGGGTGGGCACATGTTGCGCCCCCCTGAAATTGCACCCCGGTTCCGGCCGGGTGGCATGCATGCCACATCGTACAGAAATGTGCTGCAGGTGCTGTCATGGTGGTGGGCTGCATGTTAGGCTCTCCTACGAACCTAACAGCCCACCACCGTGAGACTGCCGCAGCACCGCCCACCCACCATGGATTACACTCATAATCAGGCAGGCAGGCGTACTACAGGCTTGTCAGTCCTCCTGTCGGGCGCCGCATTGGCGGGTCGACAGGAGGATCGCCAAACTCATAATAAGGCCCTTTATAACTTTAGAGATGGAGCGGAAAATAAATCGCCATCTAAATGGCTCCAAGCGTGCAGGCAAAATAAATGGCTGGTATTGAAAGTAAATATAGTTTAAACAGCGCACTTTGAATCAGCTTTGTCACTCAAGAGAAATTAGCTACATATATATTTGGCGGTGGTTAACATGACAATGTGAATTATATGAACCAACTGTCCTGAAAATCTCATTGCTGTAGACACATCGGGGAATATTTACAAGCCCCCTAGTGCCACCGGAGCATCACTTTTTTTGGCGCTCCGGTGTCGCTCTATGCTAGCCATATTTACAAGGCCGCGCAAAGCCACTTTGCGTGGCTTAACACAGCCTTGCAAATTTGGCCCTCTGTAACACAGTTTTCTGTGGCAAAGGGGCGTGCAATAGGTGTTGCTGTGGGCGTTCGCAGCAACACCCAAGGCTTTTTGACACTGGTCCAGATTTACTAGTATCTGTAAATCTGAGGCAGCGTTAAAAACAAATGCCTTTCAGAAGGAGGCATTAATGTGGCGCAACAAAGAGAAATACTTTTATTTCTCCTCGTTTTTTGCTCTTTCTATGTGTGCTACATTCTGTAGCACCCATAGAAGGAGCAAAACGCCATTAATTATTGTTTTTGTGCAGGAAGGTAACCCTTCCTGCACAAACACAATCATCCCTGCAACGCAGGGACCCTTGCACTATGGTGCAAGGGTGCCTGCATTGGCGTTAGGCAGCTTTTTTAGCACCGGTGCAGGGGTGAGCACAGGGATGGAACATATTCTTGTTAATATGGTGCATCCCTGCATTTTAAAAATGACTCCGCTCGGCGCGGCAAGATTGCTTGCGCCACCGCCTGCCCCATCGTTTTTACAGCTGTATTTGTAGAGGAACACAGAGGATATTTACAGCAGTTTACAGGGAGTCTTTTGACTGTCTCACGCAAATGCCTGGTAGAAACAAGTTTAAGTGTCGAGGGGTTAGAAGTAAAATAAAAGCTCCTGGAAGCTGCAGATGGTGGCGTGGCTGAAGGTCCACAGAAGATTGTGACTAGCTGGTGTTAGGTTCCTGGTTGAGGTATCAGAGAGGTAGTTGACAATGCCATTGACTGCTTGATATCACAATAGGCCGCATATGGCAGCCACCAGCTAGGTAGGTGGAAGTACGTCCTGGACCTTGTCCAGTGGGAATATTAATATGGGAGGGCGGACTTGTTGACTATTGCAGTAATCCGCTCTGCTAAGTGCTAATGAGCTGATGAATAATGTGGCTGTATTTTATAGCACATGGGAGCCGGCCATGTAGATGATAATGAGGTATTCCATTTACATGTTATTGCATGGTCGCCGTTACAGATGCTGAACTTGAACAAACACCTGCGTGCGCATTTTCTCTCCTACTTGCTGTGTCATTCCCATGGCGAGGTCGCTTTTCAAGTGCTTCATTGACAGTGCTCAGCACAGGCCGCTTTTGCTGTGCACCCCTCTCTTAGATGATGAGCGAGCAGGGTGAAGCATCAGCGAATTTATGTTTGAAAGCACTCAGAAGCTACAAGAGTTAATTCACTTAAAATGCAAAGCAGTGGAATGTCCTTGGGGATGAAGACACTGAACAGGATTTCCGTCTGCTTGATAGCATGTGGATTTTGTTCTTCCTCGCAGCAGTGCCCCCTCTGAGCACTGAACATATCTTTATGATGTTGTATGATAAGAAATGTATGGGATCAGATGATGTTCCGATGCGTGCATACCTCGCAGTCTCCTTCTTCCTGCTCATGTAGTAATGACTTCAGGTTCTGGAGGTGATTCTCGGGAGCTGCCTGCGGATTCACCTGCAGATTGAGCATCAGCCCACAGGAGTGGGGCACTCCGCAGCATCTTTGTGCATCTTCCTGATGGTTCCTTTCATGGTCTTTCTGGTACCCCTTGAGGCAATCCGGCAGAACCACATTCAAATAGACACCAACCTTGCAGTACGGCTAACACCTGATGTAATACAGAAACTGCACATGCATTCATAGGCAGCAGTACCGGAAACGTAACACTGGCCTTAATTTTTTACAAACATTTACCTCCATTTGAGGAACTGTCATGCTTTTCTCAGTTACCGTTGCAGCAACTTTGCTTGGTGCTTACTTAGTCTTAGGGGCAAATTCACAAGAAAATATTGCAGCACAGAAGTGCGCCAAATCTGGCAGCGCCTCGCTTTGACATTTTCAAAATGAAGAGATGCGCCATATTAACAAGGATACGGCACACCCCTGTGTTTTCCGTAGCACTGGCACTAAAATTAGATGCCTAGCACCAACGTAGGCACCCCTTGCACAATAGTGCAAGGGTGCCTGCATTGAAGGGAATGATTGCTTATGTGCAGGAAGGGACACCTTCCTACACATAAACAATCATAATGGCTATTTCTTACTTCTATGTGTGCTGCATTCTTCAGCACACATAGAACTACCAGATCGCCATTATTTAATGATTGTTTATGTGCAGTAAGGGACACTTATGTGCAGAATGCTGCACACATAGAAAAAGCAAAAAGGAGCAAAAAAAATAAAAAAAATCTTCTTTTGCGGCATTCTAACGCCTGCTCTTGCAAGGCGTTAGTTTTTGGAGCTGCAACAGAGTTACACCTCCTTGTAAATCTGGGTCAGAGTAAAAAAGCAAAGAGTGTTTCGTTGGAATGGCCACAGCAACACCCATTGCACGCCCTTTTGCTGCAGAGTACTGCGGTAGAAAGGGGCATATTTATACGTTGCCGATAAGCCATTAAGTGGCTTAGCGCCACCTTGTAAATATTGAAAATGGTGCTATGCCACTGGAGCATAAACAAAAATTAATGCTCCTGTGGCGATAGGGGCTTGAAAATATGCCCCTTAGGTTCTCCAGCTCTCAAGGGTCTGAACTCGGTGCGACCGGTGCGGCCATACACTGGGCGCTAAACTGGGGGGAGGTGGAGGGGGGGGTGGTGCACTGACCTCAGGGGGGTGCTGTGTTTAGCAATAACTTAAGATTAAAAAGCCCCTGCTCCAGACTTCCTTGTGCACTCAACTTTCAGGCAACAATAAAAATGTCATGATAATTCTTGCGAATAATGTTCATGCTAGAGAGAGAGATCGGAGTTTGTCTATTGGCAGTTTTGACTCGCCATAAAGTAGCACAGAGGGTTAATATGCGGCAAAGAATAGATCTCTATTCTATGTGAAGAGCTGAGTGAAATAGTAATGCCAGCCTTTAACAGCGCTTTAAAGCAAATCAAATTTCATTTAGAGAGGGGCTATGGAGAGATGAAGGGCACTTTTGCCGGGGTGGTAGTGAGGTAATCGAGGAGGAGGTCATGAGGGTGGCGGCACCAAAAAAGATTGTCGCGCGGGGCGCCATCAGCACTACAGCTGGCCCTCATCTGATGTAATAACTAAAAACTAGTAAGAGCCAAGAAGACTTCATTGCACAATATCTACTGAATCTTCCAGCTTCCCATACAATATTAAGTGTGAAACTGTTGACACAAGCACAGAGCAGTGTCACATTTTCAACAAGGTTTTAACTGTTCCTAAATGGGGACGCCAAATTGTTCTTCAAAATGAGAACTAGGCAGTCTGCCTTTTCTAGGTTTTCATGCAGCGACATTAGGTTGTCAGGTTGACTAAGAAAAAGAGTGGAAGCCTTCTCTGAATATGGGAAAACCGCTGGAGTTTGGGTGCCCTGTTGTTCTTCCTCAAACTTGATAACAGGGGTGGCACTGCCTGATCATTGCTGCTGTTCATGGACGGCCATTAGTCAATTAGAAGTATCTAAGAACAGAGACTCTTTCAGGAATTCTGATTGACTGTTGTCAGCATATCAGAAAGGACCTTCGCAGCTAGAACATTCTGATTGACAGATGATTGTTGCTTATCAGAAAGGGTCTTCATGGCCAGACCATTCACATTGGCTGATGACAGGCCATTTATCCGAATGCTGTGTCCTTGAGTACCCATCTCCTCAGTAATGATTCCATGACTGCCCAGATGCACAGTCTGGTAAGGTAGCAGCAATTCCTAGTTCACTGCAAGGTACTACCTGCTTGCTGCCTTTTTAGGTCTTCCATACCAAGCAGCTTTCAGCTGTCTAGTAGACAAAAGCCCATTGTGGACTATACCAAAAACCTATAGTGGGCCAAACCCATTGCTTACCATTGTTTTTCTTTGTTGTCACTCCTATTTGTGTGCTTTATATTTGTGGCCTTTCCTTGTCCATCTGTTTTTTTATTTATTTGCAGAGTTTTATATAGCGCTGGCTAGACCCGGAGGTATCAGAGCGCTTTACAGGAGGATCAGCGACAAAATTACATCAGTTACAGTTACAAGAGCCTGCATCAGTTACAGTTACAAGAGCCTGGTCAGACATAGGAAAAAAATAACACAAGGTAATACTAAAATATGTGATACAATAGCATAGTATAAGATATACACGTGTCCAAAGGTAGGGGGGGGAGAAGAAAATAAAACGGTGGAAAGAAGATCAAGGTTAGGCATAACCGGAAGGGGGGGGAAAGGTACTTCAGGGGCACAAAAAGTCAAAGAGAAAGTAACAGCAGTCCGGCTTGAGATCCGCAATCATAACACCCCGGTGTCGCGGTGACTGGAACAGGAGGAAAGGGGTGAAGGGGACCTAAGGGGTGGTCAACAAGGGAAAAAAGAACAGTCAGGTGATAAAGGGCGTAGTCCAGCGGCACGTGAATCAGTAGGGGCCACCAAGATGGAGGACCCGGGTCACGAGCAACGATAAAACATAGTCACAAAATGGCGGAAACACGTAAAAAGACCAATCACCAAAACCACAAGGGAGCTGGCTCCGGGGGTAGCCACCGGATCAAGGAGGGAGGGGGGCAAGAGATCACCGATAAAAACGGGTCATTAACGAGTACAGACTCGGGGTTGCAGGGGAGTCAGAGTCATCGTTCAGAAAAACAGCAGAGTCAGCTCGAGCGCCCCGGAGAGAGGGGGTGGCAGCAGCGGGGACCAAGAGGGCGCCTCTCTCACCGACTCGAGAAGTGGAAACGAGCTCAGGGGCACTGGTAATCAATGCTGTGGAAATCCGTCTGCTGCACCTCCGGTGGGGGAAACGGAAATCGCGCGTCCCAGTTGTCACTCCGGAAAGGTGAAACCAGGGGACAAGCCACTGCGGACAGGCCCGGAAGGTCAGGAGAACGGCCGGAGGGCTGATCCCCAACCCATCCCCTCAACAGCCACCAGTCATATCCACCGGGCAGCATGGTGCGCAGAGTTGGAGTCGGACATCGGAAGAAACCTCGGAGACTCGTCGGAAAGGCGGGGGAGGCAGGAGATCCAAACGGAGAGACGAAGGAAGGTGTGCCAATGATCGGCTGGGTAGGTGACGGCCGCAGGGGGGACCCACAGCCAATCTCCCCTATAGCTACATGGGTAGCTCCACCGGTCATCGGCCACGCCGCTAGGTCTCAGCGGTCGGCAGAACACCCACGACTCTTCAGTGGCCGCAGGGGCAGGACTCGAAGCTTGATCGTGGTAAATTGGAGAAACGGAAGGACCGCAATCCAGGGAAAACTCAGGTGAGTAAGGAGGTCCAAGGAGGGGGAAGATTCCCGGGGATTTGAGCCAAAAAGGCAATCCCTAACCAGGAGCTCCCGGCCGGAGCTCCTCACCTGACGGCCATCTTGTCCATCTGTATTAGTCCCTCCACTTCTTCTATTCTTCCTCTCCCTGCAGCATAGCTTCTTTATCATCATTTTGATTAGAGGACATGCACTTCTACTGCTCACATTTAAAGAACTACTTTTTTCTTTCTCTTTCAGCATTCCATAAAGGCGCGTGTGTTCTGTCCCTGGTCTGCTAATTCTCTCCCCCAAGCACACTCTATGTTGCTACCTCACCGCTCCCCCAAGAACATCCATTTCCCCCATTTCTCCCTGTTTTTTTTATTATTATTGGACCACCCCCAGCACAGACTCAAGCTCCTGTTGTTACCTTTCCCCCTACCCACACCGTGTTTCTTCCCCACACTGCTCCTCTGTTGACCTTCCACACCCTCCTTGATTCTTTTTTAATTTGCATTGGCCTTGAATGGCCCGGCAGCAAAATGCAGCCATGCTGCTCTGCCTTATAAAAAGGGCTGTTGCACTAGTCAATTTAAACCTTTTTTAAATGTGCTCTGCACCTTGGAATGGTAAATTAAATAAATTGTACCTATATCATTTTGTCTGTATATGCATACATGGTGAAGCATTTGCTACACTGCATTGGTAAAAATAGTTCTACTAATGCAGCATTGGCAAAGCCAATAAGTTCAAAAGGCGAGTTCTATTGGCTTAGCCAATGCTTGTTTATCTATGGTAAGCAGAAGAGGATTTATTGAATTTAAAGAATCTTCGGTGAAATATGTTTCTGCCCCCTGTATAATGCGGAAAAAATGCAATGCCCTAGTTCCGGATCCTGTTTTTAATTTACAATATTTAACTCTAAATGAGCATGAACTATTTACAGACATTATCAAATCAACAGGTGAGTTTTGTCAGCAAATATAACATTAAAAGAAGACCTTAAAAAGCAGCTAGGCTGCAAATACAATGTGAGATGAGCATAGGATTTTGGAAACTTATATGTAAATTAGTTGACTTATTTGTTTACTTCTTCCTTTAATTTCCTTTAAGAGTTCCTTACAACATCAAGAACGTGATATACTTCTAATATGCATATTGTGTTTGGGGCCGCACAAATGTACCAAATAGCGATTACCAAATAGTGAATACTTGTGAATCACAGTTAGGTAATCGCTAATCGGTATGTAAGAAATGATTCGCTAAAAAAATAGTGCTTCCTTGTTTAGTCAGTGCAGTATTTAGGAAATCACATTTAGCAATGTCTTAAATAGCTGATGGAATTGCAAATAGCAAGCCTCGCATTTGGCACACAGTGATGATATCAGAACCAGGAAGTAGCCCTGGTTTAAAACTGGAGAGTATTGATGCTGGAGACCCATAAGTAAATTTATTTGAAAACAAACTGTGTGTTTGTCAACCACCAAGAACTGGAAATCCTTACAGAGGAGTTTGTTGGGCACCAACTGGAAATCCTTACAGAGGAGTTTGTTGGGCCCCATGACCAACTTTTTGAGAGTCTGTTAGACCTGCTACCATTGGCGTGGGTCTCCCCTGCATTTTTTGCCTTTTTGCCTTTGCCTCCTGTGTTTTTGCTGTGTGTTGGACTCCGTTTTGCTGGTCTAGATGCTTTGGGCACTTTGCCACTGCTGTTCAGTGCCAAAGTGCAAGTGCTCCCTTTGTAAATTGTTGTTATGGATTAGTGATTCCATGATTGGCATATTTGATTTACTAGTCAGACCCTAGTACAGTGCACTGTATGTGCCCAGGGACTGTAAATCAAATTCTGCTAGTGGGCTGCAGCACTGATTGTGCCACACACAGAAACAGCCTGTAAAATGTAACTCTGCCCTGCCATTGCAGAGCCTGTGTGCAGTCTAGTACTGCCATGTCGACTTGGCAAGTGCACCCACTTGCAAGGACCCAACCTTCCCTTGTCTTACATGTCAGTCACCCCTAAGGTAGGCCCAAGGAACTCCTGTGGGCAGGGTGCAGTGTATGTGAAAGGTAGGACATGCCCTGATGTGTGTGGCATGTCCTGATAGTGAATTACTGCCAATTTCGTTTTTCACTATTGCAAGGCTACCTGCTCCCATAAGGTAGAATGGGGAGTTTGTTTATAACATCTTATAAACATAACTACCCCTGGGAACAAGGTAGGAAAATAAAGTTTAGTATGCCTGAACTCAGAATGTTAAAATGCATGTTTTAGTGAGGGTGATTTTTACATTCTGTGTTTGAAAATACCTCTTTTAGAAAGTAGGTATTTTCTTGCTTAACCATCCAGTGTGCCTCTGCTAGGTTTGTGTATTGCATGTCTGACTTTTGGATGACAGGGGCTGGAGAGGGGCAGTGGCTCCAGAGAGCCTGATGAGTCAGGGCTGGGCTGAATGGACCTGGGCTGCATTTTAGAGTAGGGGGAGGAGATTTCCTTTTACCTGAATGGGCCTGGTCTGCCTTGAACAAGGCTGTCTCCACCTCCTGCCAGGAAGCTGCACCAGTGAGGACAGAACTGGTTTTGGCTGAATACAGACACTCTCGGCCTTCAGAGAACAAAGGGTTTTTGGGTAAGGAAAGAGGGGCCCGACCCCAGACTTTTAGATCACTTCTGGGAAATCAAGAGGAACCTTTGCCAAGGAGAAGAGCCGGAGAAGCTGAGGAGGCATACTGCCCCTGTGCTGTTTGCTGTCTGGGGTTGGCCTGCAGTGGCTACTTGCTGCCAAGGAAGGAGAAAAGGACTTTGCTGTTTGCTTTGTCACCTGCTTGAGGAAAAGATCTCCAAGGGCTTCAAACTGAGCTTGCCTCCTGTTCTGAAGTCTCAGGGACACAAAGACTTCACCACCAGCTCCCCTGAACTGCCTTGCTGGGAGTTCTGACCTTCAAAGAGGTGCCTGCTGTTGCTTTGGGCCTCTAGAGAACTGTTTTCCGCTGGGAGCTGGAAAATCAACGCAACTTCGAAGAAGCGCGACGCATCCGCACCTGTTTCCGACGCATCTCCGAAGAAACCGTTGCAGCGCCGGCTGCGGCTCGAGAAATCGCCGCACGCCGCATCGAGTTCACCGATCTCGGAAGTCCGAGATCATCGCACCGAGTTCGACGCAAGGCCTGCTGTGCGGCTGCAAGAGATCACGCACCGTTTTGGATTGTCGCATCGCGGTGCCAAGTTTGTTGCATCGTGGGGGGACGCAGTAAGAAACCGATGCATCACCTCCCCACGCAGTAAAAAACCGACGCATCACCTCCTCTCTGGGAAGGAACCGATGCATCACCTCCCCTGCGCTGCAGTAAGAAACTGACACATCACCTCCCCCAGAGCAAGGTTCGACGCATCACCTTCCCTGAGTGTAAGGAACCGACGCATCACCTTCCCTGCGGCCCATTTTGTTTGTTTGTGTGACGCATCCCAGGTACTTGTGAGAAAAGTGTCGCATCTGCAATTTGCTTTGAACTGAACTATTTCTACCATCTGAAAGTCATATTTTTAAATACTGTATTGTGGATTTTTGTCGTTTGGTCTTGTTTTGGTTTAGATAAAGATTACTTATTTCTCTAAGCTGGTGTGGTGTCCATTTGTACTGTTTTCACTGTATTACTGTATGTGTGCACAAATGGTTTACACACTGCCTCTGAGATAAGCCTGTCTGCTCGTGCCAAGCTACCAAGGGGGTGAGCAGGGGTTATTTTAGAAGTGTATCCCCCTTACTCTGACTAGAAGCAAGGGTCCCTATTTGGACAAAGGTACCTACCTCTGCCAACTAGAGACCCCCATTTCTAACAGAGTCAATCTTGACAGAACCTGATTCCCAGACAAAAGAAGATATGTAAGGCACTGCAGGACAACAATCAATGCAGTAGGAGTGAGCCAGAGATCCATAGAGGAGATGTTATGATCTCAAATCACATACCAGAATGAAGATGGCAAGCCAGCTAAATGAGGCAAGCGGAACTGGAGGAGGACCCCCTACTACTCCCCCACCCAACTGCTATTGAGGTACTAGGGCAAAACACACCTGAACCAGAATCTGTCAGTGGATTGGGTTCAATTGACACCTCAGACCTTCCAGGAGCCCCATATTGAATTATGACACAATACATTGTATGTTAAAGTTGTAAGTCAGACAGTTAAACATGTTGAGGAACAATGCCAATGTAGTCAATCCCAAAACTCAAAGTTTACAACATAGTATATTCAAGAGTAGTAATCCATGTACTTTCAAAGTGCAATATGGGAGATGTCGTTTTAAAAAATTACAAATAAATGGAATGGAAAACAATTATTTTTAAATGTAACCAATAGAATCAAAGTTCAACAAAGTATAAATCACTAAGTTAATCACAATCCATTTTTAAACAGAAAACCTCCCTCAAGAAAGCGATCATTCAGATGGGAATTATACAGAAGATGTACATAGGCATGTAGATAACCCCTATGATAGTGGCAGCATGTCAGTCCAACACATGCTGCAAATGTATAGGCTTCAGCTACGGAGTGTATAGACACAGTTGAAGAAGGAAGTGAGCACATCACACCAACTGTTACATAGGACCTGTAATGAAGCCACGGCACTTGCAGGGAAGATATTGACTTAGCACACGTTCGCAAACATTTCTACTGGGTTGCAAACTGTGTCTAATACCCTAGCTGCCAATCAGATGTCAAATTACAATTTTGCTAATTTGACTGATGCAATCAAGATCTTTTACATCACAGATGTAGGGAACACCATACCTCATCCTGTAATGGTGGCTTAACTCGTGCAATCAGTCAGCTAGCACAAGCCACAACCACCTTGTCATAGCACACTGTAAGTTTATGTGTAACTGAGGCACTGGAGTGCAGATGTAGCAAGAGGGCTCACCCAAGTCACTAATGCAGTGGAAACTATGCAAACACAAATTGCTAATGGCATACAAGTTGGGTGGGAAAAAGCGAGGACTAATCCAGTGTGAGCAGCGTCTCAATCACAGACAGTCTAAAACTGCGTCGAAGCAGGAGTCACAGTGGTGCTGACAAAAATGTTGAATCAAAGACATCTGTTTGTGGCAGATGCAAGCCTTAAAATAATCTTAACTCTAATTTTCTTTCATTGCTAAACAATTGCATATTGTTTTCTCTTTTATATACAACCATCTGAAAATAGATGCATCATTTCATATAATAAAGGTATATTTAGCAGTACAACCGAATATTTCAAATTATTGATGTAACATTGAATGAATTTGCATTCTTAGAGTGAAAATGAATGATTAGCTATATTTGCAAGTCTCAATCACCCTTTTGCAGCTCTACTTTCCTCATGTGTAGGAGGTGGTGGTGTCTGTTCTTCCCCATCAGACTCAGAATTGGATATTGTTACAATCAACCTGGTTGAGGTGGTGGTAATGTGCATGTGTAAAATGGTGTTTTTGTGACTATTCGCTATTTGAGAATGCGATGAACAACATCTATATTTCATGTTGCAAAAACTACTAAATCACTTTTCATTCACATTAGTAAATAAAAACTTCAAATGACCTACATACGTACCAAAACAGTGTTTTTGACACTGGTAACCAGTTTGCGACTGATCACCAAGTCACAACTGTTTTGTACGTATGGCCCTTGATTTAATCAAAGAAGTATATTTTGTTCTTTTCTTAATTTTGAAAATGAATTGCCTTTCCTGTAATACTCATTTTATTATAGAAAAGAAACAATATGCTTAGTAACAATGCATTTTAATGCACCTTTTGCTCTTCCACTGGGCTGAATGCTTGACCTTGTTCCCGAGATCAACACAATGTAAATAATATATACATGGATGTCTGCAATACCTCCAAAAAATGTGCAAATAATATCTTCATTTTATTCTGCACCAGTAATCACATATCATACTTCAGTGAAAAAAATACACTAGAAGTGTGCACTGCTTGGTTGCATTTAGTAATATAAAACATGGGGGATATTCTCAAGAACGTGCGATAACCATCGCCAAATAGGTTAAAGCAAGTCCTCATATCGCCGTCTAGCACGGGAAAATAACCCTGTGTTAACGTGGCATTCACAACACGGCGGTAACATGCGATAGTACCCAGATAACGCGGCAAATGTCCGCGATAACACTACCGGGACGGCGATAAAAATCTCAACCCGAACGTGAAAAAAGTTGCGATGGGCCCAACCGCGATAGAAAAATCGGCGACAAGCAGCGGTAGGCTTGCAATTCCCACGTCAGGTGGGTAAAATCACCATAAAAGGAGCAAAAAAAACGGAAAGAAAGAAAAAAGACATAACAACTGCGAAGCACAATGGAGGGAGCTGGAGCAAGTACAGAGGACAACCCGAACCCCACAAGCCCCACGGAGGACCACCCTGGGACCTCGGGGCCAGGGAAGGGCAAGGAGAAGAAGAAGAGGAAGACGCGGTTCAGTCCGCAGGAAAACAGGATCCCGATAACGGAGGTGACACTCCCACCATCCAATTGCCATTGGTGTAATTGACAGCACTAAATGTTGCACATACACTTGTCCGAGCGATGTGCCAATGCAGAGGAGTGACATGCACACAGGGAATGTGTCTAGGAATGAATTTATTTGCACATGCTGTGCCTTTGGTCATTTTGACCTGTCCCATGATTGCCAAGGACAGTCCCCATGTGACGTGCCTATGTGAAGAAATTGTGTATGATAGTGTCCCTTCGGGCTATTCCAGCTGCTGCTGCACTGGGGTGTGGTCAACCTGCCTCATCTTCATCATCATCCTCCGGTGCATCAGGCACTTGGATCCATGGGGCATTGGTGCGTACACATATGTTGTGCAACACACAACATGCAATGATCATCTTGCACACTATTTGCGGCCTGACAGTAGTCTTCCACCTGTGATGTCCAGGCACCTGAAACGTGACTTTAACACGCCAAATGAGCGCTCCACAATGCCCCTGGTGTGTATGTGGGCCGCATTGTACTGCCTCTGGGCCGGGGTGTTCGGGGCTCAGAGGGGTGTCATCCTCCATGGGCAGAGTGCATATCCTTGATCACCTGTGACAGGGGAGAGAGATATGTGTCAATCGGTGGTTCTGCAGTCTGTGTTGGCAGGATTATTAGTATATTGGTGTGTGATGTGTGGGACTTTGGGATACATGTCTGACATGTCTTGCATGTGGCAAATGAGCAGCATCCATGTGTAGTACGTTGCCTCACAGCTGCTCCTCACTCCCCCCGAGCCTATTTACTTGTGTGTGCGTCGGGTGGTTGCATCACTTGCACTCCTAGGACACGCCATTGTCATGACTATCTGCGCATGTCTACAAGCCTGACAACGACACTGTGATATTGGCCGTTGAAGGTGGTCGGCCACGTGTGTGTAGGCCTATGGTCAGGAAGAGACACACGCAATAGTTGCCTTGGTGGCCATCCCGGAAGTGAACGACGCCCTGAGCCCCGGGCTATTGATTCCCACTCCTATGCTGGCCCAGCCCACTCCGCTTACGCTTACAGGGGGGGAGGGAGGCGACATAGCTACATGTCCAGGGTCTACCCCACTGCCTGAGGTAACATGGTTGCGCCAACTGTCTACGACACTACAAACCAGCCGTATATGTCCACATGGACATGTCTGTGCTCTGCATACTTAAGTCTGTCCAGCACATCCCTGCCACACTTGGCATTGGATACATTCTGACCCCGGCGAGACTCCGAGTCTGACCCGACAGCACAAGAGGCTCCAGGGCCCGCGGTCCGTCATCACCTCCAGGGGGCCCCTCATGGCCCCGGGCGGTCTGTGAACCCTGGTCCTAACACAAGGGTACTTGCGGTTCAGAAGACTGAAGACTCTTCAAGGACTCTGAATCGTCACGTGAAGAACAAGTGAATTAATTGCAGTAAGAAGGGAAAAAAGAAATATTAACGTTTTTTTTAATGAAAAGAGTCATAGGTGGGACTAGCAGTGAAAACACTGACCTGTGTATCTCATTCTGACAGACATGTTAAAGGGAAGATTTCACAGGGACCAGAGAATCAAATCCTATATTCCATGCACTGATACTGTGAACGAAATGAAACCTATCTTGAACATGTTAATTTCCACCGAAGATGGTCTAACAAATGGTTATTAATATGAGAGGAGCTCAAATGCAGACAATCAAAATTTCTACCACTCGCCAAAGAGGTGCTATGTGTCTTGTTAACATGACAAAACATTACTACTAAATGGAACTCTGAGCCACTTGATGAAATAAACAGAAAATAGACTATTAATATGCACCAAAAATATCAAAGTGTTTCCTATAAAGACTAATCCAAGAAAATTGCATAAAATAAACATAGGGGGCACTGTGCCGGGAGGGGACTGTATCATGAACTGAATAAGAAAAGGAATTATTTGCAATGAGAAGGTAGCTTGAGTATTAAATTCACACACTGGAGGCAATCTGATAGGACATTTATTACAAAGAGAAAATTGGGGACATACCTGAGGGCCCAGAAAAGTGAGAAATCATATATGTGTTTGGAACGTGAGATGGCTATTGAGAAAATTAGATGTTTATCATTACATCAGGAAAATAACATTGATGAGGAACTGTATCCATATTCAGAGTGCGACAAGGTTTTCCAGACAAAGGGAGAGATGATAACACATGAGCGAAACCATACTGGTGAGAAACCATATAAATGCTCTGAATGTAATAAGTCTTACACTACGAAAGGATCGTTGATAGCACATCAGCGAAACCATACTGGTGAGAAACCATATAAATGCTCTGAATGTAATAAGTCTTACACTACGAAAGGATCGTTGATAGCACATCAGCGAAACCATACTGGTGAGAAACCATATAAATGCTCTGAATGTAATAAGTCTTACACTACGAAAAGATCATTGACACTACATCAGCAAAATCATACTGGTGAGAAACTGTATAAATGTGCTGGATGTAACAAGGCTTTCACTAGGAAAACATTGTTGATAGCACATCAGCAAAACCATACTGGTGACAAACCATATAATGCTCTGAATGTAATAAGTCTTACACGACGAAAAGATCATTGACACTACATCAGCAAAATCATACTGGTGAGAAACTGTATAAATGTGCTGGATGTAACAAGGCTTTCACTAGGAAAACATCGTTGATAGTACATCAGCTAAACCATACTGGTGAGAAACTATATAAATGCTCTGAATGTAACAAGGCTTACTCTGCAAGAAGATCACTGACAATACATCAGAGAAACCATACTGGTGAGAAACTATATAAATGCTCTGAATGTAACAAGGCTTACTCTGCAAGAAGATCACTGACAAAACATCAGAGAAACCATACTGTTGAGAAACTGTATAAATGTACTGAATGTGGCAAGGCTTTCACTATAAAGTGTAATCTGACTGTCCATGAACGGAGCCATACTGGGGAAAAGCCATATGAATGCACTGAGTGTGACAAGGCGTTTAAGCAAATAAATAATTTATTGGTACATCAGAGAAGCCACACTGGAGAGAAGCCATATGTATGTAATGTAACAAGGCTTTCAAATCGAAAAGATGGTTGATAGTACATCAGCGAAACCATAGTGATGAGAAACTATATACCTGTTGTGAATGTAACAAGGCTTACTCTGAAAGAAGATCACTGACAATACATCAGAGAAATCATACTGGTGAGAAACTGTATAAATGTACTGAATGTGACAAGGCTTTCACTACAAAGTGTAATCTGACTGTCCATGAACGGAACCATACTGGGGAAAAGCCAAATGAATGCACTGAGTGTGACAAGACGTTTAAGCAAATAAGTAATTTAATGGTACATCAGAGAAGACACACTGGAGAGAAGCCATATGTATGTTCTGAATGTAACAAGGCTTTCACTTCGAAAAGATGGTTGATAGTACATCAGCGAAACCATACTGGTGAGAAATTGTATAAATGTACGGAATGTGACTAGGCTTTCACAACAAAGCGTGATCTGACTATCCATGAGCAGAACCATTCTGGGGAAAAGCCATATGAATGCACTGAGTGTGACAAGACGTTTAAGCAGATGAGTAATTTAATAGTACATCAGAGAAGTCACACTGGAGTGAAGCCATATAAATGGTCAGATTGTGACAAGGCTTTCACTAGAAAGGGGTGGCTGATTCTATATCAGGGATCTCACACTGGTGAGAAACCTTATAAATATAAATGTTCAGAATGTTGCAAGGGTTTCATGGAAAAGGGACGTTTGTTGTCACATCATAGGAATCACACTGGTGAGAATCCATATAAATGTTCTGAGTGTAATAAAGCTTTTGCTACAAATAAATCACTGAAACTACACGAGAAAATCCATACTGGAGAGAAGCCATACAAATGCACTCAATTTGAAAAGGCTTTCATTACAAAAGATGCGCTAATATTACATCCACGAATCCATACTGGGGAGAAACCATACAAATGTTTGCAATGTGACAAAGCTTTCACTGCAGAGAAAAACCTGATACTTCACCAGCGTATCCATACTGGAGAGAAACCATGCAAATGTTCGGAATGTGACAAAGCTTTCACTGTGAAAAGATCACTGAAACTGCATGAGGTGAACCATTCCGGTGAGAAACCATATAAATGTACTGAATGCTTCACATATTTACAGCGTGACGCCTGGGAGCCATCGCCCGCTGCTGATATTCGACTTGAGCTTCTATCCATGCTCTGGGAGGAGCTTATCATTGTATGGGGGACTTCTCCCTGGGCTTCTGTTGTGGCAATGTGTTTGGGCACTACTTCTGACTCTTTAGTGGGCTTGGGAATCCGCTACATCTGGGGGAAAGAAAGTGCTGATTTCCCTAGTAGTCAAGGGTCCTTTGCTTCAAGCCCTAATTGTCTGGACTGTGAAAAGAAAGGTAGGACTCTTCGCTGGCTATATTGTGGGGGCGGCCATCTTGGAAGGGTCGAGCTGCAATAAAGCACTTTTAGTCTCCATTCAGTCTATGATGTGAAAGAAAGGTTGGACTATACCCCTGGCCCACCTGGGATGTGGCCTGCTAGGAATCTACCTGGCTGCAATAAGGTTCTATGCTCCTGCTGGGGTTATCTTATCAACTAGCACAGCAGTGGGGACATGTGGAGACAATCATTTCATTCTCAGCCTATTTGTTTGAAATAGCAGCAACAGCTCAGGCCTCAAGGGAAGTCCTCGTTTAGCGTCACAAGCAACCGAGTGGGATACTAGAGGTCCCCCACCTGATCCTATTATGGCGTACGTCTCTCCCCGTGGCAGCTATAACGCAGAAATACTCTCCTCCTCGGGAGGCAAGCGGACACTGACTCCGGCCTCAAGCTGTTCCATTGCACAACAAACACCCCCTCCCCTCGAGCGAAAGACTAAAATGGGAACCGGCTGTTTCTAACTCCAAGGTCAGAATCCCTTGCCTGACCCCAAGATGGCTGCCACAGTGTTCCCTACCACGTCGTGCTACTCCTCTGAGAAAAAACCGGACTTCGACCAGACCTCGATCACATCCCCCATCCGGCCTACCCTTCAGGATACCAAATCTGTGAACCTACCTCTGACCGTTGAGACCTAGCTTTTTGTCCGATGCCCGGTGGAGCTACTTGATAGCTATAGAGGAGATGGGCTGTGGACTACCCCTTCGGCCGTCGCCTACCCAGCCGGACATTGGGCAGACCTTACTTCGTCTCTCCGTCGTACTCTCCCTCCTACCCCTTTACTCCACCCACTTTCTCCTTTATGCTCCATTTATCCCTCCTCTTTTCTCTCTAATTGTTTTCTCATTGAGACCTAGCCACTTGACTGATGCCCGGTGGAGCTACCTGATAGCTATAGAGGAGATGGGCTGTGGACTTCTCCCTCGGCCGTCACCTACCCAGCCGGACTTTGGGCAGACTCTCCTTCGTCTCTCCATCCATCCTATCTCCATCGTTTCTCCCTCCTACCCCACCCCCTTTCCCTTCTAAGCTCCATTTATTTAATCTTCCGACGCTCTTGAAATGTTTTCTTGTAACTGATGTAACTTGTAACTGATGTAATTTTGTGGAACCTTATGTAAAGCACTCTGATACCTCCGGGTCTAGCCAGCGCTATATAAAACTCAAATAAATAAATTCTGATTCATGGGTCACTTGCCTCCCTCGCACATACTTGGTTCCCGCCTCTCACCACATCCTGCTATTGAGTGGCAGAGGTGCCATTACGTGGATGGCTTGTCTGGATGTCTGGCCCCTCTTACCACAGTTCCATGTGTTGTTGTGTCTGGTAGGTGGGCATGTTGTTTGGCATGTCGTATGTGATGTTGTAACATGTGCATTCACACAGTTGTGAGTTGTCTGATTGTGGAGTTGAGGTGTGTGGTGTGTTCCGTTGGTACTTACCGACGAGCAGTGCATTTCCGTAGGTGCCATCCTCAAAGCGCTGGTTGATGATGAACTGTCGGAAGATGTAGGAATCATGCACACTGCCTGGGTAGTTGGCGTTGGTGAAGAGTCCCCGGTGGTCCACTATTGCCTGCACATTGATGGAATGCGTGTGCTTCCTGTTGCGGTAATTGAGTGCAGTGTCGGCAGGGGGCACAAGTAGGACATGTGTGCAGTCAATTGCCCCCAACACGTGCGGGAATCCAGCTATGGTGTAGAAGCCTTGCTTGGTCTCCAGCTGTTCCTGCGCAGTGTGGGGGAAGTAAAGGTACTGGGGTACCAAGCTGATGATGGCATCCAAGACAGGTGTGAGGAACTTTGATAGGGCTGGCTGTGAGACTCCTCCGACTCTGGCAGTTGTTGGTTGGAAGGTACCAGAGGCCAACAGGTGCAGCACAGCCAGCAGCTTTGTCTGCGGAGGGATGTTGGTTCTCCGCAGTGTTGGTACCGTCAGCCTGTGGGCAATGTGGGTCAGGATGAGGAGGATGGTCGTCCTTTTGAGCCTGTAGTGGGCAATGACTTCCTCTGGCGTTAAGTCTCCGAGGCTGGTGCATTTTCGGAAGGACCGCTGTCTCATTCTGCTCTGCCTCGGTGGTAGTCCGGGGGGGGGGTGGTCCTGGGGCGGTGGGGGGCCAGGGAGGGTGGCGGTGGGTGTTGTGGGCCTCTTGGGGCTCCGAGCTGCATGATCAGTAGCTCCATGACAATGACATGTGTTGGTCTGCCAATGTGGCTCTGGGCTGGGCTCCCTTTTATACTGCAGTTTGTCGTCCTGCTTAACACCAGTAGAAGGCAGGTGTTAAATCCCTGCTGCTAACGCGCCTTATCGCCGGTTTTTGGGTCGCATCGCAGTTCTGGCTGGTCGTTGAGAATCTCGCGAAGTGGTGTTTTCATGTGTTTTTGCACGGGAACGCCTACTCTGCATATCATTAGCGTTAGTTGTCTCTCTCATCCGTGGCGATGTTTTTTGTGGCAGCTATCCAGTAGCGGCCCGTGGAGGGAGTTCCGTGGGGCGGTGAGGCGGGACGGGGGAGGGGCAGAGTGGGGGGTAGTAAACACCGGAATATGGATGAACGGAGGTAAGTAAACATTTAAATGAATAAAACGAATTTCGTTGCGCGCGCTGCAACGCATTTTGCAATGCAGCGCGTGCAACGAAATTAGTTTTATTTATTTAAATGTTTACTTACCTCCGTTCATCCATATTCCGGTGTTTACTACACCCCACCCTGCCCCTCCCCCGCCCCGCCTCACCGCCCCACGGAACTCCCTCCACGGGCCGCTACTGCAGCTATCGCTGGTATACTGGCGATGTGGGGAGTTTGCACCCGCTTGTGAATGGGGCGATGATTCTTTCGCCACTTTTGCTGCGCTAAAGTGCTGTTACTCAGCGATAAGTCTTTGAGAATATGCCCCATGGAATTCTGTAATCTCTGTATTCAAAACAGTCACTAGGGGCCAGATATATGAATGTTTTTGCGATCGCAAAAGGTTCAATTCACAGAATCGGGCTGTTTGTGACTGCAGAAAGGCACTTTGGTATGTAAGAACCCACATTACAAAATTGTAAATAGGTTTGTGACTATATACCCAATAGGTATTTGGAAAGGGCATGTTGGAGGTGTTAGCTAAATATTGATTTAGAATGGCATGTATTAATGTTTTAGCAAATACTGAATGGTAGGGTAACTGTTCAGGCATTCGCAAACGGGAAAGGCCCCCATCCACTTTTTGAATGCTGATTAAACAAGAGTAGGCAGTGGTACCCTGATCCACTGCGTAGTCTTAAAACAGGAAATGAAACTTCTTTTTTTTAAAACACATCCCTTTTTACTGTGTTTGCTGGAATCATATTGGGTCGCAATCCGTAACCTACCTCATTAATATTAATGCATAGGTCGGTTCACAAATATAGAATGGATTTGGTAACAGTTCGTGCATAATTTGGGATAGAGTTTACTAAATCCATTCTTTGTGCATCTAGCACTTCTTTCCTTATTATGTAGCTGCTGAACTATATAACACCTTAATACAGTTGAGTTCTGATGTCACAACACCTGCTTCCAGAGCCAGCAGCCAAGGTGAAAGGCAGGACATGGAGCATAAATAAATGAGCAGTTTAAAAAGGGAAACATGAATTTTTCTAGATGCACAGTGTTAGCCCTGACATCCTTGACATGGTTTTCCCTGACATTTTGCCTTTTGATCTCCAGTTTTTGCTGACTTTGTTTTTGCTGGCCTTAGGAATCTGTGCACTTTACCCCTGCTAACCAGTGCTAAAGTGCATGTGCTCTTTACTTTAAACATGGTAACATTGGTTTTATCCACAATTGGCATATTTTAAGTACTTATAAGTTCCTAGTAAAGTGCACTACATGTTCCCAGGGCCTGTAAATCAAATGCCAACAGTGGGGTAGCAGCTCTGATTGTGCCGCCCATTTAAGTAGCCCTTTAAACATATCTCAGTCCTGCCTCTGCAGAGCCTGTGTGTGCAGTTTAAAACTGCCATTTCTACCTGGCATGTTAACCTAATTGACAGGCCCAATCCTTCCTTTTTAATACATATAGGTCACCCCTAAGTTAGGCCCTGGACAACCCCTGGGACGGATATAGTGTATTTAAAAAGTAGGACATGTACTTTTAAAGTGTTACATGTCCTGGTAGTGAAATACTCTTGAATTTGTTTTTCACTTCTACAAGGCCTATCTCTCCCATAGGATTACATTGGGATCGCCTTATTACATTTCATAGGTGTAATTTCCAATCGGGAAGAGATGTGAAACCCACATTTGGTGTGTCTGGACTCACAATTTAAAAACACAACTGATGTGAAGTTGGCTTTTAAATTGCAGTTCTGAAAATGCCACTTTTAGAAAGTTGCAAAAAGAACAATTGATGGACAGATTGCAGAACAATGTCATACATTCACCCCAGTACAGAGATCTGGGCCTAAATCCATCGTTTTTTTGCTCACCGTGCCATTCCAGTTTGGACCCAGCCATATGCAAATCAGTCCTGACCCTGCGCCCAATGGGAACAGTCCAGCCCGAGCTGCCAGGCCAGGTCCTCCCTGGACTGGAAACAAGCATCCTAGGACCGGTTTCGGGCTTTCAGCCCTCATCAGCCAGGATAGCTTGACTCCAGTGGCATGGAGAGCACGGGACCCACGTCTGGGCATACCCGTCAAATCGAGGGGTGACAAATGCAAAAAGAACAATTGATGGACAGAATGCAGAACAATGTCATACATTCACCCCAGTACAGAGATCTGGGCCTAAATCCATCGTTTTTTTGCTTGCCATTCCAGTTTTGACCCAGCCATATGCAAATCAGTCCTGACCCTGCGCCCAATGGGAACAGTCCAGCCCGAACTACCAGGCCAGGTCCTCCCTGGACTGGAAACAAGCATCCTAGGACCGGTTTCGGGCTTTCAGCCCTCATCAGCCAGGATAGCTTGACTCCAGTGGCATGGGTCCCTTGCTCACTTTGCCACTGGATTCAAGATAGCCTGACTGATGATGGCTGAAAGCCAGAAACCGGTCCTAGGATGCTTGTTTCCGGTCCAGGGAAGACATGGCTTGGCAGTTCGGGCAGGACTGTTCCCATGAGGCACAGGGTCAGACTGATTTGCATATGGCCATGTCTGAACTGGGGTGGCGGAGTGAGCTAAAGAATGATGATGGATTAAACCCAGATCAGTTGACTGGGGGTGAGTGCTTGCACTGTTCAACACTCCGTCCATCATCCCCTTTGGTTTTGCTATGTCCCTAAGTTGGCAGGGTATGCCCAGACGTGGGTCCCTTGCTCACTTTGCCACTGGATTCAAGATAGCCTGGCTGATGACAGCTGTAAGCCAGAAACCGGTCCTAGGATGCTTGTTTCCGGTCCAGGGAAGACATGGCTTGGCAGTTCGGGCTGGACTGTTCCCATGAGGCACAGGGTCAGACTGATTTGCATATGGCCATGTCTGAACTGGGGTGGCGGAGTGAGCTAAAGAATGATGATGGATTAAACCCAGATCAGTTGACTGGGGGTGAGTGCTTGCAATGTTCAACACTCCGTCCATCATCCCCTTTGGTTTTACTTTTAGAAAGTTGACATTTTCTTACTTAAACCATTTGGTGCCATCTGCCTGTCTCTGGAACACACATCTGGGGTGGGTGACAGCTGGCTTCTTGCATTCTCTCTAGCAAGACACACACAAAGGAAAGGTAGGTGTGGCTGAGTAGCTATCTACATGTTGATGGGTCATCCTGAGCAGGATGGGAGGTAGGAGCTGACACTTTACACCTAAAAGAGCTGTGTCCTGTCCCCACACAAAGAATTGCATACCCTCTTGGAGTGAGTCTGGAGCCATGGTAGGAAAAGCAGGATCTTGTGCACTTCAAAGCATCTCTTTGAAGTCTCCTTACTCAAAGGCCCAACTGGGTATTTATTCTATTCTAAAATTCTTGTAAAGCGCATGGCTACCTGAAGGCCTCCTAGCACTAGAACAGACATTGCAAGTCACCAGATCACCACAGAAGGGGGAATTAATTCCTAAACAGCCACGTTTTCAAGGCCCTAAGGAAAGAAAGTTTGTGGTCCAATTGGCGTGACTCTAGTGGTAAGGTTTTCCAGAGTTTGGGAGTCAAATAGGCCATTGAGTGCCCTCCCCATGGAGACCTGCGAATCTTAGGAATCTTCAGCAGATGTACGAAGGAGTAGTAGTTCTACCGGAGCCTTTTTGGTGGACTGATGTCTCGGGATTTTATGAGGAGCCAAGCAGCGGTGTTCTGGGCAACCTTTAATGTTTTAACTGTATTTCAGGGTGAACTGAGCTATAAGGCAATACAGTAATCCAGGCATGATATTACAAGGGCCTGAACAATCAGTCATCTAGCTGGGAAGGGAAGAAGATTGAGGACCTTCCTCAGCAGTCTCAGAATGCCAAAACAATTGGCAGCGAGCTTTTTTACTTGGTGATCCATCATAAGTCTGGAGTCCAACCTCATCCCAAGGCTCTTTATCAACCTTTTGGGCTAGGAGCCTACCCAGACAGTCTGGCATGGGAGTCGGGGCCTTATTACCGAATTTGTTACCCAGTAACATGACGTCTGTCTTGTCTATATTAAGTTTTAGTCAGCAATTAGCCATCTATCTGGCTACTTCACAAAGACATGGGGCCAGATGGAGGTGACTTAACATGGGCTTAGGGGAGATTGACATAACCAGTCGGGTGTCATCAGCACAAGAAACCAATGCCAACCAATATGAGCACACTATTTCAGCCAAGGGGTACATATAAAGGTTTAAAAGAGTGGGGCTCAGGGAGGACCCCTGGGGCACCCCACAACTAAGAGGAAGGCTATCGGAGTAGCAGGACTGATCTACAACCTGAAAGGTTCTGTTCTCCAAAAAGGAGGTAAGAAATGTCAGTGCTTTGCCATTGATACCCACTTTTGATATTCTCCAAATGAGTGTGGCATCATCTACCATATCAAAGGCCACACTAAGAGCTAGGAGAATAATGGCTGCTGAGCCTCCTTGATCCAGTCATCTTAGTTCTTCAACTACTGCCAGCGAAGCTGTTTCTGTGCTGTGACCTAAACCCCATTTGAGTAGGGTGGAGGCCTTCATTGGATTTAAGGAAGGCAGAGAGTTGTTTATTAACATATTTTCCCAGGAGCTTAGATGCACCTGGTAACAGGGAGATTGGCCTGTAGTTGCTCAGACAAAGGGGGTCAAGGCTCGGCTTTTTTAGTAGTGGTTTAACTACTGCATACTTCTATTAAGGGGGGACTTGTCCGCTAATAAGGGGTAGATTTAGCAGGTCTGTCACAACTTGGGCAATAATTTCAGATTCTTGGCAGAGGATGCAGAGGGGGGCCTGGTCTAAAGTGGAACCTGATTTAACTGCACTTAAAAGGTCTATAAGAAGTCTCAAAGTGAGATTGGGAAAGGCTGTAAGACTACCTTCTATTTTCTCTAAAAGGAGCTTTCTGGATGTAGAATCATTCATATTTAGCCTGTCAGGAAAGAGGAGTATATGTCCATTATCTTCTTACGGAAGTTGTTACTCTGCTGTACAGAGGCTTCTGGAGTAGTGCTGGCTAGTTTAGGCTCCGTGGTCTCTTTAAGGATCTGAAAGATCTCTTTCAGGGAATTGGACACATTTTCAATCTTCATGGAGAAAGAGGATGCTTGAGAAGTTTTCATTTCTGCATTATAATTGCTAATAGCTTTCCTGTATTCAAGTTTACTAGCCTCATATTAGGATTTTCTCCAGCTTCTCTCTAAACACTTACACTCCTTTTTCAAGGCCATTAAATGAGCATTAAAACAGGGGGATTTGTTCCCTCACTGGGCATTCTTGTGCCACCATACCGGTAAGATCGTATCTAACTGGTTAGTAATCCACTCATTAAACTTGCAGGTGGACAGGATAATTTGATGAGAGGGATCGAGTCTAGATCGGGTATACGTGCTGGGCCTCTGACACTACCAACTCAAAACACTTCTGGAACTGAGGACATTCTATCAGAAAGAAAGACTGCTGTGCTCCTAGGAGGGACTGCCACTTTTCTGAACTGCTTTGCTGTGTTGGCGAGCTGCTTGCTGCTTCTTGCCTGGGAGTGAGAAGGATTGGACCTGCTTCTTTACATCCCAGAGCCAAAGTATCTCCAAGGGCTTGTTGGCCTGCCTCCTGTTTCTGAAGTTTCATCATAGACTGCACCCTGCAACCTGCCAATAGCACCTGTGCTCTGTCTGCTACCGCAAGTGGTGCCAATCCAGTCCTGGGCCTTTGGAAGTGAGCTTATAGGGCTCCATCTGTGAAAATCCATGCATCGACGATGTTGCGTTGATTGGAACTGGCGCATCTCCCTCGATGCCAACATATCGCCTCTGTTGCATGGACTGCGAACCTTGCATCACCTCAAGGCTTCGGCGCATCTTCGATGTTGCACGGCTCGCGCTGACGCATCAATTTCAACCCAGCAGTTCCATTTTGACGCAACGCTTCTGTGCTTCTCGCCCTCGACACACCTTCAGTGCTGCACAGTTCCGAACCGACGCCTCACCTTCCTCAAAAGGATCGATGAAAATGAATCGCCTTTTCTGCTCCCTTCATCATCTTCAGCATCGATGCATCCAAGGTACCGTTTCAGCGTGCAAAGGCTAGTCCCTGTATCCAACTCGCGCTCCATCGCAGTCAGCTAGAACTTTTGGATTTGACTCGGTCAAGCGCAACCAGATAGCTCCAGTTGGCGCTATTTGTTTCTAAAAACTGCAAAGCAGTTGATTCTTTAAAAATGCATATCTTGACTTCTACTTATTGGATTTTTGTCATTTTGGTCTTGTTCTACTCATAAAAATATTTTCTATTATTCTAAACTGCTGGGCTGGAAAGTCCTTTTGCAGTGTTTTGACTGTGTTACTGTGTGTTGTACGCACAAATACTTTACACATTTCCTCTTAAGTTAAGCCTGGCTGCTCTGTGCCAAGCTACCAGAGGGTGAGCCAAGGTTAATTTAATGTTTGTTTCTGACTTACTCTGACTAGGATTTTGGTTCCTGCTTGGACAGCGTGCATACCTCTGCCATCCAAAAATCCAATTTCTATCACACAGCAATAAGCAGAAAGGAGATATTTATGGTAACATTTATTTTTTGCACAACTTGAATAATTATGGAAAAATTTGAATTTCTCTGAATGTTTCTACATATTCCAAGTTACGTCCTTTTTTTTAAAATCTGACTTGCATTAAACCGATTCTAATATCTTTTTCCAAAAACTCTCACTGCTTTGTTGTGTGTTTTATTTTGCACTAGAGATTGTACTTTTATTCTTCTTGTGTTTCATATGAAAGAGGAACACAACAAGGATTTAAGTGGTTTGTAGGAAAGATGATGGTGTGAACAGGTATTAGAAGGAATAAAGTACCCCCTGCTGTACATTATAAGGATATTGCAAGTCACCTTGGAGTTCCTTGACCTTATAAAGAAACTCAGCCTTGGGCCTCATTCCTTTATTCGGTCATGGAACTCCTCAATGACTTGCAATATCCTTATAATGAACAGCAGTGGTTACTTTATCCAATATCTAATACATGAGAGTCAGCAGTCCTTGCTTAAAAGCCTATCTCTATTCTTGAGTAATGAAGACATGATGTAGCTGATTAAGTGCAATTAGTTATTACAGTTGAGTTTTGATGTCACATTGCCAGCTGCCAAGGCCAGGTTGAAAGACAGATCACAAGCATAATTAAAGCCGCTGCTTAAACCAGGAAAACTGTAACTGACTTTTCCTACACCTGATATATTTCTCTAAAAAGTAAAAGCGATCAGCAGGAAGAAGATATTTATGGCAACATGTTTAATTTTTCAGCACTATAGGCATTTGAAGGAAAGATAGAATCTCTGCGTGTTTCTACACAATCTGAGAAACATCATTTTTTAACCTCAATTTATAATCTTTTTAAAAAGTTACGAACTGCTTTTTAATTTTGGTAACTTCTCTGCAATGAACATAAAAGAACAAGACATTAAGGATTTAAGCAGTTTGTAGAAGGGTGATGTTTTGATCATGAATTATATGGAATAATACAACCCCTGCCTTACCCCGGAGGACAATGACTTTATAGAGGCATTTGGCTTTCTGCCTCATTCCTCTAAATGGTCAAAGAACTCTTTGATGACTTGCAATATCCTTAGAATGTACGTCAGGAAGCCTTTTATCCCATATATGACCTTTAGTGTCAGGGCCGTGTGTTGCACCTTTTCTTTTCTATTAATGGAAGAACGTAATTATGGGTAGCTAGATGCCTTCAATGCCTACACTCTAACCTGGAAATCATATTCTTATCACATTCCATATACCAGCAAGAGGACTGTGTGAGTTAATCATTTTGATCTGGCTTGCTTGCCAGGGCCAAATCAGTTTTTCATCCTTCTGGATGTCAATACAATCAGAACCAGCAAATGTGCTCACAATAACACTTGCTTTTTGTTATGTTACTCTTATTTTGTCGTGTAGTTCCTATAAAATCTGCAGGATCTGCGCATTGTTTGGACAACATAAACTAAGGGATTGGTGTCTAGAGTGATTCTGGACACTCGGGAGGATATGTTGGCCTATAGACCAGCTAGCTCACAGTGCCACTATCCGCCCATGACCCTTACCAAGGAATGAATAGTTTCTGACAACCACTGAACATGACCACTCTTGAACCCCTCAGGGATCGTGGAAACAGTACCGTACTTTTCGCTCAGTCACTCATGCTCACTTCTTCTCAGAGAGATATACAGAATAAACGATGGGGACGTTTTCAATAAGCATTTATTGAACCAGCGTCATTCTAGTATAAAATACGTCTGCTGCGACAACCAGAAAGGCTGGCTGGAGAAGGCATTGTGATCTGGCGGACGGTGCCTGCTACGCACCACCACCATTTCATTGATGCAGACCGCTCCGCCAGGCAATCGCAACGATTGCCTGTGGTGGTTCCGTGGCAGACAGTCTTGCATCCGCCGCGGTCCGAACGCAATTCCCTCCACCATCGTAATGTGGCGGGGGGAAATCGTGGTCTGATTGCGGAAGGACCGCCACTGCATGGCTGGCAGTGACGGGCCTTCCGCAATCGTAATCGGCCCCTAAATGTACTTAAGTCTACCTAACATGTATGTAGGTGTAAAGCTGAGAATCCCCTAGGAAAGAGCCAAACCCATTACCTGATGGGAGAGAATGAAGGACCCCGTTTCGGTCTCCAGTTGGACACCCCGCAAGGGATGTCAGACCACTGCGTGCTGGAGTTTCTGCATGCAGGAACTTCCGAGTCTCATTTCAGCATGGAAGTTTCTCCTCTGGTTTGCCCAGCGAAAATGTGGTGCTTATTGTTGGGGTTTGTAGAACACAGCCATCATAATAGCCCTCCGAGAAGAACTCAGTAAGGGAATGTTTGACCAGGTGTTAAACACAGCAAGGTAAGCTTGACCAAACTGTGATTAATAGGTCAGGTTTATTCCATTGTAACACCAACCCTATTTTTGTGTGCACTGCCTTATAGTTATTCAAGTTTGCCTTTGTACAAGTTTGCCTTTGTAAACCCTTCTTAGTATTAATAGGCTTCAGATTATTATTACGATTATGTTTGCCTGTTTTGAATTGCACATCGGTAAAAGTGTTCACCAGACTCGAGCAACAAGAACAGGTGCAAGACCTCGTGCGCACGTTGCTTTCTGTTTAACTGACAAACGTGTCTAGCAACGTGAAAAGCAACCCCACCCTTCCTCAGCTATAAAAGACTGCCGCTCCCACTTACTCGCGCTTGTGTTCGTTACCGCTATCCAGCATCTCCACTTACCTGAAATCTTCCGACGAAACAGCAGCGCTCTGGTCCCGTCTCTTCACTTCCGGTTTTCTTCCTGCTTCCGCTGCTCTTCTCTGCATCGAAGACTCGGTTCCTGTTCCGTCCCCATTATCCGTCCGGCGCATACTTCCTGGTCCAGTTTTCTTCATCCAACCTGCAAGAAAAACAAAGAGAAAAGAATCGTTAAACAAGTCAGAACGTTCCGCTTGCGGAACGCGCGCGCACGCATGCATGCAGAACAATTAAAAGGTAAAGAAAAACTTATCGTTGAACTTTCTGGCTGAGTTAAGTCTTCCTGCCACAATCTTCTGACAAGAGCTAGACAAATACAAAGAAAAGAACGCATAGATTTCAACAGAGTTTGTGAAAGAAGACTCTGTGCTTTCAATCATTGCGAAAGAACAATTTTCATTTCTGTTATTTATTTTTGGGGCATTATTGTGAAGTGTCACAAGGACCTGACGTTAAGTAAGTGGCCAAAATAAGAGGCTCATTTGTGTAATCTACATCACGAATGTTTGTGGGCTAATGTGTTCTTGTTTTTACAGAAAAAGGGAGTGGCACATTAAAGTCATCTCTTAATATCAATAAGAGGCATACAGTAAAAGCAAAGGTACTAAAAGTGCAAGGAACAGTATTAAAGTAAAGCAACTTATGAACATTCATGTTTAGAGAAGTAAGCAGTATTGCCCTCATTGTTGTTTATTTTCTTGTAGGGAATGATCCACTAAAGGTTTTGCAGATAGACGCACTTTGACAGAAGTGAAGAGAGTGGCGTGTGTGTCCTTTTATTTGCCTTTTGGTTATTTTGTCCCTTTTTTCCCCTTCCCCCAAGGACCTACGAATCCAAGCTGTATATTTACAAACGGTTTAGGAGGAACTAGGTGTTAGGGGGCATTGGGAAAAAGTCTTCACATCTCTCAACTGGAACGGCCTGGATTTCAGGTGAGTGAAGGTTAACAGAAACACAAGCCTTCACAACATTAAAGTTCTATTTGAGAGATGGACCCAAGCAGAGATCATATTGATACCCGTGACATGGCGCAAGCTTTATTTGAAGATACCGAGACTGATAGAACTATTACTGGATTGTTACAGAATATGCAATTGGAAATGGAGAAGTTAAAACATGAAAACTTAGAATTGCGACAAGAAGTCATACGTTATAAACCTAGGGATTCGGCTTGGCCAAGTACAGCTTTCCCGCCCTTTACCACATCTTTTGAGACAGGAACCAAGCCTAAAACCGCAAATATTTTTAGGACTACCGATGATAGTACGACACCAATACAGGTCACAGTTGCAGTTCCGCCTACGGTGCCATTGTCGGCCCCTGAAAGGTTTTTGGGCGATAGTGCAAAGTTTAACATCTGCATTAGTCAATGTCAATTACATTTTATGTGTAAACCTCAGGCATTTACGTCTGATGCGGCTAAGGTGGCATTTGTGCTTTCATATCTAGGAGGCACGGCTGCAAACTGGTCAATACCTTATATAGATAGAAATGATCCAGTGCTGTATAATTGGCCAGTGTTTAAACAGACTATGACCAAATTGTTTGCTAAACATACCTATGTACAAGCTAGCGATAATGAGCTGCTTAATTTGAAACAATCTGGTAAAGATCTTTTGACATATTTAACACATTTCAATCAACTACTAACAGAGACTCAATGGCCGGAAGAAAAACGTATATCTCTGTTTTATCGTGGATTACGTGATGAGCTGAAAGATGCCGTAGCCCATATAGTGGACCTCCCAGACGAATATGCCGAATTTGTAGATCTGGTGGTTAAACTAGACCATAGGTTGGGTGAAAGAAAAGGTGACAAAACCAGAGTTGAAAGTAGGTTGACATGGATAAAGTCAGAAAAGAAAGAGACAGAAGTCAAACAAACAGATTCAGAACCCATGCAGATAGGCATTATTAAGGGCCCACTCACCCCTGAAGAAAAAGAACGACGTAGAAAGTTTAACCTGTGTCTTTATTGCGGTCGGTCAGGGCATTTTGCAAAGGACTGCCCTACTAAACCAAAGACTCCTAAAAAGGTTAGCGTTGCAGCAAAGAACCCTTCAGAGCAGGAAAACTAGGTAACTCGTCAAGGAAGGAGATCACTTGCACGAGGCAGTATCAGAACAAGATCTCCCAATCCCGACTTAAGTTTGTACCCAGAATACCAAAACATTTCATAATTCAGGTCATCTTAATTTTGAATGCTCAAGTGAGACATACAGGGGCCGATTCCGATCTCGGCCGGTAGGGCTCCGAATCGGATTCGGCATAACCGGATCCGAATCGGAGCCCTATTTCCCGACCGATTCGTACGCGCGTCCGGACGAGCGAGTACGATGCGAATTCGCCGACCGACTCGTTCCAACCGCTCCGACCGACTCGTTCCCGGGTTTAACCGCACCGACCGACTCGCTCGGACACGACTCGCACCGCGCAATGGAGACGTTCCCCGGCCGGGTAAGTACGATGCGCACCGCGAGCAGTCCGACCGACACGCGCTGTCCGGCTCGAAAGAGCAGTTGGAGCCGTACTTCGGGGGTCCGTGTCGGACCCCCCTGTATGCGTAGCCGCGCGAGTCGCACACAGGGGGGACCCATGGGTCCCCCCTACCTGTGCGTGTACGGCGCGAGTCGCTTCGCTGCGTACCCGCTGTAGGGGGTGCCCTTGTTTGCCTCGCACCCATTGAGGCAATGGGAGCCCGCGTACGCTCTGTACGACCGGCTCCCATTGACTTCAATGGGAGTCCGACCGACTCGAGTACGATAGCATACGGACGCATCGTACTCGTTCGGTCGGGCTGCACGGGTCCGATTCGGTCGGAAATCTCTCCGGCTCGGTCGGAGAGATTTCCGGCCCGAATCGGAATCGGCCCCACAGTGTCTGTCCTATTGGATTCAGGAGCAACAGGAAATTTTGTAGATAATCAACTAGCCCAGAAACTTCAGATACCCACTATACTTAAGGAGCAACCAGAACCGGTATATGGCACTGCTCTGTCTTCAGGAAAAATAACCCATCAAACAGAGCCTATGGTCATGGTCTGTCAAAATGGGCATACGGAGTCCATTAGTTTTGATCTTATTGATACTCCTGCTTTTGGTGTAATATTGGGAGTTCCTTGGCTTATAACACATAATCCGTTAATAAATTGGGAGTCTAGAACAGTAACCCTGAATTCAGTGTTTTGCAAGGCCCAATGTTATCAAGTAGCCCACCAAGAGTTTGAAACCATTGTTCATTGCGCAAACTTGTTAGTCACTTCAAGTCTCATTCCACCTGAGTATCAGGAGTTTACAGATGTGTTTGATCCTGTCAAGGCCACTGTCCTACCACCTCACAGATCGTATGATTGTCGCATAGACTTGATACCAGGAGCTCCTCTTCCAAACAGTAGGGTGTATGCGTTATCAGAGGAAGAAACAAAATATCTAAGATCTTATTTGGATGAACTTCTGGAATTGGGTTTTATCCGTCATTCCACATCCCCTGTCTCTTCGCCTTTATTTTTTATCCCGAAACGGGATGGCGGCTTGAGAGCTTGCCTCGATTATCGAGGATTGAATAAGATCACTATAAAAAATAAATATCCTTTACCACTAATACCCGTATTATTAGACCAGTTGAGAGATTCAACAATCTACACTAAATTGGACTTGCGAGGGGCATACCATCTTGTACGGGTCAAGGAGCATGATGAGTGGAAGACGGCATTCAGAACCAAATTTGGGTTGTTCGAGTACACCGTCATGCCCTTTGGCCTGTGCAACGCCCCCGCTGCATTTCAGTTTTTTATTAATGAAGTTTTAAACGAATTTTTGGACATATGTGTTATCGTGTATATTGACGATATTTTGATTTATTCCAAGAATGAAACAGAACATACACAGCAGGTTAAGGCCGTGTTAGCAAAATTACAGGAGAACCACCTTTTGTAAAACTTGAAAAATGCGTGTTTAACACGAGACAGGTGGAATTTCTTGGTTATTGTCTCTCACCTAATGGTATCATGATGGACCAGAAAAAAGTGAGTGCTATTTTAGATTGGCCAGAGCCCACTTCGGTCAAAGAGGTTCAGCGAGTGTGGGGCTTTGCTAATTTTTATAGACGCTTCATTCCTCAATTTGCGGAAACAGTGGTCCCCATTACGAAGCTGTTAAAGAAAGGACACCCATTCGACTGGTCTAAAGAGGCCTCGCAGGCTTTTCAAATATTAAAAGAAAAGTTTACTTCAGCACCTGTACTCCGACATCCTAATCCAGATTTGCCCTTTTTTGCGGAAGCTGACGCTTCACAGGTAGCTGTGGGGGGAGTTCTATCACAACGGGATGAACAGGATGGTCAGTTGCACCCCGTGGCCTTCTATTCAAAAAAGCTGCTTCCAGCAGAACAAAATTACACAGTTATGGAAAGAGAATTGTTGGCAATAAAATTGGTATTTACTGAATGGCGTCATCATTTGATGGGAGCCAAATTCCCGGTTACGATTTTCAGTGATCATAAAAACTTGCAATTTTTTAGTTCAGTAAAAGCTCTCACTCCTCGACAGATGCGCTGGTTGAATTTTTTTAGTTCCTTTGATTTTGTAATCACATTCAGACCAGGTACCAGACAGGTATTATCGGATCTGTTGTCTCGGTACGGGCATACAATTGAGTCTAAAAAAGAGACAGAAAATCCCTCTATTATTCCACCACAGAAAATAGTAGCACCTTTGAGTTCCCCTGATTTTATGACCCAGATTAGACAAATACATTTAAAAGAACATGTGAAAGAATGGTTACAAGACTCAAAGAATTCCCTTCAAGAAGGTCTGTTCTATCATGACAATTTGTTATACGTACCCAGTGCAGATTTACAACAAAAAGTTATGCAGTGGAATCATGAGTCACCTCTTGCTGGTCATCCTGGAGCTCAGAAGACTTTAGAAAATTGCCGGAAACACTTTTGGTGGCCTACCTTAGTGAAAGATGTTAAAGAATTTGTAGCTACCTGTCCTATTTGTGCCAGTAATAAATCTTCTCACACCGCTCCTACTGGTTTACTTCAACCCTTACCTGTACCCCCCCAACCCTGGCACACTATAAGTGTGGATTTCATTACTGGACTTCCTGTGTCAAATGGTCACACCACAATTTTGGTGGTGGTGGACTATTTGTCCAAAATGGCCCATTTTGTTCCCTTATCAAAACTCTCCTCTGCAATAGAGTTTAGTCATATTTTTCTATCACACATTGTGAGATTGCATGGCTTGCCAAATAAAATTGTTTCGGACAGAGGGAGTCAATTTGTGTCAAAGTTCTGGAAACATTTTTGTGAATTATTAAAGGTAAAAGTAGCTCTGTCCACGGCCTTCCACCCAGAAACCGATGGCCAGACAGAACGAGCTAACCAGACTTTATTACAAACTTTAAGATGTCTAATGGCGGAATTCACCAGTCACTGGGATAAAGCTTTAGCTCTAGCTGAATTCTGTTATAACAATAGCATTCATGTGGCAACACAATGTTCTCCGTTTTACTTTTTACAAGGTTTCCATCCCAAGTCATTACCTCTGTCTGTTGAACAGTCTTGTTTACCAGCAGTAACGGATCGATTGCACAATTTATTAGACATACAGGCAAGAGCAGTAAAACACTTAACTAAGTACAAAGAGCAAATGAAAACTCAAGCTGATAAACATAGAATCCCAACCCCTAATTTTAAGGTAGGAGACAAGGTATGGCTTTCCACAAAGAATTTGCAATTAGTAGGCCCTAGGAAGCTGCAGCCTAAATATATCGGACCCTTTAACAACATTCAAATATTGACCCCAGTATCAGTGAAGCTACACTTACCCCCAGAATACTCTGTGCATCCTACCTTTCATGTATCATTACTGAAAGCCTATAATCCACTTACTAGGCAAAAACCCCCTCCTCCTCCTATTGTTATAGATGGCCATTTAGAGTATGAGGTTCAAACAATTCTAGATGCAAAACGACTACAAGGAAAATTACACTATTTGATTTCTTGGAAAGGTTACCCAGCAGAAGAAAACTCTTGGGAACCTGCTTCGGCGGTGCACGCCCCTCGGTTAATTAGAGTTTTTTACCTCAGAAATCCACACAAACCACGTCCAGTAGGGAGGCCTTTGAGGCGAGCGACTGTTGGGGTTTGTAGAGCACAGCCATCATAATAGCCCTCCGAGAAGAACTCAGTAAGGGAATGTTTGACCAGGTGTTAAACACAGCAAGGTAAGCTTGACCAAACTGTGATTAATAGGTCAGGTTTATTCTGTGGTAACACCAACCCTATTTTTGTGTGCACTGCCTTATGGTTATTCAAGTTTGCCTTTGTACAAGTTTGCCTTTGTAAACCCTTCTTAGTATTAATAGGCTTCAGATTATTATTACGATTATGTTTGCCTGTTTTGAATTGCACATCGGTAAAAGTGTTCACCAGACTCGAGCAACAAGAACAGGTGCAAGACCTCGTGCGCGCGTTGCTTTCTGTTTAACTGACAAACGTGTCTAGCAACGTGAAAAGCAACCCCACCCTTCCTCAGCTATAAAAGACTGCCGCTCCTGCTTACTCGCGCTTGTGTTCGTTACCGCTATCCAGCATCTCCACTTACCTGAAATCTTCCGACGAAACAGCAGCGCTCTGGTCCTGTCTCTTGACTTCCGGTTTTCTTCCTGCTTCCGCTGCTCTTCTCTGCATCGAAGACTCGGTTCCTGTTCCGTCCCCATTATCCGTCCGGCGCATACTTCCTGGTCCAGTTTTCTTCATCCAACCTGCAAGAAAAACAAAGAGAAAAGAATCGTTAAACAAGTAAGAACGTTCCGCTTGCGGAACACGCGCGCACGCATGCATGCAGAACAATTAAAAGGTAAAGAAAAACTTATCGTTGAACTTTCTGGCTGAGTTAAGTCTTCCTGCCACAATCTTCTGACAAGAGCTAGACAAATACAAAGAAAAGAACGCATAGATTTCAACAGAGTTTGTGAAAGAAGACTCTGTGCTTTCAATCATTGCGAAAGAACAATTTTCATTTCTGTTATTTATTTTTGGGGCATTATTGTGAAGTGTCACAAGGACCTGACGTTAAGTAAGTGGCCAAAATAAGAGGCTCATTTGTGTAATCTACATCACGAATGTTTGTGGGCTAATGTGTTCTTGTTTTTACAGAAAAAGGGAGTGGCACATTAAAGTCATCTCTTAATATCAATAAGAGGCATACAGTAAAAGCAAAGGTACTAAAAGTGCAAGGAACAGTATTAAAGTAAAGCAACTTATGAACATTCATGTTTAGAGAAGTAAGCAGTATTGCACTCATTGTTGTTTATTTTCTTGTAGGGAATGATCCACTAAAGGTTTTGCAGATAGACGCACTTTGACAGAAGTGAAGAGAGTGGCGTGTGTGTCCTTCTATTTGCCTTTTGGTTATTTTGTCCCTTTTTTCCCCTTCCCCCCAAGAACCTACGAATCCAAGCTGTATATTTACAAACGGTTTAGGAGGAACTAGGTGTTAGGGGGCATTGGGAAAAAGTCTTCACATCTCTCAACTGGAACGGCCTGGATTTCAGGTGAGTGAAGGTCAACACATATATACCCAAAAGGTACCCTCAGGGGTTCTACCTAGATGTGTGATGCTACTGTGGGCCTGTCATACAAGGATGGAGATAGCGGTGACTTTTGTACAGAGTTTTTATACAGAAGATGGTAATCCTGCTGTGATACTAAGAATACTCATGCATAATAAATTAGGCTAGTTTTCGAAGAGAACCACACGACATTTACGCGGCACATAACTAGGTAAAAGGTCAGCGCAGGAACTGTTAAGTAGAGCAAGGTAGAACAAATGTAGGTGAAAGGTTGTGCATCTACCTGGGCCTATATTGGGGTACATTGGGGCTCATAACATTAACTCCTCATCTGAAGGACGATAAGATAAAATAATGAGAATTTATGTCTGTCCAAGAAGCATAAAAACATTTGTTCAAAAACTGAATGTGAAAACATCTAAAAACATTGTATATGTAAAAAATGTTTTAAAAAAGCTCTATAAGTCCTCTAGAAAGTCAATATATTGTTTAGACCAACTGAGCACATCGAAAGCCATGGAGCTCAGTGAGAGCAAGAGAGAAAAATAAAACAAAAAATTATGTCCTCTAATTCCAATTTGGGTTGTTTTAGAAAAAGATCGAATTGTTCCCATCACACGGTGAGCCAAATGTTTATGTGTGCTAAGTGGGAGACACAACATCACTGTGGCTTGCCTTCGAAGACGACGGTCCCTGTAACACCTCTTGGATCAGGTCAATGGAGCAAAGGTCATCTTCTCTGGTTCCCACAGCAGCCGCTGAGGAAGCACTCGACACCTGTGAGCCTGTTGCAGAGCCGTTGTTCATTCTGACGGGAGCTGAAGCATCCCGTGGTAGCTCTAAGAATGCCGAACATGGGAATACATTGAGGACACTGTAATAATTGGGCCTTTAAGGGGTCCAGTAGTACGTCTACGTCCGGAGGGGCAACTGATGGAAGTGTAAGACATATGTCCAACATGCATTCGTATCCACAGAATAGGCAGCGGAGCACAGGCAGGACGCAGTCAACCCAGACTGACTGAACGATAGGAACCAATGCTCACTCAGCTCCCGAAGCCGAGGTGTGCCCAGATGGAGTACCATACGTTCAAGGCATCGTCACACCAGGTGTGCTTTTTCCCTCTCCTTGGAAACTGGGTTGCCCATTGCGTAGCAGGAAAATTAAAACCAAGATACCCACTACTAGTAGTAGGACCATGCAGAAGCCCTCCAAAAACGCTTCCCAATACGGAGTGTATAAATGATGGAATCACTCCGAAAATCATCTGAAAGGTGCTCAATAGTCCAGAACCTATGTTCTTAAATAGATGTACTATCCCACTCGTATCAGACATGTTAAAGATACGACGTACCATTTCTCCGAAATGGAGCGGGAAGTTCTTTCGGACTAGTGCCTGTATCTCAGCTGAAGACCTTGCAACCTGGAGATCAAAAGTCTCTTGGGCTGAGATTAAGGCCACATTCTTTTGTAAAAGCATGGCTTTCAGTCTGTTCAGAGAATCAAACCGTATAAGGGAAACATTCAACGAAGGCCATAGCGGCATCTCCCTGACTGTGTGGGTTGGGGGGAACGATACTTGCATACAACAAGTAACCCTGGAACTTACTGTGACTAGATATGCAATGCCTGGCAGCATCCCACAACAACCTTGATCATTCAACATCAAATAACTCCCATTCGAGAGCACTTTGAACACCGGATGAATCACGGCAACTGAAGCATTACATGCTCCGCGAAGCATAATATCCTGATAAATTAGAGATCCACTTAAAGTATTCTCACAGTCAGAACCACTGAGAAAAACTTCAGTGTCTCCATTCCTGCATCTAAATCTGTACGGCAATTTTCAAGATTAATGTATATATCCCTTATCCAATGCTTCATACCTGCCTACCTGGTGGTACTGTAGACAGAACTGAAATTGGAATGTTGTGACTGGCAGTGTAATATAGCCATGGATTAACCATTCTGTGGAAGGTGACTCAGCCACGGTAAAAGATAATTGGTCCAGTTTTTCAATGTGCAGCATTGTATACTTTGCATCTCTTCGTGCCATTGTTGCCTGTCTTTCTGTTAGATTGTATGCAGAAAACAGAGACGTGCTGTTGATATACCACCAGGGCACATGACCAGAATGCAGTGATTGCAGCGGCCAGCTTAATAATAGAATGGATCGCAATTGTGAATGCCCATGTTGAAGAATAGACAAATCCTGTTCTATTATATCTATCGCAGAAGACACAATGTTGCCCAGTGAATAAATCCTGGATGTCAGTGTGGTCATACCATTGTCGACCACTGCCAAAGCCTTTTCTAGGTTAACCCTGTCAATTTCACGTAATATCTCAGCAGCCTCTTGTTGAGAGATTTTCCATACTTTGGGGCCGATTCCGATCTCGGTCGGAGGCGCACCCAATACCATTCGGTCGGGAAAAAAGCCATGCGAATGCCTGTTTCCCGACCGATCCGTACATCATTCCGAACGAGTAAGTACGATGCGCACAACAGCACAGAATCCGGCCGAGTCGTACTCACCCAATCCAGGTCCTGTTCTCCGACCGAGGCGAATCCGGAAACGCAGAATCGAGTCGCACGGAAGGGAAAATGCAGCCCCGTCCGGCCGAACAAGTACGATGCGCTTTCCGTACGCACCGAACCCGTCGCTACGTCCTGCACGTCAAAGCTTCCGGGAGAGGCGCACATAAGCTCCGATTCGCGCCACAACACGATCCACGGCTACGAGGCGAACACGCCAGCGACGAGGACGACGCGAAGCAACGAGAAAGACGAACGACACGAACCAACCATGAATCCCTTCGTCCCGATCCTACCAATATTCTACATTTACTACCGGAACAGGCACGGATGCGTACGGCGCAGAAGGTAAGTCAGACACCAACCACAAAAACATACAACACGTACACGACACATCACACACACACAGAGGGATGCAGAATTTACTTACACCAGCAACAGCAGCACCATAGGGGCGGGATGCCCATCACCAATCCCACATATGCACACAGGGGCCTGGATGCGCACCACCACTACCACCCCTACCCAGGGGGCTGGATGCCAACCACTACTACCACCCTTAGCCATGGGGGTGCCAGATGCCCACCACTACTACCACCATTACCCAGGGGGCTGGATGCCTACCACTACTACCACCCTTAGCCAGGGGGTGCCAGATGCCTACCACCACTACCACCCTTAGCCAGGGGGGCTGGATGCCTACCACTACTACCACCCTTACCCAGGGGGCTGGATGCCTACCACAACTACCACCCTTACCCAGGGGGGCTGGATACCTACCACTACTACCACCCTTAGCCATGGGGGTGCCAGATGCCCACCACCACTACCACCCTTACCCAGGGGGCTGGATGCCCACCACTACTACCACCCTTAGCCAGGGGTGCCAGATGCCTACCACTACAACCACCCTTACCCAGGGGGGGCTGGATGCCTACCACTACTACCACCCTTAGCCAGGGGGGTGCCAGATGCCCACCACTACTACCACCCTTACCCAGGGGGGGCTGGATGCCTACCACAACTACCACCCTTACCCAGGGGGGGGCTGGATGCCTACCACTACTACCACCCTTAGCCAGGGGGGTGTCAGATGCCCACCACCACTACCACCCTTACCCAGGGGGGCTGGATGCCTACCACTACTACCACCCTTAGCTAGGGGGGTGCCAGATGCCCACCACCACTACCACCCTTACCCAGGGGGGCTGGATGCCTACCACTACTATCACCCTAAGCCAGGGGGCTGGATGCCTACCACTACTACCACCCTTAGCCATGGGGGTGCCAGATGCCCACCACTACTACCACCCTTACCCAGGGGGCTGGATGCCTACCACTACTACCACCCTTAGCCATGGGGGTGCCAGATGCCCACCACCACTACCACCCTTACCCAGGGGGCTGGATGCCTACCACTACTATCACCCTAAGCCAGGGGGCTGGATGCCTACCACTACTACCACCCTTAGCCATGGGGGTGCCAGATGCCCACCACTACTACCACCCTTACCCAGGGGGCTGGATGCCTACCACTACTACCACCCTTAGCCATGGGGGTGCCAGATGCCTACCACCACTACCACCCTTAGCCAGGGGGGCTGGATGCCTACCACTACTACCACCCTTACCCAGGGGGCTGGATGCCTACCACAACTACCACCCTTACCAAGGGGGGCTGGATGCCTACCACTACTACCACCCTTAGCCAGGGGGGTGCCAGATGCCCACCACTACTACCACCCTTACCCAGGGTGGCTGGATGCCTGTCACCACTACCACCTCTACCCATGGGGGGCTGGATGCCTACCACCAACACCACCCCCACTCATAGGATGGACAATGCATGACACAACCAGCACACCACAACCTAGGGAATGCAAGAAAAGACATCCCCCAACACCATGACAAGCGTGTGTAGACTGTGTCAAATGCCTACAACACTGAACATGACTTTGAACATACAATGTGACCCCCTATCACATGTGCCACACATATATGTGTGTGGCCCCCACAATGCAAGCAGGCCATGACCATTGTGGCAATGGGGTCCAAACCCCCATCATCACAGTGACCAAAAGGTAAGTGTGGGGTCCATAGCTGAAGCACATTTTGAACATTGTGGCAATGGGGTCCAAACCCCCATCATCACAGTGACCAAAAGGTAAGTGTGGGGTCCATAGCTGAAGCACATTTTGAACATTGTGGCAATGGGGTCCAAACCCCATCATCACAGTGACCAAAAGGTAAGTGTGGGGTCCATAGCTGAATCACATTTTGAACATTGTGGCAATGGGGTCCAAACCCCCATCATCACAGTGACCAAAATGTAAGTGTGGGGTCCATAGCTGAAGCACATTTTGTGTGGCAATGGGGTCCAAACCCCCATCATCACAGTGACCAAAAGGTAAGTGTGGGGTCCATATCTGAAGCACATTTTGAACACTGTGGCAATGGGGTCCAAACCCCCATCATCACAGTGACCAAAAGGTAAGTGTGGGGTCGATATCTGAAGCACATTTTGAACATTTTGGCAATGGGGTCCAAACCCCCATCATCACAGTGACCAAAAGGTAAGTGTGGGGTCCATATCTGAAGCACATTTTGAACATTGTGGCAATGGGGTCCAAACCCCCATCATCACAGTGACCAAAAGCTAAGTGTGGGGTCCATAGCTGAAGCACATTTTGAACATTGTGGCAATGGGGTCCAAACCCCCATCATCACAGTGACCAAAAGGTAAGTGTGGGGTCCATAGCTGAAGCACATTTTGAACATTGTGGCAATGGGGTCCAAACCCCCATCATCACAGTGACCAAAATGTAAGTGTTGACGAAGAAAAAGCTGCAACTGCCAAACTGCATGGATGATTCCTGGTCACAGAACATAAAACACATCAGTGGCAAAGTAGTGCATGTGTCCCATTGCAACATAGATTGGGGGAGGCAAATACTGCAGTGCAAATAAGACATACCTTTGGCCATGTGCAGACAAACAACACCCATGGGGGCTGACACAGTCAACATTCATCAATGACACAATGACAGAAGTGACCATCAGAATGCAGACCCACATATTTGCACCAATGGGCACACAAATACAGATACCCTGTGGAGACTGTAGATGTGAGGTGAACAGATACCATACCATGGCAGCAATGGGACACACAAACCATGATCATTGTGCTGACTGATGACCTAGGAGTCCCAGGGACAGCAGGGGAAACCCACCAAACTACATACAGCCAATGGCACACCTAAGATATGCCAATGCAGTGGTGCAGATGCACAAACACAAACAGGCAGACCCACACTGCACATCAAACACAACAGGTGAGGGGGTGCCAGTGTCCCCAGGCAACCACACAACACATGAGGAGGCCTGAATACCAATTATACAGATGTGCATACAGTGCCACACAAAGGTAACTCATGGATCCAAATCCCCTATGTGGGCAATCAGGCATTGTCAGATGAGAAAGAGCACAAATCACACATGTCACACAGGCACGTAGGAACAGCAACTGACACAGCAAGACACAGACACACCACAGCACTACCCCCAGGGCCCCCACAATGTGGTGACCCTGGGCTGCATTACAATCCCACTGTGATGACAAAGCTAAATGTCGTTCACACTGTGAACCACAGTCATGTGTCCTGAGCAACAAACTACCATCACACCTACACAAGCACAAATCAATCAGCACGGCCAGTAAGCCAAGGCCAACATGGAGGCAGGGGTCTAGCCGGGCAACAACTCTCATCTGCACACACTCAACACCACACACCTCGACCTCCAACAATGTGCAGCAGTGAAGCACACATGCACTGGTGACATTGCACATGCACCCATGACAATTCCAGGGTGGTGGGTGGGAACCAAGGTGCAGAAACACATCACACATGGCCACTCAACAAGACTCCTGAATGTCTGACACACTGCACACTACGCTGTACATGGACATGACGGCAATACCACACCAACCAATGGGATCCCAGCCACAGTCACACACCAATGAAGAAGCCAAGGTCACCCACAAAGAACACACATAGACAACAACCAACATTGCAGCCCGGACCCTGAGGAGTGCCAGCAGTCACACACACAACGTGTCACAATCACTGAAAGATAACACAAACTGGAAATCACATGACAGGTGCAAACAACAAGTGCCAAGGGGAAACCTGACTGTGACCCATCTGCGTCTGCACACAAACTCAGCCCTGACAGCAAACACACCTATGGGTGACACCCTGATGACCAGTAATGTGCCATGCACCCACATCACAGAGAACCCAGGGAGAAGACTTTGGGGGAACATAGGTCAACTCAGCAAGCATCACAAACAGGTACAACACTAGGGATCACAGCATGCACAGCAAAACGGAAGTGAACACACAGACATGCTCATACAACACACACCTTGGGCGCAGGCAATGTCACAGGAGTACACACTGCCATGAGGGGACTCCACTCCTGTGTGAGGAAAGCTGTGCCATATGTTGCCTCAGTAGGGCCCCATCATGTCAGCTGAGCACTTGGTCACACAATCAACAATTAGCACCAAATGAAGGCTCCCGTCACATCAGCCTGGTCATGGGAGTGCCAACGAAATCATCAGCACAGATCCAACACACTTGTATAGCAATGTTGCACTGACAACACAGATGAGTCCTTCCCCATTGATGCACAAACCTGCATGTCCAGTGGAGATGGCCACACGGTCAGGGAAGTAGACAAATTGAACAATGGCAGGCACAACAGATGTGCAGGGGTGGAAGCCACAGATGTGAAATTGCTAATGTAAGTAGGAAATCCCATTGCCAAATACTGAACACATGACACCCTCAGATGCTGCTATGGGTGACATGGATACACCACAGGATAGGACACATTCCCCCTGGACCACATGTGTTCCTGCACAGTAACACTTCATTATCATGAGACCAAATATCACCATCACTGCAGCAAGGGCATGGTTAGCATCATCAACAACATGTACATCAGAAGCATAAGCACTAGAGAACAGAAAGTTGCTTTATTCAGCATATGTGTGTTTAAAAGTGAAAGTCCAGAAAAACACAAAGGCCAATGGCCAGTCCATTGTCAAAGTCCAAACAGGGTGACAGTGGCAGATGTCACCCTACGCATGCCTGCACTGCACAAAACCAGGGACAATCCACTAGGAGGGGCAACCGGGGGGGCAGGCCAGGCACCGCAGGGACAGGATCAGGGCTCACCAGGAGGAGGCAGGGAAGGGGTGGTGGGTGCTGGAGAGCCACTGACAACTGCAGTGGAGGTGTCTGACATGGTGTGTGCCGGAACAACTGGGGGGCATGACTCAGATGTTGTGGGTGCCGGCATGACTGCAGTGGACCCTGCAGATGGAGTGGACAGGTCTGCCACTGCAGTGCCCAAGTCAGACAGGGTGGTAGTGGACTCCACTGCAGTGCCTACCACCAGGGGAGGAGAATGGGGAACAGGCAAGGTGGGCTGGACAGAGGGGGAGGACACCCTCACCACATCAGTGGCACAGACAAGCGCAGCGGGGGGTGTGGTGCCGGGAGAGCAAGTGGCAGGGGGAGAAGGCCGGATCCTCTTGGGGATGGTATATCTGTGGGTGGGGGAACCTGGGGCAGGGTGTGGTGGGGGCACCTGTGGAGTGGGGGCCTGAGGGATGGAGGAAGGAGACCTGGTGCCTGAGCTGCAGGGCAGCGGCGGGGTCTTGCTCTTATGACTCCGGGGGACTTGCGGGTGGGGGCCTCAGTCTGTCTGCGCCTGGGGGAGGGTGTCCGGGGGCGAGGGGCACTCTGCTCCGTGTGGGTGGGCTTCCTCTTCCCCCTGAATGCTGTATCAGCTGGATCGGAGGGGAAGAGGCCGAGGTCACTGAGGAAGAGCCGCTGGGTCTTTGGGGTTGCAGGTGAGGCAAGGGAGGGTGCTTTGGAGGGAGAGGCAACTGAGGACTGCGCAGTGCTCGTGGATGCGTGTGTGTGTTCCAGGGCCCCATCCCCTGTGAGTCTGGTTTCAGTCCCCTGACTGTGCGTGCGTGTGCGTTTTGTTTGTGGCGTGTGTGTCTGTGTGCTGGACGTGTGTGTGCTGGTGTGTGCCTGTGCCGGTGTGTGTGTGCTTGGGACGGGTAAGGTGCTGGGGAGTGTGGATGGAGCAGAGGCAGGAGGGGTGAGGGACTGTCTGAGGAGGGACACTGCTGCCGTCAGGGAGGAGTCCATGGACCTATTGCCCCTCTGTAGGTCAGACATGCCCGATGAGATGCCCTCCATGAACAACACCAGCTGAGTCAACAGAGCGGTGTGCGCATGGAGGACACTCAGCATGGCTGTCTGCCCTACATGGAGCTGGTGAAGGAGGTACACAGACTCCTCACTCAGGGCAGCAGGGGACACAGGGGCAGGGGGTGCGGTGCCTGGCCCAAAGGAGACACGCTCCCGAACATGGGAGCCTCCACGGACCTGGGGAATGGGAGCCGATGGGAGGGCGGTGGTGGTGCTGGTGGTGGCGGGGACAGCAACACTAGCTGGGGTGTGGTGGCTGCTGACACCCGCCTCCATAAGGGCGTCATCCTCCGAGCCGCTGTGGTCCTCAGCTGAGGTGGATGCTGCTGAGGACTCCTCGGTGTGGCTCCCTCGCCCTCCGTGCCACTGGGTCCCTCCGACCACTCCTCGGCTGCTGACCCAGTCTGGCTCTCCGGCTCCTCCTGGTCCGTGGAGCTGTCCCCTTCCGTGGCCGTGGATGTATCTGCAAACAATGGGGAAACAGACAGACATCAGTCACCTGCACCAAACGCACACACCACTGTGAGCACAGCACATTACAGAGCAAGCCCTGGCATCATTAGTTGAACATTGCTAAAAGTGCCCTAACTGAACAGGAGAAGCCAATTGTCAGTCTGATGCCAACCATGGCACTCACATCCCACATGGCCTTGCACCCATCTGTCTGGTGTCTGTTGGATAGCAACACCCCAGTGTGGACACATGCACCACCTACACAGTAGTTGGACAGTGCAGAGGACACGGTGTAGCATGTGGACATGCACACATCACAACTCTTGCCACTGAGTCAGTACAGGTTTCCGGATGAAAGGGATGCCCAGAGTCAAATAGGAAATGCATGTGATGCATACCAGCGACAGACACCATGATGCACCCGTGTCCTGATAGCCATCGCCACAATGGTGTGCATGTAGCACATGTCACTCCCCTGCAGGATCACCAATAACTAGACACATGCCATGGCGGAGGCATGACTGCTAAGTCATACATCACTGTCTCAGTGATGTATGACTTGGCAGCCAGACAACAACACTCTGCACTGTGTCACAATAGTAGGTCATGGGGAATGCAAGTCCTGGAGCTGCACAAGTGCACATGTACATCCCCCACACAACACATCATCTTAACCCTCATCTGTCCAGGTCATACCGATTGGACATATGGGAGACCTGTGACACTACCCTCTGAACCTGAGCCCCTCACAATCTGCTGTGAATGGGAAACAGCTGCCTGAAATTCACATTCGCATACCCCAGTCTGCACGGGCAGCTGATCAAACACCTATGTGACACACAAGTATCGTCTCCTATGGTCACATCTCCAGTGGCATGCTGAGCCCCTACAGAGAAACACCCCAGCAGTCCTGGCAACAAATCCACAGCACACTGACACAGAGGCAGACACCTGAGGGGTCAAATCACTGCGCACAACGTGTCAGCTGATACACGGGAGTGGGAGTACAGGTGTATTGGATGGGCTGGAGTAGGCATGACTGTCCTGCCCCACATGAATGAGGGATGAGCCCTGGACAGTGGATAGCTGGCTATGTATGTGTGACACACGTAATCTGCACACTCCTGGGGCCCAAACATTGTTCCCACCCGCTGCATGGGTGTGTGCCAGATACCCCAGGCACATGTGGTGGCTCAGCTCAGCAAGTGGACCGCATATCAAAGCAACACGCAGATTACATGTCCGAACACAGGCGTTGTGTGAACAATGGACCCACCCATGATGGCCACAACAGAGTTAGGGAAACAGATGTTGTCCCCCACCTTGAGTGAAGCAAACTGCAAGGACACAGTCCCAAGTGACACAATTCCCTGAATGTAAGGGCCACACCTGGGTATCAGATGAGGAGTGGGCAGTGCACAATAGAGGGACATGGCTCCTGGACAACATGACTGCTGTACTGTGGCAGTTTAACCAGGCCAGAGGAGGGCACATAGCATGTAATACAGAGTTCACAGTGCAGTCTTTGACTCACCCCCTCCTTGCTGCTGTCTGGCCTTCAGCTGCCCATTCAGATCTGGAAACACCACCGCCAGGATCTGGAGCATGTGGGGGGGTCAGGGTCCGTGTTCCGCCCCTCCTGCGAGGAGGCGACAGCTTCAGCTGGACCCGTGCAATCCTCCGGGTCCAGCCCCGAAGGTCCTGCCACCTCTTCTGGCAGTTGCGGATCCGGCGCTTGTAGACCCCCACGGACCGGACAGCCCGGACGATGTCCTTCCAGATCTCCTGCTTCCGAGGGGCATTAACCTGTCAGGATGACAAAGTGAAAAGGCCATTACTACACATGCAACATATCCGTGCATGACACAGTTGTATATACATGTCTCAATCACAGGGGCACATGGCACAGGCAGTGCAACGCTGCCCATGGACAGTTTGCCAGAAGTCACTACATGGTATCATTGCATGGGAAGTAAAACCTTGTTCAAATGCACTGTCACTGCACCATACCTGTCCAGTGCATGTCACTACACACTATGGGGGTGACAACTACTCAGTGAGCCTGCTAGCCAGTGGCGTGCAGACTTTCAGCCTTGCTAGTCAGACAAAATGTACATTCAGAAAGGCAGTGCACAGAACACTCACCTGCTCCCCTGGTGTCTCATACAGCTTGCTGTACTGTGGAAGTAGGCTGTCCAGCAGGGCCTGGTTCTCCTCAAGGCTGAAGGCTGGGGCTCTCTCCACAGTACGTGCCATTGCAGGGTCCAGAGGGGGCAGAGACAGCAGCAGTGCAGTGGCAGATGTCGTCCTGGAGCATGTAGTGCAGGCAAGTGAGCTCTCAGGGGAACAGCCAGCAATATATATGTGCTGCAGAGGCAGATACTGTCCCATGTGTCCAAAGTGATAGGTCCAAGTCGTTTACATCTTCTGAATCTGGCCAATCCATGGAATAGCAGCACCAATACACGCCCACAGCATCCTTCAAATCTTCAACTTCATGACATACATGATTTTGCAACATTGTTGTGGGTGACCAACTGAATTTCCAGCAACCGACTCGTTCGAATTTCGAAAACGCGTCCGTTGCCAGGCTAGGCCATTGACAATGGGTGCGCACCGATCGGTCTATTGCTGTTCAACGCGTACAGGGGTACAACGCGTACCCGCACACATTGAATGCAATGGGCCGGCCGGGCGCACCGATCGGTCCATTGCGGTACAACGCGTACAGGGGTACAACGCGTACCCGCACACATTGAATGCAATGGGCCGGCCGGGCGCACCGATCGGTCCATTGCGGTACAACGCATACAGGGGTACAACGCGTACCCGCACACATTGAATGCAATGGGCCGGCCGGGTGCACCGATCGGTCCATTGCGGTACAACGCGTACAGGGGTACAACGCGTACCCGCACACATTGAATGCAATGGGCCGGCCGGGTGCACCGATCGGTCCATTGCTGTTCAACGCGTACAGGGGTACAACGCGTACCCACACACATTGAATGCAATGGGCCGGCCGGGTGCACCGATCGGTCCATTGCTGTTCAACGCGTACAGGGGTACAACGCGTACCCGCACACATTGAATGCAATGGGCCGGCCGGGTGCACCGATCGGTCCATTGCGGTACAACGCGTACAGGGGTACAACGCGTACCCGCACACATTGAATGCAATGGGCCGGCCGGGTGCACCGATCGGTCCATTGCTGTTCAACGCATCCCTGTACAAGTGACTGGCATATGTCACCATGCCTGTCTCAGATGAACATATGCCAGCCACAGATAGCTCCCAGGGAGTGAGGGGCACACCTACAACACCACAGCCTGTCCAAACTGTATCATAAGGCATGTAAGGCTGCATTTCCTATTGTGTGTATGTTGGTGTACATGTTGTCCTGTGGGTGTCACCTGGGGGCAGCCACCCCCAGGCTGTGCACGTGTTCATGGGGACAGGATCCTGGGTGTTACGTGTACATGACCACTGTGATGTGCAACTGTTCATATCTGTGCATGTGCCATGGTCATATTTCACGGTGGTGTATGTGTATGTCATGTCACATACCCCGTGAGTCCCATGTGGGACGGTATGTTTGAGCCAGGGTGTCCCAGTGGCACAATAGTGATGGTCCTCCACAGTCTGAGTGCATGTAGTGTTTACAATGTCTCTGATTTCATGTGCACAATGGGAGACAGTCTCCACATCCACGTTGTGTGTGCATGGACTTTGATGTTGTGCGTGTGTGTGTCACAGACGTCCATGTCTGTCCTGCAGAGGCAAGTGGAACCACTACCTGTGGGGGTCATGGTTGTTTTGCTGTGGTGTATACATGATACTCCATGTAATGCCAGTGTCCATGTGGCAATACAGGGTCCCTGGGAATGTACCTGTCGTTGAGCTGTGATGCCTGGGGCACATCTGTCCTCACATGTCACTGTGGGGGTGATTGTGACATGGCAGCAGGAGATGGGAACTGTGACACGGCCTCATGATATCCAATGGGCCAACCTGGGACTTATTGATGCCACTTGTTGAACCGTGATGACAGATGTTGGCCATGTATGTACCATACATGTCCTTACGGAACTGCACACTTCATGTAGTTGTGTCTCATAATGATGTATGATGTGATATTGAGTGTGTTCAATGCCGCATATGTGGGGTGACTGACAATCTTGCTTTCTTCTCCTCTGCACTGCAGGGCTCCTGCTGTCCATAGACCATTCCCAGACCTGGCAACGATGGTGGAACGGGACAGCATCCGACGGTACCGCTTCACCAGGCAGCTGATTGAGGATTTGGCAGTGCAGTTGGCCCCACATTTGCAGCCTGGCCGGCCGTATCCTACAGCGCTGACCCCCAAGGTGAAGGTGATGGCAGCCCTACACTTCTTTGCCACCGGTACCTTCCAACATACTGTTGCGACTGCTGGTGGGATGTCACAGACCATGTTGAGCCGTGTGCTCCGCAATGTTTTGGAGGCAATGTTGCTATACCTGAACCGGTACATCTATTTCCCTAGACTGCAACGACTCACTGACGTGAAGAGTGACTTCTATGCCCTGGGGAGGATGCCGCATGTCATTGGCTCCATTGATGGGACACATGTGGCTTTGGTACCACCACAGGCCCAGGAGCAGGCCTACCGTAACCGCAAGCACTACCACTCGGTCAATGCACTGGTGGTGTGTCTTGCAGATATGACCATCTCACACGTGTGTGCCCATTTCCCTGGTTCAGCACACGATGCCTTTGTGATGAGGAGTAGTCGCATCCCCAGGATGATGGCACAGATGCAGAACCAGCGTGCCTGGCTTGTCGGTGTGTACTGACTTTGTGCCATTGTGTGTGATCTGATCTGTAGTATTCCGCCCACTTTTCCAAGTCAGCTAATGAGCACTTGTCTGTCCGTAGGTGACTCGGGATACCCCAACATGCCGTGGTTGCTGACACCCCTCAGGAACCCTGTGACACCAGCCCAGATGCGCTACAATGAGGCACATGGTCGGACCAGGAGAGTGATTGAGCGGACATTTGGTCTCCTGAAGAGCCGCTTCCGCTGCCTCGACAAGACAGGAGGGTCCCTCCCATATGCCCCAGCGAAGGTGTGCAAGATTATCATCGTCTGCTGCATGCTCCACAACCTGGCAGTGCGGAAGGAGTTGCCTCTCATCCAGGATGACAATGACCAACATCCGCCACCTGTGGAGGATCCTGGCCTGGACCACGATGCCAGTGATGATGATGATGATGATGAGGGTGATGTCCGCACACAGCTCATCACCAACTTCTTTAGCTGAATGTGAGTATCCTGAGGTGTCATGTCAATGATGTGAGTTGGCATGATATGTGTAGGTGGTGCTCTGGTGCTGTTGGAGTGTGTCCATGGGCTACTTGACTGGATGTGTGTAGCGATGTGTGCTTACAGGTGGTCTGTACTCCCCAACAGTGTTGACATGCTAACTTGGTTCTGGGTGGGTATCTTGTAACATGTATTGTGCATGAGTTTTGCTGTTCTGTCCTGTTCTCCATTGCTTTTGACTGTGTGTCATTTCTGTCCTTCACAGGGTACTTTCAGATTCGTTTGGTCAACTGTGTCCACCGACGACGTGATTGTACTTCCAGGGTGGTAGCTGTTGTGTCCCTACAGGTGATGTGCGCCACACCCATGGACTTCCTTCCTTCTACAGTTGTTGACTGTGTGCCCGCTGCCAGGTGGGATTACCTTGCATCTGTAGTGGTTACGACATGTTGCAACTGTGTAATAAACCTGTGCTTCACTTTGTGATGTGCGTTGTCTGTGGTCACACATTTGACTGCCATTTGCTTACTGCACCTGTGGGCTACTTGACTACAACTGGGAATAGGTGTGGTGTCTGTGCATTGCACCGTCTTTCCTGGCAACATCAGTGTAGGCAATGAGTCAGATGGCCTAGGTGTGTATGTGTTGTGTAGCCCTGGTGGTGTGTCTCCCTCATATGTGTCACGTTGCCATTACTCACATGCCTGTGTTGTACTTGCTGTTGCAGTTCGCATACACAGTGTAATTTTGCAGTTCATCATCCCCATGACAGCACCCACGTTGGAATCACAACAGAGGCAAGTATGGTGTATTAGTGTGTTTATTGTGATACATTTGTGTGAATAGTGCATAGGATGGTTAGTGCTGTACAATTATATTGCAATCAGAAGTTCCTAGGTGAATTGAAAGTCCTGGTAGACAAAATCCCCAGTATCGGGCCCACAGTTGTCTGAGACATTGGTCCAACTTGTACTCCCCATGTCATGTGTGGGAGTTGTGTTGCCGTCAACAGGGTGAACAGTTTGTGCACAAAGGTGAACATCCAGAACAGGTTCAGGCTTCCTGGGGGTTGCACTTGGCCATCGGCCTCTCACTTGCCCCTCCTCGGACGACCCTCTTCTTTGGGGGGCCCCTCAAGTACAGGCTGCTGCGGTGCAGGGGACTCTCCGCCAGAGTCATCCTCCCTCCCTGTGGCAGTTGCAGTTTGTTCAGCACCAGATGTTGTTGGCACACAGGGAGGTGTAGACTGGTTGCTGTTCATCTGGCAGAGGCATTGTAATATGTCCCTATGCACCGCCGTCATCTCTTGCAGTGTGTCCCACTTGGACTCCACACGGGACATGTGTGAGTCCAAGCGGGCATGATGGGCAGCCTGCTGCTGTTTCATGTCTCTGAGGAGCCCCACTACCTGGCTGAGATCTTCGGTGCTAGACTGGTACGCATCGGCTATGCGTGCCAGTGGTGGGTCATCATGCACACCAGACACCTCTGCAAGCAGCGACCTCTGTCTCCCACCCCTCCCACGACCCCTGCCGACATGTGCAGTGCGTGCAGTGGCACGCACAGATGACCCTGGTCCCCCTTGGGGGTTGGTGGTGGTGGTGGTGTCCATGGCCCCACGTTGGTCCAGGGTCCCTGTGCTGGTGGTGCTCCTTGTTCTGTCCATGTCGGCAGGGATGGTATTTGTGGTGACAGTCGTTGGAGGGGTGGGTGCAGGGGTGCAGCTGGTGGTCCTGCTGGTGCTGCAGCTGGTGGTCCTGCTGGTGCTGCATGTTGACTTGCACCGGAGGTGCCAGGTTGGTCTTCTTCATCCTAGGAGGGCAGAGGCTGTACGACACCAGTGAGCTCCGTATCCTCTTGAGCCTGGGACTGGGACTCCTCAGCGTCTGCTGCTGTGTCCCCATCATCACCTGTTTTTGGGAGACACACACAATGTATGTTATGTTTCTGCAGGCATCAATGGTTGACACACCTGACAGTTGTGACTGTGCCTCTGGGTGCGGGCCTTTACATTGCATTGTCCTAAGTTGTCACAGTCAGGGGTTGATATTGGTGTAGCACATTGTCCTGCATTATTTGGGCATTTCTATGTATTTGTTGGGGTGTGAACATGGTCTGCATTGGTTGTATTTGGTTGACAGCCGGCCCTCCTTCCCACCCATCCAGTCAGTTATCCCACCATGGACTGTGCTTGCATTGCAGGGAGTGAAATTGTCTTTCAGGATGTCAGTCAGTGGTGTCCTGCTGTTGGTTGTTGCACAGTTGCCAGCAGGGCCTTGTGCTCCCCACAGCAGTAGCCAGTGTCAGCCATCTTGTCAGTTGTTTTCCACTCCCTGTGATGTGAGCATGGTTCAGGGTGGTGTTGATGGGACAGTTGTGGGGGTGAGCTATGTCTGTGACTATGACTCCCATCATGCTATTGCCTCCACCCCACTTCCCAGCATTCCCATACTTACTTGCTTTTGTGGGGAGTTCAGTGTGTGTGGGTGTGAGAGCAATGGCAAGATGGCTGACAGTGGTGTCCTGCTGTTGGTTGGTGTGCAGTTCCCAGCATGCCCTTGTGCTCCCCACGACACAGCAACAGTGTCAGACATCTTTGATGGGCCTTTCCACTCTCTGTGGGATGTGCATGCGTGAGTGTGAGCTTGCTGGGCCATGTGGTGGGGGATGTTGAGCTGTGACTACGACTCCCATCATGCTATTGTCTCCACCCCCCTTCCCAGCATGCCCATCCTTCCTTCCTTTTGACTCTGCTTCCCTGTGGGGTGGGCTGCCTGTGCTGACAGGATGACTGGGAGTGTTGTCCTGGCAGTTGTTTGGCTAAAAGTCCCAAGAGTGTCCCTGTGCCTCACACAACATAACCCAGGGTGGAGGTTCTTTGTGGGATCTTGAGTTAGGATGTGAGGCATTGCATTCTCCCAGGTGGGTTATGTGGAGTTTGTGTTGAGGGGGTGTGTGAGGGGAGGTGCTTGTGACTATGGTCAGTGCTGCAAGTCCTCCTTCCCACCCAGCCAGATATCCCACCATGGAACGTGCTTGCATTGCAGGGAGTGGAAGTTGTCTTTCAGGATGTCAGTCAGTGGTGTCCTGCTGTTGGTTGTTGCACAGTTGCCAGGAGGGCCTTGTGCTCCCCACAGCAGTAGCCAGTGTCAGCCATCTTGTCAGTTGTTTTCCACTCCCTGTGATGTGAGCATGGTTCAGGGTGGTGTTGATGGGACAGTTGTGGGGGTGAGCTATGTTTGTGACTATGACTCCCATCATGCTATTGCCTCCACCCCACTTCCCAGCATTCCCATACTTACTTGCTTTTGTGGGGAGTTCAGTGTGTGTGGGTGTGAGAGCAATGGCAAGATGGCTGACAGTGGTGTCCTGCTGTTGGTTGGTGTGCAGTTCCCAGCATGCCCTTGTGCTCCCCACGACACAGCAACAGTGTCAGACATCTTTGATGGGCCTTTCCACTCTCTGTGGGATGTGCATGCGTGAGTGTGAGCTTGCTGGGCCATGTGGTGGGGGTGTTGAGCTGTGACTATGACTCCCATCATGCTATTGCCTCCACCCCCTTCCCAGCATGCCCATCCTTCCTTCCTTTTGACTCTGCTTCCCTGTGGGGTGGGCTGCCTGTGCTGACAGGATGGCTGGGAGTGTTGTCCTGGCAGTTGTTTGGCTAAAAGTCCCAAGAGTGTCCCTGTGCTTCACACAACATAACCCAGGGTGGAGGTTCTTTGAGGGATCTTGAGTTAGGATGTGAGGCATTGCATTCTCCCAGGTGGGTTATGTGGAGTTTGTGTTGAGGGGTGTGTGAGGGGAGGTGCTTGTGACTATGGTCAGTGCTGCAAGTCCTCCTTCCCACCCAGCCAGATATCCCACCATGGAACGTGATTGCATTGCAGGGAGTGGAAGTTGTCTTTCAGGATGTCAGTCAGTGGTGTCCTGATGTTGGTTGTTGCACAGTTGCCAGCAGGGCCTTGTGCTCCCCACAGCAGTAGCCAGTGTCAGCCATCTTGTCAGTTGTTTTCCACTCCCTGTGATGTGAGCATGGTTCAGGGTGGTGTTGATGGGACAGTTGTGGGGGTGAGCTATGTCTGTGACTATGACTCCCATCATGCTATTGCCTCCACCCCACTTCCCAGCATTCCCATACTTACTTGCTTTTGTGGGGAGTTCAGTGTGTGTGGGTGTGAGAGCAATGGCAAGATGGCTGACAGTGGTGTCCTGCTGTTGGTTGGTGTGCAGTTCCCAGCATGCCCTTGTGCTCCCCACGACACAGCAACAGTGTCAGACATCTTCGATGGGCCTTTCCACTCTCTGTAGGATGTGCATGCATGAGTGTGAGCTTGCTGGGCCATGTGGTGGGGGATGTGGAGCTGTGACTACGACTCCCATCATGCTATTGCCTCCTCCCCCCTTCCCAGCATGCCCATCCTTCCTTCCTTTTGACTCTGCTTCCCTGTGGGGTGGGCTGCCTGTGCTGACAGGATGGCTGGGAGTGTTGTCCTGGCAGTTGTTTGGCTAAAAGTCCCAAGAGTGTCCCTGTGCTTCACACAACATAACCCAGGGTAGAGGTTCTTTGTGGGATCTTGAGTTAGGATGTGAGGCATTGCATTCTCCCAGGTCCCAGGGTTATGTGGAGTTTGTGTTGAGGAGGTGTGTGAGGGGAGGTGCTTGTGACTATGGTCAGTGCTGCAAGTCCTCCTTCCCACCCAGCCAGATATCCCACCATGGAACGTGCTTGCATTGCAGGGAGTGGAAGTTGTCTTTCAGGATGTCAGTCAGTGGTGTCCTGCTGTTTGTTGGTGCACAGTTGCCAGCAGGGCCTTGTGCTCCCCACAGCAGTAGCCAGTGTCAGCCATCTTGTCAGTCCTTATCCACTCCCTGTGATGTGAGCATGGTTCAGGGTGGTGTTGATGGGCCAGTTGTGAGGCTGAGCAATATCTGTGCCTACTACTCCCATCATGCTATTGCCTCCACCCCCTTCCCAGCATGCCCATGCTTCCTTCCTTTTGACTCTGCTTCCCTGTGGGGTGGGCTGCCTGTGCTGACAGGATGGCTGGGAGTGTTGTCCTGGCAGTTGTTTGGCTAAAAGTCCCAAGAGTGTCCCTCTGCTTCACACAACATAACCCAGGGTGATGGTTCTTTGTGGGATCTTGAGTTAGGATGTGAGGCATTGCATTCTCCCAGGTGGGTTATGTGGAGTTTGTGTTGAGGGGGTGTGTGAGGGGAGGTGCTTGTGACTATGGTCAGTGCTGCGAGTCCTCCTTCCCACCCAGCCAGATATCCCACCATGGAACGTGCTTCCATTGCAGGGAGTGGAAGTTGTCTCTCAGGATGTCAGTCAGTGGTGTCCTGCTGTTGGTTGTTGCACAGTTGCCAGCAGGGCCTTGTGCTCCCCACAGCAGTAGCCAGTGTCAGCCATCTTGTGAGTCCTTTTCCACTCCCTGTGATGTGCGCATGGTTCATGGTGGTGTTGATGGGACAGTTGTGGGGGTGAGCAATATCTGTGACTACGACTCCCATGATGCTATTGGCTACACTGACTTGCCCAGCATACACAGAATTCCTTTCTTTCAGTGGTCTTCACTGTGTGTTGGTGTTGTAGTGGTGGCTACATGTCTGGATGTGTTTGTTAGTTATATTTGTGCCACTGCCTAGCTGTAGTTGTAGTTGTGTTTGTACATGTGATGACACGGTTAAATGTAACTTTGAGATGGCATGTGTTGTGTTTATCTGACTGACATACACATTTTGGGATGATTCTGTTCTGGTTGCTGTGTAATTTCTAAAAGTGCATGGTTTGACTCTCCCCTTGTCAGTGATGTGTGTGTGTATTGTGGCAGAATATTGTGTACATTTGTTGTGTACTCACCAGGCTCTGGGATGTTTTCTAGTCCATAGACGCTCACTGGCGGAAGGATGGCCCGCACCTTCTCCTCCCAGGGCCTGAGGTATACTGGCTTGGCAGGAGGGCCACTGCCGGTGTATTGGCTCAGGAGGTAGTCCTTCTTCAGCAGCTCCCGTACCCTCCTGCGCACGTCATACCACCTGTTCTGGATGTCAGTCTTTGTGCGCAGACATGGTGATTGTGCGTTCACCCTGTTGATGATCCTCTCCCACATCTTTGTTTTCTGGGAGATGGGTGTCTGTTGGACCAGTGTGCCAAACAGCTGTGGCTCTACCCTGAGGATCTCGTCTACCAGGACTTCCAATTCACAATCTAGGAACTTGTGATTCTTCTTTGGGGTCATGGTGATGGGTGGTGATGGTGAGTGATGTGTGTGTTGGTGTGCAGGTGAAGGTGTGTGAGTGTGTGTTTTGCTGGGTGTATGTGAGGTAGCTATTTGTTGGTGTGCTGATGGTGTGTGGCTTGTGTGAGGGATGAGCTGTGGGTGTGTGGTTGCTGTCTGTTGAGTGCTGGCAGTAGAATAGCATTTGCAAAGGATCATGGTTGGGATTTGTGTCCTTTATATGGGTGGAGTTGTGGGTGTGTCTTTGTTCTCTGTCCCCACCACCCCCAGTATTTATTGGCTTTGTAATTGCTTGTTTGGCCTTTTTTTGTGTATTTTTCCTTAGTACTTTCTGTGCATGTTGGAAACGTTCTTGTGACCGAGTCGGACCCTGCAGTTGTCTCATACGGTCTTCTCCGTTTCGTTCACGCTGTGTTTGTGCAGTTTTCTATGCTGCGTACGCGTCGGTCGCGGTGTTTTGTGTTACTTCGGCTCGCACTCTTCTATGCATGTCGATCGTACGGCTTGTCCTCCGTACGACTCGGTCGTGGTTTTCGCGTCTTGCATCGTACTTTGCGGTTTGGAGTTCGCGTGTACGTTTCGGTTGGATTTGTTCCGGGTGCGTGTCGGTCGGTTCGATTCGCGTGTTTTTCTGGCCGGATTGCTGTTTTCCGTGCGGCTCGGTCGTTCGGCTTGGGTTCAGTATGTGTCGGTCTTGGCGTGTCGGGCGCCACAGGTACGTGTCGGTCGGAATTAATTCCGGCTCCGAGTCGGTCGGTGCTTTTTCCGGCCCGAATCGGAATCGACCCCTTTATTGTAAATAGCGTAAAGGAAGCGCTTCTGACATGGTTTCTGGGGACCTAACAAAAAATCCCTAAGATCCATGTCATCAAAGAGCAAGGGCAAGTGTTCTTTCACTTGGGACAGTGTTGAGGTTGCTAGCCACTCTAGGTATAACTTTCCAACACTGTAAGATGTTACCACCCCTGATTGTTCAGTTTGCACGTAGCGTTGGTCAGGCCTATGGATACTAAACCCTTCGGCGGTACCCCTGAATCTTGACTGACACTTATTTGTGCCGATAGGCCAAACCAGCCATCCCTTTCAATTGGGGTCTGATTAATTGTATGAACCGTCATGTAGAATGTCATCTAGTGTATCCTCACTATGTTGTGTATAGTTTTGCCACCCCTCAAAGTGTGTAAGAGAGGGAATCCGAGGTATGTTCAAGTCCTTTATCTTGGCTAACCCAAGACAGGAAGTCTGTTGCACTGTGCTGTTCAGGAAGATAATTTGCTGTGGTATGAGGCATGCTCTAAATGGTGCAGAGACAGAATATCGGGTAAAAAATTTCGAATTGCACAAATATCGTGTCAAAAATATCGTGGGTCAGGAATATCAACAGACAAATTCTCGTGGTCAAGAATATCGATTTTAGGTAAGTAATATCGATTTAAAAAATATTGAAGTGTTTAATATCATTTGCAAAAATATAGTTGTTAAAAATATCGATTTTTTATTAAAGTTATGTATTTTAGTATATATTTAATATGTGTGTGATATATGTTTTTTTGTATAAGAATTGTTTGTATGTTTATTATATTTGTTAAAATTTTAGTAGTCATTAATTTTTTTAAATTTGAATTTTGCGTTTTTAGTTCCGTAGCGTTTTGTGGGTTTATAGGGGAATAGGGTGGGAAGTAATTTAATTATATAAAATGTATTGATTATTTTTAGTAGTTATTATTTTTTTTTATTTGAATTTTGCGTTCTTAGTTCTGTAGCGGGTTGTGGGTTTATAGGGGAATAGGGTGGGAAGTAATTTAATTATATAAAATGTATTGATTATTTTTAGTAGTTATTATTTTTTTTTTATTTGAACTTTGCGTTTTTAGTTCCGTAGCGGGTTGTGGGTTTATAGGGGAAAAGGGTATGAAGTAATTTAATTATATTACATTTATTGAATAATTTTTATTTATTAATATTTGAAAATGGTGGGAAGGGTGGGAAGTAATTTATTTTTAATTGATGAATTAATAATTAGTTGCTAATTAATTGATTAGTAATTAATAATGGTAATTGTGTAATTAATTGTAGGTGTTTGTTGTGGTGTTTATAGGTGTAAATGGTGGGAAGGGTGGGAAGTCATTTATTTGTTATTGATGAATTATTAATTAGTTGTTAATTAATTTAAATAAATTAATTAGTAATTTATTATGGTAATTGTGTAATTATTTTTAAGTGTGTGTGGTGGATATTATAGTGTTAAAGAATGTGTACTCAATTAATGTTTTTTTAATTTTTTTATTAATAATATTTTTTAAATTCATTATTAATTATGTTAATTATGGAAATAAATTTAAATAAAAATGTTGAAGTCTTTTTTTATTGGTGTGGTGTTAAAGGGTAGGAAATAAAATAAATACATTTATGTTTTAAATAATGTGTTTGTTAATATTTGCTCCTTTTAAATAAATATTGTTTATAAATGTATTTATTAATTTATTTTATATAATATTTGCACCTTTTTGTTATATGTAATTAATATTATAATATGTGTTCTTTTTATATGTTTTATATATTTAATCGTATATTTTTAAAATATTGTTTATTTATTTTTAAGATTATTTCATTTTTTTCAATTGTTTAAATGTTATTAGTAATTTTTGTTTCTCTGCTATCCAACACTTTCCTTACTGTTGCACTCACTAGAGTGGGAATAGTAATTTTTACCCCTCCGCTATCCAGCCCTTTCCCTACTGTTGCACTCATTGGAGTGGGAATAGTAATTTTTACCCCTTCGCTATCCAGCTCTTTCCCTACTGTTGCACTCACTGGAGTGGGAATAGTAATTTTTATCCCTCCGCTATCCAACACTTTCCCTACTGTTGCACTCATTGGAGTGGGAATAGTAATTTTACCCCTCTGCTATCTAGCACTTTCCCTACTGTTGCACTCACTAGAGTGGGAATAGTAATTTTTACCCCTCCGCTATCCGCTATCCAATACTTTCCCTACTGTTGCACTCACTGGAGTGGGAATAGTCATTTTTACCCCTTCGCTATCCAGCACTTTCCCTACTGTTTCAATCACTGGAGTGGGAATAGTAATTTTTACCCCTCCGCTATCCAACACTTTCCCTACTGTTGCACTCTTTGGAGTGGAAATAGTATTTTTTGCCCCTCTGCTATCCAACGCTTTCCCTACTGTTGTACTCACTGGAGTGGGAATAGTCATTTTTACCCATCTGCTATCCAACATTTTCCCTACTGTTGCACTCACTGGAGTTGGAATAGTAAATTTAATTCTTCCGCTATCCATCATTTACCCTACTTCTGCACTCACTGGAGTGGGAATAGTAAATTTTACCCCTCTGCTATCCAACACTTTCCCTACTGTTGCACCCTTTGGAGTGGGAATAGTAATTTTTACCCCTCCGCTATCCAACACTTTACCTACTGTTGTATTCACTGGAGTTGGAATAGTAAATTTAATTATTCCGCTATCCAACATTTTCCCTACTGTTGTATTTATTGTATTGCGAAATGTACATTTTAATTTTTTTAGTAGTTTAATGTTTTAATTAACTATAGAATGTTTACATTTTAAAATATTGATATATGTATATATTTTATTTTTATATAATTTAAAAGTTTAAAAATTAAATAAATATAAAGTTAATAAATTATTTTAAAGTAATATATGTATATGTATAAATTATGTTTGTGTGCTTATATTTTTTAAAATTAAATTTATTTTTATATTTAGTTAAAATGTATATTAAATGTAATTAATTTTGTTAAAGATGATATTCATATTTTATATCATTAATTTATATTATTTTATTTTATTTATATTTTTAAATCGATATTTTCGATTCAATATTTTTGTACTTACCTGTTTAAGTATTGGGAGTCGATATTTTTGCATTCTATATTTTTTCATCTATATTTTTGTCATCTATATTTTTGCTATTGATATTTTGTCAGTGAACCGCTATAACGGGCTGATTAGGATGGCAGTCGGAAAACCTCCCCGACCGCCATGGTAGCGGGAAAAGACCACCCGCATGGACCGCGACATAACCGCCAGTCGAATTACGATGGCCCGCGGTCGAAATCCGACTGCGGCGGTCTGATCGCGGGCTTTAACATTGCTGCTGTTGCTGCTGCCCGCAGCACCGCTGCGATGTCCAAAAGAGCATATCCTGCATTTCCCTGCACTGCGTGGCATGCACTGCACAGTGCCTGCCACCTGGTACAGGGAAATGTAGGGAGTGACCATGGGTACCCCCCCAGTGCACCCACACCCCCCCAACACATTGGGGGCCCACAACGGGCCCCCAGAAGACAATCTCCGCCTGCCTTTCCATGGCGGTTTGACCGTTGAGGAAAGGCTGGCTACCGCCGGCATCATAATCGTGCCGGCGGAGCCTGCTCGGCACCGCCACCATTATCCCGGTCCTGCTCCGTCTGCCCGGCAGGAGTGCGGATGGCAACCAGTGGAAAAGAGGCAGTCGGAATTTCCTACCTCCGCGGTCACCACCTCCATCCTAATCTGACCGGCGGTTTTCTGGCTTGCGATCGCGGGCGGATGTCCACCGCCGGCCCGGCGGATGTCCACCACCGGACCGGCGGTCACCACCGCCGGACCGGTGGTGGACATCCGCCCGCCATCCTAATCAGCCCCTAACTAAGGCCTCAGTTCCCCGCACTTGCCAATTTTTAGTCCCCCAGACAGGTTTTGTGTCTATGGTGTTCCTCCAAAAGTCAAAACCCTGTAAAGACAGCTGGGAAATAAAGGAAGCAGAGTATATCTGTTTCGTGTTGGTGAGCATATTTTTCTTTGCAGTTGTAGGTGCAACCTTATAATAATGAGATCTTGGGTCTGAAGTGTAAAACCCAGAAAAATAAGCAAACTTTTGTGCAAACCTCTCGGTGGTCTTGGGCAATGTTCCCATTGATGGTAAGTAAAAGCATTACGTGGGATACTTGCTTTGTGCAAGAAGTGATAACCATAGTTTTGGTAACAGTACATGGTGTCAAAATCAGATGTATCATCATACAATTCATTACTGGAAAATGCAGCCGATCGTTCTAAATCAGACAGCATATTATGTACAGTTTCAAAGTCCCAATCATCAAAGAAAGTACTGGAGGTGATGATATCATTCAAAGACATTTTAAACAAGTTTGGTATTTCCAAAAGTTCAGTTGGACCATATACATCATATGAAACCATATCTCAAACTATTCCCTCAGGAACTGGAACGGCTGTAATGTTCACTAAGGACAGGCCTCTTTGTTCACGATGTGATGATGCATGCAGTTTCAGGACCAATTTCATTTGTTGTACTGCGGAGCGTTCTGGGAGATAATGTCCATTCAGGAGCAGGAAAAAGACAGATACGAAAAGTAGACCAATTGCAATCCAGAGCTGTAGCCAGAGAGCAAAAAATGAAGTATTTTTCAGTCAAAGGCAGTCAAAGGTAGAAATCACGTAGCTTTTGTTTGTGGGAAACAGGAGCTGGCGGTGACTCGGGTTCACTTGGATCCAATGAGAAAGTACCAAAATCGATGAAGTAGCAGACACTGTTCGATCTATCTTTGGTAGCTCAGCAGGTTTTGTAGAACTGGCAGATGATTTGTTGCGAGACATATTCACATAGATGTCGGTATTTGGCCGAATTGAGATCTGTGTTTCATTTGTATTTTGTTGCTGTTCAATTTCAACAGGCACAAGTTCCATTCCAATGTTGGTAACTCCTTAACTTCGCAGAGTAGAATCTTCAAAGGTATTGGTCTTTCTGACTGACTTCTAGTATTGTAGGTAGAGGACATCGGCGGCAACCCAGGAGCCCACGCAGCCTGCTATTCAGTATCGGCCACATAGTGTGGTTTGACCAGATCAATGGAGACAAATCTCTTTTCTTTCTTGCCGGCAAGGGGCGGAAGAAGTACTGTTCTTGTTCCTTCAACAGCCAGGTAAGATGGCCCAAATTCTTTTTGGAAGTAAAAAACAATGTATCCTTTGATCCACCAATATTGAAAATCTTATTCACTCAAACAGCACATCCATCACTCCGACACAGTTCCTATTGCAAAAGCAGTATGCCAACTCACAAATGATAGTGAGATTATTATGTCAATTTATTAAAATCATTAAAAAAACATTTTAAAAAACATGACAAGTTAAAAACACCAAGACATTTCATCATATACAATTCATCTATCTATATATTAAATGATCACACAATAAATCAAGAGATAAAAAGGAAAGAAACAGAAATAGATAAAAAGAGAGTATCAAAAGACAATACACTTTGTCATTAAAAGACCATATTTGTGTTAAGATGGTGTTGAGGCTGAGGCCTGATATGTAGAAACCAGTCAATATCTAGTATAACAGCCCACTACATGGATTATGTAGCTAGTGCGCCGACGCGTTTCGATGGTATTTTCTGATTAGACCATCTTTGTCAAGACATTCAGTATTACTCTCTGACGATATATATGAAGAAAATCTATGATTAGAAACATAATCGTACTTTGCGGTTTGGAGTTCGCGTGTACGTTTCGGTTGGATTTGTTCCGGGTGCGTGTCGGTCACGTTAACATGAGACATTATTTAGACAAAAATACACAGAGGTACTCGTGATATAACAGCACCATTAATCTGTTGCATAAATACAATTTCTAACCAAATATAACAAATCTCACTACCCGTGTTCAAGACATTACTGCTTCAACAATCATAGTGAACACTCTCCCAGAGTCCGAGGGTAAAACATAAACACATTCATTCATTCTCTCTATAGTTCTCCCCCAAAGGTCCACAATTTTCTCTCTGACCAGTTCCCCGATCTTCGAGACCCAGACAGGTGTTGCCGGAATAGCTTTCACTACCTCAGTGGCGGTGCGTTTTACTTGGACGTTGCTTTGTAATGCCCGGAATTCATTGAGTTCCTGTAATACTGCCAAACATTCATTGATGTCAAATGCTTTTTCATCCGCCACTGTGCTGTCACAATCGAGGTCGGGTACCCACATTCTAGTCCCAAACAGGACTTCATATGGAGTACGGCCTCTCAGGGACTTCTGCGCATGTTATTAAGTGCCCTCTGGACCCCCTATAGGTGATTGACACAACTGCCACCCGAGCCTAATACCCTTGCTGTTAAGGATCGCTTTAAGTCCCGGTTTTTCCTCTCCACAATTGAATTTCCCTTGGGATGATATGGAGAGGAGCACCGCAAGACCACACCCAAACTTCCCTTAGCTTCTTTGTAAGCCCGAGAGCTAAACACAGGGCCACGGTCAGAATATAATGTGCCAATTGTGTATGTCCCTATAAAGACTCGCAAATCCTTTATAACAGTTTGAGCGTCCGCTGAGCGCTGGGGCCAAACCCACAGGAATCTAGAGCATGAATCCACTGCCATCAAGATGTACCTGTAATCCCCATCAGAATGGATGAGGCTTCAGTGTTCCAAATAGACACATGCGAGAGGTCTGTCTGATATCGTAGTGGTGTTTGTGGCGGACGTGCTACGGTGGAATCCTTCATCTGCTGACAGATGTCGCACTTAAGGACAAAGCCCTTGGTCTGCTTCGTAAGACCTGGCCACAAAAAGCTGTTTCAGAAGTGAAACTGTTGTAGTAATACCTGCATGAGCTGAACCCAGACCCTCGTTTGTAGCTAGAATTAAACCTAATCTGTGATCCATGTTTGGTATTACTCTATCCCCCCCTTTCTGGAATTTGAGCATATGGAATATTTTGTGCATCTAACTTGTAGGAGTACTTGAGGGTAAAACCTTTTGGCAAGGCTGATCTGTTGTTACGCGTAGCATTCACAGCTATCATCATCTGTCTGTCTATCCTCATGCTAGAACGAGTGATTGCAGCAATGGCAGCAGTTCTCACTGTCACCTTGGCGGCTTCATCAGCCAGTGAATTCTCTTCAACGTGCACGCCAACATGCTGATGACTCAATGTGTGAATTACATGAGTTCGTGGCATGCCTTTTTTCAGCGCTGCCACTTGTTTCCAAAGCAACTTGTGCTTTACTCTGCAACCTATGGAATCTCTAAACCCATTCTGGCTCCAATAGTGAAGATATTCATTGTATGAATGAACACAGTAAAATGAATCGCACACAATAAGTGTGGGGAATTCCTGATCTGTATTTTTCAGTGACAGTATCAAGGCTTTTAGTTCTGCCAGCTGCGCTGTGCAATCTCCTAGAGACTACGTCTGCGTATTGTTAGGACGGAACTTGCTGTCCCGCATACATCCCTTTACAATCGCACATGCTGCGCTGTATTGCTGTTTACTTCCTACGGCAGGCTGAGCAGATCCATTTGTGTTAATGATGTATTCATACTGATCTAGAGGCATTATTTCATTCGGGAGAGTATATTCTTGTTTGTACTGCAGGAATGCTTGTGTTTTTAATGTAGAATCAAACTTATGGTCTACATCTGTTGCAGTGAGAGAATTAGCCCACTGTATCCATCTTGGATGCAGTGGTTTCACATTTGGAACGCTTGCTTCGGTAACAGCCTCTAAGGTTGGTAGTGGAGACACAACAATTATTAGTTTACCCTGAGCTAGTGCACGTTTTCTCACTCCAGTAGTCTGTACCACTGTCCGTATTTTTTCTGTGGATGCAAAACGCATTTCAGCATCGGTACCATTTTGCCTTCATTGAAGGTAACGTAGGTGTAACCAGATTGACCCGCGACTACACGGATCACCAAACTTGTAGTATTTACACGTGTGTGTAAGTGTTTGGAAGCTATCATGTCAGCTTGTAAGGAACCTAGAGTTTCTGTGTGTTCCTGTGTCCAATGTCGGACTGAAAAATCTGATCTAATTAAATCGTGGAATGGTTTTACTTTTTCTTCGTAATCCAAAATGTATGTTCTGCCAAAATTTAAGAATCTTAAAATGGATTGTAAGTTTTTCAGAGTCTTTGGAGGTTGGAGCAGCTCACATTTTTCTAAAAACAATAGCTGCCAGGCTTTTCCCTTCACTTGAGAGTTCACATCCTAAACATAGGACATTGAGGTGGGCAATTTTTTATTTTTTAAAGTTAAATTTGTAACCCTCAGAGGCGAACCCCAGAATTATGTGTTCACCCTCTGCAAGTGATCCAATAATTCATCGTCTATCAGATAAATATCATCTACATAGGACAATGCCTCCTCATCAAAATTTTGAAGTAGCTCTGTTACTCTTGCTGAGAATAACCCGGGCTGTTCTTATACCCTTGGGGCAGTCTGCAGAATTAGCTATGAGAGCCGAATGCTGAAAATGCTGTGAAATATCTGCTTTCAGGCGCTACATTTTGACAAAAGAATCCATTTGAGATATCCAGTGTTGTTTTGTATTTTTTCCGCACAATGGGGCATATTCTCAAGGACTTATCGCCGAGTTAGCGGCACTTTATCGCAGCCAAAGTGGCGATAGATTTATCGCCCTATTCACAAGCTGGTGCTAACAGCCGATATCGCCAGTTTTCCTGCGATAGCAGCCGCAAAAAACATCACCACGGATGACACCGGCAACTAACGCTAATGAGATGCAGAGTAGGCGTTCCCGTGCAAAAAGCCACGACAACACCACTTTGCAACATTCTCAACGACCAGCCAGATCGGCGATAAGATCACAAAACATGCGATAAGGCGCGTTAGCAGCAGGGAATTAACACCTGCTCTTTCCTGGTATTAAGTCGGACGATAACCTGCACCAGAAATGGGAGCCCAGCCCACAGTCACACCAGAAGAACAACAGATGCCATGGAGCTACTAATCATGCAGCTCGGACACCCAAGAGGGCCACAACACCCACCGTCACCACCCCCAGGACCTCCCCCCCGGGGCCCTACCCAGGGCCCCCCCGGACAAAGATATTTTACACCAACTTTACGAAATCATGAACAAAACAATTTGCCTGATGTCGCAGAATTACAACAATTAACATTCATGTGTGGTCCGAGAAAGGAGAATCATTCATTCACCTCTGAATTTCCAAACAAATCATTTTATTCAAATTTAACTCAAAACAACTATTTGGAAGAGCCATGGCGGGTCTTTTCTGGACAATCTGTAAGTCACAGCCTGCAAGACAAAATTCAAGATGAGAAGGTGTGTCATGCGCTCATCAAAGGACAGAGAGAGAGAGAAAGAGAGAGAGAAAGAAAGGGAGAGAGAGAGAGAGTGAAAGAGAGGGAGAGAGAGAGGGAGAGAGAGAAAGAGAGGGAGAGAGAGAGACAGTGAAAGGAAGAGAGGGAGAGAGAGAGAGAAAGAGAGAGAAAGAGAGAGAGAAAGAGAAAGAAAGAGAGAGAGAGACAGTGAAAGGAAAAGAGGGAGAGAGAGAGAGAGAGAGAGAAAGAGAGAGAGAGAAAAAGAGAGGGAGAGAGAGAGAAAGAGAGGGAGAGAGAGACAGTGAAAGGAAGGCTCTTGGCACATACATGCCAACTGTTGTGTGTGTATCGCTATTGGTGCACCATAAGCCTAAGGCCTAGCCCCAAATGCAGCGCGAAAGCCACATCACATTTCCAGAATGCAAGCAGTAGTCAGACTAACATTAGGGATCAAAGCTCCTTTGTCTCAATACATAAGGCGGAAGGACATCTGCACCTCCGACCTTGGTCTTGCATGTGGCAGGCACCCCCTGAGAGAGATACCATAGCAGATGATGATGACTCCCACACTACGCACAGCGCTAAGGAAAGACCAACGTTTCCACACCCCACACACAGAAGTCCTTGCTCGAGGTACTCTTGCATGGAATGCCCTTCACACTTACGTACACAACAACCCATACGTCCAAACGTTGCACACACATACGACTCATTGCTCTGAGCTGTGGCATATCATCCACATAACTGCCACAGGTCAGAAGCGTGCCGGTTCTACGAGAGCCACCAACGCAATGGCAGAACATCCCGGGCAAATGCACAACCCCTGTCACGTGGAACTGTACCATGCACGTATACTGCATTTGTTGGGGGCACTGCCACTGGCAGTGCTGCGCATCAGTTACCGTCTGAGCTTCCGTCTTGCGTACGTCACCTGCGTCCAGCCTTGGTTCCACTGTCAATCATGCATATTCGAGTGGCCCATGGATGTCTGCCTATCCAACACAACGGTAGCTGAACTGGATTATGACTTGTGTGTGCGCCCCCTGTTGGCCCACGACCAGGAGTGTAACCGTGATACCCGTTCATGGGATGCCTTGATATTTGGCGTATGTGCTGGCAGTTGGGCATGGGAGATTGCACAAGTCCTCGTGTGCAGTGACCACATCGAAGCGCTCCCCTATTGGGCTGTGTTGCGGATTGGTGAAACGGCGTGGACGGAGCACATCTGTCCGGACCAGTTAATGGATTGGCTCGCCCTCGTGTTAGTTGAAGTCGACAATGATGTACCCTTGGAACTGATTGCCCAGGAAGCTGCGCTCGCATTCATGGACGAGTAACTACGTTCCTGCAGCCACAACTGCTTGTAACCCAGAGCACAGGTCCCAACACCTTGTTGCATCCTAGAGAAATGGTCACATATCCCACCACAACAGTGGACATGGCTGCATTCGCCTGGACTCAGAATGCATGTGCGTGCACCTACGCATGTTGACACACACCTGTGCAAGGTGAGGCAGTCCCATGGGCGGAGCTGCACAGCGTCGCTTGGCAAGGTTCCTAAATCTGACATACTGCAGGAGGGACAGTACACACATGGCAATGTAGTACTACATGTGACCTATGCAGATCCCATGGGCTGTGAGTCGTGTCCCCTGACACGGGGCAATGAGCATACGCCAAACATCACATGACTCGTCCAGCAAGGCAAGGTGGGCTGAGACCGTTGTCATCCGTAATGATTGGTGTTCAATTTTGCCTCCCCATTTCTTGCACCTCTACATGTTCCCATGCTGCCTGTTAGTGTCTGAAGCATTGGTCTGCATGTTGTGGCCCTTGTCTTGCCCGTACTGACACGCACATGCTAATAAAGTCTACGCCACTTCACTAGTGTTCAACTGTGATGAGTGTTGATTAGAATGACAAATCATGTGCCTCAATGAGCATTGTCCGTACACAGGGAGGGACTGACTGACGCATTTCACTTAGGGGTGAGTCCCTATTGCCAGCTCCACCTCTGTGAGCCAGACATTGTGGTTGGGATAGTTGCTGGTAGACCTGTGCTCTTACGTGTCTTCAGCAATGTGAGTATGGTGTTCAACTTCTTGCCATGTGGATCAATGTGATCCATCAAAACAGGCTGTGTCCACACAGTTGAGTGTGAGTAGGTATGCGAAGAGATGTTCTGTTGTCACATGTGATGGGGGACACTACTTTAGGCGTGCTACCGAATTAGAAATTTTTACACACAGCCCCATTTAATACATGGACGTGGGGCTACGTTGGGGGGTTGCGAGATTGTTGTTCATGAGCAATGAGGCCACAGCTAGTTCACACCTTCACAGTATTCTAATTGGCCATGTGGGTCAGGGTGAAACATGCGCATTGATGTCATTTCCCAGGGTGTACCTTTTTGTGCAATCAATGTCCCTACATTCATCCATCCATACTTTTATACTTGATTGAACATAGACATGACACATCTGTGTGATTTGGAATGTTTTATTCACATTCTGTTGAGTGTCGGAGCTGGAGCAGTACATGGCCATGCAAACCCCACATTACATGGTTGCCCAGTGGAGGGCCAACCAGAGTCCTTTGGGGAATGACAATTTAATCGGAAGAGGAAGAGTTCAGTCCGCAGCCTAATTACTGTGTCATTGGTAACCAGAGCAGATGTGGCAGTCCATGTCGGGGTCCAGGTGAATGTCGCAGAGTGTTTCGGGGGACAGTGGAAGGTGTTGTTCCAGGGCATGATGCAGAGGGCTGAACCAAGCAGGAACAGGCTATATGGCGGGGATGAATGCTACAACCGCCTTTCTCACACAGAGTCATTGCCGTCCACATCTTAGTCCTCTGATATGTCAGGTGTGTCAGGTGTGTGTGGTGATGTTATGGCTGCATCACTGTGTGCCACTGACACATCAGGGGTGGAGATGTGTGTGTCGAAGTACCTGCAGCAGTCATCTGGGACAGGCTCTGTGGCAGCAATGGCAAGATGAGGTTCTGCTACATCTCGCTGGTGTACAGCCGTGGCAGCCATCCTTCCAGCCTGCATCTGCTCCATGTTCTCCATTGTCCTCCACATCTGTGCCACCTCTGTGCTGTCATCGCTGGAGCCTGTCTGACTAGACAGTTCTTGTATCCGAGTAATGGCTCCAGCGAGGTCAGCTAAGGATTGTTGTAGAGCATGGAACGGACTGTGGGTGTCCGTTAGGGACTGTAAGTGGTCCCTGATGGGACTCATACACCCACGTATGGCATCAAGTTTGGCTGCCATGAGGTCGAAACCCACCCGCACTTGTTCAGCCAGCCTCCTCTGGCAGTCTAACACACGGTGTTGGAATGCCATGTGTCTTTCCGTGAGGTGCTGGGAGCCAGCCGTGGTGGTGGGTGCTTCCTGCTGTGTGGGCTGTGCAGGGGGTGGGGTCACCTCGATGCAGCTGGGCTGCCCTGCTCCTGGAGGTGGGGTGCGGAGGCTGTCCACGAGCCGTTGGAGGGTGTCGGAGCAGATGGCCAGGGGGTACTCCTCATCATCACTGAAGAGATGTGTTAATTGTCCCTCTGCAATGTAAAGGGGAGATGCAGGTTAACAGTGTGTTCCATGTATGTTGACGCATTGTACATGTTTACATACAGACTGCATGACAATGTACATTTTGACTGTTTTGGATGAGCTGGTTATTTGATGGGAGACAGTGAACATTTCGACTACATGACGGATGTGAGGTTGTACTCGTACATTATCATCTCACAGTTTCCTGCTATGCCAGATGTGATTGGCCAGTTTCTACGCACAAGCGGCACCAGTTGTGTCCTCTGTTCTGTAAGTGAAAGTGTTGCACTTTGTACCACATTGTCGTCAATGTTGATGTGCTGTGATTGCTATGTGTGTGTGCTGCATTGTGGGAGAGTCGCCCCTGCAGCTCTGATTTAGCGGCCCTTTATCCCTTTGAGACGGTGTGCCTTTGACTTGTGTGCTTTTAAGGTGCTGAGATGTTGGCGACTTGGGTCATTTGTGCTCTTGGACGGTTTTTGTACTCTTGTGCATTATTTGTCTGCAGATGTGTTGTTCACGTCAGGGGTTGTATGTGCACGTGGATGTGTCAGAGTGTGACCTGCTCCTTTGAGGATGTGATCCACGCTGGGCCACCTCCGTGTTGTGTCGTGCACCATGTCATGTATTTTGACTGGAGCCATGCTATTGGTCATGCAGTGTCACTTGCATTGTCAGTGTGGCTCACAGAGCCTCTGCTTTGCTGGATTCAGCACATGTGCATGGGTAGTTTGTGAGATTGGTGATAGGGAGGGGGGCCCCATTGTGCACATAGTGGACGGGGGCCTACTTGGTGTTTCTATGTGTGCTGCAGTGTGCCATGGGTATCAGGGACATGTTCCACAATCATTGTGGGTGTGCAGTGTGCTACTCATAATTGTGCATATGTGCCATTGTGCCCATCTCCCCCCGTCCCCCCAGTCCCTGGTCGTTACTCACCCTGTTGCTGTTGGGTCAGGTCATATCGAGCTGTGTCCTGACCCCCAACTCCTTGCACCGTCTCCACACTGATGACTGTGGCCACCATTTCCTCCATCACATCCAGCTCCTCCTGTGGCGCAGGACTCCCACCTCCAGTCGCCGTTGCTGCCTTCCGGTTGGCAGCGAGTTTCTGCTTGGTTTGACTATTCACATCATGCCAGCGCCTCTTGACCTCCTCCATTGACCTCCTCAACACTCCGACTGCATTCACGTTGTTCACGATCGACTGCCATATTTCCGTTTGTGTTGCCAATGACACAGTGGAGGTGACGAACAGTTGTTGGTAGTGTTCTATCACCTCCGTGACGATGATCCGGTTTTCCTGCGGACTGAACCCCTTCTTCCTCTTCCTCTTTTCCTTGCCCTTCCCCGACCCCGAGGTTCCTTGCTGGTCGTCTGTGGGGCTTGAGGGGTTCGCATTGTCCTCTGCACTCGGTCCGGGTGCATCCATGGTGCGAAGCAGTTTATTTTTTTTTTGTCTTTTTTTTCCCCTGCTTTTATAGTGCATTTTCCCACATGACACGTGGGAATTGCAGGCCTGTCGCTGGTTATCGCTGATTTTTTATCGCGATTTGGGGCATCGCAACTTTTTTCGCGTTTGTGTTTCGCATTTTTTCGGCGTCGCGTTAATTTTGACGCGGTCATTTGGCACGTTATCGTGTGACTATCGCATGGTGCCGCGGGGTTGTGAATACAACGTTAACACAGTGTTATTTTCCCATGATGGGCTGCGATGTGCAAAGTTGCGTTAAGCTAATTTTGCGATAATTATCACACGTTCTTGAGAATATCCCCCAATGTTATTCATTAATGCGGCACTGTGTGCATTTTGTACTGCAAATGTTTTTGTGCATGAGTTCAAATGCCTGTAGTCTAAAACTAGACGGTATGAATTATCGAGTTTCATTACGGGAAACAAAGGATTATTTATGGGAGGGGTGCAATTCTCAATAACACCTTGGTATTCAAGTTGATCTAAGATCTCCCTGAGTTGTTTCTTCGCGTCATGTTTTATTGGGTACTGCCTCTGTGGAGTTGGAGTAGTTTTAACTGGGATTTCATGGTGAGGTGACTCAGCATCCCACCCTGCATGATTGAGGTATAATGCAGGAGCTAGTGCTACCACCCACTCCTGCGCGTATGTGTCTTTTAGTGATTCTGGAATGAGGTCGGAGAAAGCAGGTAAAAAACAAAAATACTTCTTCCCCCTTTGGGCAATCCATGACGAACTCAAGTGGCCAATCTCTTTCAGCTAAAAGGATATCGTATCCAAAAGTCAGGTTCTCCCGAAAGAGACCTTTCACTTTCCTTGGTATTTCCCCCTCCATTTGGAGTGTTATTTTGTATAACTGATGTGGGACACTTACCCTAGTATCAAGTGTTTCCACCGTGATATGTTCATTCAACACTGCTGTCACCAGAAATTCCATCAGGTTCTGGCGAGCTATTGTTACTTCTGCTACACTGTCTAGCATCGTCAGAGCCCATTCCCCGTTCATTAGTTGAGTCCTCATTAGCCTGGGCATTTCTTATTTTAAGACCTGCTACCTTCTTCTTTTTTAAATTGAAGTTTACTTTTTGGTTTATCTTCTTTTTTGATAATGTAGTCTGAAGTGCGATGTGTGTCTCTTGGCTTGACTCGCTCTTCTGATCTGTGTTCTGACCGTCCTTCCCTCTCAGAGTTTTTTTATGAACCCTGAAAGGAACAAGAGGAACGTGTATCAGTATCCTGATACCTGTCAGGTTTCTTAATATTATCACGGTTTCTAAGGATATATTTCCTGTCAGAAGGCACCTGTTGAGAAGACCCACCCTGTGATTGTGATGTATTTTGCTTGTTTTTTGGTTGTTTGTTGTCCCATTTCTCTTTAGAAGAATTGGGTGCTTGCTTTGAGTGATCCTACTCAGAAGTACCCGTTAATTGTGGTTTCACTGGTCTAGCCCCCAAATTATCTCTACCCAGTGAAGCATAGCTATCTTTGATAATTTTTGGTAATTCTCGCTCCTGTTGTGCAGGAGAGCATTCCTTCAGGCGTTGGCGTGTAGCCACCGCAGCTGACCCCCCTTTTATGTTAGCTAATATAATTGTTGATAGCTGGGTAAAATTACCTATCAATTTCATCCCTAAGTCCAGGGCAGTTCTGCCCCGTACTCACCCTATATTTGTTCAATATTTCAGTATTACCGCTATTGAGGGGATACCATGTGTTCTGGTATAAACAGCAGCGAAAACTGTACCATAGGTGGTAGCCCCATTGGCAAGCACATTTTCAGTAATCTGTGCTTTTCTTGTGGGCCAGTGTGTGGAAAAGCTGCCTCAAGTTGCGCTATTTTCTGTGCTATCCAGAATGGCATTTGCTCCCATTTAGTGGGTATTCTTCCCATAATCGCGTTCAGCGTTTGTGAGGTGATTTTAGTTGCAGTCCCCTGTAGCTGACCTGCAGGAGTGATCCTTGTAAGTTGAATTGTAAGTGTACGCATCACGAACTGTGTATGATTTCTGTATAGTTTAATTATTTAGTGAAGTGGGCGTAAGTCTGCTGCAGGCAATGTATCTCTCTTTGGATGTGGTGTGTAAGCAGCTATAACCGGCCAAGTCGCTTCGTACCTGCTGAGCGGACTGAGTCTCACTTTATCTGTAGTATGGGGCAGGGCGCCTTTAAACTAATTAATATGCTCTTGGTAAGTTAACGGAACATCTATGTCCTCGTATGGACAGTATTCATCTGGTATTTCATCCGGAGTGTAGGAATGAAATGTATGTGTGCATGCATCTGCAGGAGGGAATTTAACCCAAGAATAGAACACCTCTGTCCTGTATGCCTAGTGTGCCTCAATCACGAAGGTTATGGTCCCACCCAATGATGAGACCCCCTAATCTGGTAATTTTATATTAAGTGCATTTCCGCAATTTTTTGAAATGTTAAGAGCTCCATCAAACTCTGCTTCCTCTGCACTAGTACCACTCGCACCACTCGTACCAGCGTCTCCAGTCTGAGACATTATGCAAGGAAGTATTAATGAAAAAGAGATAAGGTTTATGCATAATATAGGTAACTATAATCCTTCAAGCTTGAACAAACCTACAGCCAATACATAGGATATACCTACTGAGCTGCAGTGAATGTTTCCCTTCCCACTCCAGACATCTCTGGGTACATGTGAGTAGGGGTCTCTGAGAAAGCACGACTGAACTACTCAGATTTGACCGTTAAATAAGAACCAAACCAACGTTGGCTGTGCCATGTTGTGCAGTTCCTACAAATCTGCAGGATCTGCGCATTGTGTGGACACCCGCAGGATATGTTGGCCTAGAGACCAGCTATGTCACAGTGCCACTATCCGCCCACGACCCTTACCAAGGAACAAATAGTTTCTGGCAACCACTGAACATGACCCCTCTCGAACCCCTCAGGGATCGTGGAAACAGTACAGTACTTTTCACTCAGTCATTCGTGCTCACTTCTTCTCAGAGAGATATACAGAATAAACAATGGGGACATTTTCAATAAGCATTTATTGAACCAGCGTCAATATAGTATAAAATACGTGTGCTGCGACAACCATTAGACAGAAACAGAGATATGCGATTATAAGCACCAACAGCGTAAATAAAAGGTAGAATTCTACCATGGTGCTAAAACTGTGACTATATGCAGGCATATAGATACATGGCAGTAATCATTAGTACTCCTGAAATGCAAACCCTGACTAAGGGGCCGATTCCGATCTCGGCCGGTAGTGCTCCGAATCGGATTCGGTTTTACCGGATCCGATCCGGAGCCCTATTTTCCGACCGAGTCGTACGCGCGTCCGGGCGAGCGAGTACGATGCGTATTCGCCGACCGACTCGTCCGGGCGACCCGACCGCTCCGACCGACTCGTTCCCGGATCGTACCGCTCCGACCGACTCGCTCGGACCCGATTCGCACCGCGCAATGGAGACGTTTTCCGGCCGGGTAAGTACGATGCGCACCTCGACCGCTCCGACCGACTCGCGCCCGTCCGACTCGAACTCGCTGTCGGAGCCGTACTTTGGGGGTCCGTGTCGGACCCCTGTACGCGCGTACCCGTGCGAGCGCACACAGGGGGACCCATGGGTCCCCCTACCTGTGCGTGTACGCCGCGAGCGCTCGCGGCGTACTCGCTGTAGAGGCGCCCTTGTCCGCCTCGCACCCATTGAGGCAATGGGAGCCCGCGTACGCGTTGTACGACCGGCTCCCATTGACTTCAATGGGAGTCCGACTCGACTTGTGTCCGGTGGCATACGAATGCATCGGACTAGTTCGGTCGGACTGCACGGGTCCGATTCGGTCGGAAATCTCTCCGGGTCCGGCTCGGTCGGAGAGATTTCCGGCCCGAATCGGAATCGACCCCTAAGTGTACCTAAGTGTACCTAGCAAGTATGTAGGTGTGAAGCCAAGAATCCCCCTCGGAAAGAGCCAACCCCATTACCTGATGGGAGAGAATGAAGGACACCGTCTCGAGTTGGAGTTTCTGGGGCTTATTTACAAGGCCCTTGCGCCACTTTTGCGTCACTTTTAACATGGGAAAAGTGACGCAAAAGTGGCGCAAGGGCCTTGTAAATCTGCCCCTCTGTGTGCAGGAACTTCAGAGTCTTGTGTCGGCATGGAAGCTTCTTCTATGGTTTGTCCAGTGAATATGTGGTGCTTATATACCCAAAAGGTACCCTCAGGGGGTCTACCTATATGTGTGATGATACTGCGGGCCTGTCGTACATGGATGACGATAGCGTTGACTTTTGTACAAAGTTATTATACAGAAGATGGTAATCCTGCTGTGATACTAAGAATCCTCATGCATAATAAATGAGGCTAGTTTTCGAAGAAAACCACACATTTATTCGGCACCTAACTAGGTAAAAGTTCAGCGCCAGAACCGTTATGTAGATATGTAGAGTAAGGTAGGACAAATGTAGGTGAAAGGTTGTGCATCTACCTGGGCCTATATTGGGGTACATTGGGGCTCATTACAATTTGTAGAGTGCAGGTACACTGGACGGTTTCATGGATCTGAGGTAACATAGGCATTGCACACAACATACTGTTTAATCATATACTAGTCTGAAAAGCCAAGTCTTCAAGAGTTTTTTTAATTTAGAATAGCAGGGGGCCGACCTGATATTAGATGGGAGAGCGTTCGAAATGCAGGGGGCTAGTATGGAAAATCTGGAGCTGCCAAGTAACTTTTTTTTTAAATGAGGGAATGATGAGAAGGTTCAAGTGCATACATCTCAAATTGCAGGTGGGATTGTATTTTTTAATACGGGCTTAAATGAAAGAAGGACAACAACTGATTTAAAAAAATGCAGCCAGTCTTAAAGATGGATTGCTGTTCTACAGGCAGCCAGTGCAATTTCCTTAATATGGGGGTGATGTGACAATTACGGGGTTGTTGGTACAAAAGCCTGGCTGCCTGTTTTGTACCATTTGGAGTATGGGGTTCAAGCTCTTAGGAAGGCCCAGGAAGAGGAAGTTAGCATAGTCTATCCTTGAGATGACCAGTGCAATAATGACATGAGTAAGAGCATCAAAGGAAAGGAGTTTACCAATCTTTCTGATTTTGCAAAGTTGTAAGAAGCAAGCTGAGATTACATCCCCTAATTAGGGTTTCATAGACTGATTTGCGTCAATCAGAACTCTGAGGCTCTTAACTGACTTCTTGGGTGAGGGGGGAGCTCATTGTGACAGGCCAAAATGTAGAGTTCCACAAGTCATGTTTGATTCTAGTAAGGACAATCTCATTCTTATCAGAATTCAGTTTAAGTTTGTTATTATTCATCCAATCACGGATAAATAACATTGTATTTTTAAAAGTTGATTTGGATTCTGATGAGTAGTCGAAAGTGAAAATCAATTGCATGTCATCCGTGTAGTTGTAAACTTTAGCCTTCATCTCATTCAAGGAGTACACTAGAGTACATATATATATATATATGTAAACTGAAGAGGTAGGGGACAAGAAGGATACCTGGGGTACTCTATAGGTTAACCTGACCTTGGGAGTGCAAAAGGAAGAGAGTCTAACTAACAGAGACATGTCCTTCAGAAACAAAATAGTCCAATGCCTCAACACGGTCCACCAGAATCTCATGGTCAATCATGTCAAAGTCTGCCGAGAGATAAAGAAGTACCAGTGCCTGGTGGTATTCCTGTCAGCTACCTCGCATAGGTCGTCCATGACTGAGAGGATGACCACCTCAGTAGAGTGGGCTGGCCGAAAAACAGCTTATTGGGGTCAAGGAAGTTAGGGTCATATTACCAAGGATTTGCGATAATTATCGCAAAGCGCGCTTAGCACTGTTTTTTTTATCGCCGTCTATCGCTGGATTTCATCGCAGAGATAACGCGTTATTATCAACGCTTATCTCCAAGGCGATAAAAAATCCAGCGATAGCGCGAGAAATCCAGCGAGAAATTCACTGCGCTAATGGAAAGCTCGCTAATAGGCAGGTGAGGACTTAACCTTACAATACACCTCCCATTGACAAGATGGTTAAGTCAAGTTTTTATCAGGTGTTAAATTCCAGCGATAATGGCGGTTAGCGCGACTTTTTTTATCGCTTCGCGGGCATTGATAATAGGGGGAAGTTGTGTTTGCGACTGTTTGCAGTTGCTTTTAGTTGGGAACGCCTACTTTGCATGTCATTAGCGATAATTATCGCTGACATGCAAAGCGGCAACAAAACGGCCGCTATCGCCATTAAGCTGTCGCTAACAGCTGTTAGCGACAGCTTGCTAATAGGGCGATAAAAATATTGCCGCTTTATCGGCAAAAAGTGCCGCTAAAGTGGCGATACTGCCCTTGGTAATATGCCCCTAGGTTTCCTCCACAAAAGAGCATATACACCCATCTACGTGGGCCTCAAGCACTTTTGTCAGGTAAGGAAGCAGAGATTTGGGGAGTTTTTTAAAATAGATGGATCGTCAGGAAAGCGACTATAAACAACAAGCAGCATTTTACAAACTAGCACAAAATACAAATTACCATCATTATTCTAGAGCTGCAATAGCTTTCTATATATCAGTCCAACAATAGCCTTGGGTGCTTTTTTCTTGAAATAATATGCTGCTTGGTGGGATGAGGAAAGAGGGGGGCTATTTGGATCAGTATCCAGCAACCAATATGTCCCTTGGCCGATGACCAAATCATGCTTTTGACCTTTCAGAAAAAACCTAGTGAATACACTTAGAGAAGGGACTCACCCTCAACTATCTGCTAAACATTCTAAGAAGGCATTATCATATAATTATAGCTATGTGCCCTAATGGCACTTTGGTGACCAGACTAATGGCTTTTTCACCATGGTTGTTATTTTCACAGTTGTTGCTGTTGTATATCTATTGCATGTCAGAAAATTAAGGTACAAAATATGGACCTGCAACAATATTGACCTCACAATATTGACTAACACTATATTGTCATAAGACCATATAAGTAAGACTTACTATTTTTGACTCCACATCTACTTACCATGTTGATATACATAAGTGTCATCGAGGTAAGTTGAAGTGGAGATCGGAAAAGTAAATATTATTGTGCTAAGAGGCCACATCACAAATTATCAATTTTCACAGGGTTGCAAAGTGACTTGCTTAATGAACATTAACTAGGCATGTTGCAATTTGTGCCTTCCTATAATAAGCTGCCAATGCAGGGAAGGAGGCCTTTAAGGCACAGCAGACCTCTTTCTCTGCATTTGCTTTTTCAAAACAAGTAACTTTTTTTATTACAGACACAGGTGCTGTTTCAAAACAATGTTTGCTGTTTGACAGGGAATCGGGTGAAGCAGGCAGTGGTTTTCTCGATTACTGTGCACTCCCCTAGATGTCGCTGACAAGATTCACAAATAAAAGGTGTCACAATGGGATATCTTTCCCTATGTAAATCATTCGCCACCCCAACTCTGGGGTCAGTAACTCAGCAGTGATATTCTATCACGGCTGCAGTCACAAACCATTGATACATCCTTTCAGAATCAGAAATACATAAAATGTAATGTTAAGGCTCTGCAGGTGTTATGCCACAAAAGTTGACTTCACTTATACTTTGCTTTCACCTATAATGTAATATCTATCTATCTATCTGTCTGTCCGTCCGTCCGTCCGTCCATGCATGCATGCATGCATCCATCCATCCATCCATCCATCCATCCATCTATCTATCTATCTATCCATCCATCCATCTATCTGTCTGTCTATCCACTTACATATATATATTCATAGTCATTCGAATGTCTGAAAAATACTTTCATGATTGCTAGTACAGAAACTTTTCACACTGACTAGATGTAAGAAAACATATAATGCTTGTGCTTCTGAATGCATCGCTCTCCATGGTTAAGACATCTTAGGGGTCCACTTGGGTTATGACAGAGAGATCGCAATGGCCCATAGGCATTTGGTGGCTCTCGGGCTGCTACTTGCGAAGCATCAGATTGCTATGCCCTGTGCGAAGGGGCCCCTCCCACAATCAAGGACTAGAATGTTGGCATGACATTTTTTAATACAATGTCAGATGTCTATAGTGATCTCATGCCAATTAGGAACAGACTGCACAATATTTGGGGTCCGTACCATGCATACTTGGCTGGAGTAGAGACTGATTAAGCGGAGAGTTCCTTGGTGGACACCATGCCAGGATAGGGTGTGATGGGGCTGCTTGTGAGTGGGATGGCTGTGTGGGCTACCAGTGTATACATGTGGGACAGCGACTGGGGCTGGGCCAGCAATTAGGAGTGACTGTGTGGCTTGTTGGAGAGGCGTTTTTGGCCTTCGATGGGGGTATGTGTCACACTGCATAGGGAAAGGCAGTTGGTTCATGCTGTACTTTGATGTGTTTTGTACCCTTATCATATATGGTACCCTGACCTACAACATAACATGTCTTGAAACTCACTCTTGTGTGCTTTGTATATGCAAAGCTTTACAGTGCCGAGGATCGTTCTGGGTTTTTTGTATAAAATGATATATAAAGTTGAAAAAAACAAACAGCTGTCAACAGCTGGACAGTCAACTCGTGTTTCGCCCCTTGACGGCACGGAGGCTTGAGGCTTTTTCAAGGCTTTAAATATTTGTTTGTCATACAACATGTTAAGTCCAAAGGCACATAGTTGTTTACTCAGTGTGATAAAGGGAGTGGCATACAGGTGTTCTCACTGCACTTGTTTTTTTTTTTTTAAGTTTAAAGAGAAGTTTATTGAAAACAGAAAGGAAATACATTCATTGAAATACATACGAATACAACATTGGAAAATGGAGAAGAAAAAAGCGATATCAATAAATATACAACTAAGGGGGAAGGAGGAAAAAGGAGAACTTAAGTACATATGAAATAACAATACATAAATGTCTGGCTGTAAGCATCAAAAAAGCATGAAAATAGGAATCAAAACAATAATAGTTAGCTAAGAAAACCTATGCAAGTAAAAAATGGAAACAGGGGGGTTAAAGTACTTCTTGAATTGCAGGTGAGATTGTAGAAAATCTTTTGGCAGAATCATCTAAAAACTGAGTAATTGGTGCCCAGGGTGCTTGCCGTTTCAAAACATGGGATATAGGATATATATAGGCAGTATCCAACCTCTGATTGTAACAAACTGCGTACCACCATGCTCTTAAGGACAACTGCGTAAAGTCTTTCCAATGTTTAGTCATTTGTTGGAAAGCAACTGCCAACAAAAGGTCTATTATTTGAACATTAGGTGAAACATTAGCCCACACAGTAGAGATACTTCTTAAAAACATTTAGGATACAGTAAGGAATATTAGAGCAAAATATAAGATTAATTTTATCCCATCACTGCACTTGTTTTGAAGTTTGTAACAGTGTATTGGGACACACTTGTGCTTTATTAGAGAAACCAAAAGTGTCATAATTGTACTTTTTATATACACACACATGCACAGTCTGGCGGAGTAAGGTGAGTTATCCTCATGGGGTACAGGCACCTGGGGTAACCTCTATTTGGGAAATTAGCAGATGTAGGTGTAAGTGGTAGGTATCCTAGTTAGTGGAAAAAAGTTCTTTATGGGGAAGACCTGGAGCATTTGCTGTCAGGGGGAAGGTAATTTTTCCAAAAGTAGAAATCAATTTGAAGGATTATAAATGTGGAGATATACCAGTACTGTAAAAAGTGATGCTCCGCCTCAATAGAGTCTGCTAGGGGGGAGGCGATAATTCACGAAGATTAGTCTAGCCGGATGTCAGTATCCAAGCAAAATGGGTTAGGATTGAAGGATCAAGAGCGTCACACATTGGTGTTGGGGGAGGTTCTTAAAAGGTGCTGGCTGCATGGAAGACTGGTTATTTCCCTAGCTCTGTTCAAGCATACGACGTGCACCTTTGTTAAGTGGCGGAAGGCTTCTTTCCTGTGGTCTGAATAATGGCTGTAGTCCTAGGTTTGAGTCCTATCATGATGTGTGTGGGACTAATTCTAGTTGGAACGCTGTCCTTATGTAGGGAGCTTTCCTCGCACACATTAAGTGAATGATGGGCGGAAGCCACTGCCGTGGTCCTAGAATTTGTTCATTTTGGGAAGGTCAAGGGAGCTGTCAAATGGTAAAACAATCTATCCTGGACTCAGGTTCATATGTCCGGATTTCCATCATGATGAAGAATCAGTGGCTGCCGGCACAGGTAAACGTGGTGGAGCAGTGGGGTGTGGCTGGGTGGGGGGGGAGTCGACAGATGACGGAATAGGTATAATTAAATAAATAAATAATACATTGTCTGTTTGCTTTCCTTCCCCCCTGCCGCGCCCTGCCCTGCCCCACCCCACCGCGCTTACCTGTGCCGGCCGACACTGTGAGGAATGTGGCCCATGTTTAATATTAAAAATGTAAAAAAAAATTAAAGAATACCCTTCTGGCCGGTGATATTAACGTGAGTCAAGAAATGTCGGTACGATGTGAATAATCACTTCTTTGGTGACTTAATCAAGGGGCCAGGCTGATACTGGTTGATGCTGCATGAGTTGTGGGGCGTGGTCTTTTACTGCCATTATCGCATGGTCTGCTCAAACCCATGCCGTGCAAGGTGAAGGAACCTGAGGTCAATATTGTACTGATTAATGGATTTTGTTGAATGAACACAGAATATTTATCCCTTGATCAGTGCACCTTGAGGCAAATATGAAACAATATCTAAAATCAGAGGTCGGAGGTGCCTAGTTGTGTATTCTAATAGGACAAACACAAGGAGGCGATGGACGGAGCGCTGAAACTTTTCAGACACTCACCCCCAGTCAGAGATCTGGGTTGAATCCATCATCGTTCTTTAGCTCCCTTTGCCACCTCAGTTTAGACCCAGCTATATGCAAATCAGTCTTGACCGGGTGCCTCATGGGAACAGTCCAGCCCGAACTGCCAAGCCAGGTCTTCCCTGAACTGGAAACAAGCATCCTGGGACCGGTTTCGGGGTAACAACCCTCATCAGCCAGGCTATCTTGAATCCAGTGGCAAAGTGAGCAAGGGACCCACGTCTGGGCATACCCTGCCAACTTAGGGCGAACAAAGCAAACAGAAGGAGACGATGGACGGAGCGCTGAAACTTTTCAGAAACTCACCCCCAGTTACAGATCTGGGGGTTTATATCATCGTTCTTTAGCTCACTTTGCCACCTCAGTTTAGACCCAGCTATATGCAAATCAGTCTTGACCCTGTGCCTCATGGGAACAGTCCAGCCCGAACTGCCAAGCCAGGTCTTCCCTCCACTGGAAACAAGCATCCTGGGACCGGTTTTGGGGTAACACCCCTCATCAGCCAGGCTAGCTTGAATCCAGTGGCAAAGTGAGCAAGGGACCCACGTCTGGGCATACCCTGCCGACTTAGGGCGAACAAAGCAAACACAGGGAGATGATGGATGGAGCGCTGAAACTTTTCAGACACTCACCCCCAGTCACAGATCTGGGTTGAATCCATCATCGTTCTTTAGCTCACTTTGCCACCTCAGTTTAGACCCAGCTATATGCAAATCAGTCTTGACCCTGTGCCTCATGGCAACAGTCCAGCCTGAACTGCCAAGCCAGGTCTTCCCTGAACTGAAAACAAGCATCCTGGGACCAGTTTTGGGGTAACACCCCTCATCAGCCAGGCTAGCTTGAATGCAGTGGCAAAGTGAGCAAGGGACCCACGTCTGGGCATACCCTGCCAACTTAGGGCGAGCAAAGCAAACGCAAGGAGACGATGGACGGAGCGCTGAAACTTTTCAGACACTCACCCCCAGTCACAGATCTGGGTTGAGCCCATCATCGTTCTTTAGCTCACTTTGCCACCTCAGTTTAGACCCAGCTATATGCAAATCAGTCTTGACCCTGTGCCTCACTGGAACAGTCCAGCCCGAACTGCCAAGCCAGGTCTTCCTCCAAGGGTATGCCCAGACGTGGGTCCCATGCTCACTACACCACTGGATTCAAGCTAGCCTGGCTGATGAAGGGTGATGCCCTGAAACCGGTCCCAGGAAGCTTGTTTCCGGTCCAGGGAGGACCTGGCTTGGAAGTTCGGGCTGGACTGTTCCCACAAGGAACAGGGTCAAGACTGCTTTGCATATGGCTGGGTCCAAACTGGGGTGGTGTGGTGAGCAAAAGAAGGATGGATTTAACCTAGATCCTTGTGACTGGGGGTGAATGTTTGCATTGTCCAGCATTCTGTCCATCAATTGTTTCTTTTGCGTATTCTAATAGAACGTCACAACTTCTCAAATGTATTACTTCCAATGTACATTGTTTAAATAATTTGCAAACTCCTGAAAAAGAAATCCTATTCATGTTTTTATAATGGACAAGTTAATTTGCGATAATCTTTAGACCTTATAACCATGGTCCTTGAAAGGTATCATAAGTATGTTTTGTCTTTTCTTAAAGTCTGAGTGTAAATTTACTCTAAAAGTGTAACAAAAGTGTCTCCATCAAACTAAAAGGCCTGGAGGTTATTCTCTTTTGAGTATTTTACAGTTTAGAGTAAGTTTACTACTTCTGACTATTTAAAAAATCTGAATGTTCGTTACAAATTTAGACTCAATTTACACTCAGATTTTGTGAATAGCCAAAAAGTAGTAAACTTCCTCACAACTGTAAATCAATCAAAAGTGTAACTATCTTTGTGAATCAGGCCTACTATTTTACTTTTTGTCATCTCTCCTCTTTCATGCCCTGACTTTGCCTTTATATCTCTGCCTCTCTCTCTCTTTCTTTCACACACACTCTCTTTTTCACTCACGCCCTCTCTTTCACTCACGACCCCTCTTTCACAATAATCTGACTCACTAGTACCAACAATGTAGTCAATCCGACAATGTGGTGTAAAAGGGAGAGAGAAGAATATTTTAAAACTGTACAGTTCCCCTAATGGTGTCCATCATGAGGGGGGACCATGATAGAAGAAGCGAGAAGGGCCATTAGGGCCAACCAAAGAAAGAGAACAAGCAGGAACCCCTACACCCTATAACATGCAAACAGTCTGATAACCACCCTTCTTCAACATCCAAACAAAATCCCTGGTTGTTTTGGGGTGATGTTTGTAGGTGTTTCGTGTCTTCATTTTTCATTTCTTTATGTATTCATATCAAAATTTTATAAAATGAAGTCTTTTTTATGTCCAATAATCTACATTTGAAGTTAGGTAGAGTAGGGGCTGAACTGTGGTGTACAGCACCACGTGTAATCAGTACAGCTCATGCAGAGTTGGCTTGTGATCTAGCTGACAGGAAGGAGGTTTTCCAGACACGTCTGCAACCTTCAAGTCCAGCCAGCTACTTCAGGCTGCCAAGAGCATAGAGTGATCAATAGTGCAAAACAGTATCAGAGCATCAACACAATCAGGGTCCAGACAGCAGCAACTCTTTTTTCAGATTTTAGCTTGCAGCCATTAAAAAGACTCATTAAACTGAAAGGAAGCATGAGTCATTAGAGCTTTATTTGTTGGAAAGAAAATACGTCGGACAAATTTGAAAAGTGGGAAATGAATAAGATGTCTTTTCATGTCAGCAAGGTCTAGCTACACTTTTTCCCATGGAACAGCTTCTGACAACAATGGTGCCGATTCCGATTCCGGCCGGAAATCTCTCCGACCGAGCCGGACCCGGAGAGAATTCCGACCGAATCGGACCCTAGCAGTCCGACCGGACGAGTACGATGCATTCGCATGCTATCGGACTCGATTCGGTCGGACTCCCATTGAAGTCAATGGGAGCCGGTCGTACAACGCGTACGCGGTCTCCCATTGACTCAATGGGTGCGAGGCGAACAAGGGCGCCCCCTACAGCGGGTATGCGTCCATGCGCATCGCGGCGTACATGCACTGTGTGCGACTCGCGCGCCTATGCGTACAGGGGGGTCCGACGCGGACCCCCAAAGTCTGGCTCCGACAGCTCTTTCGAGCCGGACGGTGCGAGTCGGTCGGACTGCTTGCGGCACGCATCGTACTTAGCCGGCCGGGAAACGTCTCCATAGCGCGGTGCGAGTCGTGTCCGTGCGAGTCGGTCGGAGCGTGTTGAAGCCACGTACGAGTCGGTCGGCGATTTCGCGGGAGCTTGCAGCGTACTCGCTCGGCCGGACCCGCGTACGATTCGGTCGGGAAACAGGGCTCCGAATCGGATCCGGTAAATCCGAATCCGATTCGGAGCACTACCGGCCGAGATCGGAATCGGCCCCTATGTATGTAAAACTCATATAGTCTGTGTTCAATTTTAAGACATTTATAATGCAAATTAAGTAGTACAAAAAAAGTTTTATATATTTATTTGGTGTGGTCTACTTTCTCTCTTTCCTTTTTGCCTTTAGTTTGTACCTAGTAGAATATTTAGCATGTTTAACATTTTTTTTATTATGGTTTTGAACTATTTTTTAACCAGAAAGGTGACAATAATGTTTAATGCATGAACCACTTGATGAAATTGTGTATGTCATTCTTTATTTCTAAGTCTGAACAAAGTAGAAACATCAGTATTTTGTTTATATTTTCACAGATCAGCCTAAGATGGCAGTAAAATAAGTTCTCAGAGTAGAAAACGTCATTCTTTTTCAGCTTGTCATTACTGTATGAATGTTAATTTAAGGAACTGGTATCCTTTGATCCTTCTATTTATTAATTTATAAATGCGGACATCCAGAGTTATTTTCAATGAAGAATAAGGCACATGGGGGCAGATTTACAAGCCCCTTGCGCCACTTTTGCGTCACTTTTCCCATGTTAAAAGTGACGCAAAAGTGGCGCAAGGGGCTTGTAAATCTGCCCCATGATATGGCACTGGAGCAACTTGTGTTGTTTGTGTCTCTACATTTTTTAGGTCTCGCCTAGGCAGCGCATGCGCTGTCTCGTTGAGACATGCAGTATATGCTTTACTAGGTGAGTCCCCGCCTCCTTTTTTTCTATTTGTTACTGAGTGTGTCTTTCAAAATTTACTACTTGCTATTGGCTAATAGTGTTTCAAGTCTCTCCTTTTTTCCTGTTGTGCACGCCTATGGCTATTGGCCCCTTTACTTGTATTAGTCCACTTTTTTTTGGTCTATTGTTTTGGGGAGATCTCTTTTTTTAATGTGTTTTGCTTTTTGACAGAGTTCAAATGTTTCAGCCCGTGCCCAGTGTGTTTCCCGGCATGTATATATTTTTTTTTACTTCGAGGCCAAGCGCGTGATATTGACAGACTTTGAACGTTTGATCTGTGCCGAGTGTGCTTCCCGGTAACTTCCTTTGTTGTGCAAGGTATTTACACTGAAAGTATTCAGTTTTCAAAGCTGCTGTGTTTCTAGTTTTGGCGAATGCTATTCACCTCAAAAAGCTTTAGTTTACCAACATTTTTGCAAAAATTAGTCCCCTGATATTAATCTAGCAGCTTTTCATAAAAAACTGCAATCTGCAGATGAGGGGAGGGAGCCTTCCCCGGAGCTTGTGTGTCCCCGATTACGAGGAGGCAGTGCTGAGGGCGAGGCTGTTCAACCCATCTCCTCCCTGCCTGGCCCACACTGCAGCTTCCTCCCTCTTCGCCTACATCTTTTTTTTTTCTTAAAAAATGTGAGCTTTATTAATTGGCAGCTAAGCAAGAATTGTACTTTTCTACTCCGAAGTCTGTCGTCAGTATCAAAAAATCATTAAGTCACCCTCTCGTTCTCCTGCCCGTGCTGGTTCTCTCCACTCGTAAAAGTGACCAGAGCCAGTGCAGAGGTCACAGCCACCGAGTGACTGGAACTCTCCCCAGCTCTGTTACTGTTTCCTCACCATGGTAATGGAGGGTCATAAACCTGTAGAAGTTCAAGCGGGTGCGTGTGTATTATGTGATGTGTGTGTGTGCGATGTTTGTGTAGGTGAAGTCTTGTGTGTGAGAGTGTTAGATTGTGCAAGTGTACCATGTTTTCAGTGTGCTTGTCGCAATTTGCGTGATTGCGTGTTGCATGCATGTATGCTTAAATTGGCATTTGTCATACTGTATTTGAGAAGTGAGTCAGATTGTTTATATGTGGACACTTTTTGTACTTTGACAATTGTGCATGTGGTGTCGGGCACTATACACAAGTCTATGTTTAATTATGCTAGTGACAGAATGTCAGACACTATGCATATGTGTGAAGAGTGTCCGATTGTGCATCAAAGTGTCACTGGTCTTGTGACTATTTCAGATTGTGTGCCGAGCGCCAGACCTGTGATTGATTCATCAAAACCCCAGGCGGAAAGCACTATTTTCATTTGCTAGCTATTCTGTAACATCCCATCATGGAAAACAGCTGTTCTGGTTACAGTTTATTTAAAAACTCAGGCTCATGTTTAATTTTAACACACTTTAAAAACCTTTGTGTTGTTTACTTGTGGTGTCATACCACGCTAGACCCTCTTTTCACGGTTGTGATGCCATTAAGGCCTCTTCCTATTCAAAGTCAGTTACTCGTCGAAACTGAAATTTTCCCTTCCATGCTTAACATTTTTGAGTATTTTCCTTTATATGAAAACGATCACATGATTCAAAGATGTAAATAACAGTTTGGTCTTAAATTATATCTGTTCAGCGTCTCAAGAATCTGCTTCTTTATAAGTTTGTCAGGACCTTATCTCTTATGTGTCCTGACTGAGTTCTTCCTCAGTCTGGCTTAGTAATCCATTCTTGTTTGCTCTGGCTGTTTTGCATATAGCTGCTTTCCTATAGTTCGTGGGGTCTGTTGGTTATATATTCTGTGTGCACTGTTATAGGGAAATAGCTATCACTCTATAGAAGTAGCTGTCATTCAACATAACGTGCTTTGGTAATTGAGTACATGAACCAGAGATCTGTTATCTGTAAATGTTTTGTCGTCATTGATTTTCTTTCCCTGACATTTAAACGGCTTACTGTTCTGTGTGGTCTGGTTGTTTAAAAGTATGTCAAAAACTGAATCTCGCATTTAGAAAATGCCTGTCTACCCGGGGAGAAACAGCGCCACAGAGCTTTGGGAGCCTTAGGGTCCCCGAATAAAGTATAGCTGTTTGTGAATTGCCTCAAATAACCTACTCTTTTGTGCATGTGTCCTTTAATTAGATGTCAATGGGTCTTTTATTTATGTTTTCATTGTTAAAAACATAAATAAAAGGCATTATCATTTACAATGCCAATAGCTTAAACTAAAAAATGCGAGACCTATTTGCATTGCAAATGCTTGTTTAACCTGCCCTCAAGGTGTTTGAACTATATTCATCTTTTGAACGCTTTTAGAGTAATGTTCGACTGAGATCAGTAGCAAGCACCTGGAGACCCTCCGGGTGACAAGCAGCCCTCTACTGTAGTGTAGCTCCTATTTCCCTAATAGGCTCTGCGCATTGGAATCATATATCCTATAGGTTTGACATAGGACTAAGGTCAGTATGTCCCTATCGAGTATATTAAACTTAATTACTTGTGCCAGCTAGCTCAGAGGCCACTAGAAACTCCTTGATGACAAGAAGGGAGTAGTTTCTGGCAGCCGCAAAACATGACCACTTTGTTTCCCTTTAGAATCAGAACGTGTCCCAGAGTCGTGTAAACAATAGATAACTATTTCACTCAGCTCAATCGTGCATGCTTAGTTTTCCTCAAAGTTACACAGAAAGAACAGACGGGCGTTTCAATAAAGGATTTATTGAACAGTCTTGATTCTGGTGTAAGTAAAATGTGCTGTTACGATCACAAGACTGTATGCGAGATAAATAATGTACAGTGTGAGCAGTAGAAATAAATAATACTGCAATAGCATTATCTTTGTAGCATATATGCATTTATATAAATAACATAGACTAAAAATGCGAGTACTCATACGATGCGTTTCTAACCTGGTTCTACCCCAATGTACCTAACCTGACCTAGGTATAGGGAGAGGTATGAAGTAGGTGAAGTATTCCTTACTATGGTATACTAAGAGTATGTTAAGTCTAGTATGCCTAGTATGCCTAGTATGCCAAGAGTCCCTCTAGGTTCTAGTCAGCTCCATACCTGAAGAATGAGAGAGGTAGGAATCTCTTTGCCAGACTTGAACTCCAACACCCCGCAAGGGAAGTCAGATCACTGGAAGCTGGACTCTCTGCGTGCAGGGATGACAGCGTCTTCTCAGTGCGTCAGGCCGGGAAATGGGCTCCTCTGAAGTCGAGGTCTCCTCTGATTTACAGGGGCTAGGGAAGGTATATTTATACCTGAGAATTACCTCAGAATGTTAGCATCGACGTGAGTCGGACAGCGGAAGACGTCATGAATGAACCCCTAAGGAATAATGGTTCATGCATAATATATGAGTCCTTGAAGAAATCAATAGTCCTGGGCTAGGGAAACTCCTGCAGCCTAAGGGTCTGTTCTTCACGAACTCGTTGTGACGTTAGGGTGGACGGATGTCGGAGACCATGCCTGTATTTGGAGTGCACGGTTTAATGCCTAAATAAGGACTGGGATTTTATGCCTATATAAGGGCAGGGCGAATTGTGCCTATATAAGGACATGATTCTGGAAAGCCCGTTTATGGACACCCTAAGAGGAATACAACACCCACTCCACTTTCGTGTACGATAATACTAAAATGCTAAACATTTAAAATGCTAAACATTAATTGGAGTACCGCATATTTTAAAAAATATTTCTTAAAAGCATTAAAAAACATAGTAAAAATGCAAAAAGGTACTGTACATATTAAGCAAAGCTTATCATTTCAGGCATAAAGTTCGAAAATAAATGCAATTGGAATGAAATAAGCAGTAATATTTACATGTGACAAAAATGATCGATAAGTTGTTCAAAAATCAAAGTCATTTCATGTCATGAAAATTAATGAACTGTTCTAGACACACAAGATGACTAAGTGTCCGTGGAAGTACCGCAAAGTCTGTACTATAAGGCTAGTTCTACTTTAAGCAGATTGAAGTGCCATTTTCGTTCGAAAAATGGGAAAAAGTTCAATTTTGGTAGAGTTCCAAGTTTTTTGAAAATGAAGGCCAAATTGTTACTGCATCTCTGGAACACTGTATGCTGAATCAGAGTCAGTTTACGGGTCTGGTGTAAACATGAGATCATCTATTTCTATAGACAAAACATCATCCACTGTAGTTGGTGTCAGTTGGAACACCTCGTGAAGTAGATTAATTGCACAGAGATGGGAAGCATCGCTTCCAGCATAGGTTGCCGCAGCAATGTTCGTGACCGTTGTTACCTGTGTGCCTGTAGATCTTTCTCGTACCTCAGCAGCAGCCGGAAGCATCTGTGAGATCTCAATGAATGCTGACATCAGGATTGGTAGCCTCTGGGGACAACACAGAGCATGGGCCGTTATCGGGACCAGCAGAGTATCGACGTCCATTGGCGTTGCTGATGGAAATGTTAGACAGGTGTCCAACACGCATTCTTCACCGCATAGCAGGCATCGTAGAACAGGTAAGATGCAATCTTGCCAGATTGGTCTAAATGACAGGAACCACGTGGTATTCAGGTCCCGTAGACGAGTCATGCCCAATAGCTGTACTATTCGCTCACTGCACTTTCTTTCAAGGAGAGCTTTCTCCATTTCGCTCGGAGTGATGTCTGCGAATAGGCTGGCCATAGCGCAATAGCAGGAAGAGAAATAGAATTCCGGCAACAAGTGCTAGAATTAATGGTATGCCACCAAACACCGAATGTGCAAAGTTCGGGATGATTCCGAGTATTGCCTGGAAAGGTGCTAACAGACCGGAGCAGATGCTCTTAAATACATGTACAATTCCGGTTGTATCAGACATATTGAAGATACGTCCTATCATTTCTACAAAATGTATAGGGCAGTTTGTACGTATTAAAGTCTGTATCTCAGCCGAAGTCCTTGCTACTTGTAGATCATAGGTTTCTTTGGCCGAGGTCAAAGGCACTGTTTGCTGTAAAAGCATGGCTTTCATTCTGCTCAAAGTATCAAATCTTATAAAAGAGACGTTCAGTGAAGGCCATAGAGGCGACTCCCTGACTGTGTCTATTGGGGCAATCAATACTTGCATACAGCAAGTGACCCTGGAGTTGACCGTTACTAGATATGGGATGCCTGGCAACATGCCGCAGCAACTCTGATCATTCAACATGAGGTAACTCCCATTCGAAAATTGTCCAAACGTTGGATTAATCACAGCAGCTGGTGTACCCTGCTGATGGCAAGACAAATTTGCCACAGAACCATTACAAGCCCCGTGTAAAGAAATGTCCTGACATATAAGTGAACCGCTCAGTGCACGTTTACAGTGTGTACCGCTCAAAAACACTTCACGATCCCCACTCCAACATCTATATGTATACGGTAAATCCCAAGATGTCTTAATGTATTCCTTACCCAACCTTTCATATTTGCCTGCTTGCATTTATCTGAGGCAATACTGAAACTGAAAAGTAGTCACAGGTAATGTTATTTTGCCATGAATAAGCCATTCTGTAGCTGGTTTTTCTGCCACTGTGAATGGTAACTTTTCCAGTTTTTCAATGCTCAGCACTGTATACCTTGCTCCTCTTTGTGCCAATTCGATCTGTTTATCAGTCAGATTGTATTCTGCAAACAGAGCTGACGTGTTGATAAAACGCCAAGGCACATAGCCCGCTCGCAAAGATTGCAGCGTCCAGCTTAATAACACAATAGAACGTAATTGAGACTGACCTTGTTGTAACATCGCCAAATCTTGTTCTAGTATGTCGATAGCAGAGGATACAATGCCATCCAATGAATATATTCTGGAGGACAAAGTTGTTAACCCATTGTCGACCACAGAGAGTGTTTTCTCTAAATGAATACGATCAAGTTCACGTATCCATTCTGCGGCCTCCATCTGTGACACTTTCCATGCTTCATTATAGGCAGCATAAATGCCGGCATATATGAAACGTTTTTGACGCGGTTTTCTTGGTCCAAGCAAGAATTCCCTAAGATCTGCGTCCTTTTTAAGTAAGGATAAGTGTTGTTTCACATCCTGTAGTGTAGACTTATGCAGCCAATCGAGGCATAATTTTCCTACACTGTATGTTGTTACTACCCCCGGATGTTGTCTTTGGATGTATCTTGGGTCTGGTCTATTAACAGTAAAGCCCTGAGTTTTATTCAGGAATCTTTCCTGACAGTTATTCGTGTCTGTGGGCCAGATCAACCATTTTTTCCAATCAGGATTAGATCTGTTGAGTTGTAGTATATTGTCAACTGTCACCACTGCTTGTGTATCGTTATCACTTGCAGGCGTTGGTACAGAAGGTGTTTTTATCTCTTTGATCTTGGCTAATCCAAGACAAGATGTTTGTTGGACGGTTTCATTCAAAAACATTATTTGTTCAGGGATGATACAGGCTCTAAATAAAGCTTCTATACCCTGTACTTGCCAATCTTTAGTACCCCACACGGTTTTTGTGTCTATTGTGTCTCTCCATAAGTCGAAACCCTGTCTAGACAGGTGGGCAATAAATGCTGCAGAGTAAATCTGTTTTGTATTAGTTAACATAATTTTCAGTCCTGTCTTGTTTACATTTCTAAAGAAAAATGTTTCTGGGTCAGATGTATTGTAACCTGAAAAATATGGAAACTTACTAGCAAATGTTTTTGAACTACCTTTTGGTGGTGTAGGACAATGTTCCCATTGGTTAAACATAAACACATTTCTTGGATATGCAGATTTATGCAAATAATGATGACCATGGTGGTTATAACAATACAGTTGTTCATAGTCTGATGAACCCTCTAAATATTCATTTTTAGAAAATGCAGCAGATTTTTCTGGGTCAAACATTATGTCATTAACAGTCTCAAAGTCCCAATCATCTGAATAGGTACTGGACGTAATTAGATCACTTAGTGAAATTTTAAATTAATGTGGAATGTTCAATTGTTCCGTCGGGCCAAAAATATCAAAATCTGTTTTGTCCCACACTATACCATCCTGTATAGGAACGGCTGTGATGTTCACTGATGACAAGTCTCTTGCTTCACGATGGGAAGATTTATGAGGTTTCAAAAGTACGTTCACATCATTTCCTTCAGTGTTCACATGGATGTATCTGCCACTTATAAGCACGCTCACAGTTGTAACCAAAGCTAGCCAGAGCAGGAAAACAAAAAGTCCAGATATAATCCAGAGTTCAATCCATGGAGAAACCAGATAAGTCTTTTTCAAAAAGTGAAGAAAGTCTTGTACTTGCTGCTTGAGTTTGAATGATGCTGGCGTCGTTTCAGGTTCACTTGGATCTTCTGAGAACGTATCAAAGTTAATGAAATAGCCAGAAGCAGTTCTGTCAATTGTTGGAATTGCATCAGGATTTGTAGAAATCGCTGGAACCAGTTGATCACTTGCTACATTGGTGTAGACAGGTGTATTTGGACGAACTGTTACTTGGTTTTCAAGAGGGATGAGTTCCATAGCGTTGTTGCTTAGTCCTTCATCTGTTACAGCTGAAGTCTCGATTGTTATCAGTCTTTCAGTCTGTACCTCTTGGATAGTAGCGAGAGGAGTGCGTCTGCTACTAGGTCGGAGTCCACGAGGCCTACTGTTTAGTATCGGCCACATACTGTGGTTTGATGAGGTCGATGGACACAAATCTTTTCTCCTTTCTTCCAGCAAGGGGCGGCAGAAATACTGTTCTTGTTCCTTGAACTGCTAGGACAGGTACTGGTTGTCTGTAAGAAGGTCCAAATTCCTTCTTGTCCGCAATCTTCTCTCTGACTAGATCCCCAACTTTTGGAATCCAGACAGGCCTTGCTGGGACCGCCGGTTTTTCCCCAGTGGTGGTTGGCTGCAGGAATACGTTGCTTTGTTTCGTTCTTAATTCATTCAGATCCTGTAAAACAGCCAAACGATCTTTGATATCAAATGGTTTACTTTCCACCACTGTGCCTATGTGTTCAAGGTCTGGTACCCACATTCTTGTCCCAAATAGGACCTCATATGGAGTGACCCCCCCTAGAGAACTTCTTGGCAGGTTGTTCAATGAGCGTTGGACCCCATTAAGGTGTTTGACCCACCCATCACCCGAACCTAATACCCTAGCTGTTATAGACTGCTTTATGTCCCGGTTTTTCCTTTCCACAACCGAATTTCCCTCAGGATGGAATGGAGAGGAGTACCGCAATGCAACGCCCAGACTGGCCATGGCTTCTTTGTAAGCCCGAGAGCTAAATGCAGGACCCTGGTCAGAATGTAGCGTGCCTATTGCGTATGTGCCGATAAAGACTCGCAAATCTTTTATAACAGTTCGAGCGTCAGCCGGCGCTGTGGCCATATCCATAGGAACCTAGAGAATGAATCCACTGCAACCATGATATATTTATAGTTACCGTCCCTTTGCAAGGGCCCGCAGTGGTCCAGGTAAACACAAGCTAATGGTTTGTCTGAAATTAACAGGGGTGTCTGCGCAGGACGTTTCACTGTTGAGACTTTCATCTGTTGGCAAATATCACATTCTAAAACATAGTTTTTAGTTTGTTTCCGAATGCCAGGCCACCAATATCTTTGCTTAAGTAAAGATACTGTCGCAGAAACACCTGCATGGGCAGAAGCTATCCCTTCGTGTGCTGCTAGGATTAGTCCTAATCTGCGTTCCTTGTTTGGAATTACCCTATCCCCCACTCCAGGGATTCGAGCAAAGGAACGTTGTTCGCATCAATTACATAAGAGTACTTGAGTGGAAACTTTTTGGTAGCGCTGCACTGCTGCCCTTGCTTGAAGCATTGACAGCCAACATTATCTCACCGTCTATTTTCGTTTTTGAACGAGTGATCGCAGCTACGGAAGCCGCCTGAACAGCCCCCTTAGCGGCTTCATCAGCCAATGAATTCCCTGCAACGTGAACGCCATCACGTTGATGACTCAGTGTGTGGATCACGTGAGCCTTTGGTAGTTCGTTTTTCAACTGAACTACTTGTTCCCAAAGCATTTTATGCTTTATTGTGCCACCTTTCGCATCTTTGAAACCATTTTCAAGCCAGTTTTGTATATATTCATTATACGACTGAACACAGTAAAAGGAATCGCACACTATTAGTGTGGGGAATTCTCGATCTGTACTTTCAAGTGCCAGTTTGAATGCTTGTAGTTCAGCTTGCTGAGCTGTACAATCTCCTAGAGATTGAGTTTTTGTGACCATAGGTCTGAAGATGCCATTTCGCATGCGACCTTTAACGATTGCACACGCTGCACTGTAAGCTTGCTTACTCCCTGTTGCGGGTTGTGCGGATCCGTCAGTGTAAATTATGAATTCGTACTGATCGAGAGGCAGAATTTCAGTAGGCAGAGGACATTCTTGTTCATATTGCAGGAATGCTTGTGTTTTTAAATCTGGATCAAAAACATATTCAACATCTGTTGCAGCAAGAGAATTAACCCATTGTATCCATCTTGGATGTAATGCTTTAGCATTTGGAATGCTTGCTTTTGTGACCACTTCTAAAGCCGGTACTGGGGTTATGACAATAATGCGTTTCCTTTGGGCTAAGGCTCTTTCTTTTGCTACAGCGGTTTGAACTGCTGTTAGAATTTTTTCAGTTGAACTGAAGCGCATTTCCGCTTGTGTAACAAATGAGTTTTGTATGCGATTGGTATTTTCTCACCCTCATTGAAGGTTAAGTAGGTGAATCCGCATTGACCCGAAATTATTCGGATCACCAAATTTCGTTGACTTACACGTGTTTGTAAGTGATTTGTTGCTAACATGTTAGCCTGGAGTGAACGCAAGATTTCTGTGTGTTCCTGTGTCTATTTTTTGATTGAAAAATCAGGTTTGATTAATGCGTAGAGAGGTTTAACCCTTTCTGCGTAATTTAGAATGTATGTTCTTCCAAAATTTAGGAAACCCAGGATGGATTGTAAGTTTCTAGCGTTTTTGGAGGTTGGAGCAGCGCACATTTTTCTAGAAAGTTAGCTGCCAAGCTCTTGCCTTCACTTGAAAGCTCATATCCTAAAAACAGGACATTGAGATGGGCAATTCGGGACTTTTTAAAGTTGAACTTGTAGCCCTCAGAGGCGAAACCCAGTATAATGGTGCTCACCCTGTTCAAGTGTTTGTCCAGGTCATCGTCTGTCAGATAGATGTCATCGACATAGGACAATGCCTCATTGTCATAAATTTGTAGTAACTCCCTTACCCTCGCTGAGAATAACCCTGGGCTGTTCTTGAACCCTTGTGGGAGTCGACAAAAGTGACGCTGGGTCCCCATTATGGAGAATGCTGTTAAGTACCTGCTTTCAGGTGCTATGTTTTGACAAAAGAAACCATTTGAGATGTCTAATGTTGTTTTAAATTTTTTACGCACAGTGTTATTCATTAATGCTGTGCTATGTGCATTTTGCACTGCAAAAGTTTTAGAACAAGTGTTTAGGTGTCTGTAATCCAAAACTAGACGATATGTATTGTCTGGTTTGGAGACAGGAAACAAAGGATTGTTCATTGAGGAGGTGCATGTTTCAATCACCCCTTGATATTCAAGTTGATCTAAGATCTCCCTGACCTGTTTTTTAGCTTCTTGTTTTATTGGGTACTGCCGTTGTGCAGTTGGTTAATGTTTTAGATGTATTTTATGGTGAGGTGAGTCCTCATCTCATCCTACATGATTTTTATATAATGCTGGGGCCTGGGCTACTGCCCATTTCCTGGCATATGTATATCTTAGGTGCATTGGTATATGGTTGGAGAAGGCAGGCATAATAATGTCCTCGCCGTGTGGGCACTCCCTGACAAATTGTGGTGGCCAGTCCTTTTCTGCTAGAAGTATGTCATAGCCCTTTGATAGTCTTTCCCAAAAAGTGCTTTCACCTGTCTAGGTTTATCTCCCTCCATCCGGAGTGTTATTTCATATAACTTTTGTGGAGTACTAACCCTGGTGTCTACAGTCTCAACTGTAATGTACTCATTCAAGTCCACTATCTCCATAAGTTCCTTCAGGTTCTGGCGAGCTATTGTGACTTCTGCTGCACTGTCCAGCATTGTCTGAGCCCATTCTCCGTTCTTGAGTTGTGTTCTCAGTATTCTCGGCATGTCTGACCTTCAGACCTGCTACTTTCTTTTGGAGAATTGAGGTTTTGCTTTAGTTTTTGGAGCGTGTTTTTCGTCTTTCGATTTCACGCGTTCTTCTCTATGTTCTGTTCGTCCTCTTCTTTCCGAAGTCTGTGATGAGATCTGAAAGGGACGAGAGGAACGTGTATCAGTATCTTGATGCCTGTCAGGTTTTCTCAAATTATCCCTATTCCTGAGGTTATACCTCCTTTCAGAGGGCTCCTTTTGAGGAGACCTACCTCGGGATTGAGAACGTTTCTCGTTTGAATTTTGTTTATTAGTCTCCCACTTCTTTTTAGAAGATGTAGGAGTTTGTTTAATTGAGTACTTCTCAGGACTTTCAGATAGCTTCGGCTTCACTGGTCTTCCACCCAAACTATCTCTGCCTAATTCTGCATAAGATTGTTCTATTATTCTGGGTAGCTCAGTTTGATGTTCTGTAACATCAAATTCCCTTAATCGTTGGCGGATCGCCACTGCTGCTGCCTCCCCTTTAATATTAGATAATATTATTGTTGAGACCTGGTCGAAATTTTTCAGTAATTTCATACCTAAATTTAGAGCAGGCTCTGCCCCGTGTTAATTTTGAATTTGTTTCAGGACATCTGGTATTACCGCAATTGACGGAATGCCATGTGTTTTAGTATAGATGGCAGCAAAGACTGAGCCCCAAGTGGTGCAGTCTTCCAGTTGTGGTGTGATCCCCATCGGTAAACTGATTGTCAGTATTCTGTGTTTCTCATGCGGGCTAGTATTTGGAAATACTGCTTCGATTTGAGTAATTTTTTGAGCTATCCAAAATGGAATTTGCTCACGTTTTGTGGGCATTTTACCCATGACTGCGTATAGAGTCTGTGGTGTAATTTTTAGTGTATTCCCCTGGTGAGGAGTTTGATTTGGAAGTGTTAATGGTGGTTGGACTGTGAAAGTCCGCATGACATATTGTCTGTAGATTTTTATTAATTCTTGTAGTTGAACAAGTAGGTCCTCATCTGACATTATATCCAGTTCAGGATGAGGTGTATAGCCGGCTAGAATCGGCCATGTTGCTCCTGGTCTACCTAGTGGACCGAGCCTGGTAATGTTTCTGTGATGTTTTAGGGCGCCTTTAAACCAGAGCTGATGCTCCTGGTATGTTAATGGAATTTCAATATCCTTGAAAGGAATGTATTCCTCTGGTGGATCATCTTCTTTGTAGAAGTGAAACGTGTGTTACTCGATTGGATTCAGGAAATATTACCCATGAATAGAATACCTCTGTCTGAAAGGATTCGTGTGCCTCTATCACGAAAACTGCTCTACCTCCTCTTGGTGGTAGGCCGTGTTTTATACGTTTTAGAGTGATGGCTCTTCTTAAGTTCGGATGGATGTCTATAACACCCTCCTCGGTTTCATTTATACCTGTATTGTTAAAAACTGCTGCTTGGGCTGGATCAGCCGCAGCTCCACCGTTTCCGGTGGCATTGTCAGAGTCAGGCATTTTTTTGTTTTTTGAAAAATGTAGAACAAGTTTCAAGGAAACAAAGATAAGGTGCACAATATTTTTGGAAAACTGTATCCTTCAACGTTGAGCAAACCAAACAGCTAATATATAGGGTATTGCCCTATGTAGCCGTGGTGGATACTTAACCCTGCCCACTCCAGACGTCTTTTGGAGTATATGGGTAGGGGTCTCTGAGAGAAAAAGCACGGCTGAGTTACTCAGTATCTAACGTTGAATTACCGCCTTACCAAACCGTTGGGTGCCATGTAGTGTAGCTCCTATTTCCCTAATAGGCTCTGCGCATTGGAATAATATATCCTATAGGTTTGACATAGGACTAAGGTCAGTATGTCCCTATCGAGTATATTAAACTTAATTACTTGTGCCAGCTAGCTCGGAGACCACTAGAAACTCCTTGACGACAAGAAGGGAGTAGTTTCTGGCAGCCGCAAAACATGACCACTTTGTTTCCCTTTAGAATCAGAACGTGTCCCAGAGTCGTGGAAACAATAGATAACTATTTCACTCAGCTCAATCGTGCATGCTTAGTTTTCCTCAAAGTTACACAGAAAGAACAGACGGGCGTTTCAATAAAAGATTTATTGAACAGTCTTGTTTCTGGTGTAAGTAAAATGTGCTGTTACGATCACAAGACTGTATGCGAGATAAATAATGTACCGTGTGAGCAGTAGAAATAAATAATACTGCGATAGCATTATCTTTGTAGCATATATGCATTTATATAAATAACATAGACTAAAAATGCGAGTACTCATACGATGCGTTTCTAACCTGGTTATACTCCAATGTACCTAACCTGACCTAGGTGTAGGGAGAGGTATGAAGTAGTTGAAGTATTCCTTACTATGGTATACTAAGAGTATGTTAAGTCTAGTATGCCTAGTATGCCTAGTATGCCTAGTATGCCAAGAGTCCCTCTAGGTTCTAGTCAGCTCCATACCTGAAGAATGAGAGAGGTAGGAATCTCTTTGCCAGACTCGAACTCCAACACCCCGCAAGGGAAGTCAGATCACTGGAAGCTGGACTCTCTGTGTGCAGGGATGACAGCGTCTTCTCAGTGCGTCAGGCCGGGAAACGGGCTCCTCTGAAGTCGAGGTCTCCTCTGATTTACAGGGGCTAGGGAAGGTATATTTATACCTGAGAATTACCTCAGAATGTTAGCATTGACGTGAGTCGGACAGCGGAAGAACCCCTAAGGAATAATGGTTCATGCATAATATATAAGTCCTTGAAGAAATCAATAGTCCTGGGCTAGGGAAACTCCCGCAGCCTAAGGGTCTGTTCTTCACGAACTCGTTGTGACGTTAGGGTGGACGGATGTCGGAGACCATGCCTGTATTTGGAGTGCACGGTTTAATGCCTAAATAAGGACTGGGATTTTATGCCTATATAAGGGCAGGGTGAATTGTGCCTATATAAGGACATGATTCTGGAAAGCCCGTTTATGGACACCCTAAGAGGAATACAACACTACAAATAGGACCTGATTGATTGATTGAATGTGAAGACAACAGCAAATTCCAGCATAGCCAGTAATAGACCTCTGCAATTGAGAGTAAAAGTGCTGGACTTCACATCTGTGAGATAACCACAAATGTAATAGGTAGCAATCATATCGTTCTTGTATGGTCATCCCAGATTTTTCGCCTTTTTGTCAACCATATTTTAACTATATATTTAACCAAATGCACTATACCCCTATGAAACAAGCGTAAAGTGCCTGTGCTCCTCTTTTAAATACAGTTAAATTGGCTTCCCAGATTTGCCTATAATTCCAAGGTATATGGTGTAAGACAGTGATTCTTAACATGTGGTCTGCGGACCTCTGGGGGTCCTTGACTCCTACTCAGGGGGTCTGCGACTATCCAGAAAATTAAATATTATTAGTAGTACTGGCTTTAGGGTTATACCACCACACTGGGCCTCAAGTTCAGGAGCACTTCACTTTAAAATATCATACGGGTTGCAGGCACATACTGCACAGTTCTTCGTGCCACGTGCATCAGGTGATCATAAAAATATCAAGTTTACTGTGGTGGGTAATATACTTGCTGGAAAGGTCTGAGTTTTGTGTAGAGGAAGATTTGATTCATCACAAAGAAAGAGGGTAAAACGTATAACATGCAGATCACAGATTTGTATTTTACGTAGATAACTCAGGGAGTTAATGATTTTGTCATAGAGATTTTTTTATTATTTGCATACAATACAATCCCTTTAATATGGCACAGTAATCAGCTTCAAACAGCTGAATGTAAACAAATGCATTGGCTTAGAAACTTATTGTTTTACCCCTCAATCTTTTTTTATTCTGAGGTTGCTAAAAAGGGTGCCTTTGTGTACAAATATTTTTTTATTATGGAAAGCAACCCCAACCATTGTGTTAAAGTTTATATTCCGACACTGTTTTACTCCAAGCCAAGCATTCAATGCCTACCAGTATGGATGATAAGTAACTCATACACCCTAAAGCCCTAATTTCCTAAGTATGTGTGATGTCAAATGTGCTGACAACCTATATTAGAAAATGCAGTGCTATAAAAAAAATTCAAGAAATATAGGAGAGGGGCTATGAAGAGATAATGAAATCCACAGAAAAGAGAGTCATTGTGGGAGGGCCAACAAAGATTGCCACACCAGGCGCCATCAGCGCTAAAGCCATCCCTGGATTAATAACATATATACTCATAACAAAGATAAATTGAAAATTTTAAAATGCTCTATAAATGTGAAGGAATTTGAAACTGGAGGCTAAAAATTACGTTGATGTCATTACCTTGACTCGCAGAAACAGCACAAGTACTTCAAACAGTACTATGGATTATTAGTGACCTGAAGTGAAGCACTAGCATACTCTAACAAAAAGAGAGGATATATTAATGAAAAAAAATTTAAGTGATATGGTAGAGCATGCTATGCTAGCTTTGTCTTATAGAAATAATCCCAAATTCTGAAAAGCTCCAACCTTCCCATTAAAATTATAATTTCATTTTTTACTTGTGAATTAAAGAAAATATTTCATAATTATTGTATTTGTTTGACATATACTTGTTTCTGTAGTTCTGTATTTTTGTTTTGAGGTTTGCATCCTAGAAATTGTTTAGGCAGGAGTCCCTGGCTTCCACCAGTGATTCAGAGGGGGTCCCCAGAAGTCAACATATTAAGAACCATTGGTGTAGGAAATACATCCAAGGCCTGGAAGTTAAATGCCACCTGTGGACTGCAGCACCTATGGTGCCAACCACATGATTAACATTTAAAAAATGGCTTCAGTCCTACTATGTGTAATGTGACTGCAGCAGCCTAAAAAAAGCTGTCAGCCTGCCAAAATAACTGTTTTTGACGCATGGGAAACCTTGTCTTTATTTATTATTAAATCACATTAAGTACAATTTGTCGCCCACAAGGTAATGTGCATGATATTTAAAGTGCAACATGGGCAAAATTAAAGTTCAGTTATTAGACCCCAAAGGTATTTTCACTGGCAGGCCTCTAACTGGATCTAAGAAAATATCAAAGTAACCTTGATCAATGTCAGCCTTTAATTTTAGACCGGAAATGGATAAAATAGCAATATAGTAATTCAAAGACTATTTTTCATGTTTAGTATAAATTCGATTCATTTGTGCAGTTTAATTTTAAATAAATATTTAGGGAAAGTAACTTTTAGAAAGTTACATTTTCTCTGCCTCTGATCCTGGAGGCTAGTTTGAATTAGCCTGGCAGCAGCTGCCAAACAAGTGATTGATCTTAATCATGTGTGAAAACTGCTCCCAGAGAAGAACAATGGCTCTGACCTAGTAACAAGATGGACTTGGTTTGGATCATTTGATCCCTATCAGCCCTGGAAGGACACTTGGGGTAAACCCAGGAACTTTATTTCCTTGAAAGAAGTGATGTCTGTCCATTCAGAGTTTAAGATGTGACTGTAAGAAAATCCCAAAAGAAGGGGAAGCCTTTGTCCCCCAGGCCTACACTAGCCAGGCTGTCTTTGCGCCCCATGGGAGGTAAGCTACTTCCAGAACTGATTTGGAGGGACTACCAAGAAGGCGACTGCTCATTTTCCTGGCCACACCAGTGGATCATCACACAACCTCTGGACAAGGAAGGAAGGATTTTTCCTACTTGGATTTTAAGTGTAGAGTACACTGTTGGATTGTTTGTAGGAAAGAAGAAGGACAGCCTTGCAGGAGGGTAACAAGGGACTGCATCTGGTAATCATCAGTGTCATAAGACAAGACAGGGACACTTTAATGGAAACCTAAATCCTTTTACATATATGAAGCCCACAATTAAAGAGAACTAGTAGATAGAATATGCATCTTAAAATATTTGTTTTGAAATCCCAATCTAATGCATACAAAATGAATTGTAACCACACAGACTATAAACAATAAAACAGCAAAAAGATAAATGAAAATCTCTAACATGTTTACTGTATTTCTGGCACTAACACCCTCATTTGCCACTTCTAGGCACTGTGCTAGCTTCAGCATATTAGTAAATAAGTAGTTTATCTAGAGTTTCAAAGGTAGGTCACACCCCATACCTAGTTCACAACAGAATTTATTGTTCTGTCTCAAAAGTAATCCTGCTATTTCTATCACTGAGCTGCTGTGTGTATAAAAGAACAAACACAGCCACTCATGCAGCTGGTAAAGGTCACTCACCATCTCACAGCAACTTTTGATTAAAGTGGGTGCTGAAGTCATGCCCTTCCTGCCTTGACAGTCCCGGCACAAAGATCTCCTCTCTAACCTTTAGCCCTTTATGCTCGCTTTTGTAATACTTAATCAGAGGCCTGTTAACGACTGTCAGAACAAGCAATCAATAGGAAGCAGCATAATGCCCTTTCAGCATTTTCAAATTTAAAACAAATGTTTTTGAGAGAAAGCAAAATGTAACAGGCAATCACTAACCTTTAGAAGCTCTGTTTATTTATAATAATAATAATTATATGCTTCAGCAGAAACTATTAAATAACATGAGTGTATTTGCAAACGTTTGATTATCATATTTGAAACATACAATCGAAAAATAAATTATGTTAAGAATGGGCTTACAAGTGAAATCGTATTTGTTCATTTTTTTAAATTATTTGACAAGCACAAATTTCAGTTGTGATAGAGTGTTGATGACAGGACTCTTTGTACATGGATGTGATGTGTTAAACACTACCCAATCCAGTATTTGGGAGGTCTGTTTTATCAATATCAATTAAAGCCTGATCAGGATAGTGCCACAATATTTAATGTATGTCACTTGACAATAAGCTTATATAGCTTCCTTGTATATGGTTTTCCTTACTATTAGTTACTTCTATACTTATATATATATATATGCACATACACACATATCCACACACACACACATATATATATCACTCATGACATGGTCAGTGACATCACTGATGAAATCTCAAATAACATCACTTTTTTTCAATTTTGCTGTTATTCAGTGGATCCAACATACGATTTCACAGGAAAATTGACCCCACAAAAAATGTGGGGCCCTCCACCAGTCCCAGGAGGTCAGGGTATTCCTACCCTGCTCCCCCTTTCTTTATTTTTTATGTTTTTTGTGAGACTCAAGTCGAGTCCTGAGATGACTGTCAACACTTCCTGGTTGTAGTGTTGGCAGCCGATCAGATTTCAACATGGGGACAGCTGGATCTGCAGAGGATCCGCTACCTATATATACAAATGTGGATTTCCCATAGTATTTCCAAAACTACTGAACAGATTTACACCAAATCCCAAAAAGCATGATTTGTGGATCAATAGGTAGCTTTCTGCCAAATTTGGTGTAATTCCGTCCAGCCGTTATGGCGGTAGTCGTGTCTAAATGTTCTATGGGAATTAATATGGGAACCCCTCTTTTTCTCGGCCCCTGCTACACAAAACACCGTGAAACATTTCAGACGGTATCTGAAGTAATGGGCAAATATTTTGTGAAAATTTGATGAAGATTTATTAACCGGAGCCAAAGATATAGGCAACTTAATATAACCTTTTTGATAGAAACCAGGTCCTAACTATAACTAAAATTATTGGGCCCGATTTACAAAAGTAATCTGAGACAAAATCCTAACTTTACGACTTTCGATATTCACAAAAGGCATTTATGAGTAGTAAAGTTAGGATTCCTAACTTTACTACTCCTAAACTGAGACAAAATTCGAACTTTACGACTTTCGGTATTCACAAAAGGCATTTAGGAGTAGTAAAGTTAGGATTCCTAACTTTACTACTCCTAAATGCCCTTTGTGAATTCCGAAAGTCGTAAAGTTAGGATTTTGTCTCAGATTACTTTTATGAATCGGGCCAATTTTTAAAAAAATTTTTTTTTACAAAAACCACAAAGGTTACAGGGATGTTATAGTTAGCTTCAGATATTACACATACAAAACCATAGAAATTCTGCAGATATAATTATAGTTATCTCAAGCTTGAGGATCCCATCCCCCAGGGCCCGGCACATTTTGTGGGGGAGGACGGCACGTGTCCCCCTCCCTGGGCTGATTTTGGCCTTGGATCCCCCATCCCTCTGAGCCCAGTGCATTATTTTTTAGGGCAGGGGATATGTGTCCCCCTTCCACAAGCCAGTTTTGGCCTGGGGGGTCCTATACCCTGGGGCCCACCACTATAGTTATGAAGTAGGGGGGCACGTAGTACCTTCCGCAGGTGGATTTCGGCCTTGGGGACCTCGTCCCCTGGAGCCACGCAAACAAAGTGTGGGTGCTCTGGTGCCCACTGAGGGAACCCACCACATCCTTGTTAGGGGCAGCTAGCTCTCCACATCTGTCGGGAGCCAGCATTGCTCCCGCCCACAGGAAGCAGCTTAAACTGCTGCTCCCTGTGTGCGGGAGAAATATTCGGATCAGTTTTCCTGCCTGCATCACTATAGGCGGATCACTGACATAACACCGACACTCAAAATATCGATCTACAAAATTATCGACACACAAATATCTATAACATAAATATCGATATTCTATACTTATTTAAAAAAATACTCAAATATCGACACAAAATTATCGACACACATTAACATCAATATAACTAATATCGATCAAAAAAATATCGTAATAACTAATATCGATATCATTAAATAAACATACAAAATGACACAAATATCGAAAACAAAAATATAGATCACACTAATATCGCCCCAAAAAAATATTGACACCTTAAAAATATTTTTTATAACATCATATATAACCAAAATAATATAAATAATATCACAAACACACACAACTCCTTAAATAAATAAACACTAAATACATTTTAATTCAAAAAAATAACTAACATATTTAAACTCAACAAATATATTATACTTACACACACTATATATCCTACAGCTAAAATAACCCAATAAGATTGAAAGCACAATTAAACAAACACTATATAAACCAAAGAAAATGTAACATTATTTTATGCTCCAATAACAAAACCAAGAATAAGGGGAATCTCTGCTGGATTGCTGCTGCAACACTGGACTTCATCATTAAAAGCTCTGAATACAACTTCAAAAAGTAAGTAAAATATCTATTTAATGTTACAACTGCATAAAATAATCGAAAAGCTCTTTTTATAATAACTAAATAATTAATGTATATTCTTTCTTAATTATATCTCCTCTACAGAAACTTGAACACGTACTCAACTACCTTCAAACATCATCCAAAAACTACCTTTCCAAAAAAGTAAGTATAAATCTCAATTATATTATTAAAACAAGTAAAATTCCCAACCCTAATCGCCCACTAACCACACAAACTCCAAAATGAAATAAATGCTGTTAAACACATTTATTAACATTTACATTTTTCTTCTGCAGGAAATCAAAATAAACACTAAAGGCAAGCACCAACAGAAACACCTCAGCGTCAAACAAAGGTCAACATATTCAAACATGTAAGTATAATGTTATATATAAAAACCTGTATTAAAATTAAAACAATTACAATACATTTAATATTTTTTATATACATTTCTCATAGCATTTGAAACATCAGAATAAGAATAACTGACGGTGACAAATTCATAACTTCCCGGAAAGTAAAAATTGTATTATGTTATATGGGATATGTCTACACCCAGGAGAAACAGACAGGCGACAAATTTAGTTGGAAATGCAGCACATATTATTCAAATGCATGTTATGGGAGGGCTACAACTAAAGAAACTACTGTGTTACATGTTAAGGAACATAACCACCCTCCTAACATAGCAGTAATATAAGTGAGAGACGCTTTAGACACTCTGAAAGAAGCTAGCACTAGCTCTCAAAGACCTACTACTGAAATATTAAAAGATGTACTCCCCAGAGTTCCAGAACATATAACTGGCCAATTACCCTCTGTCTCAACGTTGAAAAGGCTAATAGCTAGAACAAAAAAAAGCAACTGCTGCCACCCCACCTACCCCCAAAACTTTCAGTGAAATACAAATACCACCTGAACTCACTGTAAGTCATAATGAAGAGCAATTTCTACTTTCTGACAATAAATCTAATGACAAAAGAATTATTATATATGCAACTCCCACAAACTTACTTAAACTACAGAATTGTGAGACATGGATGATAGACGGAACATTTAAAATATGTCCCAAACCATTTAACCAATAATATATTCAATCCATGGACTGTATCACTATACCAAAATCCCCTTTATATATGCCCTGTTACCAAACAAACAAACCACTACCTATGTACAACTTTTAACAAAAGTAAAGCAAGAAACTAATAATTACGACCCTCAAAAAAGTATCATGGACTTTGAACAGTCAATGATACAAGCCATCCTGAAAAACTACCCTCACACAGCAATCCAAGGTTGCTACTACCACATTAACCAATGCATTTGGAGACACCTTCAAAAATCTACGCTCAGTGTAGAATATGCAACTAATAGCAATTTTGCATATGAAATAAAAAAACTAAATACACTAGCATAGTCCCAATAACAGATGTAGCAGAACACTACAATCTCTTAATAGAAAGCCCCTACTACCAAACAAATGAACAAAAACTAAGGGGCTCATTACGATGGCGCACGGAGGCACATTTGCGGTGCTGGCGGTGGCGGAAAATGTCCTTTTCCGCACTCCATCGGTGGTCCTCGTGTCCGCCATATTACGATGGGCAAACATAGCCCATTTTCCATCCGCTGCGGAGTTACGTGAAAAGGCAGAAATTCCCGTCCGCAATGGCGGCGGAGGGAGCCAATAGTGAAACACCACCGTGCAGAATGACGTCCTGTCCGACGTACAAATCACGATGCCCCAAACAGCCCATCACACCGCAGCGGAGAATCCAGCCACCCGGAGACGGCGGAAGCACTACTGCAGAGAGCGAAACTCGAAACCTGGTCACCTCCACGCGGTCCTGACCACTATGGATCCAGCTCTTCAAGCCCTTCCGCTGCTGTACCTCATCCATTACCAGCAAATACGACATCGCCGTGGACAACACTGCAGGTACGCAAAAACACAACTCCGCATACAACCACAACACACAACTCCTGTGCTGACATACGGTTCCTGTCCACATCAGACACTCAGGTGGGGACAGGAACATATCCCCCAGTGTACTCACACATGTCCTACCTGATAGAAACCCACACCTCCGCATCCGGGTCACCCATCAACCGCGAAATCACTGCAATGTCCTGGTCAAGTCACCGCAGCGGTGAAGACGCGGGAAAACCTGCACACAATGTAGTAGGCAGGGCCGGTGCCAGGCATGGGCAGTCTGCCCAGATTCACAGGGCTCCACCCTCACCCTTCGCACACTATGCTTCTCATACCCATATGGCACATGCTGTGTGCCCCTCCTGTGCCCCCCCTGCACAATTTATCAGCCAGGTGTAGCCAGACCTTGCACCTCACACATCAAAGGACAAGGTAGCTTGACTGGGAAGGTGGGGGTGAAGAGGAACACCCTGCACAGAAGGTCAGGGGCTGGACAACCCTCCTCCTCACACCTACCTTCCACTCATGTGAATCAAACTGAGTATAATTAAAAAATGAAGACTCACACTGCATATGAACATCCACTGAACTGTTCACACTTCCTGTCAAGTCCCACAGAAAGACCCCACACTAAGGGCCTGATTCACAGAACTAACTTACGTCAAAAACGTAAAGTTAGTACTTTTTGGTATTCACAGAATACACTTACTCATTTTGGTATTCACAGAAGGCACTTACTCATTTCGGTATTCACAGACGTTAGTAGTCCTAACTTTAGGACTCCTAAATGCCTTCTGTGAATACCGAAAGTCTTAAAGTTAGGATTTTTCACAGTTCGGAGTAGTAAAGTTAGGACTCCTAACTTTAGGACTCCTAAATGCCTTCTGTGAATACCGAAAGTCTTAAAGTTAGGATTTTTCTCAGTTTAGGAGTAGTAAAGTTAGGAGTCCTAACTTTACTGGACAGTGCTGGAAAGCCATGGAGCAAGCCACATAGCATGTGTACATCACATGCAAGAGGAGGAACATATCACACCACCCTTAGGCCCTCAAATCAGACATGGGTGGCACAGTGAGTGAAATTAAAGCACAATGACCTCTGTGCAACAACTCAGGGATACATCAATGCAAGCCATGCATAGGCACAGGAATGATAGCAAATGTCAGAATTCATACAGTGACCAGCCACACATCTGTGTCAACTTACTTGACATGTGTATGTCATCAGCACAACACACATGGCTCATTGTCACACTCCCTGACTGTCAAACACAAGTAGGACCTTCACACATATCCCTCCTCTACCCACCTCACACCTGCAACACTCAACACCTGTGAGAAACACACATAATGGTGCAAATGATGGCCTGTGAGTTCACTGACAACCAATCACACACCCTGTGGTGCATCCACAAAAATCAGACTCACACTCAGGGGTGCCTGAACCAATGCTGACACAAAACCAATAGCCAAACACAAATCTCACAAACAACATCCACAGAAGTCCAACATGCCCAGACATGTGCAGCCAAACAGTGGAAAGGCAATGTGATCCTAGACAGAACAGGAATACACAACATTGTCACTCTGGACAAATGCACAGACAACATACCCCAACACAAACAAGAATTGCATCATCAAAAAACAATCATGAACAATAAGTGGGATCAAGGGGACAAATCAGCTAACACACACATACACACCACACCAGTCATCAAGTGAACATGGTGTCATAATGTACCACAAGCATGCACATGCACAATCCTGACAAGTGACAGGCCAAAAATAGGAGGACAAACCACTATTGTGCACTCAAAACAAGTTCATGAAGATGAATCCCCATTGCTGCACAAGAAATGCATACTACACATGCAACACACATCTAAATGTATCACAATGCACAAACTACATACACACAATGTCGTGCAAATAGAACATCACACACACACATTGCACCTGTCAGCAGAAAGAGCCAACACAGGGCCAAACACTGCATACATCCACAACAACAACAACGCAACAGAGGCACATACCAATCCATCACATAGCGAACTCAACTGGACATCAGGGGGATGCACACCAAGCAAGTACAAGGCAACATATACTGACAGCACTGCATGCACACCAAGCAGTGTGTGCACAACTACAAAACCAGTAGCACACATATCTGAGTGTCACACCATGAACTCCCACAACACAAATCATCACAGCACACAGATAACATCACACTCACGAAGGATAGCAGTACCTCAGCAAACACACATACAGCTCAGCCTTCACCCACAGATGTACAACTCAGGGAAGCCCAGATGCAAACAACATGACTAGAGGACTGTGATGCTCAAACATATGCACTGCACATGAGCAACCATGACTGCAAACTATTAGAAGAAAATAACATGAAACAAATTGTGAAACTGTCCTGAGTGGCACATTGGTCCTGTACACAGATCATCCTCACACAGCATAGTGTCATACTATGAAGTGGTGGGGATGCTCACACACTGGCAAGGCATGGGGTGGAAGACATGAGATTTAAGTGGTGTGTACATCAGTAGTGGACAGGTGAGGAGTGTACAGTTCACAAACCCATAGTGGAGTAACTCACAATGTGCAGGCATCAGAAGCCCCTATAGGGGATGGTATGACTCCACATACCACATACCATACTGGAGCAAAAAATGGGTCAAGTGACAGCAATGCATGAGAATACACACAAATAATGTCAGTGTGGCTGAGCAGGTCTGCACAGTGAGCACAAACAGAAACAAGACACATGGCTGATCAACAAAACACAACACAGACTTGGCAGTCACACACTCTGCATACTCACAACTGGCAGCAACAACAAGTAGGTGTCCCCCAGGAGTGCAAGGACACACCGACACACTGCACAGTGCTCAACCTACAACTCCTACATGTGCCCACAATCTGAAGCACATGTCTGACAATTTAAACAAACAGGCACTCATTACCTGGATCATACATGTGTGTAGCTGGCATTGCAGGGGCACACACACATCAACACTACTGACAATGACAGCCCATTCACACTGTATGACTACTCAAGTTCACATATTCAAATGTACCCATGTGACTAAGAAGACAGGCCTACACAAGATGACTGCACATCAACACTGCTGTTCACACATCAAGAAAGAGCCCACAGATATGACGGACCCTGGCCACCCCGCAAGTAATCCTGTGGATAGAATTCACCTCTGTTTTGGTATTGCATCCTAACATGACATGTGTACAATTTAGCAAACCTGACCATAGAAGGATTAGGATAAGAGTAGATCATCACAAACAACCATCATTGCACCCTCAAGCCTCAGAGTCAAGAAGAACAAAAGTGCCTGTCACCTCTGGCAACCTCTGAAAAAGTAAAACAAGCAATTGGCAATGTTAAAGTGGCATACAGAGCATGTGTCACATGAAACCATACCCATACATAAAATATTTTATTTAGCAAGGACATTGACAACGCAGACAACAGGAGTAACTGTCTTTATTACATAATACCCAGATAGGCATCAAAAGTACAAAACAGCAAGGCCATTGGCCAGTACAAATTCAAAGTATGTACATGTGTGCATGAGAAACTGCACAGGGAATGGGCATCCAAAGTGACAAACAGCAAGGCCATTGGCCAGTCCATAGTTCCGGTGTGCACATGTGTGCATGAGAAACTGCACAGGGAATGGGTATCCAAAGTGACAAACAGCAAGGCCATTGGCCAGTCCATAGTTCCGGTGTGCACATGGGTGCATGAGAAACTGCACAGGGAATGGGCGAGAAACTGCACAGGGAATGGGCATCCAAAGTGACAAACAGTAAGGCCATTGGCCAGTCCATAGTTCTGGTGTGCACATGTGTGCATGAGAAACTGCACAGGGAATGGGCATTCAAAGTGACAAACAGCAAGGCCATTGGCCAGTCCATAGTTCCGGTGTGCACATGTGTACATGAGAAACTGCATAGGGAATACATAACACTGTCCACTGCCATGGGAATCACCACAGCTCCAGGGATACAGATGGGCAGTCCAGGCACCGCTGTGGGAGAGATGGTGTTGGGAGGGGGACTTTGCCTCAGATTTGGCTGTCAGTTGAACTGGGAGGTGGCTGATTGTCAGGGCCAGTTGGAGGACTGAACCTGGGAGAGAGAGGACCAGCTGAGGTAGAGGCATCAGTGACTGTGGGAGCCTGAGGGCTGCTTGGACCGGGTGGTGTGGTGGCACGGGGAGGCGGAGACATGCTGCCGTGAGACACAGTGTGTGAGGGTGAATGTTGAGGGCTGGGTCTCAACTTCTTGGGGATTCGATAGCCCACAATTGTCTTGGCCGGAGTGGGAAGTGAGGTGGGCACAACAGCCTCACTCTCCACCAAAGGTGTATCAGGTGCAGGTGGCTTTCCAAGTGGGGATTTGCTGGATCTGGTGGTACGCTTGGGCTGGCCTTGCCTTTTCCCCTCCATCCCCTGTTGTCCAGGTAAATCCCCCACTTTGCTCTCCTGTCCCAGCTTCACAGGGGTGTGGGTGGGAGTTGAGGTTGTGGGTGAATGTGCCTCAGATAAGTGTTTGTCTTGAGTCTTTGCATGCACCAGGTTCACAGCAGACAGGGCAACTGTTTGTTTGTCTGTGGGAGCAGGTGTGGGGATGTCAGTGCCCTTGGATGGGGGTGATTTGGATGAATGTGAGGTTGAGGCTTGCTTCTTGGCCTGATGCCCCTGAGTGTCATGTGATGGGCTTTTGCCTTTGTGCTCCTGTGTGCCTGTTTTGTGTTTTGGGGATGGTGTCTGTACTCGCTTGGAGTGCTGCTGTTGTGTGCTGCGTGTGGAGGACTTGGCGCCTGAGGGCTGTGGCGTGTGGGCACTCTCGTCAGGTGGTGCCACTGGCAGGGTGGTTGCTGAAGGGAGTGGAGCTGGACTGGGAGCCTGTGACAGCTGAATGGCAGCTGTCACTGTGGAGGACAAAGGCTAGACAGCCCACCCACGTCAGAATGAATGCCCTCCATGAAGGCAACTACCTGTGCCAACTTCTTGTCATGATCCTAGAAGACATTCAGGAGAGCAGCCTGACCCATACACAGCTGGTGCAAAAGGTCCACCGCCTCCACACTGAGGGCAGCAGGGGAGACAGGGGCAGGGGCAGCGGTGCCTGGGGGGAAGGAAACTCTACCCTTCCTAGGGCTGCGTGCACGGACAGCACTAGTGGTAGCAGCTCGGAGGGTGGGCACTGGACGATGTGTGGTGGAAGATGAGGCAGATTTTGAACTCCCTGTGCCCGCCAACATCGAGGAGTCACTGCTGGAGTCAGAAGATGTTGAGGTTGGTGTTTCCGGGCGGGATTCATCAAGGGCACTCCTGTCCCCCTCCGAGGCACTGGTCACATCAGTGTCAGTGAGCTCATGTGTAGCAGTCGTGCCAGAAGCTTCACCACTGGTGTCCGTCCCCTGTCCTTCCATGCCCTCTGTAGATGCTGCAATAGACAGAGACGTAGGTTCAGTATAATGCTATACTCACAAACATCATATGAAAGCAAAGCACGAAACTAGGAAATGATCCCCCCATGTTGCCCACCACCATGTGCAGTCTGCATGTGCAACCTTTATGCAATCCTCAGAAGATGCATGGAAACATGCACAGTTTACATGAATGACCCATGTGACGTTGACACAGCCTAATAGCTGGGCCGTGCCTCCTTGTAACCTAACATACTAATCTCTGTAAGCATAGTGCCTGTAGGTGAGATAGATATACATCTCAACATGTTGTCTCTATCACATATGGAGTCACTTTAAGGGAACAACACAGATACTGACTCCCAAATTTCCTTTTGCACTGGCCATAAGCTACTGATATCCACCATGTTGGGCTTTGAAGCACAACTACAGTTGCACATTGGTGTCAGATGTGTAGTTCTCACAAATTTTAAGTTGTGCATAGCACACATCTACAAAAGCACACTAGGATTATGCTCACTGCTGTTCACTGCTGTTCACTGCCAGGTGATGTCTATGACACCCATAATGCAGCATATGTCAGAAGGCCACATCTCATCTTGCAATGTCAAGGGTCATTGTATTAAACACATGAGAAACTACATGTAGTGAAAATGCATGAAAGCTGCACTCAACAGAGGTCACTTACAAGCCATTGCACCACACTAGAAACATCACAGAGCTCCGCACTGGCTCAGGGTTGGGATTCATGCAGTCACTCACACCCAAAGTCACCCTTCGCAGAATACTCACCCCCAACTTGCTGATGATGGGCCCTCAAACGTCCATCCAGCTCTGGCTGTGTCACTGCCAAGATGCGGGCCATTAGTGGTGTCATGCTCCTGCGCGCCACCCTGCCACTCCGAGGGAGCACCCCCAGCGTCACCTCTGCCACGTTTCTGCTCAGCTGGCAGATGTCATCCCACCTCTTGTGACAGTGTGTGTGCCGTCGGTTGGAGACACCCAGAGCCCGCACCTTGCGTGCAATGGCCCTCCATATGGCCTTACGCTTGTGGACTTTAAGCTGCAGGCATGGGAGACAAGAAGAGGAAGTTTCAGTGACACTGTTTCATGTACCACTGTGTGTCAGTACAGGAGCATGAAAAAACAGAGCACACCAAGACATAAATGTTGAGCAGAGGCCATACAGCATGACACGTAGTATACTTGCATCAAATACTTTCATAGAAACGTATACATGTATGAGGATGGACACAGTACATGGGCATCTCATACACATGCAGAGTGCCAGCACAGAAACCAATGTGAAGAAGAGCCTCATCTGTGATGCAGTATGTGAGTGAGCAAGACACACAATACATTTGTAATGATGTGTTGGGGCAGATTCACTGTGTCCAACACTACACACCCCATCAATGTCCTTGGCCAGTGAATGGCTACCTGTGTCATGGAGGTCACATTTAGGGCCATGATCTTACATTCTCACACTCTTCTCACAGGGTGTAGTCCTGTCATGTGCAATCCTCAGACCCAAGATAGCTCATTGAGAAATAGGGTGGCAGACAACACATATGTTTCACTCTGTCCATTTACTGATGGGTCCTTGTCAAATTGGGCAAATTCTGTGCAGGCCATGGGGACTCGCACTGAGGTTAAACGTGGGCCATCAGAACAATCACATGCATGTACAATATGAGAGGGCAAACAGTACCTACACATGCGAGTCAGTACACATAATGAAAACAATGGAAGGCTGATATCACCAAATTACATTTATCTGATGCGTCATAGGTGAATTACCACCAAAAGTGTTACACTCAGGCATTGTACTCTTGTGCATAATGCACACATATCCATGGGGGCAATATGAAACATGTACACCCATTCTTTATTACCCTCTGGAAGACATACCTTTGCAATGTAACAAATGAGCATGTGAAAACCTCGTGGACTATGTCATCACATAGCCCAGGCAATGTTTTTTCAGACTTCGACTGTGCAAACCAGCAGTGACAGTGTGGCTGCAAAAACACTGCATGTCGCTCCCATCCTTCAATGCAGCCATGGTTCTGAGGAAATAAGGCTACACACCCCATCGACATGAAGTCAGCATGCCAGGCAGTGTATGACTCATTTACATCACCCAGTCTCACACCTACGTTTGTATTTTACTTGCTGGAGAAAGGCTGTAGAAATGTCCATGTTGCCATCCTCCACAAATAGTCAAGTGCAATATTTCCTTGGCCATGTATGGAGCATGGTACATCAAGAATGAGGATGCATCACATTAACTTGCACACACAGGCACATACTACTGCAGAGCAATATCATGTGAGCACTGTGAGCACTCTTAAACTGTCACTCTGAAACATTTACCAGTACATCTGGAGCACCATATAGCCTCCCATACTGTGAAAGCACCTCGTCCACCAGGACCTCCAGCTCCTCTGTGGTGAAGGGACGGGCCCTGATGTTCTCAGTTCTCGCCATCACTGGGTCCAGGAGACAGGAACAGCAGCAGTTGGGGATGAAGAATAGCAGGCAGCAGTGTCTGGATGCAGTGTAAATGTGTGGCTCTCTCACAGACATATATAGCCCCCTGGGGTTGTTTCAGTGGTACTCAGCTGCTGAAATTGGTGTTCCTGGTCAGCTTTTTGCAAATTTAACCAATGACTGGCCCCGCGGTGGCGGTGCACGCCTACCGTGATTTTAAAATGTGTTATTCACTACCGCGATGGCGGTTCCCATTGGCTGGTGGGCATGGGCATTGGCGGTGTCACACCGCGGGGTCCAGGCGGTCGCTACCGCAATCGTGCATCTTTTGATAGTACCCTATGACCGTCCCCGCGGTAGCGGAGCACACCTACCGTGATTTTCAGATGTGTAATTCACTACCGCGATTGCGGTTCCCATTGGCTGGTGGGCATGGGAATTGGCGGTGTCACACCGCGGTGTCCAGGCGGTCGCTACCGCAATTGTGCATCTTTTGATAGTACCCAATGACCGGCCCGCTGTAGCAGAGCATGCCTACCGCGAATTTCAAATGTGTAATTCACTACCGCGATTGCGGTTCCCATTGGCTGGTGGGCATGGGAATTGGCGGTGTCACACCGCAGGGTCCAGGCGGTCGCTACCGCAATAGTGCATCTCTTGATAGTACCCAATGACCGGCCCCGCGGTAGCGGAGCACGCCTACTGCGATTTTCAAATGTGTAATTCACTACAGCGATTGTGGTTCCCATTGGCTGGTGGGCATGGGCATTGGTGGTGTCACACCGCGGGGTGTAGGCGGTCGCTACCGCAATCGTGCATCTTTTGATAGTACCCAATGACCGGCCCTGCGGTAGCAGAGCACGCCTACCGCGATTTTCAAATGTGTAATTCACTACTGCGATTGCGGTTCCCATTGACTGGTGGGCATGGGCATTGGCGGTGTCAAACCGCGGGGGCCAGGCGGTTGCTACCGCGAATTTTCAATTTTCAATTGGTGCCAATGACCGTGATTGCAGTGGCGGTGCACGCATACGGCACCTATGGACACATCATTCTGTAGCAATGGCAATGGCCACTTCTCATCATTGAACACTAGACACTTACAATGAATCATGCCACCTGATTGGTAAATTCAATGCTAGTGTGACATTGAACTCACAGATGACTACACATGCCATGCCAGTGCACAGGATAACATGCATTGGCATGTACTTCCTCACATGTCACATATGATATTTGTGTGCATGTACACAAATCTGTTGTGTAATGGACTCTCAAATTTGTAAACATGTCAATGTGTGAGATGGCTAATCAACCCACAGTAATGATGGCCTGACTACATAATGTGCCTATTTAACTGTGTAGATTGCTGAAATCATTTTGATAGTTGATCTGCTTACACACACTGTGCTCATTGTGTTGTAAATGTGTGCTCTGTCCGACTCACGCAAGAAGGTGTGGCAGCTACAGCAGCTACGTAGAAGCCAGCAGTGTTGCTGTTTCAAACATGTGCTGTGTCAACTACTCTCAGGGCTGGTGACACAAGATGTTGGAATGTACCATTTTCCATTCACATAGTCAGAATCTGTTTTGGGGGTACTCAGTATGTACATACTGAACACATGTACAACTACTTGAGATCAAGGTGTCTCTGCATGTGACTTGTGCTTTAAGCTGTTGTTTCAGTCCAGTCATTGTTGGCGCTGTGTCAGTCAAGACGTAAGATGTTGGACACATCTCATAGGGGAATTTAATTGACATGTGTCCACTTTCATTTTATGTAGGAAACGACCAAATGTGCATCGTCCATTCACATTGCTGGCGGACATGGAGGATGAAGACATCATACGGAAATTCCGTTTGGATCGACCTACCCTTCAAGACCTATGTGGTCAGTTGGAGCCCCATCTGAGGCCTCGCAGAACCTATCCGACTGCTTTGACACCAACAGTTAAGGTGATGGCGGCCCTGCATTTCTTTGCAACTGGTTCGTTCCAGTACACGGTGGCCAGCGCAGGTGCGATGTCTCAACCAATGTTCAGCATGGTGCTACGTGATGTCTTGTCCGCAATGATGACATACAAGGACCGCTACATCCATTTTCCCAGGAGACATGAATTGGCATCTGTGAAGGGTGATTTTGATGACCTTGGCCACATCCCTAATGTTGTGGGCGCCATTGACTGCACACATGTTGGCCTGGTTCCACCACAGGCACGTGAGCACATATACAGGAACAGGAAGCATTTCCATTCCATTAATGTGCAAGGGGTATGCCAAGCGGATATGATAATCTCCCATGTCTGTGTCAGATTTCCAGGGTCAGCACATGACTCCTACATACTGCGTAACAGCATCATACCACAGCTGATGGCAAATCTGCATACGGAGCGTGCGTGGATTGTTGGTGAGTACGCAGAGCCAAGTAGTGTGCTGTATGTGTGACATGCTGTCCTCAGCTACTGTTATATTACAAAATTGGTCTGTGTATCTCACACCTAGGTGACTCTGCATATCCCAACCAGCCTTGGTTGCTGAGCCCACTGAGGAATCCCAGGACCCCGGGTGAAGTCCGCTACAATGATGCACATGGGAGGACACGGCGTGTGGTGGAGCGTACTTTTGGTCTTCTGAAGTCCAGATTCCGGTGTCTGGACAGGAGCGGAGGTGCACTACTCTACTCTCCCCAAAAGGTGTGTCAGACCGTAGTTGCATGCTGCATGCTCCACAACCTGGCCTTGCCCTAAGAGATCCCCCTGCTCCTGGACGATGATGAGCAGCAGATGCCCCCCCTGCAAACCCACACATGTCCAGTGACGACGATAGTGGAGAGAAGGAAGGTGTCGTCCTGCTTCAACAGCTCATCAACAACAACTTCCCTTGAGTGTGAGTGACATTGTACAACAGTGACATTGTCTGCTGTCTTTGATGGTAGTGACAAGGCCTAGTAGATCTTTTTGACTGCTGCCTGTTGTTGGTTTCTGTGCTAATGGCAGATGTTCGTGGCACAGGGTAGTTATGACCAGCTACATGATGTCTATGTTGATATTGTTGCTCATTGTAATATGTGCTGGTTTGTGTACCTTGATAACTAGTGTTGTGAACTAGCTGTGATGCCATCACCTGACAAGTGAATGTCATTCTCTTGTGTCTTTCTAGGTCCCTTCACCCTGCCAATGCCTTGTCACAAGCAGAGCTTCTGGTACATTGGAATCTGAGTAGACATTGTACATACTGTGATAAACATGGAGCTGACACAAAGACATAGGTGTGTAAAGAGTGTTTATTTACAATGAGTATTTGTGACAGAAAAGTGATGTTTTACTAAATGGTGCTAAGTGAATTAATGAGTTGTCAGTGATGGTAAATGAGACAATAGAGTAGTCACCACATTGATGTAGTGACACAGTCCAACAGACACCTGCCATCAACATGGCAGTGTGGGTAAGGATAGTCAACAGAGTCAATGTCAAGGGGAACAGAGGTGCCATCATGGCTGGCTCGGCGAGTGGCGTTTGGATGGTGCTTTGCCACGTGATCCTCCCATGGTGTTTCTCGGATTGCCCCTTTTGGGTTTTGCAGGGGGGCCACTGATGCGGGCTCAGCGGTGTCTGAGGAGTCATCTTGTTGCAGCTCACCCCTCTCTGTGGCGGCAGCTGAGGTGGTGGGAGTATCATCCTGCGGGCCACTGGAGGGGGGTTGAGCTGTCTTTTGGGCTGCATGACTATCCCTCAGAACACCCACAAGCTGGCCCATGAGGTCCACAATTTGGCCCAAAAGCGTGTCCATGGACCTCAGCAGCAGGCGGCGCTCACGCACTTCTTCCGAAACCTGGCCCATGTGTCCTTGGCTTTGCTCGTGTGCCCCAAGGACTCTGGCGATGTTCGCCATGGCTTCGGTCCCAGTGTCCTCTCGAATTTGTCCCCCAGTTGCCCTCCCACCTGCTGTCCCGGACCTGTGGCGTTGGCACTCTACGCACCCGCAGACTCTCCCTGCCCTCCTTTGATTGTGTGGTAGTGTTGGTAACCACTGAGGCAGGGAGAGTGTTGCAGGCAGCACTGGTGGTGGTGGTTGAGGCCGCACAGGTCGTTGCAGCAGGGGTCAGCGCTGTTGTTGCTGAGGTGGTGGTGGTGGGGACTATGGGGGCCTGGGACGTGGTGCACCGTGGAAGTCCGGATGGGCCAGGTTCTTGCTCCTCATCGGAGTAACGTAGGGTGTCTGCATCCGAGAGTTCATGTTCCGGGGGGGTGACTGTCTCTGCAGGTCGGTGTTGTGTTCTGCAGCAGTTGCTTGTGGATCTCCTGTTGAACAGAGGTGAAATGGTCATTGAAGTGCACTCCACAAGCTTGGTGTTAGACGTTTGGATGTTACATGTGATACACCACACAGTTTACATTGAAATCACTTTGGATGGCTGCAAGGTAATGAACATCCTGACATGATGTGGAGGTACATACATTACTTGTCCATGGTGTGACATGTAAATAGATACCATGTTCCACGTACAGATTGTGTGATTACAAGGACATGTCGTCATCTAACGACTTGCGTCACATCAACTTTATGTGATGCGTCTTTTTGGTTTGCTCTGCATGGAAGACGTTTCATCTGAGCAAGAACTAGCCATTGTAATGTGATGCATACCCTTTTCATTTCATGTACTTTACTTTGGTTTTCCAATTGACCATGCATGTTTTGTGTTCATATGGGCCTTCATGCTCTGACACCATGGCACTTACACATAGCATTCAGTGCTGTGCATGATTGGGCCCTGAATTTCTTCAACATGTGACTTGGTGAGTCAAAGTTTGATTTCAGTGACTGTTATGTACGCTTAGCTGTCTGCACACTGGATGTGGCTTTTGGATCTATGCCAAGTTGGGTGACATGTGAGGGGTGGCGTGGTCATATGGCTCCATGCTTTTTAAGAGGAATGGCAGGGTGCATGCACTGTCTACCTACCTCTTCTGTGACACAGTGGAGGCAAATTGCTGCCACGTGGTAATGAGTGGGAGGGGTGTACCTTCCTGCTGGTCTGTGGGACAAGGGGGAATGTCAGGAGTTGTAGTGCTGGCTTCCCACCCACAAACACCCCTCCCTGTTAAGATGGCTACCTACCTGTAAGTTTGAGTTGATCAATGCAATGGCTGCCACATGGTTGTGGGTGGGGGGAGTGCTCTATCCTGCTGAGCTGTGGGGCAAGGGGACCTGGTGGGAGTTGTAGTGCTGGCTGCCTGTACACATGCCCCTCTGGGAATGTTGCTTGCTACCTTTGGGGTGATTCACAGGGAGTAAATGTTAGATCTGTGAGACATGTGTTGGGAAGAGTGTGGTGCACATGAGTGCATTTGGGCCTAGGAAGTGTAGCTCTGTAGTTGTGAAAGACAGTACATAGCAGTGTAATGGGAGACATTTTGTGTAACTTACCAGCCTCCACTCCCCCGGGTATTCTGTGAGACTCTCTGGATTCAGTATGGTAAGCACCTTCTCCTCCCATTAGTTGAATGTTAGTGGTGGAATGGGAGGGCCACCGCCAGTCCTCTGAGCCAGCTCATGGTTCTTGTTGGCACGCTCTTTCACCCTAGTCTTGAGGTCATGCCACCTCCTCCTGATGTCCTTCAGGGTGCACGAGGTGGTCCCTACTGCATTGACTTTGTTGACTATCCTTGCCCACATTTGATTTTTGGTGGCCAGTGGTGTCTGTTGGACCATGCTTCCAAACAAATGTGGTTCTACTCTGATTACCTCATCTACCATCACTGACAACTCATTGTCAGTGAATTTGGGCATCTTCTTCTGTGACATGGTGTGTGATGTGCAAATGTGTGAAAAGTGCAGTTGTGAAGGTGGTGGTGGTGATGTGTGTGGTGTGTGTGTGGTTGTGAGGGTCAGATGTGTGCAGATTTGCCTCTCCTTTGTGCTGTGGGGTTGGGCCCTTCAGTTGTGGAGTTGTGCAAAGGATTCTGGTCAGGGATGGGGCTGGTTGTATACTCAGCTATGTGGGTGGGTCAAAATCGAGTATTCATGTCAGGTGTGTTGTGCGGGTTGACCTGGGAGTTGTATTTTTTACTTGCCATGGGGATGTGTCATTGGGGTGTGTTAGGTGTTTTTTGGGGCTGAGCCAGATTAATGGCCACACTTGGTAGCTTTGTTGTGTGGTTGCTTTCGACCGTCATTACTCCTCCGGAGCGACGGCGGCGGTCGGAATACAACAGCCCTTCCACTGGCTCTCCCATTCAATTGTTGCGATCGCGGCGGTCGGAAACAACTGATCGTTCTGCTGTCACTGCAATCGTATCCTAATTTCAAGTGCGGTCAATCCGCTGGTCGTGCGGCGGTTTTGGCTCTTTCCGCTGCAAATCCGATCGCCGCCGACCGATTTTGACCTGCTCCGGACGTTCCCGGCGGGGTTTCGTTGAATCGGTCCGCCGCGGTCGGATTTTTCTGGCGGTTCTTCCTAATCTGACCGCTGGTTTTCCAGCGGTACATGCGGACGGTTAATTTCCGCTACCACAGCGGTCTGAATGGTTTTCCATCTGCCATCGTAATGACCCCCTAAGTCCCCTACTCGACTATTTCGAGGACACCTGAGTTGGAAGGCTACACAGATATGGACACAGGAGACAGCCCAAATACCACATATCATGGTGGAATGTATATAACAGTACCCTAAACAAAGAAGCAAAAAATAATAACGCTGTGGAAGGATGGCATAATGCTTTCCAAGCCACAACAGGCAGAACCCAGTCAACCCTACATAAATTACTACAATCCTTCCAAAAGGAACAAAGCTACCAACAACTAAGGGGCCGATTCCGATCTCGGCCGGAAGCGCACCTAACACTATTCGTCCGGAAAAAAAACAAGCCGAACGCGTGTTTCCCAACCGATTCAAACAGTCGTCCGAACGAGCAAGTACGATGCGCATAACTGCTCAGATTCCGACCCAGCCGTACGTACCCATTCCAGCTCCTGTTCCCCGCCCGAGCCGGATCCGTAAACGCCGATTCGAGTCGCACGGAAGTAAATATACAGCACCTTCCGGCCGGACTAGTACGATGCGCCTTCCGTACGCGCCGAACCCGTCGCTACGTCCGGCACGTCAGAGCATCCGGGAGAGCTGCACATAAGCTCCGATTCTCGCCACAAGATGATCCACGGCTACGAGACGAACACGCCAGCGACGAGTACGAGTCGAAGCCACGAGAAACCCGAACGAGACGACCCAACCATGAATCCCATCGCGCAGGTCCTACCAATACTCTACATCTATTACAGGAACCGGTACGGACGCGTACGGCGCAGACGGTAAGCCAGACACCCACTACACAAACAAACGACACGTACCCGACATATGTCACACACACATAGGGATGCAGAAATGACGTACACTAGCAACAGCCGAACCATAGGGGCGGGATGGCTATCACCAATGCCATACACACCCATAGGGGCCTGATGGCTACCACTACCACCACCCCTACTCATGTGGGCCTGGATGCCTGTCACTACTACCATCCCCACTCATAGGGGGATGGATACTTACCACTACCACCACCCCTACTCATGGGGGCCTGGATGCCTACCACTACCACCACCCCTACTCATGGGGGCCTGGATGCCTGTCACTACTACCATCCCCACTCATAGGGGGATGGATGCCTACCACTACCACCACCCCTACTCATAGGGGCCTGGATGCCTACCACTACCACCACCCCTACTCATGTGGGCCTGGATGCCTACCACTACCACCACCCCTACTCATGTGGGCCTGGATGCCTGTCACTACTACCATCCCCACTCATAGGGGGATGGATGCCTACCACTACCACCACCTCTACTCATGTGGGCCTGGATGCCTACCACTACCACCACCCCTACTCATGGGGGCCTGGATGCCTGTCACTACTACCATCCCCACTCATAGGGGGATGGATGCCTGTCACTACTACCATCCCCACTCCTAGGGGGATGGATGCCTACCACTACCACCACCCCTACTCATGTGGGCCTGGATGCCTGTCACTACTACCATCCCCACTCATAGGGGGATGGATGCCTACCACTAACACAACCCCTACTCATGGGGGCCTGGATGCCTGTCACTACTACCATCCCCACTCATAGGGGGATGGATGCCTACCACTAACACCACCCCTACTCATGTGGGCCTGGATGCCTACCACTACCACCACCCCTACTCATGGGGGCCTGGATGCCTACCACTACCACCACCCCTACTCATGGGGGCCTGGATGCCTACCACTACCACCACGCCTACTCATGTGGGCCTGGATGCCTACCACTACCACCACCCCATCTCATGTGGGCCTGGATGCCTGTCACTACTACCATCCCCACTCATAGGGGGATGGATGCCTACCACTACCACCACCCCTACTCATAGGGGCCTGGATGCCTACCACTACCACCACCCCTACTCATGTGGGCCTGGATGCCTACCACTACCACCACCCCTACTCATGGGGCCTGGATGCCTGTCACTACTACCATCCCCACTCATAGGGGGATGGATGCCTACCACTACCACCACCTCTACTCATGTGGGCCTGGATGCCTACCACTACCACCACCCCTACTCATGGGGGCCTGGATGCCTGTCACTACTACCATCCCCACTCATAGGGGGATGGATGCCTGTCACTACTACCATCCCCACTCCTAGGGGGATGGATGCCTACCACTACCACCACCCCTACTCATGTGGGCCTGGATGCCTGTCACTACTACCATCCCCACTCATAGGGGGATGGATGCCTACCACTAACACAACCCCTACTCATGGGGGCCTGGATGCCTGTCACTACTACCATCCCCACTCATAGGGGGATGGATGCCTACCACTAACACCACCCCTACTCATGTGGGCCTGGATGCCTACCACTACCACCACCCCTACTCATGGGGGCCTGGATGCCTACCACTACCACCACCCCTACTCATGGGGGCCTGGATGCCTACCACTACCACCACGCCTACTCATGTGGGCCTGGATGCCTACCACTACCACCACCCCATCTCATGTGGGCCTGGATGCCTGTCACTACTACCATCCCCACTCATAGGGGGATGGATGCCTACCACTAACACCACCCCTACTCATGTGGGCCTGGATGCCTACCACTACCACCACCCCTACTCATGGGGGCCTGGATGCCTACCACTACCACCACCCCTACTCATGGGGGCCTGGATGCCTACCACTACCACCACGCCTTCTCATGTGGGCCTGGATGCCTACCACTACCACCACCCCATCTCATGTGGGCCTGGATGCCTGTCACTACTACCATCCCCACTCATAGGGGGATGGATGCCTACCACTACCACCACCCCTACTCATGTGGGCCTGGATGCCTACCACTACCACCACCCCTACTCATGGGGGCCTGGATGCCTGTCACTACTACCATCCCCACTCATAGGGGGATGGATGCCTGTCACTACTACCATCCCCACTCCTAGGGGGATGGATGCCTACCACTACCACCACCCCTACTCATGGGGGCCTGGATGCCTACCACTACCACCACCCCTACTCATGGGGGCCTAAATGCCTGTCACTACTACCATCACCACTCATAGGGGGATGGATGCCTACCACTAACACCACCCCTATTCATGTGGGCCTGGATGCCTACCACTACCACCACCCCTACTCATGGGGGCCTGGATGCCTACCACTACCACCACCCCTACTCATGGGGGCCTGGATGCCTACCACTACCCCTACTCATGGGGGCCTGGATGCCTACCACTACCACCACCCCTACTCATGGGGGCCTGGATGCCTGTCACTACTACCATCCCCACACATAGGGGGCTGGATGCCTACCACTACTACCATCCCCACTCATAGGATGGGTAATGCATGACACAACCAGCATACTCCAACATAAGGAATTTCAGAAAAAGACATCCCCCCAACATCATGACAAGAATGTGTAGTCTGTGTCAAATGCCCACAACACTGAACATAACATTGAACATACAATGTGACCCCCTATCACATGTGTCACACATAAATGTGTGTGGCCTCCACAATGCAAGCAAACCATGACCACTGTGGGAATGGGGTCTAAACCCCCATCATCACAGTGACCAAAATGTAAGTGTGGGGTCCATAGCTGAAGCACATTTTGAACATTGTGGCAATGGGGTCTAAACCCCCATCATCACAGTGACCAAAAGGTAAGTGTGCGGTCCATAGCTGAAGCACATTTTGAACATTGTGGCAATGGGGTCTAAACCCCCATCATCACAGTGACCAAAAGGTAAGTGTTGTCATGGAAAAACTGCAACTGCCAAACAGCATGGATGATTCCTGGTCACACAACAACAACGCACGAGAAATCTCAAATCCGTAGTGGCTGCACACTACCTGGACAAACTTCACAACATTAGCCAATTAAAATTCTTGGTCCTAGAAGTGGTTGACAATAAAGAAGGTGTTGACAATAATAACAGACTATTACAGAGAGAGAATCATTGGATCCGCTTTCTGAACACGATGCAACCGAATGGACTTAATGATCGGATGGAATTTCTATGTTACTTATAAATTGTGGCTCGCTATGCTATGCATTCTGGTGTCTCATACAATATATGTTTTTCTATTATTTTTATTTATATGGTGGTCACCACTTTTTGGACATTTTTCACTTTTATCTCTTCATGCTTTTTTATCGTTTTAACACTCTGTCCCCACCTTGTTCATTCAATGTACAGCATTATAGTACTTGGTTATCTCGACATGAATCCATTTCAAGATGGCACCCGTTTTAGCACGATCACTCACTAACGCACTTCTCGTACGTCAGGGTCACATGATTTCCATTCACGTTTATACGTGGTGGATTTGATTAACACACCGTTTGGCTTAGAACACTCGCCGCACATTTTCTTCGTAAGAAGTTGTGAAGTACCTATGCTTCTATGTAAGTATTTGTCTAAATTGTCTGTCATGTATGCCGGTTGTGCCGCTAGTCACTTTCACTCTTTTTTTGTTCGCGGTCCTTTTAGAAGGACAGCGGGATTTTGCATATCATTTGTTCGTTTTCACTCTATTTGCGTTGAGCACGTTGAGATTCACTTAATTTTCTTTAATGTATGTGGTTACTTTTATACGCTTCACTTAACAGCGTGTTTCATGACTTTTATAATTTGTTGATCACAATCTGTCGCATGCTGTTATTTTCACGCGTTTCACCGACCAGCGTGTTCTTTTTAGTTTTCTTGATTCTTTTGGGCTTTTAGATCTTTTGACCATCACCTATTTGACATTTCTTCTATATTCGTTACCGTCCACGTCACTTTAGCATGGCACTTTTGTGGTGTGTCACGCATGTGGGATACCATGTTCGTTTTTGCTAAGCTTCCTACAGTATTATGCTTTTATCTTGGGTGGTCTCTTCTTGTAAGCGCTGTGTTTTTTCTGTTTCTATTTTCAGATGTTTTCCCCTGAAGAAGGGCACACAGTTAACCCGAAATGCATCGGGATAGATGTAACATTATGATGCATATGTTCTAATGGAATTGTCTACCAAATACAGACTTTTTTGAATCAATATATCAATATCGATAGATGTGAATAAACATCACTTACAATTCATTCAACTTGGCATAATTACTCCTGTTTTAAACTTTTACCCTTGTTGGGATTTGCAGCAGTGCACAGGGGGACATCTCCTAATAGGAGATGCAACTTCGTTGTTTCATACATTTTGCACTTTGAGGATTAGAGAGTGAATCCCCAGTAGCACGCTACACCGATACAACTTTGGAACACCGAGGTAGTGCGTGTCTCATCCTTTTTGTCGTTTCAATTATCTATCCTTCAGACACGGCACACCGCCCTTCACAAATTTCATTGAACACCATGGCGTATGAAGATATTTCGAACTTGACAGACTTAAGAGCTGACACATTTGCATTCGCTGACACGGATGCAACTAAAATTTATGCGCTAATCCAAGAAGACATCACCCCATTGTCGAATATTAAAAACAAAGAGAGTAACATTAGACAGCTACTTTATCTTACTAAGAAGGAATCCAATCAAAGGCTACATGCCAGTACTTTAATCAAGTACCATCGTGCTCAGCGGATCCCCAGAGGATTAAGGATACCCCTCAAACCATTACTATGCAAAAATAATCCGCGCTTCATTGAAAAATGGTACGCGATCCTTAACAAGTGTTCCTTAGACTTAATATTGTTGATCATTGAAGAACTTTCCAGAGCTCTAGATGAGCTATCTAAAGAAATTGCCCAGACTAAAACGGAATTGACTAATATCATGGAAGTTGAAGATTTCACGAAAATGCTTGATGACATTAACTCACAATTGAACAAGTATACACAAGAGATACAAGAACGGAAGATTCGCAAATATAAACGCGACACTATCGATTACAAACTCGGCGAGGTGTATTCTTGGGCAGAAGTCTATGCCCGCCGCAGACAAAACAGACCTTATAATCCCAACATTGAAACTGAAACCTCTTCATCTGATAGCGACACACGCTCCCGTGTACCACGGTCCACCGTTACTTCAACCGCTACAACCGATACCACCGATTCAACATCTGCGGTTCATTTTTTGGACGAAGGAACAATAGATCAGGAAGACCCAGGAGGAGCCAAAGAAAAAGAAAAAGAACCACCAGGTGTGAAGCATCCACCGAGTATTGGCAGGAAGGGCAGAGGGAAGAAATAGCGGACTTCAATAATCTTGTGATCAACATTTCTTCTTACCAATTGACTAATAGTGAGATACGCACATTACAGAAAGGTCAATCGTTTGTCCCTACAACATTCACCAACACCTTAGAACTAGAGATCAGCTTCTTTAAATTTATGAGAAACTTACGCCTTAGAAATTATTTTGAGAACGTGGTACAACTTAAAGAATCTGATGATGACAACTTGCTCAAAGGGATGCGACCACGGAGCACATTTTTGGCTCCAGTAAGTCACAAAAGCCTTGACACCTTTGAAAACTTAGTCAAACATGAGTTACACTCTTGGAAATTTCAACATAAATCTAAACATACCAATCTCACCGTCAAAGATAGGAGCATCCTGAAGAACCTAGCTAACAACAAATCTATCATTTGTCAAAATGCCGATAAGGGCGGCGCCCTTGTGGTCATGGATAGAAACTTTTACGAACTACAGGTTAATGCTCACATTATGGACACCAACACTTACTCCTTATTGGATCACAATCCCACCAACCAGTTTTTGGGCATCTTGAAAACCATAGTTCAACGAGCCGTCGATAACGGCGTGATCACTGAGAAAGTTAAGAGGTTTTTGATTCAAGAACATCCCAGATCTCCATCTTTGTATATGTTACTGAAGGTACACAAGAATTTGAACCATCCACCATTCCGACCAATAGTGTCTACTCAAGGCAGCATTCATGAACCAGTTGGCAAGTTCATTGACAAGCATCTACAACCATTTGTGACAAAATTCAGACATATCTTCGAGACACCACAGATTTTATTAACAAGATTCAACAACTAACAATTCTACCACAGGAAGAACTCTGGCTTTGCACAGCGGATGTGAAATTGTTATACACCTCAATTCCGCACGATCTTGGCATTGAAGCCATTGAATATGTTTTGTTACATTCTACCTTAGATACAGACCTTCAAGTTTTTATCATGGAACTGCTTCAGTTTACTCTATATCAGAGTTACTTCAAATGGGATGATAAGTGGTTCTTACAACTGTCCGGAACTTTGATGGGCAATTGCGCAGCCCCATCGTATGCCAACATTTTCATGCACCATTTCGAAGAGCAATATATCCTGAATACCAGTGTTTGGCAAGAACATACTAAGATGTTCAGACGATATATCCATGATACCTTTATCATTTGGACAGGGTCGCACACCTCATTGCAACTGGCTCTTGATCAACTAAATCAAATTGATGATCGCATTCAATTCACCTTTGAAACTCAACAGAACACCATTACATTCCTGGATGTACAAATTCAAAGAGTACAGGATAAACTGGTTACTAACATCTATCGCAAAGCCACAGATCGTAACAGCATTTTACACTACAATTCCTTTCACAGACCAAGTCTGAAAAATAATTTACCCTACTCACAGCTGTTGCGAGTCAAACGAATCGTATCGGACACTGATCAATGTTTGTTACAAACTGATGCCATGCTCACCAGGTTTGAAGCAAGTGGATATCCCACTGAAATCCTTGAACTAGCCAGATCAAGATGTGCCAACAAGGATAGAATGGACCTCTTGAAGGTTAAACCCAAACGCATTCAGAATCGAGTTGTAATGGTTTCTAAATATTCCACAATGAGTCAACGATTCAGAAATATCATCATGAAACATTGGCCAATGTTAACTCTGGAATCAGATTTTAAGGGATTATTTTTGGACAAACCCATCTTTGCTTATACAAGAGGATGCAACTTAAAGGAAATGTTAACCAGACCGTCAGACGATACACCGGCAATTTTGTATAGAGGTTCGCGACCTTGTCACAATTGCAGTAACTGTCACAACATGATACAAGGTCCGACCATAACCCATCCCATGAAAGGTACCAAAATTAAACTAAAGGTCAACGCCACTTGTAACACATCTAATGTTGTTTACCTGCTGAAATGCCCTTGTGGACGGTGTTACGTTGGGAAAACTGAGAGAAGAATCAGAACACGTATTCTCGAGCACAAGAGTAACATACGCACGAGAAATCTCAAATCCGTAGTGGCTGCACACTACCTGGACAAACTTCACAACATTAGCCAATTAAAATTCTTGGTCCTAGAAGTGGTTGACAATAAAGAAGGTGTTGACAATAATAACAGACTATTACAGAGAGAGAAATATTGGATCCGCTTTCTGAACACGATGCAACCGAATGGACTTAATGATCGGATGGAATTTCTATGTTACTTATAAATTGTGGCTCGCTATGCTATGCATTCTGGTGTCTCATACAATATATGTTTTTCTATTATTTTTATTTATATGGTGGTCACCACTTTTTGGACATTTTTCACTTTTATCTCTTCATGCTTTTTTATCGTTTTAACACTCTGTCCCCACCTTGTTCATTCAATGTACAGCATTATAGTACTTGGTTATCTCGACATGAATCCATTTCAAGATGGCACCCGTTTTAGCACGATTACTCACTAACGCACTTCTCGTACGTCAGGGTCACATGATTTCCATTCACGTTTATACGTGGTGGATTTGATTAACACACCGTTTGGCTTAGAACACTCACCGCACATTTTCTTCGTAAGAAGTTGTGAAGTACCTATGCTTCTATGTAAGTATTTGTCTAAATTGTCTGTCATGTATGCCGGTTGTGCCGCTAGTCACTTTCACTCTTTTTTTGTTCGCGGTCCTTTTAGAAGGACAGCGGGATTTTGCATATCATTTGTTCGTTTTCACTCTATTTGCGTTGAGCACGTTGAGATTCACTTAATTTTCTTTAATGTATGTGGTTACTTTTATACGCTTCACTTAACAGCGTGTTTCATGACTTTTATAATTTGTTGATCACAATCTGTCGCATGCTGTTATTTTCACGCGTTTTACCGACCAGCGTGTTCTTTCAAGTTTTCTTGATTCTTTTGGGCTTTTAGATCCTTTGACCATCACCTATTTGACATTTCTTCTATATTCGTTACCGTCCACGTCACTTTAGCATGGCACTTTTGTGGTGTGTCATGCATGTGGGATACCATGTTCGTTTTTGCTAAGCTTCCTACAGTATTATGCTTTTATCTTGGGTGGTCTCTTCTTGTAAGCGCTGTGTTTTTTCTGTTTCTATTTTCAGATGTTTTCCCTGACGAAGGGCACACCGTTGCCCGAAATGCATCGGGATAGATGTAACATTATGATGCATATGCTCTAATGGAATTGTCTACCAAATACAGACTTTTTTGAATCAATATATCAATATCGATAGATGTGAATAAACATCACTTACAATTCATTCAACTTGGCATAATTACTCCTGTTTTAAACTTTTACCCTTGTTGGGATTTGCAGCAGTGCACAGGGGGACATCTCCTAATAGGAGATGCAACTTCGTTGTTTCATACATTTTGCACTTTGAGGATTAGAGAGTGAATCCCCAGTAGCACGCTACACCGATACAACTTTGGAACACCGAGGTAGTGCGTGTCTCATCCTTTTTGTCACACAACAACAAACACATCAGTGGCAAAGTAGTGGTTGTGTCCCATAGCAACATAGATTGGGTGAGGCAAACAGTACAGTGCAAATAAAACATACCTTTGGCCATGTGCGCACAAACATCACCCATGGGGCCTGACATTGTCAACATTTATCAATTACACAATGACAGAAGTGACCATCATAATGCAGACCCACATATCTGCACCAATGGACACACAAATGTAGATATCCTGTGGAGACTGTAGATGTGAGGTGAACAAATACCATACCATGGCAGCAATGGGACATACAAACCATGATTATTGTGCTGACTGATGACCTAGGAGTCCCAGGGACAGCAGGGGAAATCCTCCAAACAACATACAGCCAATGGCACACTAAAGATATGCCAATGGTGGTGCAGACAGTGGTGCAGATGCACAAACACAAACAGGCAGCCTCACACTGCATATCAAACACAACAGGTGATGGGGGGGTGTGCCAGTGTCCCCAGGCAACCACACAACACATGAGGAGGCCTGAATTCCAATTACACAGATGTGTATACAGTGCCATACAAAAGTAACTCATGGATCGGATTCCCCTATGTGGGCAATCAGGCATCGTTAGATGAGAGGGAGCCCAAATTACACATGTCACACAAGCTTGTAGGAACAGCAACTAACACAGCAAGAGACAGACCCACCACAGCACTACCCCCAGGGACCGCACATTGTGGTGACACTAGCCTGCATGATAATCCCACTGTGATGACAAAGGTAGATGTCGTTCACACTGTGAACCACAGCCAAGTGTCCTGAGCAACAAACTACCATCACACCTACACAAGCACAAATCAATCAGCACGGCCTGTCAGCCAAGGTCAATATGGAGGTAGGGGTCTAGCCGTGCAACAACTCACATTTGCACACACTCAACACCACACACCTTGATCTCCACCAATGTGCAGCATTGAAGCTCACATGGACTAGTGACATTGCACATGCACCCATGACAATCCCAGGGGTGGTGGTGGGAACTAAGGTGCAGAAACCCATCACACATGGCCAGTCAACAAGACTCGTGAATGTCTGACACACTGCACAGTACGCGGTACATGGGCATGACGTGAAATCCACCCCAATCAATGGGATCCCGGCCACAGTCACACACCAATGAAGAAGCCAAGGTGACCCACAAAGAACACACATAGGCAACTTCCAACATTGCAGCTCTGACCCTGAGGAGTGGCAGCAGTCACACACATGTGTCACAATCACTGAAAGCTACCACAAACTGTAAATTACATGACTTGTGTAACCAACAAGTGCCAAGGGGAATCCTGACTGTGTCCCATCTGCGTTTGCCCACATCCCCAGCCCTGACAACAAAGACAACTAGGGATGACAACCCGATGAACATTAGTTTGCCATGCACCCACATCCCGGAGAAAACAGGTCCAAGATGCTGGATGAACACAGGACAACTCAGCAAGCATCACAAACAGGAACATCCGTAGGGACACAGCCTGTGTAGGAAAAGGGAAGGGAACACACACAGACATGCTCACACAACACACAACATGGGCCCAGGCAATGTCACGGGATTACACACTGCCATGAGGGCACTCCACTCCTGTGGAAGGTCCGCTGTGCCAAACCTTGTCTGTGCACGACTCAAACATGTCAGCAGAACACTCGGTCAGTGAGTCAACAACTACAACACACTGAAGGCTCTGCTCACATCAGCCTGGGTACGGGAGTGTCACGTCAGTCATCTGCATACACCCAAAACACGTGTCAAGCAAGTTGCACTGTATACACAGATGAGTCCTTCAACATTGATGTGCTAAACTGCATGTCCAGTGGAGATTGGCACACAGTCAGGGAAATAGAAACATTGGATCACTCTACACGGTGCTGGGAGTGCGGTTAGGTGGCGGATACTAGCTCACCTTGACGAAAGTGTGACAACAGGGAGCTACTCGCACTCCTCCGCCAGTTCGAGTTTGACTTTAAAATAAACTCGGTTCCTCATGGAGAGCAAGGGGCTCTACCACTCCCTGTACCAGAGTGTGCACTAAACAAGGTGCCTTTTTTCCTCACCCCTGGATTATAAGGAGGTAGGGACCTTATCCTTGTTGGGATTGTTCAGGTGAAAGTCCTGAAGAAAGCCGGGGTAGTAGCTTCATTCGGCTGAAACATGTTGACATTTTAGCAGAGTGGAGGGGTAGGGCTCTGATAACCAGTAGCCATTACCACCATCCACTGGTCCGATGAGGACCACTGTTTGTGTCTGGATAGTGTACCCACCATTAAAGACAGAGCAGGGACACACTGTTACCAGCTTTTAAATTATTCTCTGCCACATTTTTTCACCTTCCTGATCCCACACAATTTGTTCACTTTTTATGTTGTGTGTTTTTTTCCCCCTCCCTATTGCTCCACCTCCAGCGTTGGCTAGCGTGGGGTGTGTTTAGCAGGCCCTATGATGAAGCATGACACAGCTTGCTGTGTGTGAGGGCAGTTTTACACACACTGTTTGTGCCCAGCCTTATACCGATCAACCCCCTCACCTATTACCCATCACGATTTTTAGGTCTCGCCTACGCAGCGCGCATGCGCTGCATAGGAAGGAGACCTTTAGCAATTGGCACAGCTTTGGGGGCAAAAACGTGCACGCGTTGCATTGCTTTGAATGGCAACGCGTGCACGTCTGGCGATTCCCTTGCGGGAGCGAGCAGCTAGCGCCATATGTTAACAATTATCGTGCCTTGCTGCTCGCTCCCGCAAGGGAATCTCGCAGGCCCCCTCCTCTCCCCCTCCCGCCGCGCGCGCTTGTGCTTGTTTATTTTGGGGGTGGGCCCACAAATAGGTGCCCTTTTAAACCAACCTTTCTCCCTCCCCCTTCTTTTTCCTTCCTCTTCCCATCCACTCTCTACTGTTTACCTCTGGCGACCGCTCGTTGCACACTTTTCGTCTCCTCCTCCTCTGACCCTTTCATTGTGCCCTGTTCTAGTGCCCGTGTCGCGCCCGGAGTTTCCCTTTTAAGCAGGCAGACGTTTCGGTGGCTCCTCCCCCTGCCCCGGCTGAGACTCCTTCTCCCTGTCTGAGGCACACGAGTCACTCGCGGACCTCAGCGCACTGCCCGACTCAGAAGGCTGCACAGGAGTGCGGGGTTCCGCTGTCGTCCTCGCTGCACCTCCGCCCTTCGTGACGACATCCTGCATGCCCTCATCGGAGTCCTGCCCCAAACCCTCCACTGGTTCCTTCTGCGCTGCCTTCGCCTACCCGAGCCCGCCACTGTCTGACCACTTCAAGTCCACCACTGCCTCTGCTGCCCACCTGGAGCCCTCCCCTGCCCCTTCTAACCCAGGGCTGCCCCTTGCACTCTGGTTCCCCCTCCGAGTCCTCGGCTGTTTTGCTTTTCAGACCCCTCTTCTGAGGACCCTGTGGAGCCCTAAACGGAGCCATCCCCATATCGCTTCCCTCAGCCGTTCATGACTGCTCCCCTCGGAGGGATCCACTTCTCACCTTCGACCCGGACACGAACTGGTGCAGGATTGCTTAACCTGCCGGAATCTCGCTAATCCACGCAGGTCTATGTTTGACCCCTTACTCCCAGGTGATACAGTCTGCCCTTAAAGTTCGTGTTTTGTCTTGTTTAAGTAACTTTTGATCTATTTGAGCTAGAAGCGAAATTGTTTTGGTTGTAATTTGTAATTTATGCAGCAGATGGTGGATTAATAATGCAAATCTATAATCATGCAAAAAACGCTGCAGCTGCAGAATAGCATCATTTCAGTGGCCCTTCTGATAATACATCGCTCCTGTCACAAACATCATATTCATACAGACCTAAATGGAATAAATTAAGTTACTTTTTTTATAACACATTTTATTGTTCTTGTTACAGACATATCAATGATCACAGCAGTGAAGTGCATGGAGTTCAACTTTCTAACATCATTATCTGATAATCACCACTGGACTGGACCCCTGTTACAATCAAAATATGTAGTGTTCGCCTCCAGCCCCTGGTCCCCCCTCCTCCGTGCCCCCTCTTGTGCCCCCCACCACCACAACACTATTCCATTCCTTGGTTACGTATCTCTTAGCAGCTACTAGCCCCGTCCAGAGCAGCACTACTGCACAACCAGCCCCCAGTAACAACAAGCATTGGCATAGCCAAAAGGTCTCCCCTTTGGGACCTTATAAGTGTTTAGCCATGCAACAGTTGATGTTGTTACGCCAAGGATATTGTGCTGGATAACTAAACACTTATAAGGTCCCAAAGGCGAGACCTATTGGCTATGCCAATGCTTGTTGATTCTGTTAGTCCCTAGTCTGTGTTGTGTGGATCTATAGTCTGTAGGAGGGCGACCAGGGACTTATCCTCTTACCTCTCTTCTGTGTTATTTTAAATAGAAACATTGAACAGTGGTAAGCCCACCAGATGTGCATCAGTGTAAGCCAAAGATGTTAATTTACAAATGCAAAACGTACATCCCTGTGTCAAATGCTGAACATTACACCCTCAGACTGCAGCAAAGGATGCTATAGATCCAGACTACATTAGGACACATATCCCATGGACCACATGGAGTCCATCACAGCAACACTTCATTTTCCTGATCTGAACAGTATTACAACTGCAAATGCATGATGATACTCATCTACATCATGTACATCAAAAGAAAAACCACAAGTAAACAAAAAGAGGCTTTATTCAGCAAATGTGAAACTAAAATTTTAAGTCCAAAAGAAACTAAGGCCAATGGCCAGTCCAAATACACAGTCCCAACAGGGTGATATGTGACAACTTGTCACCCATTGCTTGCCTGCACTGGTACGGACAGGGGACATCCCCCTCGGAGGGGCATACAAGGGGCAGGCCAGGCACCGCAGGGACAGGATCAGGGGATGCCAGAAGGAGGCAGTGAAGGGGTGGTGGGTGCAGGAGTGTCACCGGCAACTGCAGTGGAGGTGTCTGACTCAGTGGGGGCCGGCACCACTGTAGGGCACAAGTCAGATGGTGTGGGTGCTGCAACCACTGCAGTGGGCCGGTCAGATGGAGTGGACTGGGTCCCCACTGCAGTGCCCGAGTCAGACGGGGTGGTTGTGGACTCCACTGCAGTGCATAACTCCAAGGGAGTGGAAGGGGGGCAGATGAGGTGGGCAGGACAGAGGGGGGGACCCGGTCTCCACACCAGTGGCACAAACAGGTAGAGCGTCTGGTTTGGGGGTGGAAGAGCAAGTGGTGGGGGGGAGGGCCTAAGCAGTTTGGGGATGCGGTATCGGTGTGTGGGGGAACCTGGGGCAGGGTGTGGCGGTGGAACCTGTGGAGTGGTGGCCTGGGGGATGGACGAGAGAGACTGTGTGGTAGAGCTGCGTGGTGGTGGTGGTGGGGTCTTGCCCTTCCTGGTCCGGGGGGACTTTCGAATGGGGTCCTCAGTCTGCCTGTGCCAGGGAGAGGGTGTCCGGGTGTGAGGGGCACTCCCCTCTGTGTGTGGTGGTCGCCTCGTCCGCCTGGACTTCGTGTCAGATGGATCTGTGGGGAAGAGGCCAAGCTCACAGAGGAAGAGCTTCTGGGAGGGGGGGGTTGCAGGTGAGGCAAGGGAAGGGGTTTTGGAGGGAGAGGTATCTGAGGACTGCGGAGTGCTCGTGGATGCGTGTGTGTGTGTCTGGGCCCCATCCCCTGTGAGTGAGGTATCAGTCCCCTGACTGTGCGTGCGTGTGAGTCTGGAATTTGGCTTGTGTGTGTAAGTGCTGCTTGTGTCTGTGCTGGTGCGTGCCGGTGTGTGTGTGCTTGGGACAGGTAGGGTGCTGGGGATTGACGATGGGGCAGAGGTAGGAGGGGTGAGGGACTGTTGCAGGAGGGACACTGCTGCTGTCAGTGAGGAGGCCATGGACTGATTGGTCTGATGTAGGGCAGACATGCCAGATGACATGCCCTCCATGAATGACACCAGTTGTGTCAAAAGACCCGTGTGTGCATGGAGGACACTCAGCATTGATGTCTGCCCTACATGGATCTGTTTCAGCAAGTCCACAGACTAAACACTAAGGGCAGCAGGGGGGACAGATGCAGGGGGTGCGGTGCCTGGCATGAAGGAGACACGCTCCCCTACACGGGAGCCTCCACGGACATGTGGGATGGGAGCAGATGGGAGGGTGGAGATGGTGGTGGTGGCGGGGACAGACTTGCTTGATGTTGCCTCTGGTCTGCTGACACCCACCTCCACAAGGGAGTCCTCACTGGAAGTGCTGTTTTCCCCAGCTGAGGTGGTCGTAGCTGAGGTCTCCTCAGTGTGGCTCCCCTCACCCTCCGTGCCACTGGGTCCCTCGGTCTCCCCTGCAGTGGATCCAGTCTGGCTCTGCCGCTCCTCTTGGTCCATGGAGCTGTCTCCTCCGGTGGCCGTGGATGTATCTGCAAACAATCAGGATAAACAGAGCAACATTAGTCACCTGTACTGACCACACACACCACAGTAAGTACAGCACATCACAGAGCAAGCCCTGCCATCATTTGCTAGACATTGCAATAAGTGCTGACACTGATTTGAAGAAGCCCATTGTCTGCCTGACAGTCAGTCATGCCACACATATCCTGCCTGTCCATGCACCCATCTGTCTGGTGCCTGTTGTATGCGACTAATCATATGTGCACACATGCACCACATCCACAGTTGTTGGACATCCAAGAGAACATATGAAAATGTGTCACTCCAAACACATGCCATCTCCTGCCACTGACTCAGTACATGTGTCAGGAAAAGTGATGGGCAGAGTCTCTGTTGATATGCAGGTTTTGCTTCCATCACCAGACACAATGATGTCCTCATGTCCTGATAGCCCCCTCCCCCAGCGCCTTGAGACCCTCCCGGGTGAGTAGCGCGCTCTATAAATGCCGTGATTGATTGATTGATTGATAGACAATGCCACAATGGTGTGCATGCAGGACATATCACACTACTGCTGGATCACCCTTTGCGATTTGAATGTTATGGCACAGGCCTGTCTGGCAAGTCAGTCATAACTGTCTCCTGTCACAGGGGCAGTGCATACACACAACACCAGTCTACACTGTGTCACAATAATGGAAGTTTTGGGAATGCAAGCCCTGTAGCTGACAGGTGCACATGTGCACCCCTGGCCACCCACATCATGAGGACTAAGATGATCCCATGTCAATAAAATGAGACATTTGAGTGACTGCAAACACAAATCCATACACATGAGCACTTCACCGTCTGATGAGAATGAACCAAAGCTGCCTGCACCTTAATGTTTCATACAACATTGTGCACAGTCAAGGGATCAGAGACCTATGCATTAACCAATGTGCAGATCCCATAGTCACAACTCAGATGGCTGGCCACCCCAAATTGTTAAACACTCCAGGAGTCCAAAAAGCAAGGCCACACCACCTGACACAGAGGCATACACCTGAGTGCACTCTTCACAATGCCCAATATGTATGCTGACACACTGGAGTGGGAGAACAGAGTGCCTTCGATGTACGGAGTAGGCATTACAGTCCTGGTCCATGTGCAACATGGTATTACCCTGAACACTAGGCAGGTGGCTATGCATGTGTCACACACATGATGTACATACTTCTGAGGCTCCTACCTTGGTCTCTGCTGCAGCATGGGTGTGTGGCACATACCCCAGACATGTGGTGAGTCAGAGCAGCAATTGGAACACATATTAAAGCCATACCCAGAGTACATGTCAGATCACAGGCATTGTGAGCAATTGTACCACCCATGCAGCCCACCACAAAGTTCCTGTAACTGATGCTGTCCCCAACTTGAACCACAGGTAACTGCAAGTACACAGTACCCAAGTGACCTAAGTCACAGACTGTAAGGGCCACACTTGTGTATCAGATGAGGAGGGGGCATGACACAAGTGGGTAACATGAGTCAAGGACGACATGACAGTTGTACTGTGGAAGTGGAACCAGGCTAAAGGAGTGCATAGAGCATGTTAGTCATAGTACACAGTTAAGGCTAGCACTTACCCCCTCCTTGCTGCTGTCTGGCCTTCAGCTGCCCATCCAGGTCAGGGAAGACCACCGCCAGAATCCGGAGCATGTGGGGGGTCAGGGTCCGGTGTCCGCCCCTCCTGCGAGGAGGCGACAGCTTCAGCTGGACCCTTGCGATCCTCCGGGTCCAGCCCCGAAGGTCCTGCCACCTCTTCTGGCAGTTGTGGATCCTGCGCCTGTAGACCCCCACAGATTGTACTGCCCGGACGATGGTCAGCCAGATCTCCTGCTTCTGGTGGGCATCAACCTGTGAGGATGACAAAGTGAAAAGGCCATTACTACACATGCAACATATCCGTGCATCACACAGTTGGATATACATGTCTCAATCACAGGGGCATATGATGTACACAGGTAGTGCAACTATGGCTATGAACAGTTGTCCAGCAGTTACTAAATGGTATCATTGCCTGCGAAGTCAAACCTTGTTGGAATGCACTGTTACTGCACTATACCTGTTCAGTGCATGTGACTACACACTTTGGGGGTGACAACTACTCAGTGAGCATGCTAGCCACTGGTGTACACACTGTAAGTCTTGCTAGTCAGACAACATGCACAATTAGTAAGGCAGTGGACAGCACACTCACCTGCTCCCCTGGTTTCCCATACAGCTTGCTGTACTGTGGAAGGAGGCTGTCCAGCAGGGCCTGGTTCTCCTCAGTGCTGAAGGCTGGGGCTCTATCCAAAGTACGTGCCATTGCAGTAGCCAGAGGATGCAGAGACAGCAGCAGTGGTGGTGGCAGATGTCGTCCTGGAGCATGTAGTGCAGGCAAGTGAGCTCTCAGGGGAACAGCCAGCATTATATGTGTGCTGCAGAGGCAGATACTGTCCCATGTGTCCAAAGTGATAGGTCCAAGTCATTTGCATCTTCTGAATCTGGCCAATCCATGGAATTGCACCACTTATACATGCCCACAGCATCCTTCAAAAGTTCAACTTCATGACACCCATGAATTTGCAACATTGTTGTGGGTGGCCAACTGAATTCACTGCACCCGACTCGTAAAAGCTTCGTAAACGCGTCCGTTACCATGTCAGGCCATAGCCAATGCGTGCGCACCGATCGGACCATTGCTGTACGACGAGTATTTCGAAAAACAACACTCATCCGTCCACATCATATGCAATGGCCAATGCGTGCGCACCGATCGGGCCATTGCTGTACAACGCGTATTTCAAAACACAACACGCATCCGTCCACATCTTATGCAATGGCCAATGCGTGCGCACCGATCGGTCCATTGCTGTATAACGCGTATTTCGAAACACAACACGCATCCGTCCACATCATATGCAATGGCCAATGCGTGCGCACCGATCGGTCCATTGCTGTACGACGCGTATTTCGGAGCACAACACGCATCCATCCACATCATATGCAATGGCCAATGTGTGCGCACCGATCAGTCCATTGCTGTACAACGCGTATTTCGAAACACAACACGCATCCGTCCACATCATATGCAATGGCCAATGCGTGCGCACCGATCAGTCCATTGCTGTACGACGCGTATTTCGGAGCACAACACGCATCCATCCACATCATGTGCAATGGCCAATGCGTGCACACCGATCGGTCCATTGCTGTACAACGCGTATTTCGAAACACAACACGCATCCGTCCACATCATATGCAATGGCCAATGCGTGCGCACTGATCGGTCCATTGCTGTACGACGCGTATTTCGGAGCACAACACGCATCCGTCCACATCATATGCAATGGCCAATGCGTGTGCACCGATCGGTCCATTGCTGTACGACGCGTCCCTGTACAAATCACTCGCATATGTCACCATGGTTGTCACTGGTGAACGTATGCCAGCCACAATTACTTGCCAGGGACTCAGGGGCACACCTACAACACCACAGCCTGTCCACACTGTATCCTAAGGCATGTAAGGCTGCATTACCTGTGTGTGTATGGGGGTCAACATGTGGTTTGTTGGGTGGCACTTGGGGGCAGTCACTCCCAGGCTGTGCACGTGTTCATGGGGACAGAATCCTTTGTGTGTTGTGCACATGACCACTGTGATGTTCAACTGTTCAGTTCAGAGCATGTGGCATGGTCACATTTCCAGGTTGTGTATGTGTATGTCATGTCACATACACCCTGAGACCCATGTGGGAAGGTATGTACGTCACAGGGTGACCCATTGCCACAATTGTGATGGCCCTCCACAGTCTGTGTGCATGTTGTGTTTCAGATGTCTCTGATTCCATGTGCACAATGGGAGACAGTCTCCACATCCACGTTGTTTGTGCATCTACTTTGATGTTGTGCGTGTGTGTGTCACAGACGTCCATGTCTGTCCTGCAGAGGCAACAGGGGCCACTACCTGTGGGAGTCATGGTTGTTTTGCTGACGTGTACATGATACGCCATGTCATGCCCAGGGACGTTTCTACCATTAGGCAAAACTAGGCGGCTGCCTAGGGCGGCAAAAGGAGGAGGGGGGCAAAAAACATCATATGCGTGGGAGGGGGCACTTTATGAACCGTTGCATTTAAGTTGTAGTCTGCTATTGGAAATGTGTATCACGCGTTGGACCAGTCGATAGACACTTCGTAAGTAAATTGAGAAAAAACCGGCAGACAAGCAGATGGAATTAGGAGGTACAAGTCACCGCAGCTCACAAACGTTCACAAGTTTTCACGGCCTGTTAGCAAAGCAAAGGGCAGGGCTCACTTCAGGGGCAGGCAGCGCATGACGCACGGGTACCCAGCGCATGCTTTGGGACTAGACTCTGACACGCACGCCATTAAACAATCTCACCAGGTGTCCAAATCACGTATTTTGTATTCCCGCGAGTCCGTTAAACTCAAACAATTTATAACTGAAGAAAACTCTGAGCAGTGAGAAGGAGACCACCAGAACCCCAGTAAATATATCCAAGTCTTTTTTGCTGTTGCAGTTTTATAGAGCGCGAACTTGGGTCAAGGTCATTACAGCGCTTTACACGAGCACCAGATTACATTACACAAGGTCGGATTAATTTTTCAAAGGTAGTGGAGAGCTCTGGCCGTTAGGAGACATCTCCTCCCATGACTGCGCACATCACATGAAGGTGAGAGGGCGGCAGCTCCATCGGGGGCTGCAGAGATGTCTGCCCTAACAGCGCTGTGGGCTGGAGACGGGAGAGGGCCGTGGGCTAACTGGTGTTTGTCAACAAGCACAATGCAATGTATGTATCAACGGATGGGATGGTCCAGTGTGCATCAAAATAACAATGTGACCGCGGTACCCTGCTGCGAAGGCTCGTCTCCTCTGCTGTTGTCAACCCACTCTCTCCGCTTTGATGTACGACATTGTTTGTCAGTCACAGATCATCAGCCAGGCCTTCAAGACAGGTAGCAGGCAGCAGGGGTCTGACGACGTCACTGAACTTCATATTGTTTTCAGTTCTACCAAAGATGACCCCGGGACAACCGGTACGGTCCGGACACAGCTACGTTAGATAGAGGAACATAATTCCCTTGGAAGGTGTTTCATATATTGATGTCACGAGACTAATTTGGGAGTGTTTAAGAATGCGGTATAGAAAACTGTCTTTGTAAAGCGAGGGAAGTTTTGTAAGGGTGGTGGTATGCAGAGCGTTGGCTTAAACCATCTAAGAAGGTAAACGTATGACCAGCTGAGCGCTGGACCGTGTTCGAGCGTGGCACGAAGTGAACCTGGAGAGGTGGGAGAATGAGTAAAAGGTGTAGTATGTGGGATGAAATCTTTAATACGGATTTGACAGTCCAGACTAGATAGAGAGGCACCAAAGCAGGTCTCTATTCCCCCAACACCTGGATGACAGGGGGAGAGAGTGATGGTAGTAAAAGGGAGGGGGCGGCATTTTTCAATTCTCGCCTAGGGCGGCAAAACACCTAGAAACGGCCCTGGTCATGCCAGTGTCCATGTGGCATTACAGAGTCCCTGGGAATCTACCTGTCAAAGAGCTGTGATGCCTGTGGCACATCTGTCCTCACTTGTCACTGTGGTGTGTGTTTGGAACGTGACAGCAGTACATGGGTACTGTGACACAGCCTAATGATTTCCCATAGCACAACCTGAAACTTGTTGTCAACACATGTTGAACTGTGATGTTAGATGTTGGCCATGTAGGTGCCATATATGTCCATACAGAACGGCACACACATCAAGTACTTGTGTCTCGTAATGATGTATCATGTGATATTGAGTATGGTCAATGCCACATATGTGGGGTGACTGACAATCTTTCTTTGTTCACCTATGCACTGCAGGGCACCAGCTGTCCATAGACCATTCCCTGACCTAGCAACCATGGTTGAACGTGACTGCATCCGATGGTACCGCTTCAACAGGCCGCTGATTGAGGAATTGGCGGTGCGGTTGGCCCCACATTTGCAACCTGGCCGGCCATACCCTACAGCGCTGACCCCCAAGGTGAAGGTGATGGCAGCCCTACACTTCTTTGCCACCGGTACCTTTCAACACACTGTGGCGTCTGCTGGTGGGATGTCACAGACCATGTTCAGCCGTGTGCTACGCGATGTTTTGGAGGCGATGTTGAGATACCTGAACCAGTACATCTATTTCCCTAAACGTCAACAACTCACTGACGTCAAGAGTGACTTCCATGCCCTGGGGAGGATGCCACATGTCATCGGCACCATTGGTGGGACACATGTGGCTTTGGTACCACCACAGGCACATGAGCAGGCATACAGGAACAGGAAACATTACCATTCTATCAATGCTCTGGTGGTATGTCTTGCAGATATGAGCATCTCACATGTGTGTGCCCGTTTCCCCGGTTCTGCACACGATGCCTACGTGATGAGGAGTAGTCGCATCCCGAGGATGATGTCACAGATGCAGAACCAGCGTGCCTGGTTTGTCGGTGTGTACTGACTTTGTACCATTGTGTGTGTTCTGCAATGTTGTTCCACCCTCTTTTCCAACTCAGCTAATGTGCAATTGTCTGTATGTAGGTGACTCCGGATACCCCAACATGCCGTGGTTGCTGACACCCCTCAGGAACCCTGTGACACCAGCCCAGATGAGCTACAATGAGGCACATGGTCGGACCAGGAGAGTGATCGAGCGGACATTTGGTCTCCTGAAGAGCCGCTTTTGCTGCCTGGACAAGACAGGAGGGGCCCTCCCATATGCCCCTGCAAAGGTGTGCAAGATTTTCATCGTCTGCTGCATGCTACACAACCTGGCAGTGCGGAAGGAGTTGCCTCTCATCCTGGATGACGATGACCAACATCCGCCACCTGTGGAGGATCAGCCTGGGCCACGATGCCAGTGATGATGATGATGATGATGATGAGGGTGATGTCCGCACACAGCTCATCACCAACTTCTTCAGCTGAATGTGAGTATACAAAGATGTCATGTCAATGATTTGAGTTTGCATGATATGTGTTGGTGGTGCTTTGTTGCTGTTTGAGTGTGGCCATGTGCTACTTGACTGGATGCGTGCAGCGATGTGTCCTTACAGGTAGTCTGTACACCCCAACAGTGTTGACATGCTAACTTGGTTTTGTGTAGGTATCTTGTGACATGTATTGGGCATGAGTATTTCAGTTCTGTCCTGTTCTTCAGTGCTTTTGACTGTGTGTCATGTCTGTCCTTCACAGGGTACTTTCAGAGTTGTTTGGTCAACTCGGATCCCCCGACACCATGATTCAACTTCCAGGGTGGAAGCAGTCGTTTCCCTACAGGTGATGTGCCACACACCCCTGGACTTTATTTCTTCTACACTTGTTGGCTGTGTGGCCACTGCCACGTGGGATTACTTTGCATCTGTAGTAGAAACAACATGTTGCAAATGTGTAATAAACCTGTGCTTCACTTTGGGATGTGCGTTGTCTGTGGTCCCACATCTGACTGACATTTGCTTACTGCACCTGTGGGCTAGTTAACACAGACTCTGAATAGGTGTGGTGTCTGTGCATTCCACTGTATTTCCTGGCAACATCAGTGTAGGCGATGAGTCAGATGGCCCTGGTGTGTATGTGTTGTGTAGCCCTAGTGGTGCGTCTCCCTCATATGTGTCACGTCGCCATGACTCACATGACGGTGTTGAACTTGCTGTAGCAGTTAGCATGCACAGTGTCATTTAGCAGATCATCATCTCCATGACAAAAACAACGTTGGAATCACAACAGAGGCAAGTATGGTGTATTAGTGAGTTTATTTACATACATGTGTGAGTATAGTGCACAGGATGGTGGGTGCTGTACATTGGGATTGTAATCCAAAGTTCACAGATGAGTTGGAAGTGTTGGTAGCAGAAATGTCCTGAGTAAAGTCCACAGTCATCTGATACATTAGTCCAAATTAAACTCCCCATGTCATGTGGGAGAGTTGGGTTGCATTCGACAGGGTGAACAGTTTGCACACAAAGGAGAATTTCCAGAACAGGTGTTGGGTTCCTGGGGGATGTACATGGCCATCGGCCTCTCAGTTGTCCTTCTCGGACGACCCCTCTTCTTTCTGGGGGACCCTCACGTGCAGGCCGCTGCGGTGCAGAGGACTCTCCACCAGAGTCATCCTCCCTCCCTGTGGCAGTTGCAGTTGTTGCGGCACCAGATGTTGTGGGCACACAGGGAGGTGTGGACATGTTGGTGCTAATCTGGCGGAGGCATGTCAATATGTCCCTCTGCACCGCTGTCAGTTCTTCCAATGTGTCCCACTTGGACTCCATGCCAGACATGTGTGTCTCCACACGGGACATGTGGGAGTCCAAGCGGGCATGATGGGCAGCCTGCTGCTGTTGAATGTCCTTGAGGATCCCCAGTACCTGGCTGACCTCTCCGGTGCTATTCTGGTACGCATCAGCAATGCGTACCAGTTGTGGGTCATCATGCAGTCCAGACTCCTCTGCAAACAGCGACCTCTGCCTACCACCCCTCCCACCACCCCTGGCCACACGTGTGGGACCTGCGGTGGCACGCACAGGTGACCCTTGGCCCCCTTGGGGGTTGGTACTGGGGTTGTTGTCCATTGCTTCACGGTGGGCTGGGGTCCCTGTGCTGTTGTCATTCAGTGTCCTTGGTCTGTCCGCGTCGGCGGGGTGGTCTGTGTGTTGCCAGATGTTGGAGGAATGGGTGCAGGGGGTGCAGATGGTGGTCCTGCTGGTGCTGCATGATGACTCACACCGGAGGTGCCAGGTTGGTCTTCGCCATCCGAGGAGGGCAGAGGCTATTCCACACCAGAGAGCTCAGGGGCCACCGGAGCCTGGGACAGGGACTCCTCCTCATCTGCTGCTGTGTCCCCATCATCACCTGTTTTTGGAAGAGACACACAATGTATGTTATGTTTCTGCAGGCATCAATGGTTCAAACACATGACAGTTGTGACTGTACCTCTGGATGTGGGCCTGTACATTGCATTGTCCTAAGTTGTAACAGTCAGAGGTTGATATTGGTGGGGCTCATTGTCCTGCCAACCTGAAGCATTTCAATGTGGATGTTGAGGTGTGTGCATGATCAGCATTGGTGGTATTTGGTTGACATCCGGACCTCCTTCTCCCCCCAGCCCAGTTATCCCACCATGAAGCATGCCACCCTTGCAGTGGGTGCAGGTTAACTCTCAGGATGTCAGTCAGTGGTGTCCGGCTGTTGGTTGGTGCCCAGTTCCCAGCAGGGCCTGGTACTCCCCACAACAGAGCACCATTGTCAGACATCTTAGAAGTGGCTTTTCACTCCCTGTGAGGTGTGCATGCTTCAGTGTGAGCTTGCTGGGCCATGTGGGTGGGGGATGTTGAGCTGTGACTACCACTCCCATCATGCTATTGCCTACACCCCCCTTCCCAGCATGCCCATACTTCCTTCCTTTTGACTCTGCTTCCCTGTGGGGTAGTGTGCCTGTGCTGACAGGATGGCTGACAGTGTTGTCCTGGTGTTTGTTTGGCTACAATTCCCAAAAGTGTCCCTGTGCTTCACACAGCATAACTCAGTGTGGTTGTTCTTTGTGGGATATTTAATTAGAGTGTGAGGCATTGCATTCTCCCAGGTGAGTTGTGTGGAGTTTGTGTTAAGGGGGTGTGTGAGAAAAGCTGCTTGTAACTATGGTCAGAGCTGTCAGTCCTCCTTCCCACCCAGCCAGATATCCCACCATGGAACGTGCTTCCATTGCAGGGAGTGCAAGTTGGCTTTCAGGATGTCAGTCAGTGGTGTCCTGCTGTTGGTTGGTGCACAGTTCCCAGCAGGGCCTTGGGCTCCCCACAGCAGTACCCAGTATCAGCCATCTTGTCAGTTCTTATCCACTCCCTGTGATGTGAGCATGGTTCAGAGTGGTGTTGATGGGCCAATTGTGAGGGTGACCAATATCTGTGACTACAACTCCCATCATGCTATTGCCTACACCCCCCTTCCCAGAATGCCCATACTTCCTTCCTTTTGAGTCGACTTCACTGTGTGTGAGTGTGACAGCAATGGCAAGATGGCTGACAGTGTGGTCCTGTTGTTTGTTGGTGGACAGTTCACAGCAGGGCCTTGTGCTCCCCACAGCTGAGGCCAGTGTCAGACATCTTTGAAGTGGCTTTCACTGCCTGTGAGGTGTGCATGCTTCAGTGTGAGCTTGCTGGGCCATGTGGGTGGGGGATGTTGAGCTGTGACAACCACTCCCATCATGCTATTGCCTACACCCCCCTTCCCAGCATGCCCATACTTCCTTCCTTTTGACTCTGCTTCCCTGTGGGGTAGTGTGCCTGTGCTGACAGGATGGCTGACAGTGTTGTCCTGGCGTTTGTTTGGCTACAAGTCCCAAAAGTGTCCCTGTCCTTCACACAGCATAACCCAGTGTGGTTGTTCTTTGTGGGATATTTAATTGGTGTGTGAGGCATTGCATTCTCCCAGGTGAGTTGTGTGGAGTTTGTGTTAAGGGGGTGTGTGAGAAAAGCTGCTTGTAACTATGGTCAGAGCTGTCAGTCCTCCTTCCCACCCAGCCAGATATCCCACCATGGAATGTGCTTCCATTGCAGGGAGTGCAAGTTGGCTTTCAGGATGTCAGTCAGTGGTGTCCTGCTGTTGGTTGGTGCACAGTTCCCAGCAGGGCCTTGTGCTCCCCACAGCAGTACCCAGTGTCAGCCATCTTGTCAGTTCTTTTCCACTCCCTGTGATGTGAGCATGGTTCAGAGTGGTGTTGATGGGCCAATTGTGAGGGTGACCAATATCTGTGACTACAACTCCCATCATGCTATTGGCTACACTCACTTCACCAGCATACACAGAATTCCTTCCTTTCAGTGAGCTTCCCTGTGAGGTGGTGTTCTAGTGGTGGCAAAATATCTGACAGTGTTTGTTGGTTAGATTTGTGCCACTGCCTTGCTCTATTTGTTGTTAGGTTTGTACATGTCATGACACAGTTACATATCACTATGAGATGGCATGTATTGTGTTTATCTAACTAACATACACATCTTGAGATGATTATCTTTTGGTTGCTGTGGATTTGCTAAGGGTGCATGGTTTGACTATCCCCTTGACAGTGATGTGTGTGTATTGTCACACAATATTGGGTATATTGGTTGTGTACTCACCAGACTCTGGGATGTTTGATAGTCCATGTACGCTCTCTGGTGGTAGGATGGCCCGCACCTTCTCCTCCCAGGGCCTGAGGTATACTGGTTTGGCAGGAGGGCCACTGCCGGTGCGCTGACTCAAGCCGTAATCCTTCTTGAGTAGGTCCTTGACCCTCCTGCGCACATCATACCACCTGTTCTGGATGTCTTCCTTTGTGCGCAAACATGGTTATTGTGCGTTCACCCTGTCGACGATCCTCTCCCACATCTTGGTTTTCTGCGACATGGGGGTCTGTTGGACCAATGTACCAAACAATTGTGGCTCTACCCTGAGGATTTCATCTACCAGGACTTCCAATTCACTGTCTAGGAACTTTGGATTCTTCTTTGGGGGCATGGTGATGGGTGGTGGTGGGTATTGATGTGTGTGTGTGAGTGTGCAAGTGAGGGTGGGTGAGTGTAGGTTTTGCTGGGTGTATGTGAGGGTGCTATTTGGGAGGTGCTAATGGTGTGTGGCTTGTGTGATGGATGAGTTGTGAGTGTGTCTGTGATTGCTGTCTGATGGTGTTCTGTGCTGGCAGGTCAGTTGAATTTGCAAAGGATCATGGTAGTGATTTGTGTCCTTTATATGGGTGGAGTTGTGGGTGTGTCTTTGTTCCATGTTTTTTTCCCCCTGTATTTATTGACTTTGTCATTGCTTGTTTGGCCCTTTTTTTTGTATTTTTCCCTTGTAGGTTTTAGGCATGTAGGAGACGTTCTTCTGACCGAGTAGGACGCTGCAGTTGGCTCGTGCGGGCTTCTCCGAGTCTTTCAAGCTGTGTTCCTGATGGGTTTCATGTGCGGTGTACGCGTCGGTCGCGGAGTATTGGGTTGCTTCAGCTCGGTCTTGTATGCGTGTCGGTCGTACGGCTTGGGCTCCGTGCGACTCAGTCTGGTTTTACACGCATTGCATCGTACTGCGCGGGTCGGAGTTTACGGGTACGTTTCTGTCGGGTTCATTCCTGGTGCGTGTCGGTCGGTTGTATTCGCGTAGTTTTCTGGCCGGATAGCTGGTTTCAGTGAAGTTCGGTCGTTCGGTTTGTGTTCCGTACGAGTCGGTCGTAATTCACATGCATTGCATCGTACTACGCGGATTGGGCAGCGCCGGTACGTGTCGGTCGGACTACATTCCCGTACCGAGTCGGTCGGTATATTTTCCGGCCCGAATCGGAATCGGCCCCTAAGACTTGAACAGTCTGTAACACAGCTAGGTCCAAAACTATCTAAACAGACTAAAACAATGTTCGAGCACCTACAATACAAAGTAAGGGCTGATTAGGATGGCGGTCGGAAAACCTCCCCGACCGCCATGGTAGCTGGAAAAGACCACCCGCATGGACCGCGACATAACCGCCGGTCAAATTACGATGGCCCGCAGTCGAAATCCGACCGCGGCAGTACGATCACAGGCTTTAACATTGCGGCGGTTGCTGCTGCCCGCAGCACCGCTGCAATGTCGAAAGGAGCATGTCCTGCATTTCCCTGCACTGCGTGGCAGGCACTGCACAGCCTGGTTAGCTTACAACAATGGGTAGTACTAGGTCTGACAGGTACACGATTTAGGTAGTTACCTGGTTGATGTGAGTATGTTGCCACGTCGCCAATTTTAAGTGTAGATAGTTTCCACAATATAGGTCCTGATGAATCGCATGTAGACTATTACAGTGAGCGAGAAACATGTTGACCTCATTTGCACCAATAGCGACGCTTAGACCTAAGACATAATACTTAGCCAAGCACCGCATTGTTTATATTTTTAACTAGGGTAGGAGACCCACTGATTAAAAATTGTGTTCACGGATACTCCGAACCTTATTTTAAATCACACACATACATCTACAAAGTTCTGGCCCCTCACCCCCACTTCACCATACGGCTATTGGAAAAGATCTCCGCCAAAGTGCCCCTACTACAGGGAGCCCGTTGGGTATTGCACCGCCGACCCGACGAGGAGCAGCCCAGATGATGAAGCATGACACCCGATTGGGTGTGTGAGGGCATTACAATCCAATAAATGGACTCCCAACTCTGAACCCAAACGTTCAGGGTGGTGTCAATTTCCCTTGTTCGTACACTCTTGAGGAACAGCATAACCTTCTTCTTCTAATACCCCCCATTGCACCCACACCCCCCCAACACATTGGGGGCCCGCAACGGGCCCCCGGAAGACAATCTCTGCCAGCCTTTCCATGGCGGTTTGACCGCTGCAGAAAGGCTGGCTACCGTCGGCATCATAATCGTGCCGGCGGAGCCTGCTCGGCACCGCCACTATTTTCCCGGTCCTGCTCCGTCCGCCAGGCAGGAGTGCGGATGGCAACCGGCGGAAAAGCGGCGGTCGGAATTTCCCACCGCCGCGGTCACCACCGCCATCCTAATCTGACCGTTTTCTGGGTTGCGATCGCGGGCGGATGTCCACCGCCGGCTCGGCGGTCGCCACAGCCGGCCCGGTGGTGGTGAACCGCCCGCCATCCTAATCAGCCCCTTAGACTCTACCCAAACAGTAAAGGGCTCGAATACCTGGAAACAATAGCTAAATCCCTTCTTTAGAACAGTACTACAAAAACATAGCAATATCGTAATCGTGCATTAAATTCCTAAATAAACATTTTTCTGCAAACATCTAAAATATCAAAATTATGACAATTAACTTTAACTTAATTATTTGACATAATAAATATATTTTATATATTTATAATACGTCAATAAAAAGTACAAAAATTACATTTTCCTCCCATTATAAATAATTTAAATTACTTACTTTTTTGTCGCTGAAGAATTGAATCCAAACTGCCATTAATAAATCCAAACGCATAAAGATCCCAAAACTTACGTAAAACCCCCCAAAAAACCATGGAAAAATACAACTGTGAAAAATATAATCCGGCGACAACGTATCTGTAGACTCCAATCCATTAAAAACACGAAAAATTGAATAAAAAAAAGAAACGCTCCAGGAAAACCCGAAAAATAAAGGAACTGAAAAATAATTATTAGTTTACTAGATATTAATACACAGTTCCTTTAAAAAAAAGCATGCTTCTCCCAACGGCAACTTCCAAATGACAAAAACCTGTAAAAAAAAACAACACAATCCCTCCCGCACAAATACACAATAAAATCATTAAAAAACACACATAAACACACTAATAACACCATATTCTAAACATATTTAAACATATAAAACAGATCCTAACACCTACCTATCAACGAACTAACCGCATTTTGCAAACACAAAACAACTAACTAAACCGCATCAAAAACACAAAATCCAAACTACACATACAATATACAGTCCTTAACTACTTTCAAACTACACCTAAATTAAGCTTAAAAGTAATAAAATTAAACTTACCTTGACCGATGCGACGCAGCTTCCTCCCGCAAGCTTCTCCCCTCAGAAATGACCTAAAACAACACAGATAGCCTACAAAATACAACTTAGTTTAGAAAATGGTACCTAAATGAAATAACAAAAATACTTTTTGACATTAAAATCAATGTATATTACAAATTCAATGCTAAAAAGTGTTTAAAAAATTATAATTAATATTACTAATGTACTATGTTTTTTCTTTACTGTTAAAAAATGTTAAACTATAATAATAAATATTAGAAAATAAATAATATTTATTATTATACATTAAAATAAAATATGTAAACTTACCAATGTGATTTAAAAAAATATGTAATGTTTGCTAAAAATATGAAAAAATGTGTAAGAGTTAAAAAATATTTTTCTTCATCAAAATGTTTTCTTACCTTAATAATGTTATTTATATTTACAACTTAAATAATATTATTCAAAATATATTATTTATTAAAAAATGTGCAAAAAATATAAAAAAGTCATACAATGAGAAAATTGTTACAAAAATGTATGTTATTAAAAATGTACACTGTATCAATTATATAATGCATATTTATAATGTAAATAAATATTCTATAACTGTTACCAAAAAACTATGTTATAAAAAAAGTATAAAAACCAGTGAACAACTACATCTTTATTTGTAAAAAATGTACATATTTACCAAGTTCTACATTGTAAAAAAGTTAAAATTGTTTCATGCTGACTATCCTTAAAAATTATATGTTTATGTTGAAATATGTACTAAATATGTAATGTATCCAAAAATAACAAATGTGTTATTATTTCTCTTTATGACAATATATATATTAAAAAAAGTTTAATAAAAAAAATGGATATTATTTATTTGCTTAAATCTTTGAATGAAAATAAAAACGTTAATAAAATATAAATATTGTGTTCTATTTAACTTCTATATTAATTGTTTTTTTCTGTATTTACAATCAAATAATTATCTTAAATTATATATCACACAAATATTTTTTTTAACACATAGATAAAATACTATTACCACTTAAACATAGATTTGTATCATTAACATTACTACAAATTAAAGAACTATTATTTTACTATTCCCTATCTACACTATATCAACTCAGTGAAACAGCAGGACACTAAACATATATAATTTACTATTCCCACTCCAAACTGTACCAACTAAGGGTGGGGGCTGGACACTAAACATATATAATTTACTATTCCCACTCCAATATACATGAAGTCAAAGAAGGTTCTGGACACTAAGGGGCCGATTCCGATCTCGGTCGGAGGCGCACCTAACATCATTCGGTCGGGAAAAAAGCCATGCGAATGCCTGTTTCCCGACCGAACCGCACATTATTCCGAACGAGCAAGTACGATGCGCATAACAGCATAGATTCCGACCCAGTCGTACTCACCCAATCCAGGTCCTGTTCCCCGACCGAGCCGGATCCGTAAACGCAGAATCGAGTCGCACGGAAGCCAAAATGCAGCCCCGTCCGGCCGGACAAGTACGATGCGCTTCCCGTACACGCCGAACCCGTCGCTACGCACGGCACGTCAAAGCATCCGGGAGAGGCGCACATAAGCTCTGATTCGCGCCACAACACGATCCACGGCTACGAGACGAACACACCAGCGACGAGGACGAGGCGAAGCAACGAGAAAGACGAACGAGACGAACCAACCATGAATCCCATCGTGCCGATCCTACCAATATTCTACATCTACTACCGGAACAGGCACGGACGCGTACGGCGCAGAAGGTAAGTCAGACACCAACCACAAAAACAAACTACACGTACCCGACACATCACACACACACAGAGGGATGCAGAAATTACTTACACCAGCAACAGCAGCATCATAGGGGCGGGATGGCCATCACCAATGCCACATATACACATAGGGGCCCGGATGCCTACCACTACTACCACCTCTACCCAGGGGGTGCCAGATGCCTACCACTACTACCACCTCTACCCATGGGGGGCTGGATGCCTACCACTACTACCACCCCTACCCAGGGGGTGCCAGATGCCTGTCACTACTACCACCCCTACCCAGGGGGTGCCAGATGCCTACCACTACTACCACCCTTACCCATGGGGGGCTGGATGCCTACCACTACTACCACCCTTACCCAGGGGGTGCCGGATGCCTACCACTACTACCACCTCTACCCAGGGGGTGCCAGATGCCTACCACTACTACCACCTCTACCCATGGGGGGCTGGATGCCTGTCACTACTACCACCCTTACCCAGGGGGTGCCAGATGCCTACCACTACTACCACCTCTACCCAGGGGTGCCAGATGCCTACCACTACTACCACCTCTACCCAGGGGGTGCCAGATGCCTACCACTACTACCACCTCTACCCATGGGGGGCTAGATGCCTGTCACTACTACCACCCTTACCCAGGGGGTGCCAGATGCCTACCACTACTACCACCCTCTACCCAGGGGTGCCAGATGCCTACCACTACTACCACCTCTACCCAGGGGGTGCCAGATGCCTACCACCACTACCACCTCTACCCAGGGGTGCCAGATGCCTACCACCACTACCACCTCTACCCATGGGGGGCTGGATGCCTGTCACTACTACCACCCTTACCCAGGGGGTGCCAGATGCCTACCACTACTACCACCTTTACCCAGGGGTGCTGGATGCCTACCACAACTACCACCTCTACCCATGGGGGGCTGGATGCCTGTCACTACTACCACCCTTACCCAGGGGGTGCCAGATGCCTACCACTACTACCACCTCTACCCAGGGGGTGCCAGATGCCTACCACTACTACCACCTCTACCCAGGGGGTGCCAGATGCCTACCACTACTACCACCCTTACCCATGGGGGGCTGGATGCCTACCACTACTACCACCCTTACCCAGGGGGTGCCAGATGCCTACCACTACTACCACCCCTACCCAGGGGGTGCCAGATGCCTACCACTACTACCACCTCTACCCAGGGGGTGCCAGATGCCTACCACTACTACCACCCTTACCCATGGGGGGCTGGATGCCTACCACCAACAACACCCCCACTCACAGGATGGCTAATACATGACACAACAAGCACACACCAACATAAACAATGCAACATAAAGACATCCCCCCCAACACCATGACAAGCGTGTGTAGACTGTGTCAAATGCCTACAACACTGAACATGACTTTGAACATACAATGTGACCCCCTATCACATGTGCCACACATAAATGTGTGTGGCCCCCACAATGCAAGCAGGCCATGACCATTGTGGCAATGGGGTCCAAACCCCCATCATCACAGTGACCAAAATGTAAGTGTGGGGTCCATAGCTGAAGCACATTTTGAACATTGTGGCAATGGGGTCCATACCCCCATCATCACAGTGACCAAAATGTAAGTGTGGGGTCCATAGCTGAAGCACATTTTGAACATTGTGGCAATGGGGTCCATACCCCCATCATCACAGTGACCAAAATGTAAGTGTGGGGTCCATAGCTGAAGCACATTTAGAACATTGTGGCAATGGGGTCCAAACCCCCATCATCACAGTGACCAAAATGTAAGTGTGGGGTCCATAGCTGAAGCACATTTTGAACATTGGGGCAATGGGGTCCAAACCCCCATCATCACAGTGACCAATATGTAAGTGTTGACAAAGAAAAAGCTGCAACTGCCAAACTGCATGGATGATTCCTGGTCACAGAACAACAAACACATCAGTGGCAAAGTAGTGCTTGTGTCCCATAGCAACATAGATTGGGGGAGGCAAACAGTGCAGTGCAAATAAGACATACCTTTGGCCATGTGCAGACAAACATCACCCATGGGGGCTGACACTGTCAACATTCATCAATGACACAATGACAGAAGTGACCATCAGAATGCAGACCCACATATTTGCACCAATGGGCACACAAATGCAGATACCCTGTGGAGACTGTAGATGTGAGGTGAACAGATACCATACCATGGCAGCAATGGGACACACAAACAATGATCATTGTGCTGACTGATGACCTAGGAGTCCCAGGGACAGCAGGGGAAACACACCAAACAACATACAGCCAATGGCACACTAAAGATATGCCAATGCAGTGGTGCAGATGCACAAACACAAACAGGCAGACCCACACTGCACATCAAACACAACAGGTGAGGGGGGTACCAGTGTCCCCAGGCAACCACACAACACATGAGGAGGCCTGAATACCAATTACACAGATGTGCATACAGTGCCACACAAAGGTAACTCATGGATCCAAATCCCCTATGTGGGCAATCAGGCATTGTCAGATGAGAGGGAGCACAAATCACACATGTCACACAAGCATGTAGGAACAGCAACTGACACAGCAAGACACAGAGACACCACAGCACTACCCCCAGGGCCCCCACAATGTGGTGACCCTGGGCTGCATTACAATCCCACTGTGATGACAAAGCTAGATGTCGTTCACACTGTGAACCACAGTCATGTGTCCTGAGCAACAAACTACCATCACACCTACACAAGCACAAATCAATCAGCACGGCCAGTAAGCCAAGGCCAACATGGAGGCAGGGGTCTAGCCGGGCAACAACTCTCATCTGCACACACTCAACACCACACACCTCGACCTCCAACAATGTGCAGCAGTGAAGCTCACATGCACTGGCGACATTGCACATGCACCCATGACAATCCCAGGGGGTGGCGGGAACCAAGGTGCAGAAACACATCACACATGGCCACTCAACAAGACTCCTGAATGTCTGACACACTGCACACTACGCTGTACATGGACATGACGGCAATACCACACCAACCAATGGGATCCCAGCCACAGTCACACACCAATGAAGAAGCCAAGGTCACCCACAAAGAACACACATAGACAACTACCAACATTGCAGCCCTGACCCTGAGGAGTGCCAGCAGTCACACACACAACGTGTCACAACCAATGAAAGCTAACACAAACCGGAAATCACATGACAGGTGTAAACAACAAGTGCCAAGGGGAATCCTGACTGTGACCCATCAGCGTCTGCCCACAAACTCAGCCCTGACAGCAAACACACCTATGGGTGACACCCTGATGACCAGTAATGTGCCATGCACCCACATCACAGAGAACCCAGGGAGAAGACTTTGGGGGAACATAGGTCAACTCAGCAAGCATCACAAACAGGAACATCACTAGGGATCCCAGCATGCACAGCAAAATGGAAGTGAACACACAGACATGCTCATACAACACACACCTTGGGCGCAGGCGATGTCACAGGAGCACACACTGCCATGAGGGGACTCCACTCCTGTGTGAGGAAAGCTGTGCCATATGTCGCCTCAGTAGGGCTCCATCATGTCAGCAGAACACTTGGTCACACAGTCAACAATTAGCACCAAATGAAGGCTCCTGTCACATCAGCCTGGTCATGGGAGTGTCAACGAAATCATCAGCACAGATCCAACACACATGTATAGCAAGTTGCACTGACAACACAGATGAGTCCTTCCCCATTGATGCCCAAACCTGCATGTCCAGTGGAGATGGCCACACGGTCAGGGAAGTAGACTAATTGAACAATGGCAAGCACAACAGATGTGCAGGGGTGGAAGCCACAGATGTGACATTGCTAATGTAAGTAGGAAATCCCATTGCCAAATATTGAAAACATGACACCCTCAGATGCTGCTAAGGATGACATGGATACACCACAGGATAGGACACAGTCCCCCTGGACCACATGGGTTCCTGCACAGTAACACTACATATTCATGAGACCAAATATCACCATCACTGCAGCAAGGGCATGGTTAGCATCATCAACATCATGTACATCAGAAGCAAAAGCACTAGAGAACAGAAAGTTGCTTTATTCAGCATATGTGGGTTCAAAAGTTGAAGTCATGTAAAAAATAAACAAAGGCCAATGGCCAGTCCATCATGAAAGTCAAAACAGGGTGACAGTGGCAGATGTCACCCTAGGCATGCCTGCACTGATGAAAACCAGGGACAATCCCCTCAGAGGGGCATACGGGGGGCAGGCCAGGCACCGCAGGGACAGGATCAGGGCTCACCAGAAGGAGGCAGGGAAGGGGTGGTGGGTGCTGGAGAGCCACTGACAACTGCAGTGGAGGTGTCTGACATGGTGTGTGCCGGCACAACTGGGGGGCATGACTCAGATGGTGTGGGCGCCGGCACGACTGCAGTGGACCGTGCAGATGGAGTGGACAGGTTCGCCACTGCAGTGCCCAAGTCAGACAGGGTGGTAGTGGCCTCCACTGCAGTGCCTACCTCCAGGGGAGGAGAATGGGGATCAGGTAAGGTGGGCAGGACAGAGGGGAGGACACCCTCACCACACCAGTGGCACAGACAAGCGCAGCGGGGGTGTGGGGCCGGAAGAGCAAGTGTCAGGGGGAGAAGGCCTGATCCTTTTGGGGATGGTGTATCTGTGGGTGGGGGAACCTGGGGCAGGGTGTGGTGGGGGCACCTGTGGAGTGGGGGCCTGAGGGATGGAGGAAGGAGACTTGGTGCCTGAGCTGCAGGGCGGCGGCGGGGTCTTGCTCTTCCGGGTCCGGGGGGACTTGCGGGTGGGGGCGTCAGTCGGTCTGCGCCTGGGGGAGGGTGTCCGGGGGCGAGGGGCACTCCGCTCCGTGTGGGTGGGCTTCCTCTTCCCCCTGAATGCTGTATCAGCTGGATCGGAGGGGAAGAGGCCGAGGTCACTGAGGAAGAGCCGCTGTGTCTTTGGGGTTGCAGGTGAGGCAAGGGAGGGGGCTTTGGAGGGAGAGGCAACTGAGGACTGCGCAGTGCTCGTGGATGCGTGTGTGTGTGCCTGGGCCCCATCCCCTGTGAGTGTGGTTTCAGTCCCCTGACTGTGCGTGCGTGTGCGTCTTGTTTGTGGCGTGTGTGTCTGTGTGCTGCTCGTGTCTGTGCTGGTGTGTGCCTGTGCCGGTGTGTGTGTGCTTGGGACAGGTAAGGTGCTGGGGAGTGTGGATGGGGCAGAGGCAGGAGGGGTGAGGGACTGTCGGAGGAGGGACACTGCTGCCGTCAGGGAGGAGTCCATGGACCTATTGCCCCTCTGTAGGGCAGACATGCCCGATGAGATGCCCTCCATGAACGACACCAGCTGAGTCAACAGAGTGGTGTGGGCATGGAGGACACTCAGCATCGCTGTCTGCCCTACATGGAGCTGGCGAAGGAGGTACACAGACTCCTCACTCAGGGCAGCAGGGGACACAGGGGCAGGGGGTGCGGTGCCTGGCCCGAAGGAGACACGCTCCCGAACATGGGAGCCTCCACGGACCTCGGGAATGGGAGCCGATGGGAGGGCGGTGGTGGTGGTGGTGGTGGCGGGGACAGCAACACTAGCTGGGGTGTGGTGGCTGCTGACACCCGCCTCCATAAGGGAGTCATCCTCCGAGCTGCTGTGGTCCTCAGCTGAGGTGGATGGTGCTGAGGACTCCTCGGTGTGGCTCCCCTCGCCCTCCGTGCCACTGGGTCCCTCCGACCACTCCTCGGCTGCTGACCCAGTCTGGCTCTGCGGCTCCTCCTGGTCCGTGGAGCTGTCCCCTCCTGTGGCCGTGGATGTATCTGCAATCAATAGGGAAACAGACAGACATCAGTCACCTGCACCGAACGCACACACCACAGTTAGTACAGCACATTACAGAGCAAGCCCTGGCATCCTTAGTTGAACTTTGCTAAAAGTGCCCAAACAGAACAGGAGAAGCCAATTGTCAGTCTGATGGTCAACCATGGCACTCACATCCCACCTGGCCTTGCACCCATCTGTCTGGTGTCTGTTGGATGGCAATACCCCAGTGTGGACACATGCACCACCTACACAGTAGTTGGACAGTGCAGAGAACCCGGTTAAGCATGTGAACATGCACACATCACAACTCTTGCCACTGAGTCAGTACAGGTGTCCGGATGAAAGGGATGCCCAGAGTCAAATAGGAAATGCATGTGATGCATACCAGCGACAGACACCATGATGCACCCATGTCCTGATAGCCATTGCCACAATGGTGTGCATGTAGCACATGTCACTCCCCTGCAGGATCACTAATAGGAAGTCACATGCCATGGCACAGGCATGCCTGCTAAGTCATACATCACTGTCTCCAGTCACATGGGCAGGGCAGCCAGACAACAACACTCTGCACTGTGTCACAATAGTAGGTCATGGGGAATGCAAGTCCTGGAGCTGAACAAGTGCACATGTACATCCCCCACACACCACATCATCTGAACCCTTATCTGTCCAGGTCATACCGATTGGACATATGGGAGACCTGTAACACGACCCTCTGAACCTGAGCACCTCACAATCTGCTGTGAATGGGAGACAGCTGCCTGAACTTCACATTCGCATACCCCAGTCTGCACGGTCAGGTGATCAAACACCTATGTGTCACACAAGTATCGTCTCCTATGGTCACATCTCCGGTGGCATGCTGAGCCCCAACCGAGAAACACCCCAGCAGTCCTGACAACGAAGCCACAGCACACTGACACAGAGGCAGACACCTGAGGGGACAATTCACTGAGCACAACGTGTCAGCTGATACACGGGAGTGGGAGTACAGAGTGTATTGTATGGCCTGGAGTAGGCATGACTGTCCTGCCCCACATGAATGAGGGATGAGCCCTGGACAGTAGGCAGCTGGCTAAGTATGTGTGACACACGTAATGTACACACTCCTGGGGCCCAAACATTGTTCCCACCCGCAGCATGGGTGTGTGCCAGACACCCCAGGCACATGTGGTGGATCAGCTCAGCAATTGGACCACATATCAAAGTAACACGCAGATTACATGTCAGAACACAGGCATTGTGTAAGCAATGGACCCACCCATGATGCCCACCACAGAGTTAGGGAAACAGATGCTGTCCCCCACCTTGAGTCAAGCAAACTGCAAGGACACAGTACCCAAGTGACACAATTCCCTGACTGTAAGGGCCACACCTGGGTATCAGATGAGGAGTGGGCAGTGCACAATAGAGGGACATGGGTCCTGGACCACATGACTGATGTACTGTGGAAGTTTAACCAGGCCAGAGGAGGGCACATAGCATGGCAGACATAGTTCACAATGCAGTCATGGACTCACCCCCTCCTTGCTGCTCACTGGCCTTCAGCTGCCCATCCAGATCAGGGAAGACCACCGCCAGGATCCTGAGCATGTGGGGGTCAGGGTCCGGTGTCCGCCCCTCCTGCGAGGAGGCGACAGCTTCAGCTGGACCCGTGCGATCCTCCGGGTCCAGCCCCTAAGGTCCTGCCACCTCTTCTGGCAGTTGCGGATCCGGCGCTTGTAGACCCCCACGGATCTCACTGCCCGGACGATGGTCAGCCATATCTGCTGCTTCTGGTGGGCATCAACCTGTGAGGATGACAAAGTGAGAATGCCATTACTACACATGCAACATATCCGTGCATTACACAGTTGTATATACATGTCTCAATCACAGGGGCACATGATGTACACAGGCAGTGCAACGATGGCCATGGACAGTATGCCAGCAGTTACTACATGGTATCATTGCCTGGGAAGTAAAACCTTGTTTAAATGCACTGTCACTGCACTATACCTGTCCAGTGCATGTAACTACACACTATGGGGGGTGACAACTACTCAGTGAGCCTGCTAGCCAGTGGCGTGCAGACTGTTAGCCTTGCTAGTCAGACAACATGCACATTTAGGAAGGCAGTGGACAGAACACTCACCTGCTCCCCTGCTTTCCCATACAGCTTGCTGTACTGTGGAAGGAGGCTGTCCAGCAGGGCCTGGTTCTCCTCAGTGCTGAAGGCTGGGGCTCTCTCCACAGTACGTGCCATTGCAGGGTCCAGAGGGTGCAGATACAGCAGCAGTGGTGGTGGCAGATGTCGTCCTGGAGCATGTAGTGCAGGCAAGTGAGCTCTCAGGGGAACAGCCAGCATTATATGTGTGCTGCAGAGGCAGATACTGTCCCATGTGTCCAAAGTGATAGGTCCAAGTCGTTTGCATCTTCTGAATCTGGCCAATCCATGGAATTGCACCACTTACACACGCCCACAGCATCCTTCAAAAGTTCAACTTCATGACACCCATGAATTTGCAACATTGTTGTGGGTGACCAACTGAATTTACAGCATCAGACTCGTTCAAAATTTGAAAACGCGTCCGTTGCCAGGCCAGGCCATAGCCAATGGGTGCGCACCGATCGGTCCATTGCTGTTCAACGCGTACCTAGGATACAACGCGTACCCGCACACATTGAATGCAATGGGCCGGCCGGGCACACCGATCGGTCCATTGCTGTTCAACGCGTACTCAGGATACAACGCGTACCCGCACACATTGAATGCAATGGGCCGGCCGGGCACACCGATCGGTCCATTGCTGTTCAACGCGTACCCAGGATACAACGCGTACCCGCACACATTGAATGCAATGGGCCGGCCGGGCACACCGATCGGTCCATTGCTGTTCAACGCGTACCCAGGTTACAACGCGTACCCGCACACATTGAATGCAATGGGCCGGCCGGGCACACCGATCGGTCCATTGCTGTTCAACGCGTACCCAGGATACAACGCGTACCCGCACACATTGAATGCAATGGGCCGGCCGGGCACACCGATCGGTCCATTGCTGTTCAACGCGTACCCAGGATACAACGCGTACCCGCACACATTGAATGCAATGGCCAATGTGTGCGCACCGATCAGTCCATTGCTGTCCAACGCGTATTGCGAATACAACGCGTACCAGCACACATTGAATGCAATGGCCAATGTGTGCGCACCGATCAGTCCATTGCTGTCCAACGCGTATTGCGAATACAACGCGTACCAGCACACATTGAATGCAATGGCCAATGTGTGCGCACCGATCGGTCCATTGCTGTCCAACGCGTCCCTGTACAAGTCACTGGCATATGTCACCATGCCTGTCACAGGTGAACATATGCCAGCCACATATACTTCCCAGGGAGTGAGGGGCACACCTACAACACCACAGCCTGTCCAAACTGTATCCTAAGGCATGTAAGGCTGCATTACCTATTCCGTGTATGGGGGTGAACATGTTGTTCTGTGGGTGTCACTTGGGGGCAGCCACCCCCAGGCTGTGCACGTGTTCATGGGGACAGGATCCTTGGTGTTTCGTGTACATGACCACTGTGATGTGCAACTGTTCATATCTGAGCATGTGGCATGGTCACATTTCACGGTGGTGTATGTGTATGTCATGTCACATACCCCCTGAGTCCCATGTGGGACGGTATGTTAAACCCAGGGTGACCCATTGGCACAATAGTGATGGTCCTCCACAGTCTGTGTGCATGTTGTGTTTACAATGTCTCTGATTTCATGTGCACAATGGGAGACAGTCTCCACATCCACGTTGTTTGTGCATGGACTTTGATGTTGTGCGTGTGTGTGTCACAGACGTCCATGTCTGTCCTGCCGAGGCAACAGGGACCACTACCTGTGGGGGTCATGGTTGTTTTGCTGTGGTGTATACATGATACACCATGTCATGCCAGTGTCCATGTGGCAATACAGGGTCCCTGGGAATCTACCTGTCGTTGAGCTGTGATGCCTGGGGCACATCTGTCCTCACATGTCACTGTGGGGTGTGTTTGTAACGTGGCAGCAGGAGATGGGAACTGTGACACGGCCTCATGATATCCAATGGCACAACCTGGGACTTATTGATGCCACTTGTTGAACTGTGATGTTAGATGTTGGCCATGTATGTGCCATACATGTCCTTACGGAACTGCACACATCATGTACTTGTGCCTCATAATGATGTATCATGTGATATTGAGTGTGTTCAATGCCACATATGTGGGGTGACTGACAATCTTTCTTTCTTCACCTATGCACTGCAGGGCACCAGCTGTCCATAGACCATTCCCTGACCTGGCAACGATGGTGGAACGTGACAGCATCCGACGGTACCGCTTCACCAGGCAGCTGATTGAGGATTTGGCAGTGCGCTTGGCACCACATTTGCAACCTGGCCGGCCGTACCCTACAGCGCTGACCCCCAAGGTGAAGGTGATGGCAGCCCTACACTTCTTTGCCACTGGTACCTTTCAACACACTGTGGCGACTGCTGGTGGGATGTCACAGACCATGTTCAGCCGTGTGCTCCGCGATGTTTTGGAGGCTATGTTGATATACCTGAACCAGTACATCTATTTCCCTAGACTCCAACAACTCACTGACGTGAAGAGTGACTTCTATGCCCTGGGGAGGATGCCGCATGTCTTTGGCTCCATTGATGGGACACATGTGGCTTTGGTACCACCACAGGCCCAAGAGCAGGCATACAGGAACCACAAACACTACCACTCGGTCAATGCACTGGTGGTCTGTCTTGCTGATATGAGCATCTCACACGTGTGTGCCCGTTTCCCCGGTTCTGCACACGATGCCTACGTGATGAGGAGTAGTCGCATCCCGAGGATGATGTCACAGATGCGGAACCAGCGTGCCTGGCTTGTTGGTGTGTACTGACTTTGTACCATTGTGTGTGTTCTGCAATGTAGTGTTCCACCCTCTTTTCCAACTCAGCTAATGTGCAATTGTCTGTATGTAGGTGACTCCGGATACCCCAACATGCCGTGGTTGCTGACGCCCCTCAGGAACCCTGTGACACCAGCCCAGATGCGCTACAATGAGGCACATGGTCGGACCAGGAGAGTGATTGAGCGGACATTTGGTCTCCTGAAGAGCCGCTTTCGCTGCCTGGACAAGACAGGAGGGTCCCTCCCATATGCCCCAGCAAAGGTGTGCAAGATTGTCATCGTCTGCTGCATGCTACACAACCTGGCAGTGCGGAAGGAGTTGCCTCTCATCCTGGATGACGATGACCAACGTCCGCCACCTGTGGAGGATCCTGGCCTGGACCACGATGCCAGTGATGATGATGATGATGATGGTGATGTCCGCACACAGCTCATCACCAACTTCTTCAGCTGAATGTGAGTATCCAGAGATGTCATGTCAAAGATGTGAGTTTGCATGATATGTGTTGGTGGTGCTCTGGTGCTGTTTGAGTGTGTCCATGGGCTACATGACTGTATGCGTGTAGCGATGTGTCCTTACAGGTAGTCTGTACTCCCCAACAGTGTTGACATGCTAACTTGGTTCTGGGTGGGTATCTTGTGACATGTATTGGGCATGAGTATTGCAGTTCTGTCCTGTTCTTCAGTGCTTTTGACTGTGTGTCATTTCTGTCCTTCACAGGGTACTTTCAGAGTCGTTTGGTCAACTGTGATCCCCGACACCGTGATTCGACTTCCAGGGTGGTAGCTGTCGTGTCCCTACAGGTGATGTGCGCCACACCCATGGACTTCCTTCCTTCTACACTTGTTGACTGTGTGCCCGCTGCCAGGTGGGATTACCTTGCATCTGTAGTGGTTACAACATGTTGCAAATGTGTAATAAACCTGATCTTCACTTTGTGATGTGCGTTGTCTGTGGTCACACATTTGACTGACATTTGCTTACTGCACCAGTGGGCTAGTTGACTAAGACTGTGAATAGGTGTTGTGTCTGTGCATTGCACCGTATTTCCTGGCAACATCAGTGTAGGCAATGAGTCAGATGGCCTAGGTGTGTATTTGTTGTGTAGCCCTGGTGGTGTGTCTCCCTCATATGTGTCACGTTGCCATGACTCACATGCCTGTGTTGTACTTGCTGTAGCAGTTAGCATGCACAGTGTAATTTCGCTGGTCATCATCTCCATGACAGAAACCACGTTGGAATCACGACAGAGGCAGGTATGGTGTATTAGTGTGTTTATTGTCATACATGTGTGTGAATAGTGCACAGGATGGTGAGTGCTGTACATTTTGATTGCAATCCAAAGTTCCTAGATGAATTGGAAGTCCTGGTAGCAGAAATGTCCTGTATCAAGTCCACAGTCATCTGAGACATTGGTCCAACTTGTACTCCCCATGTCATGTGGGGGAGTTGTGTTGCAGTCAACAGGGTGAACAGTTTGCGCACAAAGGTGATTATCCAGAACAGGTGTTGGCTTCCTGGGGGTTGTGCATGGCCATCAGCCTCTCAGTTGTCCTTCCTCGGACGACCCCTCTTCTTTGGGGGGGACCCTCAAGTGCAGGCTGCTGCGGTGCAGGGGACTCTCCGCCAGAGTCATCCTCCCTCCCTGTGGCAGTTGCAGTTGTTTCAGCACCAGATGTTGTGGGCACACAGGGAGGTGTTGACTGGTTGCTGCTCATCTGGCGGAGGCATTGTAATATGTCCCTATGCACCGCCGTCATCTCTTGCAGTGTGTCCCACTTGGACTCCACGCGGGACATGTGTGAGTCCAAGCGGGCATGATGGGCAGCCTGCTGCTGTTTAATGTCCCTGAGGAGCCCCACTACCTGGCTGAGCTCTCCGGTGCTGGACTGGTACACATCGGCTATGCGTGCCAGTTGTGGGTCATCATGCAGTCCAGACCCCTCTGCGAGCAGCGACCTATGTCTCCCACCCCTCCCACCACCCCTGGCGACACGTGCAGTACCTGAGGTGGCACGCACAGGTGACCCTGGGCCCCCTTGGGGGTTGTTGGTGGTGTTGGTGCCCATGGCCCCACGTTGGTCCAGGGTCCCTGTGCTGGTGGTGGTGGTGCTCCTTGGTCTGTCCATGTCGGCAGGGGTGGTATGTGTGTTGACAGTCGTTGGAGGGGTGGGTGTAGGGGGTGCAGCTGGTGGTCCTGCTGGTGCTGCATGATGACTTGCTCCGGAGGTGCCAGGTGGGTCTTCTTCATCCGAGGAGGGCAGAGGCTGTTCCACACCAGTGAGCTCCGTATCCTCTTGAGCCTGGGACGGGGACTCCTCAGCGTCTGCTGCTGTGTCCCCATCATCACCTGTTTTTGGGAGACACACACAATGTATGTTATGTTTCTGCAGGCATCAATGGTTGACACACCTGACAGTTGTGACTGTGCCTCTGGATGCGGGCCTGTACATTGCATTGTCCTAAGTTGTCACAGTCAGGGGTTGATATTGGTGTAGCACATTGTCCTGCATTATTTGGGCTTTTCTATGTGAATGTTGGGGTGTGTACATGGTCTGCATTGGTTGTATTTGGTTGACATCCGGCCCTCCTTCCCACCCAGCCAGATATTCCACCATGGAACGTGCTTCCATTGCAGGGAGTGCAAGTTGTCTTTCAGGATGTCAGTCAGTGGTGTCCTGCTGTTGGTTGGTGCACAGTTGCCAGCAGGGCCTTGTGCTCCCCACAGCAGTAGCCAGTGTCAGCCATCTTGTGAGTTGTTTTCCACTCCCTGTGATGTGTGCATGGTTCAGGGTGGTGTTGATGGGACAGTTGTGGGGGTGACCAATATCTGTGACTACCACTCCCATCATGCTATTGCCTCCACCCCCTTCCCAGCATGCCCATACTTACTTGCTTTTGGGTGGACTTCACTGTGTGTGAGTGTGAGAGCAATGGCAAGATGGCTGACAGTGGTGTCCTGCTGTTAGTTGGTGGCCAGTTCCCAGCATGGCCTTGTGCTCCCCACAACAGAGCACCAGTGTCAGACATCTTTGATGGGGCTTTCCACTCTCTGTGGGGTGTGCATGCTTGAGTGTGAGCTTGCTGGGCCATGTGGGTGGGGGATGTTGAGCTGTGACTACCACTCCCATCATGCTATTGCCTCCACCCCACTTCCCAGCATGCCCATACTTACTTGCTTTTGGGTGGACTTCACTGTGTGTGAGTGTGAGAGCAATGGCAAGATGGCTGACAGTGGTGTCCTGCTGTTAGTTGGTGGCCAGTTCCCAGCATGGCCTTGTGCTCCCCACAACAGAGCACCAGTGTCAGACATCTTTGATGGGGCTTTCCACTCTCTGTGGGGTGTGCATGCTTGAGTGTGAGCTTGCTGGGCCATGTGGGTGGGGGATGTTGAGCTGTGACTACCACTCCCATCATGCTATTGCCTCCACCCCACTTCCCAGCATGCCCATACTTACTTGCTTTTGGGTGGACTTCACTGTGTGTGAGTGTGAGTGCAATGGCAAGATGGCTGACAGTGGTGTCCTGCTGTTAGTTGGTGGCCAGTTCCCAGCATGGCCTTGTGCTCCCCACAACAGAGCACCAGTGTCAGACATCTTTGATGGGCTTTCCACTCTCTGTGGGGTGTGCATGCTTGAGTGTGAGCTTGCTGGGCCATGTGGGTGGGGGATGTTGAGCTGTGACTACCACTCCCATCATGCTATTGCCTCCACCCCACTTCCCAGCATGCCCATACTTACTTGCTTTTGGGTGGACTTCACTGTGTGTGAGTGTGAGAGCAATGGCAAGATGGCTGACAGTGGTGTCCTGCTGTTAGTTGGTGGCCAGTTCCCAGCATGGCCTTGTGCTCCCCACAACAGAGCACCAGTGTCAGACATCTTTGATGGGCTTTCCACTCTCTGTGGGCTGTGCATGCTTGAGTGTGAGCTTGCTGGGCCATGTGGGTGGGGGATGTTGAGCTGTGACTACCACTCCCATCATGCTATTGCCTCCACCCCCTTCCCAGCATGCCCATGCTTCCTTCCCTTTGACTCTGCTTCCCTGTGGGGTTGTGTGCCTGTGCTGACAAGATGGCTGACAGTGTTATCCTGGGGTTAGTTTTGCTACAAGTCCCATGTGTGTCCCTGTGCTTCACTCAGCATGACCCAGGGTTGTGGTTCTTTGTGGGATATTTGATTGGAGTGTGTGGCAATGCATTCTCCCAGGTGAGTTATGTGGAGTTTGTGTTAGGGGTGTGTGTGAGAAACGCTGCTGGTAACTATGGTCAGGCTGTGAGTCCTCCTTCCCACCCAGCCAGATATCCCACCATGGAACGTGCTTCCATTGCAGGGAGTGCAAGTTGTCTTTCAGGATGTCAGTCAGTGGTGTCCTGCTGTTGGTTGGTGCACAGTTGCCAGCAGGGCCTTGTGCTCCCCACAGCAGTAGCCAGTGTCAGCCATCTTGTCAGTTGTTTTCCACTCCCTGTGATGTGCGCATGGTTCAGGGTGGTGTTGATGGGACAGTTGTGGGGGTGACCGATATCTGTGACTACCACTCCCATCATGCTATTGCCTCCACCCCACTTCCCAGCATGCCCATACTTACTTGCTTTTGGGTGGACTTCACTGTGTGTGAGTGTGAGAGCAATGGCAAGATGTCAGTCAGTGGTGTCCTGCTGTTGGTTGGTGCACAGTTGCCAGCAGGACCTTGTGCTCCCCACAGCAGTAGCCAGTGTCAGCCATCTTGTCAGTTGTTTTCCACTCCCTGTGATGTGAGCATGGTTCATGGTGGTGTTGATGTGCGCATTGTGAGGGTGGGCAATATCTGTGACTACGACTCCCATGATGCTATTGGCTACACTGACTTGCCCAGCATACACAGTATTCCTTCCTTTCAGTGGGCTTCACTGTGTGGTGGTGTTGTAGTTGTGGCTACATGTCTGGATGTGTTTGTTAGTTATATTTGTGCCACTGCCACTGCCCAGCTGTAGTTGTAGTTGTGTTTGTACATGTGATGACACAGTTACATGTCACTATGAGATGGCATGTGTTGTGTTTATCTGACTGACATACACATTTTGGGATGGTTCTGTTCTGGTTGCTGTGTATTTGCTAAGGGTGCATGGTTTGACTCTCCCCTTCACAGTGATGTGTGTGTATTGTGGCACAATATTGTGTACATTTGTTGTGTACTCACCAGGCTCTGGGATGTTTTCTAGTCCATATACGCTCACTGGTGGTAGGATGGCCCGCACCTTCTCCTCCCAGGGCCTGAGGTATACTGGCTTGGCAGGAGGGCCACTGCTGGTGTGTTGGCTCAAGAGGTAGTCCTTCTTCAACAGCTCCCTGACCCTCCTGCGCACGTCATACCACCTGTTCTGGATGTCTATCTTGGTGTGCAAACATGGTGATTGTGCGTTCACCCTGTCGACGATCCTCTCCCACATCTTGGTTTTCTGCGCCATAGGTGTCTGTTGGACCAGTGTACCAAACAGCTGTGGCTCTACCCTGAGGATCTCATCTACCAGGACTTCCAATTCACTCTCTAGGAACTTATGATTCTTCTTTGGGGGCATGGTGATGGGTGGTGATGGTGAGTGATGTGTGTGTTGGTGTGTAGGTGAAGGTGTGTGAGTGTGTGTTTTGCTGGGTGTATGTGAGGTTGCTATTTGTTGGGGTGCTGATGGTGTGTGGCTTGTGTGATGGATGAGCTGTGGGTGTGTGGTTGCTGTCTGTTCAGTGCTGGCAGGTAATTTGAATTTGCAAAGGATCATGGTAGGGATTTGTGTCCTTTATATGGGTGGAGTTGTGGGTGTGTCTTTGTTCCCTGCCCCCCCCCAGTATTTATTGGCTTTGTAATTGCTTGTTTGGCCTTTTTTTTGTGTATTTTCCCTTTGTACTTTTTGTGCATGTAGGAGACGTTCTTGTGACCGAGTCGGACCCTGCAGTTGTCTCGTACGGGCTTCTCCGATTCGTTCACGCTGTGTTTGTGCTGTTTTCTATGCTGCGTACGCGTCGGTCGCGGTGTTTTGGGTTGCTTTGGCTCGCAGTTTTCTATGCGTGTCGGTCGTACGGCTTGTCCTCCGTGCGACTCGGTCGTGTTTTCCACGCGTTGCATCGTACTTGGCGGGTAGGAGTTCGCGGGTACGTTTCGTTCGGGATTGTTCCGGGTGCGTGTCGGTCGGTTCGATTCGCGTGTTTTCCGGCCGGATTGCTGTTTTCCGCGCGGCTCTGTCATTCGGCTTGTGTTCCGTACGAGTCGGTCGGGTTTTGCACGCTTCTCATCGTACTTTGCGGGTCGGGCTGCACCGGTACGTGTCGGTCGGAATTTATTCCGGCTCCGAGTCGGTCGGTACGTTTTCCGGCCCGAATCGGAATCGACCCCTAAGGGGTCAAAGTCCACCCGCCATCGCAACGGAGCCAGGGACCGACCGCCAAAATTGCGGTGGTCCCGCCATGAGAATTAGGATGCGCCCGCCACACTGGTGGGTGCATCCTGGGCCTTTTACATTGCGGGTGGATCTGCTGGCTGCAGACCCACTCGCAATGCAAAGGTCTGTGCACAGCATTGCCATGCACTACATGGCAGGCACCACGTGGTGCCTGCCACGTAGTGCATTGCAATGAGGGGGTACCATAGGTACCCCCATGTGCACGCCCACCCCCAACACCCTGGGGGCCCGCAGCGGGCCCCCAAAAGCAAGAACTGCATGCCTTTCCATGGCGGCAACGCCGCCATGGAAAAGCGATTCACCGCCTGCATCATAATATGGATGGCGGTGTCCTGCAGACACCGCCACCATATTATGCCCTTTTTCCGCCCGATCGACGAGTCGACCGGCGGAAAAGCGGTGGAAAAGCGGAGGACGGTCTTTCCGTCCGCAGCGGACTCCCCAGCCATACTAATATGGCGGGGGTCAATCAGGCAAGGATGGTGGGCGGATCGCCCCAGCCGGGCCAGCGGTGGCTACCGCCGGCCCGGCGGGGGCGAGCCGCCCGCCATCCTAATGGGCCCCTTAACAGTTATAATTTACTATTCCCACTCCAAACTACATTAACTCAGGGAAGGTGCTGGACACTAAACTTATATAATTTACTATTCCCACTCCAAAATACATTAACTCAGGAAGGTGCTGGACACTAAACATATATAATTTACTATTCCCACTCTAAACTACATTAAGTCATGGAAGATGCTGGACACTAAACATATATAAATTACTATTCTCACTCCAAACTACATTAAGTCAGGGAAGGTGCTGGACACTAAACATATATAATTTACTATTCCCACTCCAAACTACATTAACTCAGGGAAGGTGCTGGACACTAAACATATATAATTTTCTATTCCCACACCGAACTATATTAACTCGAGGAAAGTATTTAAAAATATAATTTTTAAATATCATATTGCCAAAAGAAATACATAAAAACATATGAATTAACACACATTTTACATATATTTACATATATTTTTTAAATTAATCTCACAGTTTATCACTTTTCATGTTTTATTTATTTAAACATAACTCAACAAAATTATTTACAAATTTAACAAAATTTCAAAACACTTTTCAAACATTTTTTTAAATTGTAAAATTATTTAAAAGATATTGAATTATTTTATAAAAATTTTAAATTATTTACAAAAAACCCCCATCATCACCTATAACCCCAACATCACACTCCTAAATCCAATTACATTTTTAATTTTTAGATTTTTAATTTTTTTAGATTAAAACACTCCCCACCCTTATCACCTATAACCACAACATCCCACTCCTAAAAATTTTTTATTATTTAAAATATTTTTTACATTTTTAAAAAAATTAATTTTATTTTTAAAACACTCCACACCCTTTTCCCCTATAAACCCAACATCCCGCTCCTAAAACACAATTGAAAAATTAATTAATGTTTTTAAAAAAAATTTACATTTTTAAAAATAGTTTTAAAACATTCCCCACCCTTATCCCCTATAAACCCAGCTCCTAAAACATTTTTATATAAAATATATACAATTTATTAAAAATTAATAATACATTTACAATGATATACTATATTAAAAAATTCACATTTACAAAATTGATATTTTTTAATAACGATATTTTAAAAATCAATATTTTTAACAACAATATTTTATACATCGACATCGATATTATATACAACGATATTTTTGACTTTCGACATTTAAAACTCGATATTATTGCACAACGATACTTAAAACTCGATATTTTGTCTACTTACCACTGCAGGCAGGGAAACAGATCTGAAGTCTACTCCCAGCTAGTGGGAGCATTTTTAAAGCTCCCGCCAGCTGGGAGCAGACCTCGTGTTTGTTCTCGCTTGTCAGGAGCTTTGAAATTGCTCCAGCCAAGTGAGAGCAAACACAGGATTCCCTACCCGCGCCAGTGCGGATAGGGAAACTGCTATATGCCGGGGGTGGGCACATCTGGACATAGCAGGAGTCAGCCCTGGGGGATGGGGTCCCCAGGGCCATCAATGGCCTCCTCCCCATTACTAGTATGGCTGGGCCCAGGAAGATGGGGTCCTCCACAGGGCCAACATTGGCACAGGAAGGGGGGCTACCTGCCCCCTTCCCCTTTTTAACTTTGCCTGGGCCCCAGGGGATGGGGTTCTTGGGGCTGAAATTCGACCCTGGGTGGGGGGCCTCATGCACCCTCCTCCCCCATAATAATATTAACATTTCCACCTGAGACCTGGTGGGCTAAAAAGACTGCGCTGGTTTTTTATAAACACATTTGCTGCAGGTCCTCCGCGAATTTGTGGCAAAATAAAGAAAAATGTTTTGGGACCCCACCACCAGACCAGGGGGTCAGGCTATGCGTACCCTGCACCCTTGCAGGTTTTTTCCATTTTTCTTGGGACTCAGGGCACGACCAAAGACGGCTGCCATCACTTCTTGGTTGGAGTGGTGGCAGCCAATCAGATCTCAGCCTTAGATCTGTAGGATCAGTTGACCCTCTGCGTCACTTGACTACACATAAATCTTTTTTTTTATTACTTAAAAACTATTGAACGGTTTTATACCAAATTACAAAAAGAGATCTTTCTGGACCAAGATCTAGCTTTCTGCCAAATTTGGTGTAATTTCGTTCAGTGCTTTGGGCTGTAGTTGAGTCTAAAATCCATAGGGGAAATTTCAAGTGGGGCCCATTTTCTCGGGGCCCCACTTGACGAATCACCCAACATTTTCCAGACAGCAGCTGAAGTGAGTGGCAAATTAGTTTTGAAAAGTTTGTGAAGATTTCTCAAACGGTGCCAGTTGTTAACAAAACAAAAAACTATTTTCTATGGATATTAGGTCCTAGGTAGCCACTCTGCAGTTATAGTTAGAGTGACCGGAGATATGGAATTTGGGAATTTTTTTCCCTTTATAACTTTGCACCCATTTGCCAAATGTCCATAAAACTTTGCAGACCTGCTGTCCCCGTTTCATTGTCAAAGTGCTGAAAGTCTACCAGTGTTTTGTGAAGGGGGTGTAAAGAAAAAAGGGGGTCCGAAAACGGTCTGCAAATCCAATGCATTTTCCACAGACTATTGTATGTTGTGTAATGCAAAAACCATCAGCTGGGTTTGTCTGAAATTCTAGAGTAGGGTGTAGATGATTCTTTAGGGTACTACTAGCAAGTACAGAAAGTAAATGTCAAGTTATAAGATATTTTTCTTTAGCTATACCAGTAACCGCAGTAGTACCGCGGTACAACCTCGATACATAGCAATTCCCTGATTGACTAATGTGCACTTTTCACAACCTCATGGCAGCCAAGTTGTTTTACATATCAATTTCAGTGTGTTTTGGAATCCAGCTAAAAAATGCATTGGAAACATTAGTTTAGCTTTGCAATTGCAATTGGACAGAGGGTAGTAAATGGGGTCGATTCCGATCTCGGCCGGAAGCGCACCTAACAGTATTCGTCCGAAAAAATACCAGCCGAACGCGTGTTTCCCGACCGATTCGAACACTCGTCCGAACGAACAAGTACGATGCGCATAACAGCCCAGATTCCGAGCGAACCGTACTCACCCATTTCAGCTCCTGTTCCCCGCCCGAGCCGGATCCGTAAACGCCGATTCGAGTCGCACGGGAAGCAAATACACAGCACCTTCCGGCCGGACTAGTACGATGCGCCTTCCGTACGCGCCCGAACCCGTCGCTACGTCCGGCGCGTTTGAGCATCCGGGAGAGCCGTACATAAGCTCCGATTCGCGCCACAAGAATATTCACGACTACGAGACGAACAAGCCAGCGACGAGTACGAGTCGAAGACACGCGAAACCCGAACGAGACAACCCAAGCATGAATCCCATCGCGCAGGTCCTACCTATACTCTACATCTATTACCGGGACCGGCACGGAGGCGTACGGCGCAGACGGTAAGTCAAACACCAACAACACCAACAAACGACACGTACCCAAAATATGTCACACACACATAGGGATGCACAAATGACGTACACTAGCAACAGCAGAACCATCACCAATGCCATACACACCCACAGGGGGATGGATGCCTACCACTACCACCACACCTACTCATGGGGGCCTGGATGCCTAGCACCACTACCATCCCCACCCTTAGGGGGATGGATGCCTGCCACTACCACCACCCCTACTCAGGGGGGCCTGGATGCCTGTCACCACTACCATCCCCACCCTTAGGGGGATGGATGCCTGCCACTACCACCACCCCTACTCAGGGGGGCCTGGATGCCTGTCACCACTACCATCCCCACTCATGGGGGATGGATGCCTGCCACTACCACCACCCCTACTCAGGAGGGCCTGGATGCCTGTCACTACTACCACACCTACTCATGGGGGCCTGGATGCCTAGCACCACTACTATCCCCAACCTTAGGGGGATGGATGCCTGCCACTACCACCACCCCTACTCAGGGGGGCCTAGATGCCTGTCTCTACTACCATCCCCACCCTTAGGGGGATGGATGCCTGCCACCACCACCACCCCTACTCAGGGGGGCCTAGATGCCTGTCTCTACTACCATCCCCACCCTTAGGGGGATGGATGCCTGCCACCACCACCACCCTTACTCAGGGGGGCCTAGATGCCTGTCTCTACTACCATCCCCACCCTTAGGGGGATGGATGCCTGCCACCACCATCACCCCTACTCAGGGGGGCCTAGATGCCTGTCTCTACTACTATCCCCAACCTTAGGGGGATGGATGCCTGCCACTACCACCACCCCTACTCAGGGGGGCCTAGATGCCTGTCTCTACTACCATCCCCACCCTTAGGGGGATGGATGCCTGCCACCACCACCACCCCTACTCAGGGGGGCCTGGATGCCTGTCACTACCACCATCCCCACCCTTAGGGTGATGGATGCCTGCCACTACCACCACCCCTACTCAGGGGGGCCTGGATGCCTGTCACTACTACCATCCCCACCATTAGGGGGATGGATGCCTGCCACTACCACCACCCCTACTCAGGGGGGCCTGGATGCCTGTCACTACTACCATCCCCACTCATAGGGGGATGGATGCCGACTCACTAACACCACCCCTACTCATGGGGGCCTGGATGCCTACCACTACCACCACACCTACTCATGGGGGCCTGGAGGACTAGCACCACTACCATCCCCACCCTTAGGGGGATGGATGCTTGCCACTAACACCACCCCTACTCATGGGGGCCTGGATGCCTGTCACCACTACCATCCCAACTCATGGGGGGATGGATGCCTGCCACTACCACCACCCCTACTCAGGGGGGCCTGGATGCCTGTCACTACTACCATCCCCACTCATAGGGGTATGGATGCCGACCACTAACACCACCCCTACTCATGGGGGTCTGGATGCCTACCACTACCACCACACCTACTCATGGGGGCCTGGATACCTAGCACCACTACTATCCCCAACCTTAGGGGGATGGATGCCTGCCACTACCACCACCCCTACTCAGGGGGGCCTGGATGCCTGTCTCTACTACCATCCCCACCCTTAGGGTGATGGATGCCTGCCACTACCACCACCCCTACTCAGGGGGGCATGGATGCCTATCTCTACTACCATCCCCACCCTTAGGGGGATGGATGCCTGCCACTACCACCACTCCTACTCCGGAGGGCCTGGATGCCTGTCACTACTACCATCCCCACCCTTAGGGGGATGGATTCCTGCCACTACCACCACCCCTACTCAGGGGGGCCTGGATGCCTGTCACTACTACCATCCCCACTCATAGGGGGATGGATGCCGACCACTAACACCACCCCTACTCATGGGGGCCTGGATGCCTACCACTACCACCACACCTACTCATGGGGGCCTGGATGCCTAGCACCACTACCATCCCCACCCTTAGGGGGATGGATGCCTGCCACTACCACCACCCCTACTCAGGGGGGCCTGGATGCCTGTCTCTAATACCATCCCCACCCTTAGGGGGATGGATGCCTGCCACTAACACCACCCCTACTCAGGCAGGCCTGGATGCCTTTCACCACTACCATCCCCACTCATGGGGGGAAGGATGCCTGCCACTACCACCACCCCTACTCAGGGGGGCCTGGATGCCTGTCACTACTACCATCCCCACTCATAGGGGGATGGATGCCGACCACTAACACCACCCCTACTCATGGGAGCCTGGATGCCTACCACTACCACCACACCTACTCATGGGGGCCTGGATGCCTAGCACCACTACCATCCCCACTCATGGGGGGCTGGATGCCTGCCACTACCACCACCCCTACTCATAGGACGGGTAATGCATGACACAACCAGCATACTCCCAAATAAGGAATGTCTGAAAATTACATCTCCCGCCAACACCATGACAAGCGTGTGTAGTCTGTGTCAAAAGCCTACAACACTGAACATGACATTGAACATACAATGTGACCCCCTATCACATGTGTCACACATAAATGTGTGTGGCCTCCACAATGCAAGCAGACCATGACCACTGTAGCAATGGGGTCTAACACCCTATCATCACAGTGACCAAAAGGTAAGTGTGGGGTCCATAGCTGAAGCACATTTTGAACAGTGTGGCAAAGGGGCCTAAAGCCCCATCACCACAGTGACCAAAAGGTAAGTGTGGGGTCCATAGCTGAAGCACATTTTGAACAGTGTGGCAATGGGGCCTAAAGCCCCATCACCACAGTGACCAAAAGGTAAGTGTGGGGTCCATAGCCAAAGCACATTTTGAACAGTGTGGCAATGGGGCCTAAAGCCCCATCACCACAGTGACCAAAAAGTAAGTGTGGGGTCCATAGATGAAGCACATTTTGAACAGTGTGGCAATGGGGCCCAAAGCCCCATCACCACAGTGACCAATAGGTAAGTGTGGGGTCCATAGCTGAAGCACATTTTGAACAGTGTGGCCATGGGTCCTAAAGCCCCATCACCACAGTGACCAAAAGGTAAGTGCAGTCATGGTAAAAGCTGCAAAAGCCAAACTGCATGGATGATTCCTGGTCACACAACAACAAACACATCAGTGGCATAGTAGTGCTTGTGTCCCATAGCAACATAGATTGGGTGAGGCAAACAGTGCAGTGGCAATGAAACATCGTTTTGGCCATGTGCATACAAACATCACCCATAACAGCACTAATACACGCCCACAGCATCCTTCAAAATTTCAACTTCATGACACCCATGAATTTGCAACATTGTTGTGGCTGGCCAACTGAATTCACTGCATCAGACTTGTTGAAGCTTCGAAAACGCGTCCGTTGCCATTACAGGCCCCAGCCAATGCGTGCGCACCGTTCGGTCCATTGCTGTACAACGCGTATTCCGGGATACAACGCGTACCCGCTCACAACAGATGCAATGGGCCGTGCGGACACACCGATCGGTCCATTGCTGTACAACGCGTATCCGCTCACAACAGATGCAATGGGCCGTGCGGGCACACCGATCGGTCCATTGCTGTACAATGCGTATTCCGGGATACAACGCGTACCCGCTCACAACAGATGCAATGGGCCGTGCGGGCACACCGATCGGTCCATTGCTGTACAACACGTATTCCGGGATACAACGCGTACCCGCTCACAACAGGTGCAATGGGCCGTGCGGGCACACCGATCGGTCCATTGCTGTACAACGCGTACCCGCTCACAACAGATGCAATGGGCCGTGCGGGCACACCGCTCGGTCCATTGCTGTCCAACGCGTACCTGCTCACAACAGATGCAATGGGCCGTGCGGGCACACCGCTCGGTCCATTGCTGTACAACGCGTACCCGCTCACAACAGATGCAATGGGCCGTGCGGGCACACCAATCGGTCCATTGCTGTACAACGCATACCCGCTCACAACAGATGCAATGGGCCGTGCGGGCACACCGATCGGTCCATTGCTGTACAACGCGTACCCGCTCACAACAGATGCAATGGGCCGTGCGGGCACACCGATCGGTCCATTGCTGTACAACGCGTATTCCGGGATACAACGCGTACCCGCTCACAACAGATGCAATGGGCCGTGCGGGCACACCGATCGGTCCATTGCTGTACTAACGCGTATTCCGGGATACAACGCGTACCCGCTCACAACAGATGCAATGGGCCGTGCGGGCACACCGATCCGGTCCATTGCTGTACAACTGCGTACCCGCTCACAACAGATGCAATGGGCCGTGCGGGCACACCGCTCGGTCCATTGCTGTACAACTGCGTACCCACTCACAACAGATGCAATGGGCCGTGCGGGCACACCGATCGGTCCATTGCTGTACAACGCGTACCTGTACAGGTCACACGCATATGTCACCATGCTTGTCACTGGTGAACCTATGCCAGCCACATAAACTTTCCAGGGACTCAGGGGCACACCTACAACACCACACCCAGTCCACACTGTATCTAAGGCATGTAAGGCTGCATTACCTTTTCTTTGTATGGTGGTAAACATATGGTTTTTGGGGTGGCACTTGGGGGCAGCCCCACCCAGGCTGTGCACGTGTTCATGGGGACAGGATCCTTTGTGTGTTGTGCACCTGACCACTGTGATGTGCAACTGTTCATTTTGGAGCATGTGGCATGGTCACATTTCCAGGTTGTGTATGTGTATGACATGTCACATACCCCCAGGCTCACATGTGGGAAGGCATGTACGTCACAGGGTGACCCATTGCCACAATAGTGATGGCCCTCCACAGTCTGTGTGCATGTTGTGTTTCCGATGTCTCTGACTCCATGTGCACAATGGGAGACAGTCTCCACATCCACGTTGTTTGTGCATGGACTTTGATGTTGTGTGTGTGTGTGTCACAGACGTCCATGTCTGTCCTGCAGAGGCAACAGGGGCCACTACCTGTGGGAGCCATGTTTGTTTTTCTGACGTGTACATGATATGCCATGTCATGCCAGTGTCCATGTGGCAAGACAGGGTCCCTGGGAATCTACCTGTCAATGAGCTGTGATGCCTGTGGCGCATCTGTCCAGACATGTCACTGTGGTGTGTGTGTGGAACGTGACAGCAGTAAATGGGTACCGTGACACAGCCTAATGGTTTCCCATAGCACACCCTGGAACCTGTTGTCAACACTTGTTGAACAGAGATGTTAGATGATGTCCATGTAGGTGCCATATATGTCCAAACAGAACGGCACACACATCAAGTACTTGTGTCTCGTAATGAAGTATCATGTGAATTTGAGTATTGTGGACGGCACATATGTGGGGTGACTGACAATCTTGCTTTCTTCACGTATGCACTGCAGGGCTCCAGCTGTCCATAGACCATTCCCTGACCTGGCAACGATGGTGGAACGTGACAGCATCCGACGGTACCGCTTCACCAGGCAGCTGATTGAGGATTTGGCAGTGCGCTTGGCCCCACATTTGCAACCTGGCCGGCCGTACCCTACAGCGCTGACCCCCAAGGTGAAGGTGATGGCAGCCCTACACTTCTTTGCCACCGGTACCTTTCAACACACTGTGGCGACTGCTGGTGGGATGTCACAGACTATGTTCAGCCGTGTGCTACGCGATGTTTTGGGGGCAATGCTGAGATGCCTGAACCAGTACATATATTTCCCAACACGTCAACAACTCACTGACGTCAAGAGTGACTTCTATGCCCTGGGGAGGATGCCACATGTCATTGCCTCCATTGATGGGACACATGTGGCTTTGGTACCACCACAGGCACATGAGCAGGCATACCGGAACCGTAAACATTACCATTCGATCAATGCTCTGGTGGTATGTCTTGCAGATATGACCATCACACATGTGTGTGCCCGTTTCCCCGGTTCGGCACACGATGCCTACGTGATGAGGAGTAGTCGCATCCCGAGGATGATGTCACAGATGCAGAACCAGCGTGCCTGGCTTGTCGGTGTGTACTGACTTTATACCATTGTGTGTGTTCTGCGATGTTGTATTCCGCCCACTTTTCCAACACAGCTAATGTGCAATTGTCTGTCTGTAGGTGACTCCGGATACCCCAACATGCCGTGGTTGCTGACACCCCTCAAGAACCCTGTGACACCAGCCCAAATGCGCTACAATGAGACACATGGTCGGACCAGGAGAGTGATCGAGCGGACCTTTGGTCTCCTGAAGAGCCGCTTCTGCTGCCTGGACAAGACAGGAGGGGCCCTCCCATATGCCCCAGCAAAGGTGTGCAAGATTGTCATCATCTGCTGCATGCTACACAAACTGGCAGTGCGGAAGGAGTTGCCTCTCATCCTGGATGACGATGACCAATGTCCGCCACCTGTGGAGGATCCTGGCCTGGGCCACGATGCCAGTGATGATGATGATGATGATGGTGATGTCCGCATACAGCTCATCACCAACTTCTTCAGCTGAATGTGAGTATCCAGAGAGTTGTCATGTCAATGATTTGAGTTTGCATGATATGTGTGGGTGGTGCTCTGGTGCTGTTTGAGTTTGGCCATGTGCTACTTGACTGGATGCGTGCAGCGATGTGTCCTTGCAGGTAGTCTGTACTGCCCAACAGTGTTGACATGCTAACTTGGGTTTGTGTAGTTATCTTGTGACATGTATTGGGCATGAGTATTGCAGTTCTGTGGTGTTCTTCAGTGGTTTTGACTGTGTGTCATGTCTGTCCTTCACAGGGTGCTTACAGAGTTGTTTGGTCAACTTGGATCCCCGACTCCATGATTCAGTTTTCAGGGTGGCAGCAGTCGTTTCCCTACAGGTGATGTGCCACACACCCCTGGACTTTCTATGTTCTGCACTTTTTGACTTTGTTGCCACATCCACGTGGGATTACCTTGCATTTGTAGTGGAAACAACATGTTGCAAATGTGTAATAAACCTGTGCTTCACTTTGGGATGTGCGTTGTCTGTGGTCACACATCTGACTGACATGTGCTTGCTGCACCTGTGGGCTAGTTGACACACACTCTGAATAGGTGTGGTGTCTGTGCATTCCACTGTATTTCCTGCCAACATCAGTGTAGGCAATGATTCTGATGGCCCTGGTGTGTATGTGTTGTGTAGCCCTAGTGGTGTGTCTCCCTCATATGTGCCACGTCGCCATGACTCGCATGACGGTGTTGGACTTGCTGTAGCAGTTAGCATGCACAGTGTCATTTATCAGATCACCATCTCCATGACAGAAACCACGTTGGAATCACAACAGAGGCAAGTATGGTGTATTAGTGAGTTTATTTCCATACATGTGTGAGGATAGTGCACAGGATGGTGGGTGCTGTACATTGGTATTGGAATCCAAAGTTCCCATGTGAGTTGGAAGTCTTGGTAGCAGAAATGTCCTGAGTAAAGTCCACAGTCATCTGATACATTGGGCCAACTTAAGCTCCCCATGTCATGTGGGAGAGTTGGGTTGCATTCGACAGGGCGTGCAGTTTGCACACAGAGGAAAAGTTCCAGAACAGGTGTTGGGTTCCTGGGGGATGTACATGCCCATCGGCCTCTCAGTTTTCCTTCCTCAGACGGCCCCTCTTCTTTGGGGGGGACCCTCAAGTGCAGGCTGCTGCGGTGCAGAGGACTCTCCGCCAGAGTCAGCCTCCCTCCCTGTGGCATTTGCAGTTGTTGCAGCACCAGATGTTGTGGGCACACAGGGAGGTGAGGCCATGTTGGTGCTAATCTGGCGGAGGCATGACAATATGTCCCTATGCACCGCTGTCAGTTGTTCCAATGTGTCCCACTTGGACTCCATGCCAGACATGTGTGTCTCAACACGGGACATGTGTCTCTCAACACGGGACATGTGTGAGTCCAAGCGGGCATGATGGGCAGCCTGCTGCTGTTGAATGTCCTTGAGGATCCCCACTACCTGGCTGAATTCTCCGGTGCTATTCTGGTATGCATCCGCAATGCGTGCCAGTTGTGGGTCATCATGCAGTCCAGACACCTCTGCAAACAGCGACCTATGTCTACCACCCCTCCCACCACCCCTGGCGACACGTGCGGGACCTGCGGTGGCACGCACAGGTGACCGTGGGCCCACTTGGGGGTTGTTACTGGGCTCATTGTCGGTTGCTCCACATTGGGCCTGGGTCCCTGTGCTGTTGTCATCAGTGGTCCTTGGTCTGTCCGTGTTGGCAGGGGTGGCCTGTGTGTTGGCAGTTGTTGGAGGGGTGGGTGCAGGGGTGCAGATGTTGGTCCTGCTGGTGCTGGTGCTGCATGATGACTCACACCGGAGAGTCCAGCTAGGTCTTCGCCATCCGAGGTGGGCAGAGGCTGATCCACACCAGTGAGCTCAGTGTCCCCCGGAGCCTGGGACAGGGACTCCTCATCGTCTGCTGCTGTGTCCCCATCATCACCTGTTTTTGGAAGAGACACACATTGTATCTTATGTTTCTACAGGCATCAATGGTTCACACACCTGACAGTTGTGACTGTACCTCTGGATGCGGGCCTGTACATTGCATTCTCCTAAATTGTGAAAGTCAGAGGTTGATATTGGTGTAGCACATTGTCCTGCCAACCTGTGGCATTTCAATGTGAATGTTGAGGTGTGTGCATGACCAGCATTGGTGGTATTTGGTCCCCACAGCAGTACCCAGTGTCAGCCATCTTGTCAGTCCTTTTCCACTCCGTGTGATGTGAGCATGGTTCAGGGTGGTGTTGATGGGCCAATTGTGAGGGTGACCAATATCTGTGACTACAACTCCCATCATGCTATTGCCTACACCCCCCTTCCCAGCATGCCCATACTTCCTTCTTTTTGAGTGGACTTCACTGTGTGTGAGTGTGACAGCAATGGCAAGATGGCTGACAATGTGGTCCTGTTGTTTGTTGGTGCCAAGTTCCCAGCAGGGCCTTGTGCTCCCCACAGCTGAGGCCAGTGTCAGACATCTTTGAAGTGGCTTTTCAGTGCCTGTGAGGTGTGCATGCTTCAGTGTGAGCTTGCTGGGCCATGTGGGTGGGGGATGTTGAGCGGTGTGAGTGTGACAGCAATGGCAAGATGGCTGACAATGTGGTCCTGTTGTTTGTTGGTGCACAGTTCCCAGCAGGGCCTTGTGCTCCCCACAGCAGTACCCAGTGTCAGCCATCTTGTCAGTTGTTTTCCACTCCCTGTGATGTGAGCATGGTTCAGGGTGGTGTTGATGGGCCAATTGTGAGGGTGACCAATATCTGTGACTACAACTCCCATCATGCTATTGCCTACACCCCACCTTCCCAGCATGCCCATACTTCCTTCCTTTTGAGTGGACTTCACTGTGTGTGAGTGTGACAGCAATGGCAAGATGGCTGACAATGTGGTCCTGTTGTTTGTTGGTGCCAAGTTCCCAGCAGGGCCTTGTGCTCCCCACAGCTGAGGCCAGTGTCAGACATCTTTGAAGTGGCTTTTCAGTGCCTGTGAGGTGTGCATGCTTCAGTGTGAGCTTGCTGGGCCATGTGGGTGGGGGATGTTGAGCGGTGACTACCACTCCCATCATGCTATTGCCTACACCCCCCTTCCCAGCATGCCCATACTTCCTTCCTTTTGAGTGGACTTCACTGTGTGTGAGTGTGACAGCAATGGCAAGATGGCTGACAATGTGGTCCTGTTGTTTGTTGGTGCCCAGTTCCCAGCAGGGCCTTGTGCTCCCCACAGCTGAGGCCAGTGTCAGACATCTTTGAAGTGGCTTTTCAGTGCCTCTGAGGTGTGCATGCTTCAGTGTGAGCTTGCTGGGCCATGTGGGTGGGGGATGTTGAGTGGTGACTACCACTCCCATCATGCTATTGCCTACACCCCCCTTCCCAGCATGCCCATACTTCCTTCCTTTTGACTCTGCTTCCCTGTGGGCTAGTGTGCCTGTGCTGACAGGATGGCTGACAGTGTTGTCCTGGCGGTTGTTTGGCTACAAGTCCCAAGAGTGTCCCTGTGCTTCACACAGCATAACCCAGGGTGGTGGTTCTTTGTGGGATCTTCAATTAGAGTGTGAGGCATTGCATTCTCCCAGGTGGGTTATGTGGAGTTAGTGTTGAGGGGGTGTGTGAGGAGAACTGCTTGTAACTATGGTCGGTGCTGTGAGTCCTCCTTCCCACCCAGCCAGATATCCCACCATGGAACGTGCTTCCATTACAGGGAGTGTAAGTTGGGTTTCAGGATGTCAGTCAGTGGTGTCCTGCTGTTGGTTGTTGCACAGTTCCCAGCAGGGCCTTGTGCTCCCCACAGCAGTACCCAGTGTCAGCCATCTTGTCAGTCCTTTTCCACTCCCTGTGATGTGAGCATGGTTCAGGGTGGTGTTGATGGGCCAATTGTGAGGGTGACCAATATCTGTGACTGCCACTCCCATCATGCTATTGCCTACACCCCCCTTCCCAGCATGCCCATGCTTCCTTCCTTTTGTGTGGACTTCACTGTGTGTGAGTGTGACAGCAATGGCAAGATGGCTGACAGTGTGGTCCTGTTGTTTGTTGGTGCACAGTTCCCAGCAGGGTCTTGTGCTCCCCACAGCAGTACCCAGTGTCAGCCATCTTGTCAGTCCTTTTCCACTCCCTGTGATGTGAGCATGGTTCAGGGTGGTGTTGATGGGCCAATTGTGAGGGTGACCAATAACTGTGACTACAACTCCCATCATGCTGTTGGCTACACTCACTTCACCAGCATACACAGAATTCCTTCCTTTCAGTGAGCTTCCCTGTGAGGTGGTGTTCTAGTGGTGGCAAAATATCTGACAGTGTTTGTTGGTTATATTTGTGCCACTGCCTTGCTGTATTTGTTGTTAGGTTTGTACATGTCATGACACAGTTACATATCACTATGAGATGGCAGGTATTGTGTTTGTCTGACTAGCATTCACATCTTGGAATGATTATCTTTTGGTTGCTGTGGATTTGCTAAGGCTGCATGGTTTGACTATCCCTTGACAGTGATGTGTGTGTATTGTCACACCATATTGTGTATATTAGTTGTGTACTCACCAGGCTCTGGGATGTTTGTTAGTCCATATACGCTCACTGGTGGTAGGATGGCCTGCACCTTCTCCTCCCAGGGCCTGAGGTATACAGGTTTTGCAGGAGGGCCACTGCCGGTGTGCCGACTCAGGAGGTAATCCTTCTTCAGTAGGTCCCTGACCCTCCTGCGCACATCATACCACCTGTTCTGGATGTCTTCCTTTGTGCGCAAACATGGTGATTGTGCGTTGACCCTGTCGACGATCCTCTCCCACATCTTGGTTTTCTGCACCATGGGGGTCTGTTGGACCAATGTGCCAAACAACTGTGACTCTACCCTGAGGATCTCATCTACCAGGACTTCCAATTCACTGTCTAGGAACTTTGGATTCTTCTTTAGGGGCATGGTGATGGGTAGTGGTGGGGATTGATGTGTGTGTGTGTGCAGGTGAGGGTGTGTGAGTGTAGGTTTTGCTGGGTGTATGTGAGGGTGCTATTTGTTGAGGTGCTAATGGTGTGTGGCTTGTGTGATGGATGAGCTGTGAGTGTGTCTGTGGTTGCTGTCTGATGGTGTTCTGTGCTGGCAGGTCAGTGGAATTTGCAAAGGATCATGGTAGGGATTTGTGGCCTTTTTATAGGTGGAGTTGGGGGTGTGTCCTTGTTCCATTTTTTTTTCACCCCTGTATTTATTGGCTTTGTGATTGGTTGTTTGGCCCTTTTTTTGTATTTTTTCCTTAGTATTTTTTGTGCATGTAGGAGACGTTCTTCTGACCGAGTAGGACGCTGCAGTTGTCTCGTGCGATGTTCTCCGAGTCGTTCCCGCTGTGTTTCAGCTAGGTTTCATGTGCGGCGTACGAGTCGGTCGCGGAGTTTAGTGTTGTTTCGGCTGGCTTTTGTATGCGTGATGGTCGTACGGCTTGTGCTCCGTGCGACTCGGTCTGGTTTTCCACGCATTGCATCGTACTGCGCGGGTCGGAGTTCGCGGGTACGTTTCGTTCGGGTTGATTCCTGGTGCGTGTCGGTCGGTTCGATTCGCGTGGTTTCCCGGCCGGATAGCTTGTTTCCATCCGGGTCGGTCGTTCGTTTTGTGTTCCGTACGAGTCGGTCGTGATTCACATGCATTTCATCGTACTACCCGGGTCGGACGGCGCCGGAACGTGTCGGTCGGACGAAATTCCCGTACCGAGTCGGTCGGTACGTTTTCCGGCCCGAATCGGAATCGGCCCCAATGTGTCCTATGTAGGCAATAACGTTAGGAAATGTATTAATGTGTTTTTTTTTTTAAAAACATCGTTGGCAGGCATCGTGTGGTGCCTGCCACAGGGTGTAAGGATGTTTAAAAACATGCCTTTTGGCATTGGGGCTTGTGCTGCAGCCCTTTTCCAACCCGCAGCACAAGCCTCAATGCAAAGCGGTCAATAGTTGTCGGATCATAATTTGGCAGGCAGGACCATCGTCTACCTGTCGGCCTGTCCCGTTCCCGCAACAATGGCAGCCAGACGCTCGTCCGACCGCCATCGTAATCAGCCCCATTATCTGTAAATAGTTTAAAAGCAGAATACCTTAGAAATGTACTAAGAACTAATCCTTCTCACAAACACCATACTACTAAACCAGACCATACACAATATGTTCAGTTAATTGTGGTAAAAGCCTTTGCAGTGAAAAGAAAATTATTTATTTTGACAATGAATCAAATGAAGACACTCACAAATTAAATTTTAACTTTTAAATTATAGAAGTTAGGCAAAAAACATTGGAATCGCTTGAATTTCGCAAACATATTTGGAAGCTGGTGGAGACAAACGTCCAGTAGTGAACCACAACGATACTTTCACGAAGAAGGTTACTATATATACATACTAATTGGGTCCTATCAGTAAACAATGAAGGACGTTGCTATGAAGTTATGCATGGACCTGTTGTTGGCTTAGAGAAAAAAGTTACCATAGTCATGGAGCACTCACAGCAGGATTTTCAGGAAAAAGAAGTACAAATCTTGTTTACCAATGGAATTGCACCTTAATATGCACATTTTACACAAAATATATACTTCTAAAGGTCTTAGTATTCTTAAAATAAAACATTTGCAAGGTAACGTTGATCTTTTGCAAACATTAGACAACTGTCTATTTTGCAATATTACACAACTGAAAGGCCATAGTTTAGGCTGTCAGAAACATGACATGTGTAATTCCACTTCCAATTACATTAAAATGCTTTCAATTCATCATTCCACAATACGAAAGCTTGTAAAAATGTTATACTTTGTTCAAGGGCCTGCAATACAATTGGAGGTAATTAATGATGCTTTACTACACTCTAATCCTGAAAAGGTCCTATCAATTGCAAACTATATAGAATCAAAATACTTTGGTGGCGAGCCTGAAGATGATGTCCATTACTAAAGCTGCTGAGCAGTCTTTAACAAAAAGGCTGTATCGATTTATCCTTCAAATGTTATCTCACAGAGAGGTTAGTAGTTATGAGGTGTGTGACTGTTTGAGGTATTCCAGCTTATATGCTAAATCTTGTGCTATTACATGGCTTAGTTTAGGGTTAGCATCCTCCTGAAGAAGAGTTTTAAAATGTTTGCCAGAAATTAAACATCTTGCTCACTTTGATCCTGAAAACAAGGACATTGTGAAAACTAATTTTATAGGTACATATTATCCTAACAGAAGCCTTTAATTGGAAGAATTGTTATTATATAAAAGTACCTCATTTTTATACTTACGGAAATAATGTTGTTGAGGATGCTCATAGTGGGAAATTTCATGTGCAGGGAAGAGATGGTTACTTAATACGTCATTCCAGACTGCACTAATTAATCACCGCAAACTTACATATGATAATGCTGCAAACAATTTTTTTTAATTTTTAGTACTGTTACAGCTTTTTAAACCATGGCGAAAAGAGGAAGATTGGATTGGTATATTTTACATCTTAAGAGGAAGCGTTATAAAACTACAAACCCAATATTAAATACCAGAGTTCAACATTTATGTTGATATGTTGGACCACGAAATTTTAGATGGAAAGAAAAAACAAACAGAAATATTATGTGACAATGCAAGTAGAAATAAACTTTGTAATGCAAGCCCTGCAGACCCATTTGCAGTACCAAATATTGTAAATGAAGGAAAAATTGCTATGGGTGAGGTAGAACTTGGTATGCGAGAAACGTATAAGGACGGTGAAAACTTTAAGTATATGCTATCACAATTAAATTGTGATCAATGTTCAATATTTGAGGAAATTAAAACAAGTGTTGATCATGGTTTACAACATGAACATGGATTAGGCTCTGAATATGAGTCTATACTAAAATATATATCAGGTGAAGCTGGTACCGGGAAAAGTTTCCTTATAACATTTATAATAGCTTACCTTCAAAAAATGTCCAATTCATCCTTATCTTGAGTAGTTACTGCTCCAACTGGATTAGCTGCACATAATATTAAAGGAATAACATTACACTGACAACTATTGCTACCAGTGGAGCACAATAATAAAATGCAGTACTTGAAACTAAATAGTGATACTTCTCAAGAACTTCGTAGAGTTCTGGTTATAGACGAGGTTAGTATGATATCCAACTTGATGATGGCTTTTGTTCATTTACCTACGACAGAAATACTGAAGACTGCACATGATAATCTATTCGGTGGTAAACATGTCATTGTCTTTGGGGATCTACTTCAACTTACTCCAGTTAAAGTAAACCAAAACCAAAATGTGCCTAACGGGGTACAAAAAAACGTGCTGCCGAAGATAAAACGAGAATAAAAAACCAAGGGGTTTTGGAGAGGACAACGGTGAGCAATAACAAGCTCCTGATGAATCTTCAAGTCACTCTCCACTGTCACAATAACAGTAATTGGAGTCACTCTGAGGTTCTGGGTTCAACAGATGCATGTCCAGTCCTTCTCACCAAGGCAGGAGGGCAGCAGGCCAGCACAGCTGGGCAGCAGACCTTCAGAGCAGCAGAGTCCTGGCAGAGTATCCACAGGTCCAGAAGTATACTGAACAGTTGGTGGCTGAGTTCCACTATTTATACCCAATTGTGCCCTTAAAGTGGGGAGAATCTTCTAGAGGCAAGCCTTTGAAATGCACAGGTGCCCTGAATTCCTAGCCCTGGCTCCACACTAACTACAGGGGGTATGCAGCCCTTTGTGTAGAGGCAGGACTCAGCCCATTCAAGTGTAAATGAAGCTGAGCCCAGCTCCTCCCTATCTTCCTACCAGTGATGGCCCATCTAGGCACATCCAAGCTCTTTATTGTGTGTGGCTGTCAAGGGGGAATACACAAAGCCTGACTGTCAACTACCCCCAGGCATTTGATCCAGAGAAAGGCTGAATGCATCAAGTAGCTAAGGCAGTAAAATGCAAACTTTCTAAAAGTGACATTTTTAAAATTGTAAATTAAAAACGATTTCACCAAAAGTTAAGATTTTAAATTACAATTCCAAAGACAGCAAACATGAACTTAGAAATTACAGATTGTGAAATGTAATAAGGTAACTCCAGTGGTATCCTATTGGCGAGGTAGGTCTTGCAATAGTTAAAAATAAATTTAAGAGGTTTTCACCACTAGGACATGTAAAACTTAAAAGTACATATCCTACTTTTTAAATATATTGCACTCTCCCCTCGGGGTTCTCCAGGGCCTACCCTAGGGGTGACTTATGTGTATTAAAACGGAACGTTTGGGCCATCAAAAAGTTTAATTTGCTAGGTTGAAATTGCAGATTAAAACTGCACACACACAGGGTGCAATGCCAGGTCTTTGACATATTCAAATTGCTACTTATGTGGGTGGCACAATCAGTGCTGCAGGCCCACTAGTAGTATTTAATTTACAGGCCATGGGCACAGGTAGTGCCACTTTACTAGGGCATTACAAGTAAATTAAATATGCGTATTGGGTATAAGCCAATTTCACCATGTTTAAGGAGAGAGGACAAGCACTTTAGCACTGGTTAGCAGTGGTAAATTGTGCAGAGTCCTAAGGCCAGCAAAAACAAAGTCAGCAGAACAGGATGTCTGAAGGCAAACAGTTAGGGAGAACACCACACCAAGGATGCCAAGTCTAACAGATATATACACATTTAACAGTTGGCATTAGGTAGTTACAGTTAGGCCAGCTTTTCCATAGGAAAAGCGTTTTTATGTTGCTAACAACTTTGGCCCCATTTGACGTACCTTGATGAAAACTTCCTAAAAAGATGCTACTTTTTGACTGGTTTGTGGGGTGACCCATCAAGCAAGGGCAGTGGAAAAAGGGGCATCCAAAAATGTAAAATCCCCATGCACTTTCCATAGACTTCTTTAAGAAAGGCTACAGCAAAAACAGCGGAAAATGGAGTTACACCAAATTTCGCAGAAAGCTAGATCCTGGTCCGCAGATTGTGATTCTCTGATTTACTGTAAATCCGTTCTGTAGTTCTTGAGAAATTAAGGTTAAAAAATTATTGAATACCTGGACGGATGGCTCCACAAGAGGCTTGAGAGACTCTCGTGGGTTCGCCAATTTAAAAATAGAGTGTTCTGATTGGCCAGGGAGCTTTATTTCGTTGGACCGTCTTTCTCCTGCAGAAGTCAGACTTCCCTTGGAGCGAGTGTTCTGATTTTCTGCCGGAAAAATCAAAATATGTTGCTGGCAGCCATTGCAGGACTCAAGGACTTAGGGGCTCATTATGATGGAGGGCGGACCTGAGTCCGCCCGCCATCGTAGCGGTGTTTGGGACCGCCCGCCAGACATGCGGCGGTCCCACCACTGCAATTAGGATGCGCCCGCCATACAGGCGGGCGCATCCAGGGCCTTTAACATTGCGGACGGTGCTGCTGGCTGCAGCACCGTACGCAATGCCAAAATGCCATGCTGTGCATTTCCCTGCACTATGTGGCAGGCACCACACCATGGGTACCCCCCAGTGCACAGCTATCTCCCCCCACACAAGGGGGCCCGCTACGGGCCCTCAAATCCGTTCCACCTGTCTTTTCGCGGTGGGATGTCCGCTGCGAAAAGACAGACGTAAAGGGATATCGTAATCCCTACGGCGGTGCCTGCAAGGCACCGCCCCAATGTTGGCCCATACTTTAGTTCCGTAAGGCGGGCGGAAAAGGACCGCCTTGCGGAACCGTGGCGGACGGTCTTTCTGTCCGCTGCGGACAGATTGGGATCCGATTCCATGCAGGTCGCTCTCCACGCCGCACAGCTCCACCTTTCTGTGCCCGTGTTCCCGCCTCGCTGCTGCTGCGAGTTCGAGCCGTCAGGATTGCTCTCTCTGTCTTTTCCTGATTGCTGTTTTTTGCCTAATCTTCCGCCTATCTCTGCCTATTTTTGCTCTTCTTCTCTTTCTCTTTACTTTACTTTACTTTTGGCTTTCCCGCCACTTCACCTCCCCGCCGCTGCGTCCCCTGCGGCCCCGCCCCCTCACTCGCCCATTCGCTCCCGCCTACCAGCTGCTCCTCCCTCCTACCTCCCCTTCTTAATGGTGGCCGCGCGCAGCGGGTGCGCCGCTGGCGCGCCGAAGGTGCTCCTAAGGCAAGCCCGTCTGCGCCCGTCCGTGCCTGGAACGCGCCCAGCGCCAAACCCCATGGCCCTCGCGAGCACCACGATGCCCGATGCCGCTACGACTCCAACATCCTCCACGAACTCAACGCCGGCCGATCATCCACCTGCATCCAGGCCCACCCGAGGCACGCCCACGGACCCTTCTCCTGCCAAAGCTGCAGCTTCACCAGCCGCCGAACACCTACACGTCCTGCCCCCCCACCAGGGCAGGTCGCAACCATCTCAGATGCATACTACTCAACACCCGCTCCATCCACAAGCACGCCGTTGAACTCTGGGACCTACTCGACTCATCCTCCCTGGACGTCACCTTCCTGACGGAGACCTGGAAGAACCCCTCATCAGCGCCCGACATCGCCATAGCCATCCCGGACGGCTACAAGATTACCCGCAGGGACCGCACCAACAGACCGGGAGGAGGAATCGCCATCGTCCGCAGGAATACCCTCAGAATCTCGACCAGCACCGAAGACACCCTCAGCACCGCCGAGCACCTGCACTTCCAGATCCACATCGATCCCAACACCACCCTCAGAGGAACCCTCATCTACAGACCCCCCGGACCCCAGCCACAGTTCAGCGACTCCATCACAGACGCCGTCAGCTCACACGCCCTGGCCTCCACAGACTACATCCTCCTCGAAGACCTGAACTTCCACCTTGAGAACGCCAACAACAGCAACTCAACCACCCTGCTCGACAACCTCGCCAACCTCGGACTCAAACAGCTTGTCACCACACCCACCCACCCAGACACACGCTCGACCCCATGTTCTCTGCCAGCAACCACGTCACCTTCAGCCACACCACCGAACTCCTCTGGACCGACCACCGCTGTATCCACTTCTCCTTCGAGAAACACACCACGCACAACCACCCTCAACGCATCCCCCACCGCAGCTGGAACAAGGTCACCGAAGACCAGCTAATCACCACACTCGCCCGAGACCCACCTACCGACCCCACCGACACCGACACAGCCGCCCGCAACCTCAGTCAATGGATTGACGACTGCGCCAACACTCTTGCCCCGATCAAGAAACCCTCAAACAGACGCACCGACAGAAGGGCCAGCTGGTTCACCACCGACCTCCAGGCATCCAAGCAGACCTGCCATAGACTTGGAAAGAAGTGGCGCCACGAACAGACACCGGACAACCACGCCGCCCTCAAGAACACCAGCCGCAAGCATCACCAACTCATTCGAACCGCCAAAAGGACCTCCTTCAAGGAACGCATCAACAACAACGCGCACAACAGTAAAGACTCTTCAACGTCGTGAAGGAACTCGCCAACCCCAGCTCCAGCTCCAATGACATCCCACCATCGCAAGACCTCCTCGACTCCCTAGCCAACTTCTTTCACCGCAAGATCACAGACATCCACGACAGCTTCAACATCCAGACCCCCCCTACAGCCACCAACACCCCAAACCCACCGCCCCCCAGCCACACCGGCCTCCTGCTCTCCTGGAACCACGTCAACGACGACGACACCATCAAAATCATGAACACCATCCGCTCCGGCTCACCATCCGACCCCTGCCCCCACCACATCTTCAACAAAGCAAGCTCCATCATCGCACCCCAACTCCGGAAGATCCTCAACAGCTCCTTCGAGACCGCCACCTTCCCGGACAGCTGGAAACACGCCGAGATCAACGCCCTACTCAAGAAACCCAAGGCAGACCCAAAGGACCTCAAGAACTTCCGGCCCATCTCCCTGCTCCCGTTCCTGGCAAAAGTCATCGAGAAGATTGTCAACAGGCAACTGACCCACTTCCTCGAGGAGAACAACACCCTGGACTCGTCCCAATCCGGATTTCGCAGCAACCACAGCACAAACAAGAAAAATCACAAAAATTGTTACCATCCTGCAGGACTCGAATCGATAAAACAAATGGCAGCCAGGCCGCATTCATTATTTATAGACCCACCTTGGGGCATACTCAATAAGGGGAGAGCCTTAGTTTGATTTTTAGCTTACATAGTGGTGTGTAACTATCATGGTACTTCTTTATCCAATTTTGCACAGCCTGTGTCCACCTAATGGCTGTACGTCTTTACAAAATGTATGTGCACCTAATACGTCATAGCTGTGTACAGGTATTGAACACATTATAATATTTGCATTGAAGAGTGACCCTGTATGCAGATGACAGTTGACAACTTGTGTTCAACATGTTCCACACACGTTTTTAGGCTTTGTAGAAAAAGTTTGCAACAAGCCAAAGATTCTACATATAACAGACTAAGATTTATAAGTAGCATTCAGTTATCAGATAGAATTGTCTCAGCATGACACTTTCTACATAACATAGAAGACTGTATTAAGCTATGTACATGTGCTCTTTTGCTTCAGAAGTTGTTTATCTGTAAAGTTTTTACCACAGTATGAAGACTGCAGGTAGGATGATCTTTAGCATCTGTAGGCCTTGGTTATTTTAAGTGAATAGTCGCCCTTTGGGCAAGTTTTGTATTGAGTGTACACTGTTCTTAGTACATTCTTTTTAATACTCTGTAGTGTATTTCTCATGAGAGTTTCACTGTGTGGTACAGAGTAAACTCTCTCCATAGAGTAAATACTGTTTAGAGTACCTTCTTCTCTACTCATGTCAACTTCATTTCTCAGTGTAGGTTCAGTGACTGTCAGGGGTTTTATACAGGTAAAAGCTGTCCGTAGTAGGACATTCATTTTGGAACAGATGTTCAGTTCTTTTAGGAACATGACTTTCTCTGAACAGCTGTGTACAAATTGAACACTGTATGCAATGAGTGTTTCCCATATATCTGTGGTTGATTGTTAATGTGAACTATGCTACCTGTGATTTGAATGGTATAGGGTCAATGTTGCACATAATTCATGCTTTCTACACCTAAAGGAGTAGTATCTGTGATGGAATTAATGATACCGCCTTTTCTTCTGAGCTATTTTGTACTTACTTCCAGGCCTCCAATGCCATACTAATTTATAGAGCAATATGTGCAAAAATGAAGATTGGATGACGTCATAGTGATGTCGTCATTGATGTCATTTGCAACGTCAGCAGTGATGCCATAAATGATGTCATAGAGCATGTCATGAGTGATGCAATATGTGAGGTCATAAGCAGTGCATGGCGGGGCACAAGTTATAGTTAGCACTGCTTACTATAACTGGTGAATTTCTGTTTGTTTTTATTTCAAAATGTTAATGTTGTCATTTTAGAATTTACCTAACTATAACGTTACTGTTACGTTTGTTTTTTCGGTGAATACATATATATATATGTATATATATATATGTATATATATATATATATATATTGACCAAAGAGTCCGAAGAACGTAGAGGCTGTCAAGCAGGGCGGTCCTCGCTCAGGGTATCGGAAACCCTGCAATATACAAACACAGTTTTTCGGACGTTCCGGAAAAAATGCAAGGACACCTTAAGAGTTGCAGTGTAGGAATTTTACTGACTGCACCAGAAATCTTTGGTGCCCCTCACATGTGAGTTGAGGTTCCTTACATAGTTGGACAGAAAGTGATCAACATAAGTGGAAGTGTGCTCAAACAGGCTCCCTTGAGAGGAAACTATGGGACGTCCGGGCGGGTTGTTAAGGTTTTTATGAACCTTTGGTAACAAGTAAAATGTGGATGTTATTGCATGATCATTTTTTAAAAATTGATACTCGTCCCAATTGAGTAATTTAGTATCAAACCAGCCCTTCAACATTTTGGTGAATCTTTCTTGTAGTTGTATGGTGTAAGATTTGCCAACTCTCTCATAACATACTGTGTCATTAAGTTGCCTCAGTGCTTCTTGTGTGTATTTGGTCCTTGACATGATGACAATGTTGCCTCCCTTATCTGAGGGTTTGATGATAATGCTATCATCTTTTTGTAATGTAGTGATGGCATTCAATTGACTGCCCGATATGTTTTTTCTTTTCGATGTTGTGTGTGTAAGTTTAAGGATATCCTGATTGACAGCCTCATGAAAGACGTCAATATTGTCCTTAGCTATCTGCGTTGTGTACCTGGATTTATTTCTGAATTTTGATTCGCTAGAAATGCTAGGGTCAATGCCAAATGTTTCAGCTACTGTGTCGATCAATTTAGGATCAAAGGGGTCTACCCTGGTGGCTGAGGGATCCCCCTGATGGTCATCATGTAGGTCATGTAGAATACTAAGAGTATCTATGTCTTCTATGAGTAAGGTGGAAGTGGACCGTGTGTCCTGTATGTTGCTAGCTGTAGGTGGTTTGTTCTGCAAAGCATGTAATTTAAAAAGTTTCAACTTTCTCACAAATTTATAAATGTCAATCCTAGTTTGTGCATAATCCAAGCCTGTGTGTGGGCAAAATGTTAAGCCTAGCGTTAAAACCTCCTTTTCAATTTCAGAAATGGATCTGTCAGACAAATTAATTACCGTAAGTTGTTGTTCTGCCATTATTGTTTCTTGGGATTCTGGCCTCTCGTTCCCATCCCAGTGTTGCTGCTTTTCTCTACGACGTTGTCGTCTTCTTTTGCTTTTGTTTTGCCGCCTCTTCCTCTTCCTCTTCCCCGGGTTTTTCCCCTTTCCAAGTGTTCTTTGTCTATTTGGATGAGGCGCAGTTCCTCGGAAAAAGAAATGGTATCTGTTGGATTGGAGGTGGTGCTGTCAATAGATTCAAGGTCTGAGCTGAGACCTGCGCCAGATTCCCATCTGCCTTTGTCTGCTAGTCCCAATGTCTTGTCTTTGATTAAGTCAGCTCTTGCTTTATCAAACTTTCGGGCAAACGTTAGGATTCTGCCATTCTTATAATCTCTTTCATCGCGTTTGAACTTGCGCTGTTTCCTCTCAATTATATCTTTCTCAAATTTATTTATCCTGTCATCGATTGTGGCAAGGACACGTTTTGCCTCATTTTGATCTTGTTCTTTCATGATGTCATCCAGAATTGTTTGAATTTGAGAGATCAATATTGCATGCTCTTCCCATGCATTTTTAATTAGGATTTGCAGCATCGTTTTAGAACATGCGGTGGTATTATCCATCCAGGCTTTTAAGAGGTGTGGTTTAGGATTGTTTAATGTAGGTACAATAAAGATCCTTAATCCCCTAGGAATTCTTTCTACTTCAAGATAATTTTGCAGTGAAGTCGCCTCCCACCACCTGCTGATTTCCTTACGGCGGAGTTTCTCTAGGTTGTTGCCTTTCTGCCTTAGGTTAGTTGTTTTATCCTTTTGACTGGTGTTTTCGCCTGGCGCTTTGGATGAATCAGTCTCAATAGTGGCTGTTTTAAATATTGAGTTCGCTGATGCTTCCTGCCCTTTTAAATACTCCATAGCCCTTCGCTTGTTGGACAATCAGCCGATTGCCGTGGTGCTGCTGCCGCGCTCTAGAACAGATTTGTTCAGGCGTGCCCTGGCAATGGTTTATCCAGTGTTGAAGTACAATGCGATCGCGCGTATATATATATTAGGCCTGGGCGGTAAATTCCGCTCCGCTCGCTGAATTTTTGGCAATTCCGCGTGCCGTGGAGAACGCGGAATTGCCAAAAATTCCGCGATCCGCGGCGTAGCAGAATTTTTTCCTTGTTCGCGCTTTCAAAATGCGTGTTCGCGCACGCGGTAGCGACTTACCGGGATCCCTGCGTTTGCCGACGAGTTTTCCTGTCCGGCCGCGCGATCCCACGAGAGTGTGCGATCGCGAACATGTCATTCGGACGCGCCATCGGACATCCGCGTTCGCGAACAGGAAACACGCATCGCGAGCGGGCGGGACAAGTGAAACACGATGGCCGCACCAATTGGCGACTGCATGGGCAAGTTCGCAAGATATTTCCCCCCGAGCACACAAACAGTGTCCCCGAACAGGAAAAACGCATCGCGAACAGGCGTAACAAGCAATTCCGCATGCTCACGGAATTCCGCGTAGCTCGCGGAGATTTTTTACCGTTTCGCGGAACTTTGCGTAACGCGACTACGCAAATTCCGCCCACCCCTATATATAATATATATATATATATTCCTTCTCCTTCAATCTTGTTGCTTGCCTCCACACTCCTGACCGAAGGATGCGTCGTCTCTTCTGCCCCAACAAGAAAGGTCTGTTCAAATATTCCAATAATCCTTAACAACAAAGGATGACGACGCTCAGTGCGGTAGTTTAAAGTTTTATTGATGTCAGGCCACCTTCGAACGAGTTTCGGCTGCCACCAACCTTGTTCACCGATATCAAGGCGCACTTTTGTCAGTTTTAATTGTGACGTGAATACATAAACAATGTAAACAGACTGGTACTTCTGATTTAGTGTCTACAATCTTCCAATATTTCTTTTCTTAACAGTGTTTGCAAAGAGTTTTTTAAATTAAGAAAATTATTTGCCCAATTTTGGAAAATATAATGCAATCACAAACACATCACATCAAGTGCCTGTTGCAGTCCCAAAGGGGTACCGCAACTTGCAAAATTTGAGATTACTTGTAGGTAATTACCTGACGAAACCAATTGCTACATTAAATCCCTAGTGGGTATTTCAATTGTAATTCTGCCCAAGTGGGCATACATGCAAAGAAAGAAAGAAGGAAAAGAATGAAAGAGTACATTCTTTCTTGTCACTGTACATGATTTAACCAGTCTGGTTAACAAAAAAATGTATATATCAATGTGAGTAATAAAAAGCAGGAGAATACGCAGATACAGAAGGAATATCGTGTTCTGGTTGATAAATTGTCGAAGGTATGTATTTTTCAAAAAATCTTTTTATCTACCCTTGCATTAATGCTGCGTTTGTGATTGCATTATATTTTTCAAAATTGGGTAATTAATTTTCTTAATAAAAAAAGCTCTTTGCAAACACTGTTAAGAAAAGAAAGATTGGAAGATTGTAAACACTAAATCAGAACTACCAGTCTGCTTAAATTGTTTATGTTTTCACGTCACAATTGAAACTGACAAAAGAGCAGTCGTGATGGCGCCTCGATATCGGTGAACAAGGCTGGTGGCAGCCAAACCGCGTTCGATGGTGGCCTGACATCAATCAAACTTTAAGCTACCACACAGAGCGTCGTCATCCTTTGCTGTGAAGGATTACTGGAATATATATATATATATATATATATATATATATATATATATATATATATATATATATATATTTATATATATATATATATATATACACACTGCTCCTACTTACTTCTACACTTTTTTACTCCAACCCTTACAAATTCTTTCAAATTCGCACTGCTTTTCTGAATCCTGTGCTTAGTCCTATAGCTGATTATATTTCTATCGTGTCAACTACACATATGGTTACACTTACTTCTACTTCAACTTATTCGTACATTTATTTACTGTTACTCCTATTCTTATTTCTAATTACTTCTACTCCTTCACTTACTCCTAGTTACTATTCTTTACTTACATTGCTTACTACACTTACCTTTACGCCTACACTTACAACCTACACCTACTCTTGCTCCTACTAATGACTACTTATGACTAACTTTGCACATAATTACTCTGACTTACTAAAACAAACTCCTACTTGTACATTATTTTACTTGCATTCAATGTAAGCCTATTCTTTCTATTACCAATGTTTTCACAATTCCATTCATAATGTTGACTTTTTCTCCTCCTTTTAGTCCCAATTACTGCTACCTACATCTATTTAGGCATACTTTTAATCCCAATTACTCCTCCTCTTCTTCTACATTTACTTCTAAGTATGCCTACTCTTAGACCTACGTATTTCTACATTTATCTCTGTGCATGCTTTCGTATATTATTTTGCATGCCTACTCTTACTAAAACGTCTCACTATGCCTGTTCTTACTTCTACTTCTAATTACTCCTGCCAACATTCATTCACCCATCTTCATGCGTCCCTCAGCCACCATCACCCAAGTACAGAGCTATCAATCCATTATAACCGAAAATTCATCCATCCAACTACACTCCAACGATCCAGTAATGAACCTGCACAGTCCCGTCTATCTATTGGATGCCTATAGGTGTGTTGTTTAGTAATGGGTCCAAGCAAATCAAACACCTACATAGAATCATTAAAACACAATAAATGATCCATACATCTGAGATAAGCCAGACCGTTTATAATTGCCAATGCTGGTCTTTCTCTTCTTAGCAGAAGAGTCGACTTTCTCCGAGGGAGTCACAACAGTGAATAGTTACACCTTGGCATTGCATAGGAAAAACGCCAACCTTATTGGTGCAAGCCTTAGTGTTATCATTCAAAACCTTACCATAAGCTAACATGCAACCACTTTTTCTAAAGTGTGAGCATGATAGAGCTTGTTTTGAGACAGTCAGACTTGTGTCATGTCTTTAGTTTTCAAAATGGCAGAGTTATTTACTTTGGAAACAAGAGTTTTGCATCCCTTTATTTTGAGCCCGTATCTGCTTCAAAATCAATGCCACAGATTAGAAAAGTCAGAGATCGTGGATTCACTTGCTCATCCCAGAACCAGCACAGCAGCCCGGGTCCAAGTGAGGATAAATATTTCAGCACGTGGGTAATTAACTGTGTAGGTGTTCACACTGGGCGTGGCCTGGCGTGGAATTCAATGGCGTCTTTAGATAATAGATCTATTCAGGTAAGACCAGTGCTTTAAATGGGCCGGTACTCACCGGTACTGAGTACCGGCACTTCTTAGATTTATCACTCGGAGTACCGGCACTTCTCTACTTCCGAGGAGAGTACCGGTACTCATGAAAAGGTAGGCTCATTGGCTGTGCTGGTGAGCAGGAGTGGAACTTGTCTCTGGCAGCCAAGGCGCCGCTTCTGCAGCCTCCGATCTGAGCCCCAGCTGAGCTATTCAGCAGGGCTCATTTGAATAATGTCTGGGTGCTCACCATCACGCTGTGTTTGACAGCACAGGGCCTGAATGGACCCTGCTCTGTCAATCACATTCACACTGTCGTCTGCATTTGTGCAAACACAGGAATCATGGCAGTGGCAATCAGGCTACGGCCAGTCCGGCCCTGGTGGCAATTAAGAAAGCCATGGTAGGTGAAGAGAAAACATGGCTTTTATCATACCCGAGTCTTTTGTGTGTCTTCTATGTTTGTGTGTTTGCCTGCATTTGTATGCCTGTTTTTGTAAGAAAAAAGTGAGAGAAGAGAGAGAGAATCAAGACACTCTCAGGAGGTATTTTAAAGAAAATGAGTGGCACTTTGTTTGTACATGTCTGCTCGGCAACAAAGATTCATAAATAACATAAAAGGGAGGGTGGGTGGGTGAGTGAGTGGATGGATGAGTGAGCAAGGGTGGATGTATAGATGGATGGATGGATGAATAGATGGATGGATGAGTGAAAGCATGCATGGGTGAAAGAGGGTGGATGATTGGATAAAAGGGCGGATGATGGGTGGATAAGTGAAAGATTGGATGGATGAATGAAAGGTAGGGATGATGGATGAGTGAAAGGAGGGATTGAGTGAAAGGGTGGATGGAATGAAAGGGTGGATGGAATAAAAGAGTGAACCTCGCTCCCAGAGGGGGGTGCCAGACCCTGCCGTGAGCGCGAGAAGCGCGCATGCACAATTAAAGGCCTCGCAGAAGCAAGCAACACGGCATTAGAAAAATGGGCATACTTGAATAAAAAGCTAATGGGGAAAAGCGCAACACGCGCTCAAGTGAGAGAAATCAATTATAACGCGCGCTACGGTAGCACGAGCGCGATCGCGCTAGGCAATAAAAACGGTACCTTAAGCACAATAAAGCATGAAAACATTACGTTCATAAAGCATATAGGACATTAATTTGTACAAAATAACGAGGCACTTATCTTGACTGCGGAGCAGCAAAGAAAGAGGCATTCAAGATGGTGTCTAGCTATTTTGTATACTCAGGACATGTTTGATTGGTTATTTTATTTTATTTGAAAAGTTTTATGTAGCGCTGGCTAGACCCGGAGGTATCAGAGCGCTTTACATGAGGATCAAGGAGTTACAAGTTACATCTGTTACAAGAGCATGGTCAAAAATAGGATAAAAAAGCAATGTTACGGTAATTCGTCGGAGGGAGGGGGAGGAAGGAGACAGAACAGGGAGACGAGGGAGGTTATTGAAGGAGGCGTGGTTCAAAGCCTCATGGGATATGTAGGGGCCTATTAGGATGGCAGTCCGCCCGCCACACTAGCGGTGCTGGGACCTGCCGCCAGTGGTGCGGCAGTCCTGCACCGCCAATTAGGATGCGACCGCCACCCTGGCGGTCGCATTTGGCATCTTACAGCAGCACCCGCCGCAATGCGGTGCCTGCCACCTTGTGCATGACAATGTAGGGGGGTACCATAGGTACCCCCCAAGTGCAGCCCCCCACCCCCCCATCCCCCCGGGGGCCCGCAACGGGCCCCCAAAGCATTTCCCGCCAGCCAAAGAGGCATGCTGTGCATTGCCATTCACAACGTGACAGGCACCCCGCGGTGCCTGCCACCTTGTGCATGGCAATTTATCACAGCTTTATCAGTTTTTAAACGAAAAAGGATGTGCTGACGTCTTTCCTATGTATTTTGGAATTGAAGGGCAGTAATCTGATTTAGAATATGTATCCATTTAATATATTTTTTATGGCCAAGCATATCCCTAATTGTACTAAATTGAACTTTTAATCAGACTTTTATAGTACCCCCACGTGCAGCCCCCCACCTCCCGGGGGCCGCAGCGGGCCCCAAAGCAATTCCTGCCAGCCTTTCCATGGCGGCATCGCCGCATGGAAAGGCCTTGACACACCGGCATCATGATATTGATGGCGGTGCCATCCAGGCACCGCCACCATATCATGCCCCAGCTCCGGCCGACAATCGTTACGATTGCCGACCGGCGGAAGAGCGGCGTACGGACTTTCCATCTGCCGCAGTACCCCCGCCATGGTAATATGGCAAGGGGTAAATTATGTTGTGATGGCGGGCGGATCGCCACCGCCGGCCGGGCGGTGGCGATCCGCCCGCCATCATAATGACCCCCGTAGTGTTTTATATATTTACTGTTTTTTCATTGGCTGCTGTTTGAGTTGTAAAGAAATTGAGAAGTATAATCTGAGCCTCCGGTCCTGCCATAGTATTCGCCACGTACATGTACACGTACACAGTCTTGTTGCTAATAGGCTTGGATTCGTTTCCGGATGTGACGTGTTGGTTAAATGCCAAGGAGCACAAAACGTTAACTCGACCAATGCGGTTCCACGTGAGGCTACGTCAGGTTTTACTGATGAAGGTGAGATATTGATCCCTATCTTTTTGTCATCTAGGTGTTAATAAGTTCGGATTCATTTTTTGTTGTGACTTGGTGGCTGGACTTCTATTTTTGACGATGAGAATGCCAAGATGGAGTAGTATAAAACGTCTTCCTCCAGGTAAAAGGGAAAATGATCGTAATAATAAAAATAAAATACGAAAAGCAGCAGTTCTACTTTAGAACCCAAAGAAGTCTTACAACCGTTTATTACGCTGGTGAGATTTTAGACTTTGGAGGTATGGTATATACATTTGTTAGGATGTTATCTGTGGTGTTTAGGGGCTACTCTAAAGATTTGTGTTGGTAGGAGAGTTGGTGAGTAGGGGAAAAATAGCATTCTGAGTTGAAGAATCCCATATGGATTTCTGAATATAATTTGCCACAAGGCAAATAAAATACTTAGCTGAGACTTAGTAAAGTCATAGTGAAATTGCTACTTGTTCTCTGTTGATAAAGATGCACAAAAATATGTATTTGTGAAATGAGAAGTTGATATTCATTAAATTATTGACGATGAACTTCAAGAAGGAAACCTTAAAATGAGTGCTTGATGCACATGGTAAAATTCCTGAACACACTTCAGTTACAAGTAAAAGCTTTGGCAAGAATTCTATTTTCCTTACATTGTGGTAACATAATTTAGATTAAAATTATTTATCCAGACTGTATGGTTAAAGATTTTCCAAGATTCTAGTTGGGTATCTTATTTAAGGTGTGCAATTAATTGATGTAGCAGCTAAAATATATTTATGGAGAAGAATAAGATAGGGGTAAGTTGTATGTAACATAAATTTGAAAAAGTGAATTGTGACATAACAATGTAATGAAGTCTGTATTCGTCATTGTAGGATGAGACTTTCAAAATACAGTATATACCTGGTGGAACACATTATAAATGTAGAGGATAGTATGATGAGGTCAGAATCAATCAATCAATGATTTGTTTTCCGAAGTGTATACGTGGTGAAATATTATTTTAATGGAAATGTGTTAGACATACATTGTGACATGTTATTTTTAATGATGTAAATCGTACCAATATTTGAAAGTATTCGGTACATTTCTGATTTTATGTTTTTGTTATTTTATATTTTATCTGTTCTTTTGATCTTAAAATTGGGATCGATTTAAATTTGTTCTCACATTCCCGAGGAAGAGGAAGTCATATAACTTTGTGAAACACATGTTGGCTATTGGTCAACCTCAAAAAAGAGATTTGTCTCTCGTCATGATTATATTGACTGATTTGATAAAGATTGATTTGATTTGACTGTAATCTAGCTGTTTTTTCTTGATAATGTAATCTGTAAAACATTGTATTACCTTTTGTAATGCAAATTGGATTTGTATAGTACTGTAAAGTTACGATATGTTATTTTGACTCCCCACCCCTCTCCAATAACAATCCCTTTATGGGTTGTTCCATGGAAATGCCAAAAGTATTAAACTTACTACAAAGAGTAAACGTTCTCAAAAGTTTTAGTTATCTTTGTGAATCAGGTCTGCAGTGTTCCTTCACCTGAACAAACTCACAGGCTCTGTCTTTACACAGCAGTATTGGCCCTAAGGAATCGCAAAACATACAGGCTGGGGAATTACACAGTAGAGCAAATTCCCGGGTGGCCAAACTGACAGATTGTCTAAGCCCGAAGAGTTATCCCTGTTTAATCTAAAATCCTGACTACATATACCGGCAGGCCGATGCAGCAAACAACAGATCTATGTATCCTTCAAGAGACACAGGCTGTACTGCCTCACACATCACACAACTAATGACCAACTAAGCAAAACCTAGGTCTCACACAGTAGCACTATACCTCAAGTTCGAATGATATTAAAGTTGTTAACTTTAAGTCAGCTGAGATATTTTATCATGATTTGCACATTTGTAGGATCAGATCTCATTCTGCCTAGTGGTTTCTCAAGTGACACAAACTTTAGACACATTAGCAATATACAGAAGAGCTATTTAAAAGGCTACATGCATTTTTGGAATTAGATTGCAAAACTGTCTTCCAGGTGATGTGAACCTTATAGGCACAGACTAATGCTTTCTCACAGGCGTAGGCCTCATTCATAAAAGCTATCTTTCTGAATACTCTGATAATGTGTGGATGATAAAGCATAACAGATCAACAGTGAAATTTGCCCAGGATTACACAGAAGTCAACAAGGACCAAGAAGCTCTTGACTGTAAGATAAGCCTCTGAATTGTCTCTCTGCTTTCTACCTATTACACTTGTCTGACAGACAGTGCATCAGTGATTTCCACTGTTCTGAATGCACTTGAATTAAATACAGGAAATGTGAACCTTGTAAAGCTCATTGATACTAAACATTTACACACAATGTTTATAACTGTTTCAAGTTTTCCTCATCTCTCCTATACCTTGGCTTTGTCTATCTCACACATGTGGTCTCTTTCACTCACGCTCTCTCTTTCATATTAAATCTGACTTACCAATCATAACAATGTGATCAATCCAGCCAATGATGTTTAAAAAGGGAATAGAAGAACATTTTGAAACTACACAGTGCTCCTAAAGATATCCATTATGAGAGAGGCCATTAAAGCAGTAGGGAGAAGGGCCATTCTTGCCAATCAGAGAAAGAAAACAAGCAGGAACCCCTACACCTATATATCCCTACACCTCCATGTCCAATAAGATCCCTAGTTGGTTTGGTGTTTGTTTTTAGATGTTATTGTTTCTTAATTTTTCATTTCTTTATGCTTATATTTCACAACTTTAGAAAGTGTTTTCGGATGTCAGTCAATAATCCAAATTTGAAGTTGGATGGAATGAGGGGAGGAGGTGAGCTGTGGTACAGCACCACAGGTAATCGATAAAGTCAGTGCAGAGCTGGCGTGTGATCATGCTGACAGGAAGGAGGTTTTCCAAACACATCTGCAACCCTCGAGTCGATATAACTACTTCAAGCTGCCAAGAACATAGAGTGATCAATAGTGGAAAACAGAATCAGAGCATCAGCACCGTCATCGTCCAAACAGCAGCAACTTTGTTTTCAGGTTTTAGCTTGGAGGCATTTAAATACTCATATTAAATGCAAAAGAGGCATGGATCATTAGAACTATAGTGGTAGGAAAAAAGGCAAGTCAAACACATTGGAAAAGTGGAAAAGAGTTCGATGACTTTCATGGTTGCAAGGCCTATCTTCACTGGCTGCGATACCTCAATTTCAAATCTGATAACTATGCACTTAGATTTCATATAGTCTGAGCTTGATTTCAAGGCACATATGAAGCAAATTAAGTAAGACAAAAACGTTTTAATGAATTTATTTTGGTGCTGCCTATTTTCTTCCTTTCCTTCCTTCTTTTAGTCTCTATATAGAAGAATATTTAGCATCCTCTAAGGACTCTATACCATGATTTTAATCCATTTTTAATCAATCAGATATTTGACAATAACATAATTTGGGAATGTTTTTTGCATAAAGAACTTGATTAAATTGTCTATGTTATCCTTTATTTCAAAATGTGAACAAAGAAGTGGGATATTTTACATACAATTATAAAACAAGAACAATCAGCAACAGGCCATTGATACTAAAAATAGATTTTGGTCCTCTACCCGCAGAAAACCCAGCTTGTAATGTAATTCTCCAGGACATCACTACATGGATTGTAGAACTGGAGGTGGCTGGTCCTGATCTAGTCAAGCATTAAAGGAGGATAAAAGAGGTTGTATATTTGGCTCAAGGTAATGAACAAAATGATGTATATGAGGCACTCATGGGAACATGCATTGAAGAAAGTGATGAATAAATTCTATGAATTCCAAGAAAATCTGTATTTTGTTAACATTTTCACAGATGAGCTGACACAGTTTTCATACAGTAATGCATCCTCAAGGTCTATGTATAAAGTGAACTATGATCTCATGAGATGAAACATTATTCTTTTCTAGTTTGTAGATATTGTATGTTTATCATTTTAGCACTCGGTATCCTTCAGTCATTTCTGTTGTAAAACAAGTCTGATGATGTGGCACCAGAGCAACTTGTTGTGGTTCTGTTCTAAATTCTTCTTAATTGGCCTCAAGGTTTTTGAATTATATGCATCTTTTGAATGCTTTCACAGTAAGGTGGAGTCAACAGCAGATTTCCACATAGTAGTTATTAACCATCTGTAATTGAAAGTAAAAGTGCTGGACTTCACGTCTGTATGATAAATGCAAATGTAACATTCAGCAAATATGCCTTTTCTGCATGGTAACACCAGGATTGCTGCCCTTGTGTTGTACCCTGTTTTTGCTGTGTTTTTTTTTTTACCTCAATGCAATATACTCCTGCTCCCCTTTTAAACATAGTTGAATTGGCTTAAACCTGCTTTACATATTAAATCCAGCCTGGACCTAGAAGTTAAATTCTGCCTGTGGGCTGCAGCACCTATTGTGCCATCCACAGGGTAGGGTTGTAAAATATGGCTTCAGGCCTACCATGTGAAGCCTGTTGCATCAGCCTGACAAACCCCTGTCAAGCTTGTCAAAATACCTATTTTTGACAGACGAGACACCCTGCTTTTAAATATTAATAATTCACCCCTAAGTACAACTTGTCACCACGAGGAAGGGTGCACGATATTTGAAAGTGAAAGATGTGTGAAATTAAAGTTGGCATGTTCCTCCATGAGCTAGATACCAAAAGGTATTATCACTGGCAGGGCTGTAGCTGTATCATCGAAAATGTCAAAATACAGATTATAAACTCTAAACCATAACTTTGGGTAGGAAATGGCTAAAAGTTTCATTCAAAGTCTATTTTTAATATTTATTAAAAGCTCAATTCATCAGCAAAGTTAGATTTTTACTACATATTTCAGGAAAATAACTTTTACAAAGCTACCATTTCCCTGTCTGAAGCTCTGGAGGATAATGTTCATTAGCCTTTCAGCAGCTGCAAGTGCTTGACCTTAATGAGGTGTGAAAACTGCTCCCACAGAATGGTTTACTTCTGGTAACATTCATAGTTTAGTGTAGGGAAAGACCATAAGAAGGGAATGTTTTTGTCTTGAAGGCCAACATTAGCTAGGCTTGCTCCAAACCCAATGGGAGGGAGCTACCCTCAGAACTACTATGGCGAAATAACAGAGGAGGGGCTGGACAATTCGCTGGCCACACCTCTGGGTAGGCGCACATGCTCTGGACAAGGGAGGAAGGGTTTCTCCATCTTGAATTTCAGGTGTAAGGTGCACTGTGGGATTTTTTGCAGGAGAACAACCAGGAACTGCTGCAAAAGTGGGCAGGGTTGCCTATTGGGACTTTTATCCTATTGGCTAGGGAGCAGTTGGTTGGGAATACTAACTGACGTCAATCATAAATGTGGCACCCCAAGGCACCCTCCTCAGAACACCTTCTGGACTTGCGGAAGGTCAGAAGAGTATTGGACCTGCTGTCTTTGACCCGTAGGACTGACCTGATCCTTATTGTACCCAGGACAAAAAAGTGGACTCCAGTGGGCAGCTGACTGCTTCTGTGTGGCTACAGGCTGCATTCCTGAAGTTACAACCTGACCAGTACCAACTTGACCTGGGGCCTTGCTGGTAACCTCAGTGGAGTGAGTCCTAGTCCCAAGTGGTGTCCCTGAGGCCCTCCGAGTCTTAGAAGTGACCTAGATGATCTATTCCAAGTACCCTGATAATTTGGGCCTTAGGAAATGTTTGCATTTCCAGTATCTCAGGAGCTGTTATGAGGATCTTTTTAGAAAGGTGTCCGATTTCAGTACATCTTCTTGGGAAACAACTTCAGACCTGCCCCACTGGTGGTTTTGAGTTCCATAAAAAAGACGAAGGGCCCGATTATGACTTTGGCAGTGCTGCACCGGCTCTGAGTCAACACACCACTGCCAAAGCCGTGCAGGGACCGCCCTTCCAGATCACAAGTTCAACTTGTGTCTGGCAGACTTTTCTTTTGTCATCCCCATGGTGGTGCCCTGAAAATGGACACCGCAATAGGAACGCAAATGAAGTTCCAGCCCGGCATGGATTGTGAAGTTCATGCCGTGCTGGAACTTGGGGTTCATGCACACTGGGGGGCAGATGTTGTGCTCAACTGAATGCATCCCCATGGCAGTGTGGGCATGGGGGCCCTGTAGAGCCCCTTTGTTTCCACATCGCAGCCTTTTCATGGCGGACTCACAACCATGAAAAGTCTGGCGATGGGGAAACTCGAAATATGCTTGGCGGACTGCGGTGGTCCTGCCGTGCATATTGAATAGACCTCTCAGCTGCGCCACCACCACGGAGTGGCGGTTCCCTGGTGCCGCCTGCGCAGCAGAGGACTGTCCAAAAAGCCGCCTTGGAATAGGGCAGATGCAGGACCGCCACTGCGAGTCTGACGGTCAAAGACCACCAGTCACGAAATTGGTCCATCTGAAGGTTAAATCTTTGACCGGTACGAACCGGCATTGGTGCTTTCAACACATGCTTCATCACAGTCAGTTTCATTTTGCACCTAAATGATGTACTACTGCTTGCATAGATGAACAGTGGTGCCTTGTGCCTTTGCAACTGTTTTTATTCAAAACTTTAATAAATTATTCTCTGTTTCCCCTTATTGGCCTTTTTGTGATTTTGGTGTCATTTTCTTTATTAAATCTTACCCGATTTTTTTCATTCAGTTTGTGATTTTCATTGTTTGGTATTTTGACTTTCTGTTTTGACTTTGTATACATATTTTACAGATTGCCCTACATTGAGCCTGCTTGCTCTGCCATAGCTACAACGGGGTTGAGCTCAGGTTAATATAGTGACTTTGGGGTTCATCCTTACAAGTTAATGTCATAAATCCTTGAGGTGGGCAATCCCAACTTAGAATAATATTCAGTTTTCTTACATAATATCTTCTGGATGACTGAATGCTCTCCTCGTTTGTTCACCATCAAACCTTGGGTTTGTAAAGGTTCGCTTTCTTTTCAGGAGCCTAGTAGTTAAATTACACTTTAAAGTAATCTAATTCTTTAAGTATGTCTGCAGTTTAGGAAGCCTGTAGAATGACTAAATGGTGTATATTCATGGAGAGTTGGGCTTTACTGACCTCATCAAGATTCTTTTTAACCTTCACAACTTTTACAAATTTTGTGAGTATTTTCTAAACAAAAAAAAGCATTGAAAACATGATTTGCAGGAAACAAATAGCAAAGTATCCTTTTTGCAGGATAATTATGTTGGAAAAATCTCACAAAACATGTTGGTGTGTTTTTCATTTGCAGATATAGAAGGTAAAGTATAATATTTCATGCCTTGGTGGGATACGTTCTATATAGTTCATCTGTTGCCCGTGAATGGCAAATGGCCCTTACTTGCCAAAACAGTAGAAATGTATCTTTGACTTGGTGATTTTATAGAATGAACAGATAGTAAGCGAATGTCACCAGTTTTTGTGAGGAAGTAACATCTTTAGAACCTGTTTAAGTGAAAGTTGTGTCACAACCTCAAAAGGGAATTTCTTAGAAAAACATCAATGCATTTATAGCATGGCACATTGGATTCCCATGTCCTGGAGCTTTTTTTTTTTTTTGACAGAGACAAACTTATGGAGAGCGTCTTGTACAATTTGTGTGCAGTCCAAAAAAAGAGGCATGGCTTCGTATTGGATATTATGCCATTCTCAAGATAGTATCCCTGTCTCTATAGCTGAGATGTTTGGCAATAAGGGGACACGGTGGAGCTCCAGGGATCAATCTGGGAGCCAGGGCATGATGCTCTCGCTCCACTACCAGCATGCGGAAGAGTGCATCTGCCTCAAAAATATCTTGAAGTAGCTTTACCAGCTTTTTTACATGGTCCTCTGTGTGTCCCATGGCCATTGATTCCGCCACAGTAAGTATTTGAATATTACTTCTACGTGCTTTCTAGATTTTATAGTTTTATTTTTTTTCATTTTCTATGCCAATTCCTTCAGCGTTGCATTATGCTGCGGCTGCGCCGAGCCATCTACAGCATTTGAGATCCTCCGCTCAGCCATATCACTACGTACATGGTGGTGGTCCAGTCATTCTTTCATAATATCTGAGAGAGTCTAATATGGAATCTATTGTAGACAAACTGGTTCTCCTTTATCCCAGTAGCAAGACAACCTCATCAGAGGAGGTTGAACCGCCTCCCACTGATTCCTCCCGCCATATTTTGGGGAGTAAGTTCTTGCATGTATGGCTCCTGCAGGTCTCAAAGTACAAGCAAGATTACTTATCTGCCTTTCCCATGGCAAGGGTGTTGCATAATGATGCATCTGTGAGGCAGCAACATGATGATCCTAACTGTCTCTCGTAGGAAAGTCCCCTATTCATCCGGGTTCAGAGCATTGTTTCCAGCTCAAAGGGGCCTATGGAATCTACAATAGTGGCGATATGCATGGAGTCTTCCAGGGAACAAGACTCTGGGGCATATTATCAAGAACGGCGTTAAAAATTATCGCCGGTTTAGCGGCAGAAAACTGCCGCTAAAGCGGCGATAATGGGCTTCATAATATGCCCTTGAGAATTCCAATAGAAGTCCATGTTCTGGTGTGAACATGGGCTTCTATTGGAATTCTCCAGGGCATATTATCAAGCCCATTATCGCCGCTTTAGCGGTAGTTTTCTGCCGCTAAACCGGCGATAATTTTAACGCCGTTCTTGATAATATGCCCCTCTGATTCCAATGGTGCTAACTGACTTGGCAGTCTCCACCTCTTGGGATTGTAGGCCAACACTTCCACACCTAGAGGCGCTCATCAGGCAGGCAGTGCAATGCATGCACCCTGCACTCAATAGCCCCCCTCTACAACTCCCAGCAGGAGAGCGTTTCTTTTGCGTTTCAAGGCTTAAACGTGGGCCTCTCAACTCTGCTCCAGTATCCCCCTGCTAGCTTGAGCTCGCCCGCAGGGTTCACTTCCCCCTCTGTGGCTCCCCCAGCCAAGCGCTGCAGCCCACCCCACCTGGCGCTATGGTAGTGAATTGGCAACAGCAGGCTGTTTTCACTGCCATGCGGTTAGTACCAGGAAGATCAGGGCCGCATCTATTCCGCAGCCCGCAGTCGACAGCGCTCTCAGATCGGCGATGTAGCCCAATCCTGGGCTCTCCTCATTAAAGTGTGATGGCCGACTGCTCCACAGGCAGCCGGGCAGACTGGCAGTCTCGCTCCGCCCGTACCTGATTCTGCATAGTTGTCAGCTCCCCTTCAGGGATCAAGCAGACCTAGTAGCAGCTTGTACTTCCCCTGGTAGAGAGCCTTCAGCCACCAACCGGAACCCCAAAGCTGCACAGTTGGCTTCAGGTCTGCTCACCGGCCTATGTAGGCTAAGCCGGGCGGCAGATGGTGCAACTCAAAGGATAGTTCTGGTGAATAAAAGCTCCAGCCCTCGGTGCATATTCTGAAAGCCAAAATCTTTCAGTGAGCTCTCTAAGCCCCTCCCCCCTCGAACATCAATGCATTTATGAATCAAGCCAGGTCTCTAGGCAGCAAAGTTATAAGAAATCTTGATTTTCTGGAACATCAGTTTAGCCATAAAATAATGTGCTTTTCCCAAGATTCTCTTGGGGTTGCATTAGGGGACACACATTTAACAGAAATGTGCTTTATTTAATAACAATTTGAAACAAAAATAGGAAACCAGAGATAATAATAGTGTAAGAGAGAAATGATTTCTGGATCGCGTTGAAGTAAATTTAATTTAAAGATTATTTGCCACAGGGAAGGGGCCAGGGTTATGTGAGAAACGCAAATGTAAGAGAGAACTATTGTCTGAAGGACCAAATAAATTAATTACAAAATAGACATTTTTTATAAAGTATAGCTGTTTGAAGGGGGGGGGGGTTTGGGATCCCCAACTTCCGTATCTATTATTTGGTTGCCCAATGTGGTTTTTACAGACACTGGTTTAAGGCTGATGCTCGGATGCCTTACCTCTGCCCAGAAGCTGACCTTTCTTACCCCACTCCATTGTCCGCGCTGCTGCCAGTAGGTCTAGCCAGGGGCCCGCACAATCTTCAAACACTGTCAACGACTAGCTGGGCCTGGAAACAGTTGACCCGGACAACCGGGATGCAGCTTCTTTATTCTCCATCGCTCCCACTACCTGGGAACCTCCTGGTTCCCATAACCAGAAAAGAGTGGTGCAGCGCACTTTGTCTAAGTACAACCTGAATACATTTGGAGACCTGTTCTCGGACGGCCATATATTCTCTAGAACAGAGGATACACGCTCTAGTGAGGCCACTTTCATGGATCAATTCACGCTCTGCAGATTGCAAAGAGCCCTTAGATCACAATTACATAGTTATCCAATAGAACCTCCGGACTTTCCGCCATTGACGCTACTTATTAAGGACATCGAGGGGGCGCAATTAATGTCCAAAATGTACAAATCAGTAATTGCGCTACTCCCGCCCAGAGGCGACAAGACAAGGTCGGCGTGGGAGGGAGACTTAGGGCAACCTATCACCGACGAAATTTGGGGTTACTGCTGCGAACAAACAGGCAAGGTCTCCTTCAATCACAAACATAAAATATTGCACTTTAAGTACATTGGACGGGCATATTTGACACCAGCTAGAGTGCATCGCATGGACCCTGCACGCACCCACACCTGCCCTAAGTGCACTTCCCCGATGGCCGATTTTGCACACATGACATGAACGTGCGGGGGGATAGCTAGATTCTGGACAGGGGTGTTTAGCGAGTTATCGCGAATGGCAGAAGTCCCCATCCCACCTTCTCCATTAATGGCATTATTGGGATATGTGAAGACTCTCCCTAGATCTGTTCGCCGCTTCTGTGCAAAAGCGCTGCTGTTAGCGAAAAGAGAAGTAGTGCTGAAATGGGGTAGCAAGCACTCGCCAAAGGTGAAGGATTGGTTATTTAGCATGTCCTACTGTAATACGAATAGTGAATTGTACGCCCAGCTGCAACCCCCAAGATCACGGCCACTAGATATATGGTAACCATACAAATCATACTTATTAGCACTAACCTCAGTGGGCTCGCAGACGGATCATGACCAGTCAGTGGGTAGCCCCTAGAGGAAATGTGAATGCGCTGGTTGAGGTACAAGGAAGATGGGTCTAATGTCAGATGTGACTCTTTCCCGCACCCCAGGACGTTAAGAACCGCATAATGCTTCAATTGTAATGTTTGTACATGAACCGACTACACACTGCTATGTTTTGTTATTCATGTTTTTCTTTTTGTGGAAAATATAAAAAAAAATTTTTTTTAAAGTATAGCTGTTTGAAGGAAAAATAAATATTTTAGAAGTGGCAATTCACTCTTGAAGGAGCCACTAAGGATACTCAGAGGGATTTTCGGGGCTATTCAGACTTCACAGCAAATTATTATCTGGCACACATATTGATTTATTTAAGCGGATTTTTATGGTGTGATCATTGCCCAAAGTTGTTAGATCATATTGCAAGGAAAATGACAAAGCTATCAAAGATATAGAAGCAATAAGTACAATTGTAAGATATTTTCCATAAAATGTACCCCAAATATATCAGATGGCTGAGTCAAGTCAAGAAGATCTTCATTCGGTGAAAAAACCCAGAAAAGGATACATATGAATTAATTGTAAACAGATTAAGTAAAATGTCAAGACAAAATCGCCATATTGTTAGATCTCCATGCCATATCATCATAGTCAACAGTACTGTTGTAAACAGCTCACCATAGTACCATGTGCAAATGTGTAAAGGGCAACTGCAATTAGCAGCATCCAATAATCAAGACAGTGGCAACTCATCAGTAAAGCGTGTAAAATTTGCAACAAAAAAAAGCAACTGCCACTAGCAGCATAACAATCTCATTACAAAATGTAGCTTATATTATATAAGCAATGCGAGCACCCACCTGCCATTGCATACAAATCAGCAGTGACCCATATGTATTAAACCATATAAGATTCCAAAAATAAGAGTCACTATTAAATACAGCTGGTATTGGTATCCAACTACAATTACTTGGCCAACAATTTGAGCAACCTTTTTTTTTTTTTTACGGAGTTTTATATAGCGCAAACTTGCCCCGAAGGTATCGAGTATCAGAGCGCTTTACATAGCACCAGTTGCGTTACATGAGGACACATTAATTTTTTGTTAGGCACAGGGAGATTAAGTGATTAAGATCTTCTTGACTTGACCTTACTGCGGCTGCAATAAACGTGGCACATCAAATTGGATTGTAGCAGTTGGAAATAATATAGGGCCACTTTACACACTATGATATTAAGATTTCTGAATAGGGGCAGTAAAATATGTTTCCTCGGGCCATGTATAAATCACAAAAAAAGAAAAAGTGAAATTGCCATTGAAGTGATCTTGAATTACAAAGGCAAGGATTAGGATCACTATCATGGTAGGCCTCAGAAGGGTAATATACCAGTAAAGGGGCCATGTTGAATCGAAATATTACTAAATAGTATCTCTGATATCTTGGTACATTATACAAATATGGTTCCATACAATTGGTCGTGATTTGTGAGATGTATGCTTCCACCATCCCCTTACCGAGCTTGGCTGCTGCTCTTTCCCTTACCAGGAGATCCAATAGTTCAGCCTTAATTCAAGTTCTAGGAGATAAATTAAGATTCTGTGGATTACCAAAGAGATCAGGCCTCCCAATTGAATACAATTGGGCTTTCACATAGGACAGCCATTTGATGTTACAAGCTTTGTCTAGGTTCAAACAATCCATTATCACCATTTGTCTAAGTAAGGTTCCAGCCTGGACCAGACCGCGAGCCGTTACAGGGTTGGAGCCGTCTCAATGGAATCTCCTAGAAATTAAAGGCCTATTTCTTCATGACATAATGAGACCTGTATGCTCCTAGGTAGTGAAAGCATTCTACACAAAAAGTATTTTCACCAATCTGCAGCTGTCCAGAATCACAAAGTCCCAAATACCTGCCCCGCTGGAGGAGACCGAGATACATCTGGCCTTTTAGATTTTAATTATTGCCTTCAAAGGTGAGGCAAAGTTTGGGGGCAAAGTTAAACAGTGATGCAGTAGTCTGCTTTAGCTGTAAAAATCTCGCACTCAGCAGATAATCCCAAGAACTCATATTGTCCAAATGGGATCCCCAAGTACGTAAAAGTGGAAGCACACTGTAATTTAGTGCCTCTGACAAAAGGGGACTGGGCTTACCTAGCGGAAGACCACAAACCCTAGAGAAAGATTTCATTTTGTTGGTGGACAGTCCCAGATCATCCATAAACACCACAAATCTGTCCAACAACCTTCAAAGACCCACCCCAGTTCTTGGCATAAGAACACAGTTGTCAGCATACATCAGAACTGGGAGACTCCTGGTTCCTGCCCTAGTTGGATTGGCCTCTGTTCCTAGCTTAAAGGTACCAAGGTAGTTTATGTATAGACTGAATAAGAAGGGGGCCAGATCACATCCTTGTCGAACCCACCTCAAAGACATTGGGTTATATTCTATTGGTCTATACACTGAAGGGCAGCATTTTATCTTCACCTGCTGGTTGAGAAAGAAGAGAGGAACTGCAACTGGGTATGGACCCAGGGAATCCATAGCTGTAAAACATTTAATTATATTTAAGTAAGTGCATTTTGATATACATAGGCCTCTGGTGAACAATCAGGAGATCATGGCTTGAGAATCAATACCTGAAGTGAAGGCTAAGTGAGTTGACCCTAAACTTTATCTGATTTCAGTTTTGTATGTAACAAAGAAAAGGTTTTGGTCTAATGCTGCATTTAGCTGTGAGAGCTGTTTTTTTTCTTGTAAGTTAGCGGATTTCAGTATAATTGCAAACAGAGGGTCCCTGTAAAATGTTAAGAGAAAGAGAAAACCAGGAAAAATTACACAAACGAAAAAAAAGGCACTATTTAATTTCAGTACGGCAAATGGATCCAGAAAGAAGCATGTATCATTTACGAGTGTTGCAGCATATTATTCTTTCTACTTTTTGTGAAGCTGTCTATGAAAACTCATCAGAACTATTATACTACTTGTCAATTGAGTACGACCGACCGACCTTGGCAAACCTCTTGTCTGATTTTATTTATTCTGTGTTGTTTATGAGAGAGAATGAGGGTTGTCTGATTTGTGTGTATCTGTTATTTTAGTACAATTGATGGTAGGGTGGCATTTGTTTATATCATGTCATGTAACTAAGGGCCTGATTACGATGGCGGTGAACCTTCCACCGGCAGGCTGCCAGTGGCAGGTTCACCGCCATCGTAAGGCCTTTTTCCGCCCACCAGATCCGGATGGCGGGCAGTGTGCCTGGCGGGCGGAAATCCCGTCCACCACGGGTCCGACCCACCTCACATCCACACGCTTCTGCAGCCTCCGATCTGAGCCCCAGCTGAGCTATTCAGCAGGGCTCATTTGAATAATGTCTGGGTGCTCACCATCACGCTGTGTTTGACAGCACAGGGCCTGAATGGACCCTGCTCTGTCAATCACATTCACACTGTCGTCTGCATTTGTGCAAACACAGGAATCATGGCAGTGGCAATCAGGCTACGGCCAGTCCGGCACTGGTGGCAATTAAGAAAGCCATGGTAGGTGAAGAGAAAACATGGCTTTTATCATACCCGAGTCTTTTGTGTGTCTTCTATGTTTGTGTGTTTGCCTGCATTTGTATGCCTGTTTTTGTAAGAAAAAAGTGAGAGAAAGAGAGAGAGAATCAAGACACTCTCAGGAGGTATTTTAAAGAAAATGAGTGGCACTTTGTTTGTACATGTCTGCTCGGCAACAAAGATTCATAAATAACATAAAAGGGAGGGTGGGTGGGTGAGTGAGTGGATGGATGAGTGAGCAAGGGTGGATGTATAGATGGATGGATGGATGAATAGATGGATGGATGAGTGAAAGCATGCATGGGTGAAAGAGGGTGGATGATTGGATAAAAGGGCGGATGATGGGTGGATAAGTGAAAGATTGGATGGATGAATGAAAGGTAGGGATGATGGATGAGTGAAAGGAGGGATTGAGTGAAAGGGTGGATGGAATGAAAGGGTGGATGGAATAAAAGAGTGAACCTCACTCCCAGAGGGGGGTGCCAGACCTTGCCGTGAGCGCGAGAAGCGCGCATGCACAATTAAAGGCCTCGCAGAAGCAAGCAACACGGCATTAGAAAAATGGGCATAATTGAATAAAAAGCTAATGGGGAAAAGCGCAACACGCGCTCAAGTGAGAGAAATCAATTATAACGCGTGCTACGGTAGCACGAGCGCGATCGCGCTAGGCAATAAAAACGGTACTTTAAGCACAATAAAGCATGAAAACATTACGTTCATAAAGCATATATGACATTAATTTGTACAAAATAACGAGGCACTTATCTTGACTGCGGAGCAGCAAAGAAAGAGGCAGTCAAGATGGTGTCTCGCTATTTTGTATACTCAGGACATGTTTGATTGGTTATTTTATTTTATTTGAAAAGTTTTATGTAGCGCTGGCTAGACCCGGAGGTATCAGAGCGCTTTACATGAGGATCAAGGAGTTACAAGTTACATCTGTTACAAGAGCATGGTCAAAAATAGGATAAAAAAGCAATGTTACGGTAATTCGTCGGAGGGAGGGGGAGGAAGGAGACATAACAGGGAGACGAAGGAGGTTATTGAAGGAGGCGTGGTTCAAAGCCTCATGGGATATGTAGGGGCCTATTAGGATGGCAGTCCGCCCTCCACACTAGCGGTGCTGGGACCGGCCGCCAGTGGTGCGGCAGTCCTGCACCGCCAATTAGGATGCGACCGCCACCCTGGCGGTCGCATTTGGCATCTTTAACATTGCGGCGGGTGCTGCTTACAGCAGCACCCGCCGCAATGCCAAAGAGGCATGCTGTGCATTGCCATGCACAACGTGACAGGCACCCTGCGGTGCCTGCCACCTTGTGCATGACAATGTAGGGGGGTACCATAGGTACCCCCAAGTGCAGCCCCCCACCCCCCCATCCCCCCGGGGGCCCGCAACGGGCCCCCAAAGCAATTCCCGCCAGCCAAAGAGGCATGCTGTGCATTGCCATTCACAACGTGACAGGCACCCCGCGGTGCCTGCCACCTTGTGCATGGCAATTTATCACAGCTTTATCAGTTTTTAAACGAAAAAGGATGTGCTGACGTCTTTCCTATGTATTTTGGAATTGAAGGGCAGTAATCTGATTTAGAATATGTATCCATTTAATATATTTTTTATGGCCAAGCATATCCCTAATTGTACTAAATTGAACTTTTAATCAGACTTTTATAGTACCCCCCACGTGCAGCCCCCCACCTCCCCGGGGGCCCGCAACGGGCCCCCAAAGCAATTCCTGCCAGCCTTTCCATGGCGGCATCGCCGCATGGAAAGGCCTTGACACACCGGCATCATGATATTGATGGCGGTGCCATCCAGGCACCGCCACCATATCATGCCCCACCTCCGGCCGGCAATCGTTACGATTGCCGACCGGCGGAAGAGCGGCGTACGGACTTTCCATCCGCCGCAGTACCCCCGCCATGGTAATATGGCGGGGGGTAAATTATGTTGTGATGGCAGGCGGATCACCATCATAATGACCCCCGTAGTGTTTTATATATTTACTGTTTTTTCATTGGCTGCTGTTTGAGTTGTAAAGAAATTGAGAATCTGAGCCTCCGGTCCTGCCATAGTATTCGCCACGTACATGTACACGTACACAGTCTTGTTGCTAATAGGCTTGGATTCGTTTCCGGATGTGACGTGTTGGTTAAATGCCAAGGAGCACAAATCCTTAACTCGACCAATGCGGTTCCACGTGAGGCTACGTCAGGTTTTACTGATGAAGGTGAGATATTGATCCCTATCTTTTTGTCATCTAGGTGTTAATAAGTTCGGATTCATTTTTTGTTGTGACTTGGTGGCTGGACTTCTATTTTTGACGATGAGAATGCCAAAATGGAGTAGTATAAAACGTCTTCCTCCAGGTAAAAGGGAAAATGATCGTAATAATAAAAATAAAATACGAAAAGCAGCAGTTCTAGTTTAGAACCCAAAAGAAGTCTTACAACCGTTTATTACGCTGGTGAGATTTTAGACTTTGGAGGTATGGTATATACATTTGTTAGGATGTTATCTGTGGTGTTTAGGGGCTACTCTAAAGATTTGTGTTGGTAGGAGAGTTGGTGAGTAGGGGAAAAATAGCATTCTGAGTTGAAGAATCCCATATGGATTTCTGAATATAATTTGCCACAAGGCAAATAAAATACTTAGCTGAGACTTAGTAAAGTCATAGTGAAATTGCTACTTGTTCTCTGTTGATAAAGATGTACAAAAATATGTATTTGTGAAATGAGAAGTTGATATTCATTAAATTATGGACGATGAACTTCAAGAAGGAAACCTTAAAATGAGTGCTTGATGCACATGGTAAAATTCCTGAACACACTTCAGTTACAAGTAAAAGCTTTGGCAAGAATTCTATTTTCCTTACATTGTGGAAACATAATTTAGATTAAAATTATTTATCCAGACTGTATGGTTAAAGATTTTCCAAGATTCTAGTTGGGTATCTTATTTAAGGTGTGCAATTAATTGATGTAGCAGCTAAAATATATTTATGGAGAAGAATAAGATAGGGGTAAGTTGTATGTAACATAAATTTGAAAAAGTGAATTGTGACATAACAATGTAATGAAGTCTGTATTCGTCATTGTAGGATGAGACTTTCAAAATACAGTATATACCTGGTGGAACACATTATAAATGTAGAGGATAGTATGATGAGGTCAGAATCAATCAATGACTTGTTTTCCGAAGTGTATACGTGGTGAAATATTATTTTAATGGAAATGTGTTAGACATACATTGTGACATGTTATTTTTAATGATGTAAATCGTACCAATATTTGAAAGTATTCGGTACATTTCTGATTTTATGTTTTTGTTATTTTATATTTTATCTGTTCTTTTGATCTTAAAATTGGGATCGATTTAAATTTGTTCTCACATTCCCGAGGAAGAGGAAGTCATATAACTTCGTGAAACACATGTTGGCTATTGGTCAACCTCAAAAAAGAGATTTGTCTCTTGTCATGATTATATTGACTGATTTGATAAAGATTGATTTGATTTGACTGTAATCTAGCTGTTTTTTCTTGATAATGTAATCTGTAAAACATTGTATTACCTTTTGTAATGCAAATTGGATTTGTATAGTACTGTAAAGTTACGATATGTTATTTTGACTCCCCACCCCCTCTCCAATAACAATCCCTTAATGGGTTGTTCCATGGAAATGCCAAAAGTATTAAACTTACTACAAAGAGTAAACGTTCTCAAAAGTTTTAGTTATCTTTGTGAATCAGGTCTGCAGTGTTCCTTCACCTGAACAAACTCACAGGCTCTGTCTTTACACAGCAGTATTGGCCCTAAGGAATCGCAAAACATACAGGCTGGGGAATTACACAGTAGAGCAAATTCCCGGGTGGCCAAACTGACAGATTGTCTAAGCCCGAAGAGTTATCCCTGTTTAATCTAAAATCCTGACTACATATACCCGCAGGCCGATGCAGCAAACAACAGATCTATGTATCCTTCAAGAGACACAGGCTGTACTGCCTCACACATCACACAACTAATGACCAACTAAGCAAAACCTAGGTCTCACACAGTAGCACTATACCTCAATTTCGAATGATATTAAAGTTGTTAACTTTAAGTCAGCTGAGATATTTTATCATGATTTGCACATTTGTAGGATCAGATCTCATTCTGCATAGTGGTTTCTCAAGTGACACAAACTTTAGACACATTAGCAATATACAGAAGAGCTATTTAAAAGGCTACATGCATTTTTGGAATTAGATTGCAAAACTGTCTTCCAGGTGATGTGAACCTTATAGGCACAGACTAATGCTTTCTCACAGGCGTAGGCCTCATTCATAAAAGCTATCTTTCTGAATACTCTGATAATGTGTGGATGATAAAGCATAACAGATCAACAGTGAAATTTGCCCAGGATTACACAGAAGTCAACAAGAACCAAGAAGCTCTTGACTGTAAGATAAGCCTCTGAATTGTCTCTCTGCTTTCTACCTATTACACTTGTCTGACAGACAGTGCATCAGTGATTTCCACTGTTCTGAATGCACTTGAATTAAATACAGGAAATGTGAACCTTGTAAAGCTCATTGATACTAAACATTTACACACAATGTTTATAACTGTTTCAAGTTTTCCTCATCTCTCCTATACCTTGGCTTTGTCTATCTCACACATGTGGTCTCTTTCACTCACTCTCTCTCTTTCATATTAAATCTGACTTACCAATCACAACAATGTGATCAATCCAGCCAATGATGTTTAAAAAGGGAATAGAAGAACATTTTGAAACTACACAGTGCTCCTAAAGATGTCCATTATGAGAGAGGCCATTAAAGCAGTAGGGAGAAGGGCCATTCTTGCCAATCAGAGAAAGAAAACAAGCAGGAATCCCTACACCTATATATCCCTACACCTCCATGTCCAATAAGATCCCTAGTTGGTTTGGTGTTTGTTTTTAGATGTTATTGTTTCTTAATTTTTCATTTCTTATGCTTACATTTCACAACTTTAGAAAGTGTTTTCGGATGTCAGTCAATAATCCAAATTTGAAGTTGGATGGAATGACGGGAGGAGGTGAGCTGTGGTACAGCACCACAGGTAATCGATAAAGTCAGTGCAGAGCTGGCGTGTGATCATGCTGACAGGAAGGAGGTTTTCCAGACACATCTGCAACCCTCGAGTCGATATAACTACTTCAAGCTGCCAAGAACATAGAGTGATCAATAGTGGAAAACATAATCAGAGCATCAGCACCGTCATCGTCCAAACAGCAGCAACTTTGTTTTCAGGTTTTAGCTTGGAGGCATTTAAATACTCATATTAAATGCAAAAGAGGCATGGATCATTAGAACTATAGTGGTAGGAAAAAAGGCAAGTCAAACACATTGGAAAAGTGGAAAAGAGTTCGATGACTTTCATGGTTGCAAGGCCTATCTTCACTGGCTGCGATACCTCAATTTCAAATCTGATAACTATGCACTTAGATTTCATATAGTCTAAGCTTGATTTCAAGGCACATATGAAGCAAATTAAGTAAGACAAAAACGTTTTAATGAATTTATTTTGGTGCTGCCTATTTTCTTCCTTTCCTTCCTTCTTTTAGTCTCTATATAGAAGAATATTTAGCATCCTCTAAGGACTCTATACCATGATTTTAATCCATTTTTAATCAATCAGATATTTGACAATAACATAATTTGGGAATATTTTTTGCATAAAGAACTTGATTAAATTGTCTATGTTATCCTTTATTTCAAAATGTGAACAAAGAAGTGGGATATTTTACATACAATTATAAAACAAGAACAATCAGCAACAGGCCATTGATACTAAAAATAGATTTTGGTCCTCTACCCGCAGAAAACCCAGCTTGTAATGTAATTCTCCAGGACATCACTACATGGATTGTAGAACTGGAGGTGACTGGTCCTGATCTAGTCAAGCATTAAAGGAGGATAAAAGAGATTGTATATTTGGCTCAAGGTAATGAACAAAATGATGTATATGAGGCACTCATGGGAACATGCATTGAAGAAAGTGATGAATACATTCTATGAATTCCAAGAAAATCTGTATTTTGTTAACATTTTCACAGATGAGCTGACACAGTTTTCATACAGTAATGCATCCTCAAGGTCTATGTATAAAGTGAACTATGCTCTCATGAGATGAAACATTATTCTTTTCTAGTTTGTAGATATTGTATGTTTATCATTTTAGCACTCGGTATCCTTCAGTCATTTCTGTTGTAAAACAAGTCTGATGATGTGGCACCAGAGCAACTTGTTGTGGTTCTGTTCAAAATTCTTCTTAATTGGCCTCAAGGTTTTTGAATTATATGCATCTTTTGAATGCTTTCACAGTAAGGTGGAGTCAACAGCAGATTTCCACATAGTAGTTATTAACCGTCAGTAATTGAAAGTAAAAGTGCTGGACTTCACATCTGTATGATAAATGCAAATGTAACATTCAGCAAATATGCCTTTTCTGCATGGTAACCCCAGGATTGCTGCCCTTCTGTTGTACCCTGTTTCTGCTGTGTTTTTTTTTTTTACCTCAATGCAATATACTCCTGCTCCCCTTTTAAACATAGTTGAATTGGCTTAAACCTGCTTTACATATTAAATCCAGCCTGGACCTAGAAGTTAAATTCTGCCTGTGGGCTGCAACACCTATTGTGCCATCCACAGGGTAGGCCTGTAAAATATGGCTTCAGGCCTACCATGTGAAGCCTGTTGCATCAGCCTAACAAACCGCTGTCAAGCTTGTCAAAATACCTATTTTTGACAGACGAGACACCCTGCTTTTAAATATTAATAATTCACCCCTAAGTACAACTTGTCACCACAAGGAATGGTGCACGATATTTGAAAGTGAAAGATGTGTGAAATTAAAGTTGGCATGTTCCTCCATGAGCTAGATACCAAAAGGTATTATCACTGGCAGGGCTGTAGCTGTATCATCGAAAATGTCAAAATACAGATTATAAACTCTAAACCATAACTTTGGGTAGGAAATGGCTAAAAGTTTCATTCAAAGTCTATTTTTAATATTTATTAAAAGCTCAATTCATCAGCAAAGTTAGATTTTTACTACATATTTCAGGAAAATAACTTTTACAAAGCTACCATTTCCCTGTCTGAAGCTCTGGGGGATAATGTTCATTAGCCTTTCAGCAGCTGCAAGTGCTTGACCTTAATGAGGTGTGAAAACTGCTCCCACAGAATGGTTTACTTCTGGTAACATTCATAGTTTAGTGTAGGTAAAGACCATAAGAAGGGAACGTTTTTGTCTTGAAGGCCTACATTAGCTAGGCTTGCTCCAAACCCAATGGGAGGGAGCTACCCTCAGAACTACTATGGCGAAATAACAGAGGAGGGGCTGGACAATTCGCTGGCCACACCTCTGGGTAGGCGCACATGCTCTGGACAAGGGAGGAAGGGTTTCTCCATCTTGAATTTCAGGTGTAAGGTGCACTGTGGGATTTTTTGCAGGAGAACAACCAGGAACTGCTGCAAAAGTGGGCAGGGTTGCCTATTGGGACTTTTATCCTATTGGCTAGGGAGCACTTGGTTGGGAATACTAACTGACGTCAATCATAAATGTGGCACCCCAAGGCACCCTCCTCAGAACACCTTCTGGACTTGCGGAAGGTCAGAAGAGTATTGGACCTGCTGTCTTTGACCCGTAGGACTGACCTGATCCTTATTGTACCCAGGACAAAAAAGTGGACTCCAGTGGGCAGCTGACTGCTTCTGTGTGGCTACAGGCTGCATTCCTGAAGTTACAACCTGACCAGTACCAACTTGACCTGGGGCCTTGCTGGTAACCTCAGTGGAGTGAGTCCTAGTCCCAAGTGGTGTCCCTGAGGCCCTCCGAGTCTTAGAAGTGACCTAGATGATCTATTCCAAGTACCCTGATAATTTGGGCCTTAGGAAATGTTTGCATTTCCAGTATCTCAGGAGCTGTTATGAGGATCTTTTTAGAAAGGTGTCCGATTTCAGTACATCTTCTTGGGAAACAACTTCAGACCTGCCCCACTGGTGGTTTTGAGTTCCATAAAAAGACGAAGGGCCCGATTATGACTTTGGCAGTGCTGCACCGGCTCTGAGTCAACACACCACTGCCAAAGCCGTGCAGGGACCGCCCTCCCAGATCACAAGTTCAACTTGTGTCTGGCAGACTTTTCTTTTGTCATCCCCATGGTGGTGCCCTGAAAATGGACACCGCAATAGGAACGCAAATGAAGTTCCAGCCCGGCATGGATTGTGAAGTGCATGCCGTGCTGGAACTTGGGGTTCATGCACACTGGGGAGCAGATGTTGTGCTCACCTGAATGCATCCCCATGGCAGTGTGGGCATGGGGGCCCTGTAGAGCCCCTTTGTTTCCCCATCGCAGCCTTTTCATGGCGGACTCACCACCATGAAAAGTCTGGCGATGGGGAAACTCGAAATATGCTTGGCGGACTGCGGTGGTCCTGCCGTGCATATTGAATAGACCTCTCAGCTGCGCCACCACCAAGAAGTGGCGGTTCCCTGGTGCCGCCTGCGCAGCAGAGGACTGTCCAAAAAGCCGCCTTGGAATAGGGCAGATGCAGGACCGCCACTGCGAGTCTGACGGTCAAAGACCACCAGTCACGAAATTGGTCCATCTGAAGGTTAAATCTTTGACCGGTACGAACCGGCATTGGTGCTTTCAACACATGCTTCATCACAGTCAGTTTCATTTTGCACCTAAATGATGTACTACTGCTTGCATAGATGAACAGTGGTGCCTTGTGCCTTTGCAACTGTTTTTATTCAAAACTTTAATAAATTATTCTCTGTTTCCCCTTATTGGCCTTTTTGTGATTTTGGTGTCATTTTCTTTATTAAATCTTACCCGATTTTTTTCATTCAGTTTGTGATTTTCATTGTTTGGTATTTTGACTTTCTGTTTTGACTTTGTATACATATTTTACAGATTGCCCTACATTGAGCCTGCTTGCTCTGCCATAGCTACAACGGGGTTGAGCTCAGGTTAATATAGTGACTTTGGGGTTCATCCTTACAAGTTAATGTCATAAATCCTTGAGGTGGGCAATCCCAACTTAGAATAATATTCAGTTTTCTTACATAATATCTTCTGGATGACTGAATGCTCTCCTCGTTTGTTCACCATCAAACCTTGGGTTTGTAAAGGTTCGCTTTCTTTTCAGGAGCCTAGTAGTTAAATTACACTTTAAAGTAATCTAATTCTTTAAGTATGTCTGCAGTTTAGGGAAGCCTGTAGAATGACTAAATGGTGTATATTCATGGAGAGTTGGGCTTTACTGACCTCATCAAGATTCTTTTTAACCTTCACAACTTTTACAAATTTTGTGAGTATTTTCTAAACAAAAAAAGCATTGAAAACATGATTTGCAGGAAACAAATAGCAAAGTATCCTTTTTGCAGGATAATTATGTTGGAAAAATCTCACAAAACATGTTGGTGTGTTTTTCATTTGCAGATATAGAAGGTAAAGTATAATATTTCATGCCTTGGTGGGATACGTTCTATATAGTTCATCTGTTGCCCGTGAATGGCAAATGGCCCTTACTTGCCAAAACAGTAGAAATGTATCTTTGACTTGGTGATTTTATAGAATGAACAGATAGTAAGCGAATGTCACCAGTTTTTGTGAGGAAGTAACATCTTTAGAACCTGTTTAAGTGAAAGTTGTGTCACAACCTCAAAAGGGAATTTCTTAGAAAAACATCAATGCATTTATAGCATGGCACATTGGATTCCCATGTCCTGGAGCTTTTTTTTTTTTTTTGACAGAGACAAACTTATGGAGAGCGTCTTGTACAATTTGTGTGCAGTCCAAAAAAAAGAGGCATGGCTTCGTATTGGATATTATGCCATTCTCAAGATAGTATCCCTGTCTCTATAGCTGAGATGTTTGGCAATAAGGGGACACGGTGGAGCTCCAGGGATCAATCTGGGAGCCAGGGCATGATGCTCTCGCTCCACTACCAGCATGCGGAAGAGTGCATCTGCCTCAAAAATATCTTGAAGTAGCTTTACCAGCTTTTTACATGGTCCTCTGTGTGTCCCATGGCCATTGATTCCGCCACAGTAAGTATTTGAATATTACTTCTCACGTGCTTTCTAGATTTTATAGTTTTATTTTTTTCATTTTCTATGCCAATTCCTTCAGCGTTGCATTATGCTGCGGCTGCGCATGAGCCATCTACAGCATTTGAGATCCTCCGCTCAGCCATATCACTACGTACATGGTGGTGGTCCAGTCATTCTTTCATAATATCTGAGAGAGTCTAATATGGAATCTATTGTAGACAAACTGGTTCTCCTTTATCCCAGTAGCAAGACAACCTCATCAGAGGAGGTTGAACCGCCTCCCACTGATTCCTCCCGCCATATTTTGGGGAGTAAGTTCTTGCATGTATGGCTCCTGCAGGTCTCAAAGTACAAGCAAGATTACTTATCTGCCTTTCCCATGGCAAGGGTGTTGCATAATGATGCATCTGTGAGGCAGCAACATGATGATCCTAACTGTCTCTCGTAGGAAAGTCCCCTATTCATCCGGGTTCAGAGCATTGTTTCCAGCTCAAAGGGGCCTATGGAATCTACAATAGTGGCGATATGCATGGAGTCTTCCAGGGAACAAGACTCTGGGGCATATTATCAAGAACGGCGTTAAAATTATCGCCGGTTTAGCGGCAGAAAACTGCTGCTAAAGCGGCGATAATGGGCTTCATAATATGCCCTTGAGAATTCCAATAGAAGTCCATGTTCTGGTGTGAACATGGGCTTCTATTGGAATTCTCCAGGGCATATTATCAAGCCCATTATCGCCGCTTTAGCTGCAGTTTTCTGCCGCTAAACCGGTGATAATTTTAACGCCGTTCTTGATAATATGCCCCTCTGATTCCAATGGTGCTAACTGACTTGGCAGTCTCCACCTCTTGGGATTGTAGGCCAACACTTCCACACCTAGAGGCGCTCATCAGGCAGGCAGTGCAATGCATGCACCCTGCACTCAATAGCCCCCCTCTACAACTCCCAGCAGGAGAGCGTTTCTTTTGCGTTTCAAGGCTTAAACGTGGGCCTCTCAACTCTGCTCCAGTATCCCCCTGCTAGCTTGAGCTCGCCCACGGGGTTCACTTCCCCCTCTGTGGCTCCCCCAGCAAAGCGCTGCAGCCCACCCCACCTGGAGCAATGGTAGTGAATTGGCAACAGCAGGCTGTTTTCACTGCCATGCGGTCAGTACCAGGAAGAGCAGGGCCGCATCTATTCCGCAGCCCGCAGTCGACAGCGCTCTCAGATCGGCGATGTAACCCAATCCTGGGCTCTCCTCATTAAAGTGTGATGGCCGACTGCTCCACAGGCAGCCGGGCAGACTGGCAGTCTCGCTCCGCCCGTACCTGATTCTGCATAGTTGTCAGCTCCCCTTCAGGGATCAAGCAGGCCTAGTAGCAGCTTGTACTTCCCCTGGCAGAGAGCCTTCAGCCACCAACCGGAACCCCAAAGCTGCACAGTTGGCTTCAGGTCTGCTCACCGGCCTATGTAGGCTAAGCCGGGCGGCAGATGGTGCAACTCAAAGGATAGTTCTGGTGAATAAAACTCCAGCCCTCGGTGCATATTCTGAAAGCCAACATCTTTCAGTGAGCTCTCTAAGCCCCTCCCCCCTCGAACATCAATGCATTTATGAATCAAGCCAGGTCTCTAGGCAGCAAAGTTATAAGAAATCTTGATTTTCTGGAACATCAGTTTAGCCATAAAATAATGTGCTTTTCCCAAGATTCTCTTGGGGTTGCATTAGGGGACACACATTTAACAGAAATGTGCTTTATTTAATAACAATTTGAAACAAAAATAGGAAACCAGAGATAATAATAGTGTAAGAGTGAAATGATTTCTGGATCGCGTTGAAGCAAATTTAATGTTTAAAGATTATTTGCCACAGGGAAGGGGCCAGGGTTATGTGAGAAACGCAAATGTAAGAGAGAACTATTGTCTGAAGGACCAAATAAATTAATTACAAAATAGACATTTTTTATAAAGTATAGCTGTTTGAAGGGGGGTTTGGGATCCCCAACTTCCGTATCTATTATTTGGTTGCCCAATGTAGTTTTTACAGACACTGGTTTAAGGCTGACGCTCGGGTGCCTTACCTCTGCCCAGAAGCTGACCTTTCTTACCCCACTCCATTGTCCGCGCTGCTGCCAGTAGGTCTAGCCAGGGGCCCGCACAATCTTCAAACACTGTCAACGACTAGCTGGGCCTGGAAACAGTTGACCCGGACAACCGGGAAGCAGCTTCTTTATTCTCCATCGCTCCCACTACCTGGGAACCTCCTGGTTCCCATAACCAGGGAAAGAGTGGTGCAGCGCACTTTGTCTAAGTACAACCTGAATACATTTGGAGACCTGTTCTCGGACGGCCATATATTCTCTAGAACAGAGGATACACGCTTTAGTGAGGCCACTTTCATGGATCAATTCACGCTCTGCAGATTGCAAAGAGCCCTTAGATCACAATTACATAGTTATCCAATAGAACCTCCGGACTTTCCGCCATTGACGCTACTTATTAAGGACATCGAGGGGGCGCACTTAATGTCCAAAATGTACAAATCAGTAATTGCGCTACTCCCGCCCAGAGGCGACAAGACAAGGTCGGCGTGGGAGGGAGACTTAGGACAACCTATAACCGACGAAATTTGGGGTTACTGCTGCGAACAAACACGCAAGGTCTCCTTCAATCACAAACATAAAATATTGCACTTTAAGTACATTGGACGGGCATATATGACACCAGCTAGAGTGCATCGCATGGACCCTGCACGCACCCACACCTGCCCTAAGTGCACTTCCCCGATGGCCGATTTTGCACACATGACATGGACGTGCGGGGGGATAGCTAGATTCTGGACAGGGGTGTTTAGCGAGTTATCGCGAATGGCAGAAGTCCCCATCCCACCTTCTCCATTAATGGCATTATTGGGATGTGTGAAGACTCTCCCTAGATCTGTTCGCCGCTTCTGTGCAAAAGCGCTGCTGTTAGCGAAAAGAGAAGTAGTGCTGAAATGGGGTAGCAAGCACTCGCCAAAGGTGAAGGATTGGTTATTTAGCATGTCCTACTGTAATACGAATAGTGAATTGTACGCCCAGCTGCAACCCCCAAGATCACGGCCACTAGATATATGGTAACCATACAAATCATACTTATTAGCACTAACCTCAGTGGGCTCGCAGACGGATCATGACCAGTCAGTGGGTAGCCCCTAGAGGAAATGTGAATGCGCTGGTTGAGGTACAAGGAAGATGGGTCTAATGTCAGATGTGACTCTTTCCCGCACCCCAGGACGTTAAGAACCGCATAATGCTTCAATTGTAATGTTTGTACATGAACCGACTACACACTGCTATGTTTTGTTATTCATGTTTTTCTTTTTGTGGAAAATATAAAAAAAATGTTTTTTTAAAGTATAGCTGTTTGAAGGAAAAATAAATATTTTAGAAGTGGCAATTCACTCTTGAAGGAGCCACTAAGGATACTCAGAGGGATTTTCGGGGCTATTCAGACTTCACAGCAAATTATTATCTGGCACACATATTGATTTATTTAAGTGGATTTTTATGGTGTGATCATTGCCCAAAGTTGTTTGATCATATTGCAAGGAAAATGACAAAGCTATCAAAGATATAGAAGCAATAAGTACAATTGTAAGATATTTTCCATAAAATGTACCCCAAATATATCAGATGGCAAAGTCAAGTCAAGAAGATCTTTATTCGGTGAAAAAACGCAGAAAAGGATACATATGAATTAATTGTAAACAGATTAAGTAAAATGTCAAGACAAAATCGCCATATTGTTAGATCTCCATGCCATATCATCATAGTCAACAGTACTGTTGTAAACAGCTCACCATAGTACCATGTGCAAATGTGTAAAGGGCAACTGCAATTAGCAGCATCCAATAATCAAGACAGTGGCAACTCATCAGTAAAGCGTGTAAAATTTGCAACAAAAAAAAAGCAACTGCCACTAGCAGCATAACAATCTCATTACAAAATGTAGCTTATATTATATAAGCAATGCGAGCACCCACCTGCCATTGCATACAAATCAGCAGTGACCCATATGTATTAAACCATATAAGATTCCAAAAATAAGAGTCACTATTAAATACAGCTGGTATTGGTATCCAACTACAATTACTTGGCCAACAATTTGAGCAACCTTTTTTTTTTTTTTACGGAGTTTTATATAGCGCAAACTTGCCGCGAAGGTATCGAGTATCAGAGCGCTTTACATAACACCAGTTGCGTTACATGAGGACACATTAATTTTTTGTTAGGCACAGGGAGATTAAGTGATTAAGATCTTCTTGACTTGACCTTACTGCGGCTGCAATAAACGTGGCACATCAAATTGGATTGTAGCAGTTGGAAATAATATAGGGCCACTTTACACACTATGATATTAAGATTTCTGAATAGGGGCAGTAAAATATGTTTCCTCGCGCCATGTATAAATCACAAAAAAAGAAAAAGTGAAATTGCCATTGAAGTGATCTTGAATTACAAAGGCATGGATTAGGATCACTATCATTGTAGGCCTCAGAAGGGTAATATACCAGTAAAGGGGCCATGTTGAATCGAAATATTACTAAATAGTATCTCTGATATCTTGGTACATTATACAAATATGGTTCCATACAATTGGTCGTGATTTGTGAGATGTATGCTTCCACCATCCCCTTACCGAGCTTGGCTGCTGCTCTTTCCCTTACCAGGAGATCCAATAGTTCAGCCTTAATTCAAGTTCTAGGAGATAAATTAAGATTCTGTGGATTACCAAAGAGATCAGGCCTCCCAATTGAATACAATTGGGCTTTCACATAGGACAGCCATTTGATGTTACAAGCTTTGTCTAGGTTCAAACAATCCATTATCACCATTTGTCTAAGTAAGGTTCCAGCCTGGACCAGACCGCGAGCCGTTACAGGGTTGGAGCCGTCTCAATGGAATCTCCTAGAAATTAAAGGCCTATTTCTTCATGACATAATGAGACCTGTATGCTCCTAGGTAGTGAAAGCATTCTACACAAAAAGTATTTTCACCAATCTGCAGCTGTCCAGAATCACAAAGTCCCAAATACCTGCCCCGCTGGAGGAGACCGAGATACATCTGGCCTTTTAGATTTTAATTATTGCCTTCAAAGGTGAGGCAAAGTTTGGGGGCAAAGTTAAACAGTGATGCAGTAGTCTGCTTTAGCTGTAAAAATCTCGCACTCAGCAGATAATCCCAAGAACTCATATTGTCCAAATGGGATCCCCAAGTACGTAAAAGTGGAAGCACACTGTAATTTAGTGCCTCTGACAAAAGGGGACTGGGCTTACCTAGCGGAAGACCACAAACCCTAGAGAAAGATTTCATTTTGTTGGTGGACAGTCCCAGATCATCCATAAACACCACAAATCTGTCCAACAACCTTCAAAGACCCACCCCAGTTCTTGGCATAAGAACACAGTTGTCAGCATACATCAGAACTGGGAGACTCCTGGTTCCTGCCCTAGTTGGATTGGCCTCTGTTCCTAGCTTAAAGGTACCAAGGTAGTTTATGTATAGACTGAATAAGAAGGGGGCCAGATCACATCCTTGTCGAACCCACCTCAAAGACATTGGGTTATATTCTATTGGTCTATACACTGAAGGGCAGCATTTTATCTTCACCTGCTGGTTGAGAAAGAAGAGAGGAACTGCAACTGGGTATGGACCCAGGGAATCCATAGCTGTAAAACATTTAATTATATTTAAGTAAGTGCATTTTGATATACATAGGCCTCTGGTGAACAATCAGGAGATCATGGCTTGAGAATCAATACCTGAAGTGAAGGCTAAGTGAGTTGACCCTAAACTTTATCTGATTTCAGTTTTGTATGTAACAAAGAAAAGGTTTTGGTCTAATGCTGCATTTAGCTGTGAGAGCAGTTTTTTTTCTTGTAGTTAGCGGATTTCAGTATAATTGCAAACAGAGGGTCCCTGTAAAATGTTAAGAGAAAGAGAAAACCAGGAAAAATTACACAAACGAAAAAAAAGGCACTATTTAATTTCAGTACGGCAAATGGATCCAGAAAGAAGCATGTATCATTTACGAGTGTTGCAGCATATTATTCTTTCTACTTTTTGTGAAGCTGTCTATGAAAACTCATCAGAACTATTATACTACTTGTCAATTGAGTACGACCGACCGACCTTGGCAAACCTCTTGTCTGATTTTATTTATTCTGTGTTGTTTATGAGAGAGAATGAGGGATGTCTGATTTGTGTGTATCTGTTATTTTAGTACAATTGATGGTAGGGTGGCATTTGTTTATATCATGTCATGTAACTAAGGGCCTGATTACGATGGCGGTGAACCTTCCACCGGCAGGCTGCCGGTGGCAGGTTCACCGCCATCGTAAGGCCTTTTTCCGCCCACCAGATCCGGATGGCGGGCAGTGTGCCTGGCGGGCGGAAATCCCGTCCACCACGGGTCCGACCCACCTCACATCCACATTTAAAAAATGCTGGCAGTGCCTAGCAGGCACCGCCCGCCAGATTTGGATGCTGCATCCCCGCAAGCATGTCTAGGGTGGTCCAACCGCCATTGAAATGCTGGTGGGATGTACTTTGGGGGCCCGTTACGGGCCCCCCTTGTGCAGGGGCATGTGGAATTTGCATGCCCCCCCCCACATTCCCTGCACCAGGTGGAAGGCACTGCGTGGTGCCTGCCATGTAGTGCAGAAAAATGCACAACATGCATTTTTACCATTGCAGCGGGTGCTGCAGCCAGCAGCACCCGCCGCAATGGTAAACATGCACAATGCAACCGCCACAGTGGCGGTCGTATTGTAATGTTATGTGCGGGACCGCCGCCATATAGGCGGCTGGTCCCAATCCCCGGGACGATGGTGGACGGACTTGAAGTATAAAATTATGTTATCGGTGACATTATCTGTGTTTAAAGTTATTGTTGTTTTTTGTATGCTTTATTGGTGATGAAATAAAGAATAAAAAATAACTAACAAATGATCTATTTTTCTAAGGATCTTGACTCTGCTAAATGTATTTTTTTGTTATTAATTATAGGAGTTATACCCTATTATATATCTGAGGGAGATTTGAGTTTTGCCCTTTTTTTGCTTGTGTTAGTGGATTTCAGGCCTGGCTGTGCTTCCTATCCTGGTCATCAATATAGCTTTCTGAAGAATTTTTATTTGGAGTTCAAACCAGGGAGCGCAAGGCTTTGACAGATTGAAAGTTCAAACTATATGCATTTTCAATACTAATAATAATAGCGTGCCCTTTAAGTTTAGTTCATTAGCCTATATGCCCTTTTATTATAATTCATTTGAAAACCCTTATTGTCAGCAACATGCTTTGCGGGCAGTAAATATCATGATTTTCTCATAGATTATATATTTATTTAATTATAACAATTTATAATTAAAGTAAACATTGAGTGCCATGAACAATTTTAACCATTTAGGGAATCTCTCTCACATTCATGTTGTGTTGTGCTGTATGTAAACTGGGTTGTGTTTCTGTTTGTAACATATACAGTTGTTTTTTAAATACATTTTTGAGAGACTATTTGTAATGACATGCAGCAAATATGTAATTGATATCTACTGTTCGTATCATAGCCATTTTCAAATCTCATCTATCACGATTATGACATTTTCATAGAAGGCTGAAACTTTTAGTACCAATTCTTTTAAATTCTACAGAGATATTATAGGTACTTGTTGACATCTGGATTCCAAATCAAAGAAACAATTTTGGTATGCTGTTTTTTTGCATTTCGGCTCTATTTGTGGGATAGTAAGAATACTTTTCAGTTAGTATTTTTAAAATTCATTGAAGGTAAATGGTGTCTGCAGAATACTAAAATAATTTTTCTTGAAATATCACTGGCAAGACTTCACAAATTACACCCAACGGATTTAAATGCTGCAAATATAAATACTTTCAACACAATTCTGTTTACATTATACACACAAGACTACTGACAAATTCAAATACCTCTGACAAAAATAATGCTTATGTTATTGTCTCCAGCACTTAATATCAATAGAGTGTCTTCAATGAACCTGAAGCCGGAACTGAAGAGCCACCTGTTACTCTAGTATTGAGACCTACACTCATAATTGCTGCCATATACCACATCCTCTTATTACCATACTTCGCCCACATAAGGCCCTGCCATGTTACTATTCTAGTTCTGGGTTCAAGGACTCCCATCATGCTGCTTTTGATAAAGTATAGAGCACTTAGAAACAGGAATAATGCTGATAGTAAACACTACAGCATTGATTTCCTAAGCCTTTGCGTCAACCTTCCATTGCAGGGTACTACAAATGCTTATTTGGAAGGTTCACTGACAGAATATCAATGAAAATGTATAGAATGCAAAAATATCGACTCCCTATACTTAAACAGGTAAGTAGAAAAATATTGAAAAACAAATATCTATGTTAAAAATATAGTCGTACAAAATATCAATTTATATATATATAGATATATAAAATAAAATATTAAATATATTAAATGATAACAATTTTTTTTAAATTAAGTAGATTTAATATACATTTTAACAAATAAACTTAATAAAACAAAGTTAAACACACATACATAATAATTAATATATATATATATATATATACATATATTTACTTTAAAACAAATAATAAACTATTAATTTGAATTTATTTTAAATTATATACAGATTTATATATATACATATATATGTTTATAGTTCTCTGCTCCTTCCGTCTTCCCTCGCCCTATGCAGTGGATCGCTTGTAGCCGGCGGAGCGTGCCGGACATCGTATTCACCATGAATTCAGTAAAGCGATCACTCAGAAGATATGCAGTTATATCAGAAGATGGTTTATTCCAGGTAACGCGTTTCGCTTGACCCGCAAGCTTGATCAGGTGTGATCAAGCTTGCGGGTCAAGCAACAGCGTTACCTGAAATAAACCATCTTCTGATATAACTGCATAACCTCTGAGTGATCGCTTTACGGAATTTATGGTGAATATATATATATATATATATTCACTGAAAAAACCATAGGTTTTAGGGACAGTTATAGTTAGTTGGACATTTCACTCGTACAAAACCATAGAAATTCCCCCGTTATAGTTAGTTCAGCTAACTATAACTCGCGCCTCGCAATGCACTGCTGATGACGTCACATATTACATCACTCATGACATGGTCAGTGACATCACTGATGACATCACTGATGACATCTCAAATGACATCACTGATGACATCACTGATGACATCATCCAGTGACTGTGTGTTTCTGTAAAGTTTAAATATGTTTAATATATATAGGGAAAGGCGTATTGAAGAATGAGTGGGTGTATAAGTGTCTGAATGGATGATTTAGTACGTGAGTGACTGACTCTACAAGTGAGTGATTAAATGTATCTTACTGAATGCATGGGTTAGTGACTAAACTGTGTGAATGTCTGTATCCGTCTGTCTGTTGGTTTGTAAGCGGCTGCATGGCTTTCTGAATAGCTACATGAGTGTCTACATGGGTTATTGATTGATTGTCTGAGTATCTGTAAGGGTGCCTGAGTGTTTGTGTGGGTGGGGTGTGTGTGACTCTGTGCATAGATGTGTGAGTTGGTGATTCACTGGGTGCATGGTTTCAAGAGTGCATCTGTGATGGACTGTATGGGTGGGTGAGTGTGTGTACGGGTGTGTTAGTGATTGAATGTATATCTCAGTGGTACATGTGTGAGTAACTACATATGTGAAAGGCAGTATATATGTGTGTTGGAGTATATAAATGGCTATAAGTGAGAGTGTGTGATTGTGAGAGTGGCTGTATGGATGAGTGTGTACTTGTATCAGTGATTGTATAAGAGCGTAAGAATGTGCTAGTTTTTGTATGAGTAAGTGAGCTGGTGTGTGTATAACTGTATAGGTGAGTAAATGGGTGTGTGATTAAGTTTTTGCATGACTGACTAGGTGTGTGAGTACCTCTATGGATGAGTGGCGGTGTGTGAGTGTTTATATAGGTGTATGAGTGCATATGATAGTCCTGTACTGAGTGACTAAGTATGAGTGACTGTACGGGTGAGTGAGTGGATGTGTGTGTAGACCTAAGAATCAGTGAGTGGGTATGTAGTTTTTGGTGTTGGAGTGTCTATGGTTTTGAGAATGGCAGTCTGTAATTTAGAGTGGGTGTATCAAAAGTTATATTAGGGTGTGAGAAGATGCATGAAATTATCACATGGATGATGTCATCAGTGATGTCATTTGAGATGTCATCAGTGATGTCATCAGTGATGTCACTGACCATGTCATGAGTGATGTAATATGTGACGTCATCAGCAGTGCATTGCGGGGCGCGAGTTATAGTTAGCTGAACTAACTATAACGGGGGAATTTCTATGGTTTTGTACGAGTGAAATGTCCAACTAACTATAACTGTCCCTAAAACCTATGGTTTTTTCAGTGAATTTCAAAGATTTTTTAAATGCTAATTTCTAACTATAACGTGTCTGAAACCTATGGTTTTTCAGTGAATTTCAAAGGTTTTTAAATGCTAATTTCGAACTATAACGTGCCTGAAACCTATGATTTTTAAGTGAATTTCAAAGGTTTTTTTAAATGCTAGTTTCTAACTATGCCTACAGAGGTAGGACATGTGAAGAAAGAAGAAAAAACGCACAGAAAGAAGCAAAAGATGTGCAGAAAGAACCAACAGAGGAGCAGAAAGAGGCCTTGTTGCAAAATCATCCTGTGCCCACAACTTTTTCAGACGGGTACTGGTGGTAACTGACTGTGACTAACCAGAGCCAGTGCTATGCTAAAAGACACTTAGAATACAGTGAAAACACCTACATACACTAGGGAACACTATGCGTTGGGGTACCCCTGTGATTAGCATGACCTCCTCTGCAAGTCCCTAGTACATAATAGGGCAGGGGGATTAAAACTACCTCTTAAAACGCGCTACAGCGCGTTTTAAGTTGCAGGATTAAGTCCCCTTGAATTCTGAGGGTCCCTGGGGCCCAACTAGCCCCCCAGGTACCTACAGTTAGGACCACAGAGCTGAGTTGCAAAGAGGCGTTCCGAGGCCACGCACCTTTTTTCACCTCTCTGCAACTCAACTCTGTTGTGCTTATTGAAGGTACCTGGTGGGCTAGTTGGCCCCAAGGGTCCCTCAGGATTCAAAGGGAATTAATTTCCCAACTTAAAACGCACCACAGGGCGTGTTTGCGCACATGTCACCTGAGGCCCCGCCCCCTCCCTTCACCACTGTGCAAACGCGCCCCGTGGTGCGTTTTAAGTTGGGGGATTAGGTCACCTTGAATCCTGAGGATCCCTGGGGCCCAACTAGCCCACTAGGTACTTCCAGTAATCACCACAGGCCTGCGTTGCAACGCCTGTAACAAATTGTGCAGTTGTGTTTAGGTAGTGAAGAGGGTCGTGCTGGGGGTAGTGTTTTAGGGTTTAGGGTAGTGCAGTGGTGTTTGTGTAGTGCAGGGGGTCATGCTGGGGGTAGTGTTTTAGGGTTTAGGGTAGTGCAGTGGTGTTTGGGTAGTGTAGGGAGTCGTGCTGGGGGGAGTGTTTTAGGGTTTAGGGTAGTGCAGTGGTGTTTGGGTAGTGTAGGGGTCGTGCTGGGGTAGTGTTTTAGGGTTTAGGTTAGTGCAGTGGTGTTTGGGTAGTGTAGGGGTACTGCTGGGGGTAGTGTTTTAGGGTTTAGGGTAGTGCAGTGGTGTTTGTGTAGTGTAGGGGGTAGTGTTTTAGGGTTTAGGGTAGTGCAGTGGTGTTTGTGTAGTGTAGGAGGTCGTGTTTTAGGGTTTAGGGTAGTGCAGTGGTCTTTGGGTAGTGTAGGGAGTCGTGCGGGGTAGTGTTTTAGGGTTTAGGGTAGTGTAGGGGGTCATGCGGGGGTAGTGTTTTAGGGATTAGGGTAGTGCATTGGTGTTTGGGTAGTGTAGGGGGTCATGCGGGGGTTGTGTTTTAGGGTTTAGGGCAGTGCAGTGGTGTTTGGGTAGTGTAGGGGGTCGTGCTGGGGGAGTGTTTTAGGGTTTAGGGCAGTGCAGTGGTGTTCGGGTAGTGTAGGGGGTCGTGCTGGGGGAGTGTTTTAGGGTTTAGGGCAGTGCAGTGGTGTTCGGGTAGTGTAGGGGGTCGCGCTGGGGGAGTATTTGAGGGTTTAGGGCAGTGCAGTCGTGTTTGGGTAGTGTAGGGGTTGTGCTGGGGGTAGTATTTTAGGGTTTAGGGTAGTGCAGTGGTGTTCGGGTAGTGTAGGGGGTCGTGCTGGGGGAAGTGTTCTAGGGTTTAGGGCAGTACAGTGGTGTTTGGGCAGTGTAGGGGGTAATGCTGGGGGTGGTGTTTTAGGGTTTAGGGCAGTGCAGTGGTGTTCGGGCAGTGTAGGGGGTCGTGCTGGGGGTGGTGTTTCAGGGTTTAGGGCAGTGCAGTGGTGTTCGGGCAGTGCAGGGGGTGGTGTTTCATGGTTTAGGGCAGTGGTGTTCGGGCAGTGTAGGGGTCGTGCTGGGGGTGGTGTTTCAGGGTTTGGGGCAGTGCAGTGGTGTTCGAGCAGTAAAGGGGGTCGTGCTGGGGGTGGTGTTTCAGGGTTTAGGGCAGTGCAGTGGTGTTCGGGCAGTGTAGGGGCGGTGCAGGGGTGGTGTTTCAGGGTTTAGGGCAGTGCAGTGGTGTTCGGGCAGTGTAGGGGGTGCTGCAGGGGTGGTGTTTCAGGGTTTAGGGCAGTGCAGTGGTGTTCAGGCAGTGTAGGGGGTCATGCAGGGGTGGTGTTTCAGGGTTTAGGGCAGTGCAGTGGTGTTCGGGCAGTGTAGGGGGTTGTGCTGGGGCTGGTGTTTCAGGGTTTAGGGCAGTACAGTGGTGTTCGGGCAGTGTAGGGGTCGTGCTGGGGCTGGTGTTTCAGGGTTTAGGGCAGTGCAGTGGTGTTCGGGCAGTGTAGGGGGTTGTGCTGGGGCTGGTGTTTCAGGGTTTAGGGCAGTGCAGTTGTGTTCGGGCAGTGTAGGTGGTCGTGCTGGGGCTGGTGTTTCAGGGTTTAGGGCAGTGCAGTGGTGTTCGGGCAGTGTAGGGGGTTGTGCTGGGGCTGGTGTTTCAGGGTTTAGGGCAGTGCAGTTGTGTTCGGGCAGTGTAGGTGGTCGTGCTGGGGCTGGTGTTTCAGGGTTTAGGGCAGTGCAGTGGTGTTCGGGCAGTGTAGGGGGTGGTGTTTCAGGGTTTAGGGCAGTGCAGTGGTGTTCGGGCAGTGTAGGGGGTCGTGCAGGGGTGGTGTTTCAGGGTTTAGGGCAGTGGTGTTCGGGCAGTGTAGGGTGTCGTGCTGGGGGTGGTGTTTCAGGGTTTGGGGCAGTGCAGTGGTGTTTGAGCAGTAAAGGGGTCGTGCTGGGGGTGGTGTTTCAGGGTTTAGGGCAGTGCAGTGGTGTTCGGGCAGTGTAGGTGGTCGTGCTGGGGCTGGTGTTTCAGGGTTTAGGGCAGTGCAGTGGTGTTCGGGCAGTGTAGGGGGTCGTGCAGGGGTGGTGTTTCAGGGTTTAGGGCAGTGCAGTGGTGTTCGGGCAGTGTAGGGGTCGTGCTGGGGCTGGTGTTTCAGGGTTTAGGGCAGTGCAGTGGTGTTCGGGCAGTGTAGGGGGTCTTGCTGGGGGTGGTGTTTCAGGGTTTAGGGCAGTGGTGTTCGGGCAGTGTAGGGGTCTTGCTGGGGGTGGTGTTTCAGGGTTTAGGGCAGTGCAGTGGTGTTCGGGCAGTGTAGGTGGTCTTGCTGGGGGTAGTGTTTCAGGGTTTAGGGCAGTGCAGTGGTGTTCGTGCAGTGTAGGGGGTCGTGCTGGGGCTGGTGTTTCAGAGTCTAGGGCAGTGCAGTGGTGTTCGGGCAGTGTAGGGGGTCTTGCTGGGGCTGGTGTTTCAGGGTTTAGGGCAGTGCAGTGGTGTTCAGGCAGTGTAGGGGGTCGTGCTGGGGGTGGTGTTTCAGGGTTTAGGGCAGTGCAGTGGTGTTTGGGCAGTGTAGGGGGTCATGCTGGGGCTAGTGTTTCAGGATTTAGGGCAGAGCAATGGTGTTCAGGCAGTGTAGGGGGTTTTGCTGGGGGTGGTGTTTCAGGCTTTAGTGCAGTGGTGTTCGGGCAGTGTAGGGGGTCGTGCTGGGGGTGGTGTTTCAGGGTTTAGGGCAGTGCAGTGGTGTTCGGGCAGTGTAGGGGGTCGTGCAGGGGGTGGTGTTTCAGGGTTTAGGGCAGTGCAGTGGTGTTCGGGCAGTGTTGGGGTCGTGCTGGGGGTGGTGTTTCAGGGTTTAGGGCAGTGGTGTTCGGGCAGTGTAGGGGGTCTTGCTGGGGGTGGTGTTTCAGGGTTTAGGGCAGTGCAGTGGTGTTCGGGCAGTGTAGGTGGTCTTGCTGGGGGTAGTGTTTCAGGGTTTAGGGCAGTGCAGTGGTGTTCGTGCAGTGTAGGGGGTCGTGCTGGGGATGGTGTTTCAGGGTTTAGGGCAGTGCAGTAGTGTTCGGGCAGTGTAGGGGGTCGTGCAGGGGTGGTGTTTCAGGGTTTAGGGCAGTGCAGTGGTGTTCGGGCAGTGTAGGGGGTCGTGCTGGGGGTGGTGTTTCAGGGTTTAGGGCAGTGCAGTGGTGTTCGGGCAGTGTACGGGGTCGTGCTGGGGGTGGTGTTTCAGGGTTTAGGGCAGTGGTGTTTGGGCAGTGTAGGGGTCTTGCTGGGGGTGATGTTTCAGGGTTTAGGGCAGTGCAGTGGTGTTCGGGCAGTGTAGGAGGTCTAGCTGGGGGTAGTGTTTCAGGGTTTAGGGCAGTGCAGTGGTGTTCGGGCAGTGTAGGGGTCATGCTGGGGGTGGTGTTTCAGGGTTTAGGGCAGTGCAGTGGTGTTCGGGCAGTGTAGGGGGTCGTGAAGGGGTGGTGTTTCAGGGTTTAGGGCAGTGCAGTGGTGTTCGGGCAGTGTAGGGGGTCGTGCTAGGGTATGTGTTTCAGGGTTTAGGGCAGTGCAGTGGTGTTCGGGCAGTGTAGGGGTCGTGCAGGGGCTGGTGTTTCAGGGTTTAGGGCAGTGCAGTGGTGTTCGGGCAGTGTAGGGGGTCGTGCTGGGGGTAGTGTTTTAGGGTTTAGGGTAGTGCAGTGGTGCTTGTGTAGTGTACGGGGTCGTGCTGGGGGTAGTGTTTTAGGGTTTAGGGTAGTGCAGTGGTGTTTGTGTAGTGTAGGGGTCATGTTTTAGGGTAGTGCAGTGGTGTTTGGGTAGTGTAGGGGGTCATGCTGGGGGAAGTGTTTTAGGATTTATGTTAGTGCAGTGGTGTTTGGGTAGTGTAGGGGGTCGTGCTGGGGGTAGTGTTTTAGGGTTTAAGGTAGTGCAGTGGTGTTTGTGTAGTGTAGGGGGTCGTGCTGGGGGCAGTGTTTTAGGGTTTAGGGTAGTGCAGTGGTGCTTGTGTAGTGTAGGGGTCGTGCTGGGGGTAGTGTTTTAGGGTTTAGGGTAGTGCCGTGGTGTTTGTGTAGTGTAGGGGGTCATGTTTTAGGGTAGTGCAGTGGTGTTTGGGTAGTGTAGGGGGTCGTGCTGGGGGTAGTGTTTTAGGATTTAGGTTAGTGCAGTGGTGTTGGGGTAGTGTTTTAGGGTTTAGGGTAGTGCAGTGGTGTTTGTGTAGTGTAGGGGGTCATGCTGGGGGTAGTGTTTTAGGGTTTAGGATAGTGCAGTGGTGCTTGTGTAGTGTAGGGGTCGTGCTGGGGTAGTGTTTTAGGGTTTAGGGTAGTGCAGTGGTGTTTTTGTAGTGTAGGGGGTCATGTTTTAAGATGCAACGCTCCAATACCTGACCAGTCTGCACTACATAAAACTGCAAAAAACTAAAAATTAAAAGTGTTTTGCACACTTTTGTCATTGGGCTATATGTGGGCTACATCTGGGTAATATTTGTGCTACATTTGGGCTCTTTTTCACTGGTGGCCATCTTGGAAGACTTCTTTGTTATGAAGTTTCCTAATTTCCTCATTTACTGCAGTCTCCTCAGTAGGAAATGCTTTCAGTTTTTACTTTGATTCCATCAAGAAGGCATTCAGATGTGTCACACATTTGCCATAAATTCAGAATGTTAGCACTCTAGTTGTTCATTAGATCACTGTAGTAAAGCTACTGCTCACCAAGGAGTTAACTGGAAGTCTACTGCTGGTATTGAAAGTGATTGTTTCAGTCTGCATGTCAGAATTTTCTAATGAAATAGAAGAGGATTTGAGATCTCACTTAAAACATGCACTAAATTTTCTTTTTGCAGCACTAACCATAATTTCTATGGCAAAATGAACCCCCTCATTTTGTTCCTTTTTAAATTAAATGTTTTAAGTGTTACCAGTTTATTCCAATCAAGATGGCTTCAGGTGTGCCATACTTTTGTCATAAGTAAGGCTGTTAGCACTCTAGTTGTTCTTTAGAACACTCTGGGAAGCTGCAGTAGAACACAGAGGCATCAACTGACAGGCTGCACCTGTTGAAATATAACAGGAAGATATTTGAGATCTCACTTAAAACATGTCCTAATTTTTCTTTCTACAGCACTAACCATAATTTCTATGGCAAAATGAACCCCTCATTTTGTTCCTTTTAAATTAAATGTTTTAAGTGTTACCAGTTTATTCCAATCAAGATGGCTTCAGGTGTGCCATACTTTTGTCATAAGTAAGACTGTTAGCGCTCTAGTTGTTCTTTAGAACACTCTGGGAAGCTGCAGTAGATCACAAAGGCATCAACTGACAGGCTGCTCCTGTTGAAATATAACAGGAAGATATTTGAGATCACACTTGAAACATGTCCTAATTTTTCTTTCCAGAGCACTAACCATAATTTCTATGACAAGATGAACCCCATCATTTTGTTCCTTTTTAAATTAAATGTTTTAAGTGTTACCAGTTTATTCCAATCAAGATGGCTTCAGGTGTGCCATACTTTTGTCATAAGTAAGGCTGTTAGCACTCTAGTTGTTCTTTAGAACACTCTGGGAAGCTGCAGTAGAACACAAAGGAATCAACTGACAGTCTCTGCCCTTGTTGGATGTACATGTTTTACTGAGAATGTCAGACTTCATTCTCACATGACTGAGAAAGATAATGTGAATTTACAGAAAATATGCTCTCATTTTAGCTTCTGGGGCACCTTCCAAAACTGTATGGGACAAGCATGTGAAAATAGTTTTCTCTCAAACATGATTCATGATATCCCAGCAGAAGGTTTTTCACAGGGTAAAATCACCTTAGAACACACCACAATTCCTGAAATTAGTATGGTACCATCAACAAATGAATTCTAATGTAACTAAAGTCTGTTATCACCCTTTATAGTTCTCCTTTTGGTAACCCTCAAAATCTTCGATTCACTACAATGCATTTCAATGGGGTACTATCATTTATATTGGTCCCAAGATGGCTGCCAGCAATTCCAGGATGAAGTGCTGACAGCCAATCAGATCTCACGATGACATGTGTGGTTAGGCTCCGCCCAGATATATATGTGTTTTTACTTTTGATTTTCTCAGCAACTACTGAACGGATTTACACCATTTAACAAAAGGGTTCTTTTTAACCAAGAACTACCTCTTTGCCAAATTTGGTGTAATTCCGTTCAGCAGTTCGGGCTGTAGCCTTGCATAAAGTTTCCTATGGGAAATTGATTTTTGACTCTTATTTTTTTAATTTCTCCGCAACTACTGAACGGATTTACACCATTTAACAAAAGGGTTCTTTCTGAACCAAGAACTACCTCTTTGCCAAATTTGGTGTAATTCCGTTCAGCAGTTCGGGCTGTAGCCGTGTCTAAAGTTTCCTATGGGAAAATGAATGGGGAAAACACGTTTTGGGACTCCCCTTTTTTCTCGGCCCCCGCTTGACGAATCACCCTGAGACTTTCAGGGTAGGAGCGGACCGGAGCGGGCCATAAAGTTTGAAAATTTCGCGAAGATTCGTCAACCGACGCAAGAGTTATTTCAAATAGAATGTCGCCGATTTCATATGGAAAATAGGTCCTAACTATAACTATCTACTGGCGACCGCCAGTAGATAATATATATTTATTTATATATATATATATATATATATATATATATATATATATATATATATATATATATATATATATATTCACTGAAAAAACCATAGGTTTCAGACACGTTATAGTTAGAAATTAGCATTTAAAAAACCTTTGAAATTCACTGAAAAAACCATAGGTTTTAGGGACAGTTATAGTTAGTTGGACATTGCACTCGTACAAAACACGTGAAATTCCCCGTTATAGTTAGTTCAGCTAACTATAACTCGCGCCCGCAATGCACTGCTGATGACGTCACATATTACATCACTCATGACATGGTCAGTGACATCACTGATGACATCACTGATGACATCTCAAATGACATCACTGATGACATCATCCAGTGACTGTGTGTTTCTGTAAAGTTTAAATATGTTTAATATATATAGGGAAAGGCGTATTGAAGAATGAGTGGGTGTATAAGTGTCTGAATGGATGATTTAGTACGTGCGTGACTGACTCTACAAGTGAGTGATTAAACGTATCTTACTGAATGCATGGGTTAGTGACTAAACTGTGTGAATGTCTGTATCCGTCTGTTGGTGTGTAAGTGGATGCATGGATTTGCGAATAGCTACATGAGTGTCTATATGGGTTATTGATTGGTTCTATGAGTATGTGTATGGGTGCCTGAGTGTTTGTGTGGATGGGGTGTGTGCGACTGTGCATAGATGTGTGAGTGGGTGATTCACTGGGTGGATGGTTTCAAGAGTGCATCTGTGATAGACTGTATGGGTGGGTAAGTGTGTGTAAGAGTGTGTTAGTGAGTGAATGTATGTCCCAGTGGTACATGTGTGAGTAACTACATATGTGAAAGGCAGTATATATGTGTATTGGAGTATATAAATAGCTATAAGCGAGAGTGAGTGATTGTGATAGTGGCTGTATGGATGAGTGTGAGATGATTAAATTAAAATAAAAAAAAAAAACGGGTAGGGGGCCGCGTGGCCCCCCTTCCCTGGGCCTGTATTGGCCCGGGGACCCCATCCCCCGGGGCATGGCCTCTTTTTTTTTTTTGGAGGGGGCTTAGTGGCCCCCTCCTCAGGCCATTTAAGGCCCCGGGGACCCCATCCCCCGGGCCGGCCTTGCACTTTTTAAAAAAAATCCATTTTTTTACTTTGGGGAGGGGGCTGCGTGGCCCCCCTCCGTGGCCACTTATGGCCCCGGGGACCCCATCCCCGGGGCCTGGCCTCTCGTTGGGGACTGTGGGGGGTCCCCAAGCCCCCACAGTCCCGCCGGCTCCCCGTGTCCTACGGGAGCCGGCATTGCTTTACACATGGGGAGCAGCTAACATGCTGCTCCCCATGTGGAAAGCTATCGGCTTTGGATATTGGAAGAGAGAGCAGGTTTCCTGCTCTCTCTTCCAATATCCAAAGCAGTTTGCAATGACAGGACGGGAGCCGCGTCCTGTCATTGCAAACAGCAGTGTCCCGGGGGTAGGCACCCCGGGACACTGCAGGAGCCGGCCCTGGGGGTGGCGGTCCCCAGGGCCACCACAGGCTCCAGGAGGGGCCGCGCGGCCCCCTCCCTACATTTTGAAAGCCCCGGGGAGGTGGTGGTCCCGGGGCTTAGGGGTCCAAAACGGACCCCCATTTTAATTTTCTTAGTGCCCCGGGGAGGTGGTGTTCCCGGGCGTGTGGGGCTGGAGCCCCCACACAGGTTTTTAATTTAAAAGAAGCCCCGGGAGGTGGTGGTCCCGGGGCTGCGGGAGGGCTCAGAGCCCTCCCGCACCATTACTACATAAAGCCCCGGGGTGGTGGTCCCCGGGCTTGGAGGCCCTTAGAGGCCCCCACACATAAAATTAACCCCCCAGCATGCCCTCGGGACTTGGCCCACCCGGGGCCAGTGCATCGAGCGCGGAGACCGCGCTTCAATTTTTTTCGGCAGGATTCGCGCTCCTTGAGCGCATCCTGCCGATTTAAAAAAAAAAATTTGCCCAGGGGTCTTTGTGGGACCCCCTGAGCAGACCTAGGGGTCAGGGTGTTTCTACCCTGCCCCTTTGTGCGCTTTGCGCACTTGTTTCTGTCCCTCGGTTCTACCGAGGGACAAAATGGCTGCCAACACTTCCTGATTTGGAGTGTTGACAGCCAATTAACATAAAGCTCGTGCTCGGGAGGATCCGCGGCCCTAGATATATCTATCTTTTTACTTTTGATTTTCTCAGCAACTACTGAACGGATTTACACCATTTAACAAAAAGGGTTCTTTCTGAACCAAGAACTACCTCTTTGCCAAATTTGGTGTAATTCCGTTCAGCAGTTCGGGCTGTAGCCGTGTCTAAAGTTTCCTATGGAAAATTGCATGGGGAAAACGCGTTTTGGGACCCCCTTTTTCTCGGCCCCGCTTGACGAATCCCCCGAGACTTTCAGGGTAGGAGCGGACCGGAGCGCCCCACAAAGTTTGAAAATTTTGCGAAGATACGTCAACCGGCAAGAGAGTTATTTCAAATAGAATGTCGCGGATTTCCTATGGATAATAGGTTGTAACTATAACTATCTACTGGCGACCGCCAGTAGATAATATATATATATATAAATGACTTATTTTTAACATGAGGATGATCAAATGTGGCCAGCCCCATTACTTTAATCTAGTTGGACATTTATTTCAGTAGGCATTTATCTTACTGATATTGTATGTTTTTCTTTTGGCAATTGGTGGTAGTAAGGTAATTTTAACATACAAATACCCTTTTTATGAGCTAATCTTATGATGTAATTATATGTGTATTTATTTATTTATACATATTTATATATTTATTAGAATTGCTCATTTGCACATGACTGGTTCTTATGACCTTGATCTCCCATTGTTTAAGGCTCAATTGTTAATTAATTAAGTCAATTTCTCCCCCAAAAAAAGGAAGAAATTTTATTTCAATTCTTCTATGTCTTTGGTGAATTGCATTCTCTATCTTTAGGCACTGTCACTTTAAATACAGAATCATGCTCCCCATGCGTGTCATGTGATCAAGGCCCCACGAGGGCTGAAACGCGTAATGGCGGTGGTGCAGGGGTTTAACCAAGAATAAACTACTATTGCACTGCAAATTGGGTTCGCTTCGTCTTTGCTGATCGACCAAGCGTGGAAAAGACGTTTGCTGTTTTGTTTACTTTGCCGAGCTGTCTTCCTCGGCTTCAGCGATACCCCTCCTTCTCTAATGGGCCGTGCGGCATGAAGCAGCCATTCCGTTTGTTACGGGATATCCAGGACCTCCAGTAAGGAGAAGCCGCGGTGACCCCGGGCGGCAGTATTTTCTTCCCTACGGCAACAATTGATCAGCGTGACCGGTGTCTGCAGACCCGAGCAATCGCTGATGGTGCAATAAGGTAGGGAAGCTACGAGTGCCCGGTGAAGGAGTGAAAGCGCATCGAACGAGAACATTTATTTCGGTTGTTGTGTGCTTTCATAAACTCATTATAACCCATTATCTCTGTGCACCATGAGCGCCGACACGTTACGGAGCCGCGAGGCAGCGGCAAATGATATGTTTGATGATTCCCCCAGCGGGGCCACTGCTATCAATCCACAGGGATCTAATGCTTCCAACTCCAATGGCAATTTAAAGGACATGTTTAAGAGTTTGGAAAAGCTTATGAAATCGGAACAGGCAAAGTGGTGGGAGCATCGCTCCCTAAGCCGGTACTTGGAAGTGGGCAGGATACCGAGGGGGCTACGCATAATGCTGGCTCCCAGTTATGAGCATCCTGACCCTCGTATGCTTGCTGAATGGGCGGACTGCAACTTAGAGTCCTCCCGCAAACTTGTGGAAATCCTGGTTAATCATGCTGAAAGTGACCGTGTGGCCTTGCAGCATAAAATTGACTCTTTGAATGCCGAAATCAATAAACTAGAGGTCACGTCTACAATCACCAAATACCGGGAAGAAATGCTAATGAGGTTGCTGCGTGAGGAGGAAATAATAAAGAAAAGGAAAACGTTTAAATTCCAACGCGATAAGCAAGACTACGAACTTGGTCAGGTATTTACTTTCTCACGCAAGTATGACATTGTTAAAGCTTCTAAAGCAGTGACTGCTATCCCAACACCATCCTTGGAGCAGGACTCTAGATCTCAAATTAATACTTCAGCATCTGACCTTAGCTCTGCTGTTGATAGCAGCTCTGACACCGAGCAAAGACAAGTACAGAGGTTGGGGTTTCACAAATTTTCCCTGGCACAAGAAGTAGATTGCCTGCGCCAGGACAGGAGGGAGACACTACGCCCTCGCAATGTAAATGCAGGCACCAGCAAAAACTCAATATCAAACGCTGGAAGAGACGCAAGTGCAGCAACAGACGCAAACGCGAAGCCTGCCAACAGAAACAACAAAAAACCAAGAAAACAATGGAGACACAAGTAACTGCCATGGAAAATACAGTAGATTCTCTCTCAGTCATCAACTTGACCAATGAAACTCTCTCTGAAAATGAATTAGCCATTTTGTCACTTGGCTTGTCTTTCTGTCCCAGGAATGACTTTGATTATGCTCATACAAGGATCGATATGTTTAAATACGTACGTAAACTGAAATTACAGAAACACTTTCTACAACAAGGACCACCAAAAGTCATAGCAATGACATCAGCTAGTAACATCAGCCCTTCCATACTAACTGCGGGAGATGTTGACTTACTACAAAGTCTTCTGCAAATGCAAAATGAAAGTGATGTCATTGTAGCACCTACTACGCAATTTAAACCTAAATCCATTTTTTGCCCAGTTATGTTGCGGGACAATATTGATGTATTTCATGAGAAAATCTCGCAGGAATTAAAAATGTTACACAAAAAACTAGGAACTGGCAAGAAATGTTACAGCAGTCAGGACGATACATATTTTAAACTGATGAAAAAACTACAGGCCAATGACAACATAATTGTACGCCAGTCTGATAAAGGGGGCAATGTTGTGTTATGGCCCAGAGACATGTATATGGAAGAGGCAATGAGTCAACTGAACGATAGAGACTGTTATAAACGAAGCACTTTGGATGTGGCAAAGGCTTCATGGAACACTTTCTATTCCAATTTAATAGCATGGAAAAGTGCGGGACTATTATCGACTGATGAATTAAAGTTCCTAAAAAATGACTATCCTATCATGCCGGCTATGTATTTTATCCCGAAAATACACAAGGATAATCGCCAACCACCTGGGAGGCCTATAATATCAGCATGTGGTAGTTTAATGGAAAATGCCAGCAAATATGTAGACTTCTTTTTACAGGAACATGTGCGGGGGCTTCCTTCATTTATTCTGGACACCAATGACTTACTTAGGAAATTGAATGACATTGTTTGGGACTCTGATTATTTACTTATTTCCCTTGATGTAACATCTCTCTATACTAGTATCCATCATAGGGACGGCCTCAAAGCAGTAGCACATTTTTTAAATTCCAGGCATATTTGTTTTTATCAACATAACAAAATGTTGCTTGCTATGATTACGATGTGCCTAGAAAACAACTTTTTTCATTTAACAATCTTATATTCCAGCAGGTGAGGGGTGTAGCGATGGGGGCTTGTTTCTCCCCTAGTTATGACTGTTTGCATATGGGTCTATGGGAGGAACAGGTCCTCTCGCTCGCATGTGGAGATATCATGGAGAACAATATAATAAGACTTTTTAGATATATTGATGATTTATTAATAATCTGGAAAGGCAATGAGAATGAAGCTAGGTTGTTCATAGAGCAAATTAATGACAACCCTTTAAATCTTAAATTTTCTGGGCAAATCAGTAACAGCTCTATCTGTTTTCTTGATGTGGAGATCTCAGTGCTCAATACTCAACTGAACACTAGGCTCTACAGAAAGCCGACGGCTGGTAACACATTACTACATGCTGATAGCCATCATCCAGTCCATCTGATTCGCAGTATCCCCTATGGGGAGATGCTGCGAATACGGAGAATCTGTAGCACGGATACAGAATGTCATTCTGCTCAGAAGGAGTGCGGTGAGAGATTCTTGAGAAGAGGATATTCACCTGAAGTCATTAAGAGAGCCATTATTAATGCTAACAAACAAAGCAGAGTGCAGGCACTTGCTGGTAAGAATCCTGCTGCCCTATCTACAAATAAGGAGTCAGTGACATCTCAACCCTCCAGGCTCATACTTACCTATAGTAGCCAACATAAGATTATTCGCAGGATTGTGAATAAGAATTGGCCTTTGGTACAACATGACCCCATATTAGGGACCAAACTAACTAGGTCTCCACATATAGCCTTTAGGAGGGCTCGCTCTATGAGCAATTCTCTTGTTAAATGTAGCCCTGAGGTGAAAACTAAGACTACCTGGCTTAACAGCAGTAAGGGCTTTATTAAATGCGCTGTATGTAAAGCTTGTAAGCATGGCATCAATAAAACTGAATATACCACTCCGTTCAGCAACAAACCCACCCAGATCAAGAAGAAATTGACATGTAAAACAGAATTTGCCGTATATGTGCTGGAGTGTCCATGTGGCCTGCGATATGTGGGGAGTACAAAATTACAGGTCCACAAACGGATACTCCAGCACATAAGGGCAATCAATAATGGAGATATGTCCTATCCGGTGACACGCCACTTTGATGAAATCCATGCCAAAAGTTCCAAAGAGCTCCGATATTTTGTAATTGACACGGTCCTTCCACTTAGAAGGGGTGGAGACCGGGAGGGTCTTTTGCGCAAACTTGAGACTAGGTACATATTAGAATTAGATTGTAAGACACCAGTTGGTTTGAACAGCAGTGAAGATGTTTACACACATTTATAAGTATAGGATACATGAACATCTCATTTGTTTCTACCCCAATGTCATATGTCATGATACCATACTTTGCTGTTGCCTCATTTTAATTTCAATTTTATTTTATTCCTTAAAAAACAGACAAAAAATCTTTTTCATTTCGTTGGATTTTAGATTTTCAACTTTGCACATTTTTGCACGTGAGAATGTACAGTGTCATTTTATGACACTTTTTGCACATATGCACTGACACTTTACTTGTTGACATAGAATTCTACTGTGTTGGCCCACTTGGGCTTTATTGTTTCTAAATGACTTATTTTTAACATGAGGATGATCAAATGTGGCCAGCCCCCATTGCTTTAATCTAGTTGGACATTTATTTCAGTAGGCATTTATCTTACTGATATTGTATGTTTTTCTTTTGGCAATTGGTGGTAGTAAGGTAATTTTAACATACAAATACCCTTTTTATGAGCTAATCTTATGATGTAATTATATGTGTATTTATTTATTTATACATATTTATATATTTATTAGAATTGCTCATTTGCACATGACTGGTTCATATGACCTTGATCTCCCATTGTTTAAGGCTCAATTGTTAATTAATTAAGTCAATTTCTCCCACCCAAAAAAAGGAAGACATTTTATTTCAATTCTTCTATGTCTTTGGTGAATTGCATTCTCTCTCTTTAGGCACTGTCACTTTAAATACAGAATCATGCTCCCCATGCGTGTCATGTGATCAAGGCCCCACGAGGGCTGAAACGCGTAATGGCGGTGGTGCAGGGGTTTAACCAAGAATAAACTACTATTGCACTGCAAATTGGGTTCGCTTCGTCTTTGCTGATCGACCAAGCGTGGAAAAGACATTTCCTGTTTTATATATATATATATATATATATATATATATATATATATATATATATATATATATATATATATATATATATTTTTTTTTTTTTTGTCAGAGTCCAAGTAATTACGCTGTCTCAGGACAATCCAAATGCAAAAAGATTTTATTACCCTTGACTGCAGCACCCGCATTGATGTTAAAAATGCATGTTGTGCATTTCACTGCACTACGTGGCAGGCACCACACTGTGCAGTGAAATCTAGGGGGTATCATGGGTACCCCCCCAGCGCACAAACACCTCCCCTCAACACAAGGGGGGCCCGCAACCGGCCCCCGAAAGCAATGCCCGCCAGCCTTTCAATGGCGGTTTACCCGCCACGAAAAGGCTGGCTGCGGCCAGCATCCTAATCTGGCGGACGGTGCCTGCTAGGCACCGCCACCATTTTACTGATGCTGACCGCTCCGCCAGGCAATCATAACGATTGGCTGTGGTGGGTCCGTGACGGGCGGTCTTTGCGCCTGCCCCGGTCGCAGTCAGATTTCCCCCGCCATCGTAATGTGGCGGGGGGAAAATTGCTTTCCGATGGCAGAAAGCCCGCCTCCGCACTGCTGGACGTGGCGGGCCTTCCGCCATCGTAATGACCCCTAAATTACTTCCCACCCTATTCCCCTATAAACCCACAACCCGCTACGGAACTAAAAACTCAAAATGTAATTAAAATAAATTGATAACTACTAAGAATTTAACACATATATTAAAAAACATAAACAATACTTATACAAAAAAACATACATCACATACATTTAAAATATAAACTAAAATACATAACACTAATTTAAAAATCGATATTTTAAACAACTACATTTTTGCAAACAACATTAATGACTTCTATATTTCTAAAAACGATATTTCTTACCTTAAATTCGATATTCTTGACCATGATATTCTTGCAGTTGATATTTCTGTGTCACAATATTTCCAACTCGATATTTGTGTAAGTTGATATTTCCAACTTGATATTATGTCTGAAAACCTTCCATGGGAGAACCCATGCATTCATCCATGGATTTAGGTGCATACCGAGATTTACTAATGCTAGTAAACCTGGGAATACATCAAAATGTGAGTGAAGTATAACAAGGAGAAATATATATATTTCTCCTTGTTATTTCCTGTTTCTACATGTGCTGCATTCTGCGGCATCTGTAGAAAGAGGAAAATGCCTTTAAGGACTGTTTTTGTGCAGGAACGATTCCCTTCCTGTATGAAAACAATCCTGCCAATAATGCATGCACCTTGTACTATGGTGCAAGGGTACCCGCATTGACACTAGGGAGCACGCAGTGTTCCACGCAAGGAGAAAGCAGAAATGCTCCATATCTTTGTAAAGAGCATTCTGCTTTCTCCCTTTGACACGACGCAGCACAGCAACTTTATTTACTGCCCTGCGTTGCGTTGCACAAAGATAGGTAAATATGCCCTTATCTGCCTCTCTTTTGCAGGACAACTACAATTCAGGGAGTTGTACTAAATAATAGAACACAATATACAACAACTCTGATTATAATTTAGGTAATGTCACACACATGCCATCCAAATGATTGAAGATTGAAGTCTAGAAAACCTAATGCAAGAATATTGTGGCTAACCAATATTGTGGACAACTTATCAAGGAACGAAATATCGAAAGGTAAATGCTTCCGGAAGTTAGAGATTTATTATTCTTAACCACACATCTACGTACCCTGAAGATGTATATGTATGTATGTATATATATATGTATATATATGTGTGCGAAGACAGCTACTTATTTGCAAAGCAGTTCAAGGACACAGTGGGGAAAACGAAGGAACCTTTTAATCACAGGTTGAAAACATGGCATAATGCATTTCGGCTTCCTAGCCTTCATCAGACGCCATATCAACTGGTTTTCACCTCCTCCCTCCTTTAAATTTACTCCGGTACTCCCATTAGTGGGAGAACAGCTGACTCTGCTCCAATTGGGACAACTGTAGTCAAATGCCAGACCACAGCTCCCAGCATGCACTTCGATGGTAAGTACCGAACAGAGTCGAATTGAGCCCAAATGAGCACTGAAATTGCCTTGTAAAGGGGGGGCCATGTAGTGGCTGGCAAATACCATTAATGGATGTGTCCAAAGTTCCCTCGAGTCCCCAACGTCCAGCCCCAATTCCAGAACAAACCGGGCCGTGAGGCAAGCTAAAATTAGCTTGCTTCCCTGTGAAGTCACAGACTACCGATGGCAGCGGCCACTTGCCAGGCCTGTTCATGAGGCGGTCCTGATCAGTATCAATCCCTTGATGCGAAAAAGTCAATTTGCCAGCATCTCTCAGGACTCTTGATAGACGGGTCCTTGTAGCGCGCTCCTGGCAGACGCGGAAAATCATGAAGACAGCTTCTTATTTGCAAAGCAGTTCAAGGACACAGCGGGGAAAACGAAGGAACCTTTTAATCACAGGTTGAAAACATGGCATAATGCATTTCGGCTTCCTAGCCTTCATCAGACGCCATATCAACTGGTTTTCACCTCCTCCCTCCTTTAAATTTACTCCGGCACTCCCGTATGTGTATACATATATATATATTCACTGAAAAAACCATAGGTTTCATGCACGTTATAGTTAGAAATTAGCATTTAAAAAACCTTAGAAATTCACTGAAAAACCATAGGTTTCAGGGGCGTTATAGTTAGTTGGACATTTCACTCGTACAAAACCATAGAAATTCCCCGTTATAGTTAGTTCAGCTAACTATAACTCGCGCATCCCGCAATGCACTGCTGATGACGTCACATATTACATCACTCATGACATGGTCAGTGACATCACTCATGACATCACTGATGACATCTCAAATGACATCACTGATGACATCACTGATGGCATCATCCTTGTGATAGAGTGGCAGACCTCCTCTCACCCTAATATAACCTTTGATACACACACTCAAAAATACAAACTAACATTTTCAAAACAATGGACATACCAATACCAGTTACAACACACCTATTCAGTAATTCCAAGATCTACACACACATCCACTCATTCACCAACAGTCCCTATACAGTCACTCATACATGTACTCACTCATCATATGTACTCATACACCTATACATCCTGTTACACACCGCCACTCATCCATAGAGTTACTCACACACATAGTCACACATGCAAACAATGTATCAAACATCCATTTACTTGCATATACAGTTATACACACACTACCACACTTACTTCTACAGAAACTTACACATACTTACTCTCTTAAACAATCACTTATAGAAACACCTACTTATTTGTACAGGAACTCTTCCAATCTCTCACTCTCACATATACTCACTTATATACACCAATACTCACATATACTAGTTTAAAACATATGTAGTTACTCATAAAGACACTATTGACACAGTCATTCACTCACTAACACACCCATACACATACTCATCCACCTATACAGTCCTCCACACATGCTGTCTTCAACACATACAAACAGTGAGTCACTCATTCATGCATCTATGCACTAAGTAATACCCCCCACTGAACCATACACACACTCAGACACTCATACTGATACTCAAAAAACCAACTAATAACCCATATAGACACTCATGTAGCTACTCACCAACCCATGCAGCCACTTATACACAAAGTGAGAGACTGATACAGATATTTTCATATTTAAACATTACTCACTAACCCATGTATTCACTAAGATACACTTAGTCAGTTATACAATCAATTTTAGAAAAAACATCATCCATTTAGACACTTATATACCCATTTATTCTTTCATCGACCTTGAGATATACATATATAAAACACAGAAAAACACACATTCACTGGATGATGTCATCAGTGATGTCATCAGTGATGTCATTTGAGATGTCATCAGTGATGTCATGATTGATGTCACTGACCATGTCATGAGTGATGTAATATGTGACGTCATCAGCAGTGCATTGTGGACAGCAAAGTTATAGTTAGCTGAACTAACTATAACGGGGAATTTCTATGGTTTTGTACGAGTGAAATGTCCAACTAACTATAACGCCCCTGAAACCTATGGTTTTTTCAGTGAATTTCTAAGGTTTTTTAAATGCTAATTTCTAACTATAACGTGCCTGAAACCTATGGTTTTTCAGTGAATTTCTAAGGTTTTTTAAATGCTAATTTCTAACTATAACGTGCCTGAAACCTATGGTTTTTTCAGTGAATATATATATATTTATTATACTATGTATACATGTGAAAATGTCTTGGTCCCCTGTTTGCCTCGGTGGCACGGAAAAAATGGGTGGAACTGACGTCAGCACACCGACGAGGTTCTCTTATGTCTCCGATGACGTCATACGGTGTCGCGAGCGGAGCTGTGCTATTATGACGTCCTCGTTGACGTGGGAGAGCTAGGAAAGAATTTCCGATGAATGCTGGTGCAGGGGATATTCACCTAAGTGTTCAGGCTAGTACTTTGGGAGCAACTGTTTATGTTGCCACTCCAGAAACCGAAACCAGTGATCCGAGGGCAGAGGCCCTGCAGATGGCAAACGAGGTGGGGTGCCCAGTCGTGTCCACCGGCGGGGCAGCGAAGTGACAAGCACCACAACCCACAAAAAAGGAAACGAGGGCACTGAATAACACAGGATCTTCTCTTTGTATCTGGCAGGAACAACGAAGTTAAAATGCCCTAGTACCAAAATGTAGAATTAGTGCTACAACGGTCTTCAAGAGGACCTGCGATGCCGCTTCTGCCTCCCGTACCCTGGAGGTGGCACATGGGTCATGCGTTACGGTCATACTGCGGTGGGACGCACACTCGTTGACCTCTCATGGCACTGCTCCACACTTCAGGGAGGACGCTTTCCATTAGCTATGTTTTCTGATGACATGTCGCGCCGGCCCCGTCCAACAACAGAACTCCTTTAGATCCAAACAGACTCTTCCACTCTCTCACCGGAAGTGAAACCAGGCCACGCGGACACTTTCACAATACAACAGCCGGGAATGCACTTTTCGGTAAAATAAACACATTCCTTCCTCCTAATTAATCAAATAAACGTCTCACTGAAGAACAGGGGCCAGCTTCGATCGGTAAACAGCTGTTACAACGACTTTTTACTTTGCGATACAATTACAACGCATGCGTTGTACATCACGAAAGTCATTACTACGCATTTTTAGAACGCATGGTCATTTACCACGCATGCCTTTACAACGAATTTTGTTGTAAAGGTATGTATGGTAAATGACCATGCGTTCTAAAACATGTAGATCGATCCATGTCATTGTAAGGAAACAGAGGCTGTTCCGTTTCCTCACAACGACGTGCACCGCCCCTCAGAGACGACGTGGAAGCAGGAACCACGAGGAGAGAGGAACCACGAGGAGTGAGAGGTAAGGGGATTGGGCATGGCGTGGGGGTTTCTTTTCTAGGGTTTAGGGTAGTGCAGTGGTGTTTGGGTGGTGTAGGGGTCGTGCTGGGGGTAGTGTTTTAGGGTTTAGGGTAGTGCAGTGGTGTTTGGGTAGTGTAGGGGTCGTGCTGGGGGTAGTGTTTTAGGGTTTAGGGTAGTGCAGTAGTGTAGGGGGTCGTGCTGGGGGTAGTGTTTTAGGCTTTAGGGTAGTGCAGTGGTGTTTGTGTAGTGTAGGGGTCATGCTGGGGGTAGTGTTTTATGGTTTAGGGTAGTGCAGTGGTGTTTGGGTAGTGTAGGGGGTCGTGCTGGGGGTAGATTTAGGGTTTAGGGTAGTGCAGTGGTGTTTGGGTAGTGTAGGGAGTCGTGCTGGGGGTAGTGTTTTAGGGTTTAGGGTTGTGCAGTGGTGTTTGTGTAGTGTAGGGGGTTGTGCTGGGGTAGTGTTTTAGGGTTTATGTTAGTGCAGTGGTGTTTGCGTAGTGTAGGGGGTAGTGCTGGGGTAGTGTTTTAGGGTTTAGGGTAGTGCAGTGGTGTTTGTGTAGTGTAGGGGGTAGTGCTGGGGGTAGTGTTTTAGGGTTTAGGGTAGTGCAGTGGTGTTTGGGTAGTGTAGGGGTTCATGCTGGGGGTAGTGTTTTAGGGTTTAGGATATGGCAGTGGTGTTTGGGTAGTGTAGGGGGTCGTGCTGGGGGTCGATTTAGGGTTTTGGGTAGTGCAGTGGTGTTTGTGTTGTGAGGGGGTCATGCTGGGGGTAGTGTTTTAGGGTTTAGAGTAATGCAGTGGTGTTTGTATAGTGTAGGGGGTTTAGGGTAGTGCAGTGGTGTTTGTGTAGTGTAGGGGGTCATGCTGGGGTTGTGTTTTAGGGTTTAGGGTAGGGCAGTGGTGTTTGTGTAATGTAGGGGGTAGTGTTTTAGGGTTTAGGGTAGTGCAGTGGTGTTTGTGTAGTATAGGGGGTTATGCTGTGGGTAGTGTTTTAGGGTTTAGGGTAGTGCAGTTGTGTTTGTGTAGTGTACGGGGTCGTGTTTTAGGGTATAGGGTAGTGCAGTGGTGTTTGGGTAGTGTAGGGGGTCATGCTGGGGTTAGTGTTTTAGGGTTTAGGGTAGTGCAGTGGTGTTTGGGTAGTGTAGGGGGTCGTGCTGGGGGTAGTGTTTTAGGGTTTAGGGTAGTGCAGTGGTGTTTGTGTAGTGTGGGAGGTCATGCTGGGGGTAGATTTAGGGTTTAGTGTAGTGCAGTGGTGTTTAGGTAGTGTAGGGAGTCGTGCTGGGAGTAGTGTTTTAGGGTTTAGGGTAGTCCAGTGGTGTTTGTGTAGTGTAGGGAGTCGTGCTGGGGGTAGTGTTTTAGGGTTTAGGGTAGTGCAGTGGTGTTTGGGTAGTGTAGGGGTCGTGCTGGGGTAGTGTTTTAGGGTTTAGGGTAGTGCAGTGGTGTTTGTGTAGTGTAGGGGGTCATGCTGGGGGTAGTGTTTTAGGGTTTAGGGTAGTGCAATGGTGTTTGTGTAGTGTAGGGTGTAGTGTTTTAGGGTTTAGGGTAGTGCAGTGGTGTTTGTGTACTGTAGGGGTCATGCTGGGTTCTAGTGTTTTAGGGTTTAGGGTAGTGCAGTGGTATTTGTGTAGTGTAGGGGGTAGATTTAGGGTTTAGGGTAGTGCAGTAGTGTTTGGGTAGTGTAGGGGGTCGTGCTCGGGGTAGTGTTTTTGAGTTTAGGGTAGTGCAGTTGTGTTTGGGTAGTGAAGGGGTCGTGCTGGGGGTAGTGTTTTAGGGTTTATGGTAGTGCAGTGGTGTTTGGGTAGTGTAGGGGTCAACCAACATGAATTTGTCCTTGTGTGATGTAACCAATGCTCATGTAAAGCACTCCAATACCTGACCAGTCTGCACTATATAAAACTGCAAAAAAACAAAAAATAAAAAGTGTTTTGCACACTTCTGTCATTGGGCTATACGTGGGCTACCTCTGGGTGATATTTGTGCTACATTTGGGCTCTTTTTTCTCTGGTGGCCATCTTGGGAGACTTATTTGTTATGAAGTTTCCTAATTTCCTCATTTACTACAGTCTCCTCAGTAGGAAATGCTTTCAGTTTTTACTTTGATTCCATCAAGAAGGCATTCAGATGTGTCACACATTTGCCATAAATTCAGAATGTTAGCACTCTAGTTGTTCATTAGATCACTGTAGTAAAGCTACTGCTCACCAAGGAGTTAACTGGAAGTCTACTGCTGGTATTGAAAGTGATTGTTTCAGTCTGCATGTCAGAATTAACTAATGAAATAGAAGAGGATTTGAGATCTCACTTAAAACATGCCCTAAATTTTCTTTTTGCAGCACTAACCATAATTTCCATGGCAAAATGAACCCCCTCATTTTGTTCCTTTTTAAATTAAATGTTTTAAGTGTTACCAGTTTATTCCAATCAAGATGGCTTCAGGTGTGCCATACTTTTGTCATAAGTAAGTCTGTTAGCACTCCAGTTGTTCTTTAGAACACTCTGAGAAGCTGCAGTAGAACACAAAGGCATCAACTGACAGGCTGCTCCTGTTGAAATATAACAGGAAGATATTTGAGATCTCACTTAAAACATGTCCTAATTTTTCTTTCTACAGCACTAACCATAATTTCTATGGCAAAATGAACCCCCTCATTTTGTTCCTTTTTAAATTAAATGTTTTAAGTGTTACCAGTTTATTCCAATCAAGATGGCTTCAGGTGTGCCATACTTTTGTCATAAGTACGACTGTTAGCGCTCTAGTTGTTCTTTAGAACACTCTGGGAAGCTGCAGTAGAACACAAAGGCATCAACTGACAGGCTGCTCCTGTTGAAATATTACAGGAAGATATTTGAGATCACACTTGAAACATGTCCTAATTTTTCTTTCTACAGCACTAACCATAATTTCTATGACAAAATGAACCCCATCATTTTGTTCCTTTTTAAATTAAATGTTTTAAGTGTTACCAGTTTATTCCAATCAAGATGGCTTCAGGTGTGCCATACTTTTGTCATAAGTAAGGCTGTTAGCACTCTAGTTGTTCTTTAGAACACTCTGGGAAGCTGCAGTAGAACACAAAGGAATCAACTGACAGTCTCTGCCATTGTTGGATGTACATGTTTTACTGAGAATGTCAGACTACATTCTCACATGACTGAGAAAGATAATGTGAATTTACAGAAAATATGCTCTCATTTTAGCTTCTGGAGCACCTTCCAAAACTGTATGGGACAAGCATGTGAAAATAGTTTTCTCTCAAACATGATTCATGATATCCCAGCAGAAGGTTTTTACAGGGTAAAATCACCTTAGAACACACCACAATTCCTGAAATTAGTATGGTACCATCAACAAATGAATTCTAATGTAACTAAAGTCTGTTATCACCCTTTATAGTTCTCCTTTTGGTAACCCTCAAAATCTTCGATTCACTACAATGCATTTCAATGGGGTACTATCATTTATATTGGTCCCAAGATGGCTGCCAGCAATTCCAGGATGAAGTGCTGACAGCCAATCAGATCTCACGAAGACATGTGTGGTTAGGCTCCGCCCAGATATATATGTGTTTTTACTTTTGATTTTCTCAGCAACTACTGAACGGATTTACACCATTTAACAAAAAGGGTTCTTTCTGAACCAAGAACTACCTCCTTGCCAAATTTGGTGTAATTCCGTTCAGCAGTTCGGGCTGTAGCCTTGCATAAAGTTTCCTATGGGAAATTGATTTTTTGACTCTTATTTTTTAATTTCTCCACAACTACTGAACGGATTTACACCATTTAACAAAAGGGTTCTTTCTGAACCAAGAACTACCTCTTTGCCAAATTTTGTGTAATTCCGTTCAGCAGTTCGGGCTGTAGCCGTGGCTAAAGTTTCCAATGGGAAAATGAATAGGGAAAACATGTTTTGGGACCCCCTTTTTTCTCTGCCCCCGCTTGACGAATCACCCCGAAACTTTCAGGGTGCGAGTGGACCGGAGCGGGCCATAAAGTTTGAAAATTCCGCGAAGATTCGTCAACCGACGCAAGAGTTATTTCAAATAGAATGTTGCGGATTTCCTATGGAAAATAGGTCCTAACTATAACTATCTACTGGCGACCGCCAGTAGATAATATATATATATATATATTGCAAGTGCAATATACAGTCCTACAATTTACTTCGACTGCTCCCTGGGTTCGCCAATTCGTAATCATAGAGTGCCCAGTGCCCAAAACATAATCTCCTACAATCCATTTCATATTCCAGACTGACCTCAATTTTTATCTTTAAACCATTTAAAAATTGTTTATAAGTGAACAAAATGATCCTCTTCAATATTCAGACCTCAGAATATGTGTTGACTCTCACTCGATTAGGCACTTAATCTATTGCAAAATATTGCAAATTCTCCAACTTGCTACCATGAACTTCCTCTAAGAGCCTAACCACTGTGTACGTTGGATCTTTGTTTACAATTGCTCATATGTGTTGTAGTATTCTCAGGTGTACACTTAAAATTGTACTACCTATGTATATTTTCTGACAGCTACATCTCAATACGTATACCACATGATTACTTTTACAATGTAAAGATTGTTTGATTTTCCATATTTGATCTGTTAATGGAATAGACAATTGCATAATGTTTACCCCATATCTACAGGCCTTACATCTATGACATTTGTTAAAGCCTCCTCTGCCCGTAAGCAATGTGCCTCCCTGTCTCATCTCCGGGCTACTCTCTACAAGATCATCCCTCATTGACCTCGCCACCGAAAAGTCATCAGGGGTTTCTTATGTATTTTTGAGGCAATAATCGGATCACTGCACAGCATATGCCAGTGTATTTGAAATATCTGTCTCAATTCTACATGTTGGGTGTTATAGCCTTTATTAAAGCGTATTTCCTGTTTATTCTTACCCTGCAAACGTTCTGTAAAGAGTAACTTATCTCTTTCTTTCAGATTTGCCTTAAATTTTGCTTCTTGTAAAACCTTATCATTATAGCCACCTGCTGAGAATCTTGATTTCAACTTGTGCTGAGCATGTTCTAATTGTGTTGCATCACTGCAATTTGTCCACATACAAAGATTCTCAGCATATGGAATACTATATTTTAAATTGTTAGGATGAAAACTCTGGGCATGTAAAATTGTGTTGCCAGCTGTGCTCTTCCTAAAAGTAGTCGTATGTAGCTTCTGTTGCTCAATAAATACTGTTAAATCTAAGAACTCCACTGATTTCTCACTAATATGTAAAGTAAAATGTAGGTTGAGTGCATTTTTGTTGATTTTCCTCACAAACGTTTCGGCTGAATCTAATAATCCCCGCCAAATAATAAGCAAGTCATCTATAAAACATGACCACATAACATTTTCTGATAATTCTTTTGCACAACTCAGAGCCAGCACCTGCTCCTCCCACCAGCCCATATGCAAATTCGCATAACTGGGGGAAGCAGGTGCCCATTGCTGTTCCTCTCATTTGGCGAAACAGATCTGATCCAAATAAAAAAATGTTATAAAGGCACCAATGGTTCATTCCTTGAGCTCAACAAATACTTAACTGCTCTTATGCCATCCTCATGGGAGATGCTCGTATATAATGATGCTACATCAAATGTCATTAAGGTGTAGTCATCCTCCCAATTGCTGTCATAAATCTTTCTCAAATAGTCCCCACTGTCTTTTATATACAATGACAAGTTTTTAACTGAGTCCTGAAGAAAAGAATCAACATATTTAGAGGTATTCTCAAATAGGCTGACAATGGCTAAAATAATCGGCCGGCCTAGGGGTTTGCTCAGAATTTTAATTACCTTTGGTATCAACTAAAAAACAGGTAACAAAGGTTTGTCTGTTTTGAGGAAAATAAATTCATTGTGCGTAATCATACCCAATGATCTCCATCTAGCGAGTTCACTATGAAACTTTTTTTTCATTCTCAGTACCTCGCTCTTTGTATCTTTTCATAACAATGCATGTTGCCCAATAAATTCTTGGCCTCCTCCTGCACATGGCCAAAGGACAATATTGCCATCCTTATCAGCCTGTCTCACTACAATGTCTTTTCTCTGATGTAATTTCTGCATGAGGCCTTTGTACTGTATCAGCCTATTGTCTTTGTGAATTTTCTGGGTGGCCTGTGTGTTTCCCTGCAATTTCTTTAGGTCATTCACTACGGCTTCAGAAAACATATCAATGGAGTCTCTAGGCATAGCTGGTTAAAAAAATTGATTTGGGTCTAAATGAGGTACCTGGTCTCTCATAAACTTTCAATCCTTGTTCTTGGATAAACCAATCATCTGAGGCCTCTAACTGATCCTCTCTAGATAGACTATTCATATCACGCAATATACTAAGATCAGATATGGCAAGAATACCACTTTCTACTCGATCCTGTAAGCTACTTGTTTGAATCACATTCCTATTGTTAAAAAACGTACACAATTTCAGCTTCCTAACAAATTCAAAGCAATCTATTTTTGTTTGCACATAGACCAATTCGGTTGGAATACAGAATGATAGTCCTGGTTACAAAATTCGAAATTCTTCATTGCTCAATTCCAAATACAACAAATTAATAATGCTTGCACTGGTGTCCGCATTCATTGCTTCTTCTTCTGTCCAATTGGTTGTTTGTTTGTAGAAAACAATATACAACTCTGAATTATAATTTAGGTAATGTCACACGCATACCATCCAAACAATTGAAGATTGAAGTCTAGAAAACCTAGTGCAAGAACATTGTGGCTAACTAATATTGTGGACAACTTGTCAAGGAACAAAATATCGAAAGGTAAATGCTTCCAGAAGTTAGATATTTATTATTCTTAACCACACATCTACGGACCGTGAAGATGTGTATATATATATATATATATATATATTCTGCTCCAAAGGTTGTCCACCTGGTGAGTAGCACTCGATCAGCAGCTTTGTTATGAAAGGCAGGGACGAGGATCCGCTTGTAGAAGCTGCTCCGAAATGGAAATGCCTGACGCGTTTCGAAGCTCCATATGCTTCTCTTCAGAGGCTTGAACGGAGACAGTGTGTGCAAACGCTGAACCCACTTCGCCATTTTCATATTGCACACTCACCAATGGGAAGCTCGAACGAGACTGTGCATTGTGGGAAATGTGGTCCGGATAGCACACAAATCTTGTCCTGTATGGACCCTGCAAGTGGACTCGTCCTCAATCCTGTTTGCGGCTGCTGACCCACGTAGCCCCCAAGACATTACGGGGTGGTGCACACTCAGCGGCAGGACGGCCGCGTATTACATTCTGCTCCAAAGGTTGTCCACCTGGTGAGTAGCACTCGATCAGCAGCTTTGTTATGAAAGGCAGGGACGAGGATCCGCTTGTAGAAGCTGCTCCGTAATGGAAATGCCTGACGCGTTTCGAAGCTCCATATGCTTCTCTTCAGAGCCTTGAACGGAGACAGTGTGTGCAAACGCTGAACCCACTTTGCCATTTTCATATTGCACACCCACCAATGGGAAGCTCGAACGAGACTGTGCATTGTGGGAAATGTGGTCCGGATAGCACACAAATCTTGTCCTGTATGGACCATGCAAGTGGACTCGTCCTCAATCCTGTTTGCGGCTGCTGACCCACGTAGCCCCCAAGACATTACGGGGTGGTGCACACTCCGCGGCAGGACGGCCGCGTATTACATTCTGCTCCAAAGGTTGTCCACCTGGTGAGTAGCACTCGATCAGCAGCTTTGTTATGAAAGGCAGGGACGAGGATCCGCTTGTAGAAGCAGCTCCGTAATGGAAATGCCTGACGCGTTTCGAAGCTCCATATGCTTCTCTTCAGAGGCTTGAATGGAGACAGTGTGTGCAAACGCTGAACCCACTTCGCCTTGTGTGCTATCCGGACCACATTTCCCACAAAGCACAGTCTCATTCGAGCTTCCCATTGGTGGGTGTGCAATATGAAAATGGTGAAGTGGGTTCAGCGTTTGCACACACTGTCTCCGTTGAAGCCTCTGAAGAGAAGCATATGGAGCTTCGAAACGCGTCAGGCATTTCCATTACGGAGCAGCTTCTGCAAGCGGATCCTTGTCCCTGCCTTTCATAAACAAAGCTGCTGATCGAGTGCTACTCACCTGGTGGACAACCTTTGGAGCAGAATATATATATATATATTATCTACTGGCGGTCGCCAGTAGATAGTTATAGTTAGGACCTATTTTCCATAGGAAATCCGCAACATTCTATTTGAAATAACTCTTGCGTCGGTTGACGAATCTTCGAGAAAGTTTCAAACTTTATGGCCCGCTCCAGTCCACTCCTACCCTGAAAGTTTCGGGGTGATTCGTCAAGCCGGGGCCGAGAAAAAGGGGGTCCCAAAACGTGTTTTCCCCATTCATTTTCCCATAGGAAACTTTAGCCACGGCTACAGCCTGAACTGCTGAACGGAATTACACAAAATTTGGCAAAGAGGTAGTTCTTGGTTCAGAAAGAACCCTTTTGTTAAATGGTGTAAATCCGTTCAGTAGTTGCGGAGAAATTAAAAAAATAAGAGTCAAAAAATCAATTTCCCATAGGAAACTTTATGCAAGGCTACAGCCCGAACTGCTGAACGGAATTACACCAAATTTGGCAAAGAGGTAGTTCTTGGTTCAGAAAGAACCCTTTTTGTTAAATGGTGTAAATCCGTTCAGTAGTTGCTGAGAAAATCAAAAGTAAAAACACATATATATCTGGGCGGAGACTAACCACACATGTCATCGTGAGATCTGATTGGCTGTCAGCACTTCATCCTGGAATTGCTGGCAGCCATCTTGGGACCAATATAAATGATAGTACCCCATTGAAATGCATTGTAGTGAATCGAAGATTTTGAGGGTTACCAAAAGGAGAACTATAAAGGGTGATAACGGACTTTAGTTACATTAGAATTCATTTGTTGATGGTACCATACTAATTTCAGGAATTGTGGTGTGTTCTAAGGTGATTTTACCCTGAGAAAAACCTTCTGCTGGGATATCATGAATCATGTTTGAGAGAAAACTATTTTCACATGCTTGTCCCATACAGTTTTGGAAGGTGCTCCAGAAGCTAAAATGAGAGCATATTTTCTGTAAATTCACATTATCTTTCTCAGTCATGTGAGAATGAAGTCTGACATTCTCAGTAAAACATGTACATCCAACAATGGCAGAGACTGTCAGTTGATTCCTTTGTGTTCTACTGCAGCTTCCCAGAGTGTTCTAAAGAACAACTAGAGTGCTAACAGCCTTACTTATGACAAAGGTATGGCACACCTGAAGCCATCTTGATTGGAATAAACTGGTAACACTTAAAACATTTAATTTAAAAAGGAACAAAATGAAGGGGGTTCATTTTGTCATAGAAATTATGGTTAGTGCTGTAGAAAGAAAAATTAGGACATGTTTCAAGTGCGATCTCAAATATCTTCCTGTTATATTTCAACAGGAGCAGCCTGTCAGTTGATGCCTTTGTGTTCTACTGCAGCTTCCCAGAGTGTTCTAAAGAACAACTAGAGCGCTAACAGTCTTACTTATGACAAAAGTATGGCACACCTGAAGCCATCTTGATTGGAATAAACTGGTAACACTTAAAACATTTAATTTAAAAAGGAACAAAATGAGGGGGTTCATTTTGCCATAGAAATTATGGTTAGTGCTGTAGAAAGAAAAATTAGGACATGTTTTAAGTGAGATCTCAAATATCTTCCTGTTATATTTCAACAGGAGCACCCTGTCAGTTGATGCCTTTGTGTTCTACTGCAGCTTCCCAGAGTGTTCTAAAGAACAACTAGAGTGCTAACAGCCTTACTTATGACAAAAGTATGGCACACCTGAAGCCATCTTGATTGGAATAAACTGGTAACACTTAAAACATTTAATTTAAAAAGGAACAAAATGAGGGGTTCATTTTGCCATAGAAATTATGGTTAGTGCTGCAAAAGAAAATTTAGGGCATGTTTTAAGTGAGATCTCAAATCCTCTTCTATTTCATTAGAAAATTCTGACATGCAGACTGAAACAATCACTTTCAATATCAGCAGTAGACTTCCAGTTAACTCCTTGGTGAGCAGTAGCTTTACTACAGTGATCTAATGAACAACTAGAGTGCTAACATTCTGAATTTATGGCAAATGTGTGACACATCTGAATGCCTTCTTGATGGAATCAAAGTAAAAAACTGAAAGCATTTCCTACTGAGGAGACTGTAGTAAATGAGGAAATTAGGAAACTTCATAACAAAGAAGTCTCCCAAGATGGCCACCAGAGAAAAAAGAGCCCAAATGTATCACAAATATCACCCAGAGGTAGCCCACGTATAGCCCAATGACAGAAGTGTGCAAAACACTTTTTATTTTTAGTTTTTTTGCAGTTTTATATAGTGCAGACTGGTCAGGTATTGGAGTGCTTTACATGAGCATTGGTTACATCACACAAGGACAAATTCATGTTGGTTGACCCCTACACTACCCAAACACCACTCCACTACCCTAAACCCTAAAACACAACCCCAGCACGACCCCCTTCACTACCCAAACACAACTGCACTACCCTAAACTCAAAAACACTACCCCCAGCACGACCCCTACACTACCCAAACACCACTGCACTACCCTAAACCCTAAATCTACCCCCTACACTACACAAATACCACTGCACTACCCTAAGCCCTAAAACACTAGAACCCAGCACGACCCCTACAGTACACAAACACCACTGCACTACCCTAAACCCTAAAACACTACCCCAGCACGACCCCCTACACTACCCAAACACCACTGCACTACCCTAAACCCTAAAACACTACCCCCAGCACGACTCCCTACACTACACAAACACCACTGGACTACCCTAAACCCTAAAACACTACCCCCAGCACGACTCCCTACACTACCTAAACACCACTGCACTACACTAAACCCTAAATCTACCCCCAGCATGACCTCCCACACTACACAAACACCACTGCACTACCCTAAACCCTAAAACACTACCCCCAGCACGACCCCTACACTACCCAAACACCACTGCACTACCCTAAACCCTAAAACACTAACCCCAGCATGACCCCCTACACTACCCAAACACCACTGCACTACCCTATACCCTAAAACACGACCCCATACACTACACAAACACAACTGCACTACCCTAAACCCTAAAACAGTGGGCCCCTACACTACACAAACACCACTGCCCTACCCTAAACCCTAAAACACAACCCCCAGCATGACCCCCTACACTACACAAACACCACTGCACTACCCTAAACCCCCCTACACTATACAAACACCACTGCATTACTCTAAACCCTAAAACACTACCCCCAGCACGACCCCCTCACAACACAAACACCACTGCACTACCCTAAACCCTAAATCGACCCCCAGAACGACCCCCTACACTACCCAAACACCACTGCCATACCCTAAACCCTAAAACACTACCACCAGCATGAACCCCTACACTACCCAAACACCACTGCACTACCCTAAACCTTAAAACACTACCCCCAGCACTACCCCCTACACTACACAAACACCACTGCACTACCCTAAACCCTAAAACACTACCCCAGCACTACCCCCTACACTACCCAAACACCACTGCACTAACATAAACCCTAAAACACTATCCCCAGCACAACCCCCTACACTACACAAACACCACTGCACTACCCTAAACCCTAAAACACTACCCCAGCACGACCCCCTACACTACCCAAACACCACTGCACTACCCTACACCATAAAACACTACCCCCAGCATGACCCCCTACACTACACAAACACCACTGCACTACCCTAAACCCTAAAACATTACCACCAGCATGACCCCCTACACTACTCAAACACCACTGCACTACCCTAAACCTAAAACACTAACCCAGCACGACCCCCTACACTACCCATACACCACTGCACTACCCTAAAGCCTAAACCACTACCCCCAGCACGACCCCCTACACTACTGCACTACCCTAAACCCTAAAACACTACCCCCAGCACGACCCCCTACACTACCCAAACACCACTGCACTACCCTAAACCCTAAAACACTACCCCCAGCACGACCCCTACACCACCCAAAAACTACTGCACTACCCTAAACCCTAGAAAAGAAACCCCCACCCCATGCTCAATCCCCCTTACCTCTCACTCATCGTGGTTCCTCTCTCCTCGTGGTTCCTGCTTCACGTTGTCTCTGAGGGGCGGTGCACGTCGTTGTGAGGAAACAGAACAGCCTCTGTTTCCTTACAACGACATGGATCGTCTACATGTTTTTTAGAACGCATGGTCATTTACCATACATACCTTTACAACAAAATTTGTTGTAAAGGCATGCGTGATAAATGACCATGCGTTCTAAAAAAATGCGTAGTAATGACTTCGTGATGTACAACGCATGCGTGGTAATGCATGCATTGTAATGGTATCGCAAAGTAAAAAAGTCGTTGTAACGGCTGTTTACCGATTGAAGCTGGCCCCTGTTCTTCAGTGAGACGTTTATTTGATTAATTAGGAGGAAGGAATGTGTTTTTTACCGAAAAGTGCATTCCCGGCTGTTGTATTGTGAAAGTGTCCGCGTGGCCTGGTTTCACTTCCGGTGAGATAGTGGAAGAGTCTGTTTGGATCTGAAGGAGTTCTGTTGTTGGACGGGGCCGGCGCGACATGTCATCAGAAAACATAGCTAATGGAAAGCGTCCTCCCTGAAGTGTGGAGCAGTGCCATGAGAGGTCAACGAGTGTGCGTCCCACCGCAGTATGACCGTACCGCGTGACCCATGTGCCACCTCCAGGGTACGGGAGGCAGAAGCGGCATCGCAGGTCCTCTTGAAGACCGTTGTAGCACTAATTCTACATTTTGGTACTAGGGCATTTTAACTTCGTTGTTCCTGCCAGATACAAAGAGAAGATCCTGTGTTATTCAGTGCCCTCGTTACCTTTTTTGTGGGTTGTGGTGCTTGTCACTTCGCTGCCCCGCCGGTGCACACGACTGGGCACCCCATCTCGTGTGCCATCTGCAGGGCCTCTGCCCTCAGATCACTGGTTTCGGTTTCTGGAGTGGCAACATAAACAGTTGCTCCCAAAGGACTAGCCTGAACACTTAGGTGAATATCCCCTGCACCAGCATTCCACGGAAATTCTTTCCTAGCTCTCCCACGTCAACGAGGACGTCATAATAGCACGGCTCCGCTCGCGACACCGTATGACGTCATCGGAGCCATAAGAGAACCTCGTCGGCGTGCTGACGTCAGTTCCACCCATTTTTCCGTGCCACCGAGGCAAACAGGGGACCGAGACATTTTCACATGTATACATAGTATAATAAATATATATATATTCACTGAAAAAACCATAGGTTTCAGGCACGTTATAGTTAGAAATTAGCATTTAAAAAACCTTAGAAATTCACTGAAAAAACCATAGGTTTCAGGCACGTTATAGTTAGAAATTAGCATTTAAAAAACCTTAGAAATTCACTGAAAAAACCATAGGTTTCAGGGGCGTTATAGTTAGTTGGACATTTCACTCATACAAAACCATAGAAATTCCCCGTTATAGTTAGTTCAGCTAACTATAACTCGCGCGCCCGCAATGCACTGCTGATGACGTCACATATTACATCACTCATGACATGGTCAGTGACATCACTCATGACATCACTGATGACATCTCAAATGACATCACTGATGAATCCAGTGAATGTGTGTTTTTCTGAAAATTAAATATGTTTTATATATGTATATTTCAAGGTCGATGGAAGAATAAATGGGTATATAAGTGTCTAAATGGATGATTTTGTTTTGTAAAATTGATTGTATAACTGACTAAGTGTATCTTAGTGAATACATGGGTTAGTGAGTAATGTTTAAATATGAAAATATCTGTATCAGTCTCTCACTTTGTGTATAAGTGGCTGCATGGGTTGGTGAGTAGCTACATGAGTGTCTATATGGGTTATTAGTTGGTTTTTTGAGTATCAGTATGAGTGTCTGAGTGTCTGTATGGTTCGGTGGGGGGTATTACTTAGTGCATAGATGCATGAATGAGTGACTCACTGTTTGTATGTGTTGAAGACAGCATGTGTGCAGGACTGTATAGGTGGATGAGTATGTGTATTGGTGTGTTAGTGAGTGAATGACTGTCTCAATAGTGTCTTTATGAGTAACTACATATGTTTTAAACTAGTATATGTGAGTATTGGTGTATATAAGTGAGTATATGTGAGAGTGAGAGATTGGAAGAGTTCCTGTACAAATAAGTAGGTGTTTCTATAAGTGATTGTTTAAGAGAGTAAGTATGTGTACGTTTCTGTAGAAGTAAGTGTGGTAGTGTGTGTATAACTGTATATGCAAGTAAATGGATGTTTGATACTTTGTTTGCATGTGTGACTATGTGTGTGAGTAACTCTATGGATGAGTGGCGGTGTGTAACAGGATGTATGAGTACATATGATGAGTGAGTACATGTATGAGTGACTGTATAGGGACTGTTGGTGAATGAGTGGATGTGTGTGTAGATCTTGGAATTACTGAATAGGTGTGTTGTAACTGGTATTGGTATGTCCATTGTTTTGAAAATGTTAGTTTGTATTTTTGAGTGTGTGTATCAAAGGTTATATTAGGGTGAGAGGAGGTCTGCCACTCTATCATAAGGATGATGTCATCATTGATGTAATTTGAGATGTCATCAGTGATGTCATGAGTGATGTCACTGACCATGTCATGAGTGATGTAATATGTGACGTCATCAGCAGTGCATTGCGGGTGCGCAAGTTATAGTTAGCTGAACTAACTATAACGGGGAATTTCTATGGTTTTGTACGAGTGAAATGTCCAACTAACTATAACGCCCCTGAAACCTATGGTTTTTTCAGTGAATATATATATATATATATATATATACATATATATATATATATATATATCACTCCAACAACCGCCATCGTGTGGATACGAATGGATGCACTCCTTAAGAAAATTAAATAAGATGATTTATTGGGCTAAATCATAGAATACTGACAGACGCGTTTCGGCACAGCGCCTTCTTCAATGTCAGTTGTGTCCATTTAACAACCAATATTTAAACATTCAGGAAATACGTCACACATTCAAATTCATGGAAAGTGATGATGTACAAAAACCAATGCAATCACTGCTGCAGCGTAGCGGCAAACTTATGATGTATGAAAATCACAGCAATCCATTATGATGCACGCCAAATTGTATAAAGTGCAATAAACCTCATCATGAAAACTTATTCCTGATAATTCATTATAGCACCCAAAAGGAATGTGTGTTCTCATCAAATCATAATCTTAGGGAGGGAGGTGCTGTGATCGGAATGGGCAGATCCATAACAACTACTTATTCTGTCACGATGGAGGTATGGCTGTATTCTATTGACGAAATGTCAGATAATCTCATACCACCCATACGTGGTCATTCGATTCGATATCAAATGTCAAGATCAAACAGAGCCCAGAAATGATCTCGCTCTCATACAATTAAGCCCTGAATGGGCAAAGCGAGGCAAAACAGGGGGGGAGAAGGGAGGGGGGAAGGAGGGGGCGTTTGAGGGGAAAAGGGGGGGAAAAAGGGGGAGAATGGGCAAATCCATAACATCTACTTATTCTGTCACAATGGTGGTATGGCTGTCTTCTATTAACAAAATGTCAAATAATCTCATACCAGCCACACATATTCGCTCAATTCATTATCAGAGCCCAGAAAAGATCTCGCTATCATACAATCAAGCCCAGAATGGACAAAGCAAAGCAGGGGGGTGAGGAGGGAGGAGGGGAGGGGAGGGGGGAAAGGGAAGAAGGTGGGGAGTGGGGAGGGGGGAAGATAAAAAGGGGGAAGGGAAAAGAAGAGGTTTTTAACCCTCATGTGTAGAGGCAAAAAAGGAAGCACCTAAATGGACTTATGGAAGAAAATGGTCCTTAAAGTAGTCTATAGAGGAGAACAGTATTGTAACCCCAAACTCCCTACTGTCCTATGTGGACCCACAACTCTTCTTCATTGTTCAGGCCTAACGGGGTATTGGTAGATAATTCTATAATATATCTGGATCCCAGACTGCACAACTTCTTGATCCTGTCACCTCCTCTCCCATCTTTTTGTATTTGATCAATGCAAAAGAACTTGAGTAAATCACTGTTGCTATTGTGCTTCTGCTCGAAATGATGGGCAACCGGATAAATTTGATCCTTATTAGTGATAGCTCACATATGCTCGAGGAATCTCTTTTTGGCTGGATGTATGGTACTGCCAATGTATCTTTTGGGCAGGGACATTCTAAGCAATAGACGGTATACTCCGAGTTGCAATTGAGTAATTTCATTATCTTTTTGCGTTTGGTGGCGCCCTGTCCTTCAAAATCATATTCTGTAACCTTGTTGCTAAATTTACAGGCCTTGCATCTCAAACAAGGAAAGAAGCCCCTACATATTTTTTTTCTAGTCGGGGTACTTCTGTAGTGGCTATGTACAAGATGATCTTTAATAGAAGTACTACGTCTGTATGTAATGTGAGGTTGTATTGATATCGCTTCTCGTATGATGTTATCAGTACGAAGAATGTGCCATTTTTTCATAAAAATCTGGGACACTTTGTGTGACCTCTCATTAAAGTTAGTGATCATCCTGATCATCCCTGTTTGTTTGGTTCTGCCTTGTTGTTTCTTAGATTTATCTGCTAGAAGTTGTTGTCTATTAACAGAATCCGTTTTTCTGACTGCTTCTTGTAATATGCCATCATTGTAGCACCTTCTCTTAAATTGCTCTACTACATTGCCTTGCGCCTTCCGATATTCACCTTCATTGGTACAGTTACGTTTAAGGCGCAGTAGCTCCCCAAACGGTATGTTTTTAATCAGTGCTCTGGGGTGTTGGCTACCTGCATGTGAGATGGAATTGCCTGCAGTCGGCTTTCGGTATAATTTTGTCAGTAATTTGTTACCTTCTATATACACTTCTAGATCCAGATAACAGACACTTGTGGTGCTCATGTTCGCAGTGAATATCAAATTAAACTCATTCTGGTTTAAGGCGGCTATGTATGTAGCAGCCGCCTCCTGAGTCCCTTTCCAGACAATAAATAAATCGTCAATGTACCTGGCCCACAAGGCCACTCTTTTGACCCATTGTTCCTGAAGGTCCGCCCAGGCCAGGTGCTTCTCCCAACAGCCTACGAACACGTTCGCATAGCTGGGGGTGAAGCACATGCCCATCGCTGTACCCCGCTTCTGCCGGTATAAATGCCCTGCGAACATGAAAATGTTATTCCCTGGGCAGACCCTAGTCATGTCTAGCAACATAGTGTTGTGTTCTCGGTATTTCAATGCCCTCTTGCTGAGAAACCATCATATTGCATTTAGGCTCTTCTCATGTTCAATACATGTGTATAAGCTGGTAATGTCAAGAGTTATTAGCAGCATCTCATCCTCCCAAATAATTCCATCAATGAGTCTCAAAAAGTCGTGCGTGTCCTTCACATAGGAACCCAAGTCCTTAACCAGTGAGGACAGAAAGGAATCTATATAGATAGAGACATTTTCTAGTAAACTATTCTGTGAGGCCACAATGGGTCTCCCAGGTGGATTCCTTAAATCTCTGTGCACCTTAGGCAAGTGGTAAAAAGTTGGAAGAACCGGATGTTCACCAAACAAAAAGCGATATTATTCTGGATCTAATAGTCCACAGTCCTGCCAAGTGACCAAATGTTCATAGAATTTCAAAACACAGCTGTCATTATCCCTACTGTGTATAGGTTGGTAACACTGCTTGTCACTGTTTGCTTCATTGAAATATTTTTCCTTATCAAAAACTACAATATTACCCCCTTTGTCAGAGGGTTTTATTACTAGAGAATCATCGCTCTTCGGATCTCTAATCGCCTTTCATTGCTTTGCAGGGATATTATATCTCCTTCTGTGATTACTTTCAGTATTTAATTTCTTCAGGTCCATGATCGTAGCCTCATGAAAGACGTCAATAGCGTCATGAGGTGTCTGGGGGATAAATTTTGATTTGACTCTAAGCTCACTTTTGCCACCTGTTTGAGAAATGCCTGCTCTGGTGAGGCAAGCTGTAACATCTTCACCCTCGATAGTATCTATATCAGCAGAGTCCTCCAAAAATTGCAGAGCCAGCAGTGTGTCGAGATCATTTCCCGTGAGCTGATCCATTTCATCAGTCGTAATATTCTCCCGGGGTGGTTTGGGATGTAGAAGATGTATTTCGAGCAATTTCAATTTTCTCACATATTTGTAGAGGTCTATCCTTGTTTGTGTGTAATTAAAATCCAAGGTGGGGTAGAATGTCAATCCCAGTTTTAGTACTTTTATTTCATCCATATTTAACACTCTGTTGGACAGATTGATAATTGTTCTTTCTTCCTTGGTCGATTCCATAGTTACCATCTGCCCCTCATGCTCCTGGTCACTCTGGGTGTAATGGATTCTCCCCCATCCTTTTTTGCGCCTTCTGGCTTTTTGCTTTGTCGATCTGGTGGATGGACTCGGGGGGTGGTCTTTGTTGGCTCTCTCGGATCAGTTGCTACTCTCGGAAAAAAGTAGGCTCATTGATATTTTCGCTACTCCCCATCGATTGTGCAGATTGCTCTCCCTCAGAGGTTTCTATCTCCGATTCTGAGGTTTCTCTGCTTGTTTTCGTATTTCTTTTCTGATTGAGTTGTCTTCTAGGGGTGTTGAATTTGCGTGCAAAGGTCAAAATCCGACCTGACTCATAATCCTTTTCACCCCTTTGATATTTCATTTGTTTTCATCGTTTAATTACACCTTCATATTCGACCAGTCTCTTTTTCATTGCTGCTTTCAGTTCCTCACTTGACTTGGTGTCTTTGTCTTTACATATCATGTCTTCTAATATTTTGATTTCATCCTGTAATTTGGCAAGGTCACTCCATGCATACTTCACTAAGATTCTCACCATTCCTTAACTAGAGCAGAGAGCTCCCGGACACAAGGGGCGTGTCGTAAGCTGCAGAATTCAATGCGCCGGATGGCGAGGACATGCTCCGAATTCGCGACAAGAATCAGCGAGGCTGAGACACGGATCTCACAATTAGAGGATGATCTGGCTGCGCAGAAAGACTTGACGGAATCTATTAAAGCAGTGAAAGATGACACAGTCTGGAAATTAACGGACTTGGAAAATAGAGCAAGGAGGAACAATTTACGGATCCTGGGTATTCCCGAAGGCAAAGAAGCAGAAGATGCCCGGCAGTTTGTGATTGAACTCTTTGAAGAGGCCTTCCCTGAGCTATAGCAGTGGGATTGGAAAGTGCAAGTTCAGCGGGCTCATCGGTTTCCTTTTAACCAGCGCAAAAAAGCTGGTCAAACAGATAACCGGCCCGGGCTATTCTTATTTGCCTAAATAACTTTTTGGCCAGGGAGGCTCTGTACGATCTGGCGCGCCCAGATCGGAAACGTGTTGCGAAAGGTTGTGATTTCTTCGTTAGGCCTGACTTCTGTCAGGCCACTGTGGAAAAGAGGTGGCTTCTGCGTCAGTTAATACCAGTTTTTCATACAAAGGGGGCACAGGCCTTTCTTCTTAACCCTGCCAAATTAAAGGTGGTCCACCAGGGGAAGACCCACTATTTTTTATCTGAGATCCAAGCCAAGGAATTCTCGCTCTCAATATAATGTCCATACACTTAGATTTGAGGGTGGGTTTCTTTTGATAAATTTTGATAAATTTGCTTTTTTGCCAGGTTGTTGCCAGGGTGTTGCCAGGCTGTAATAGGCTGAGAGCAATATTAGGGAATTATCCGTAGGGTATATAATAAGGTGGATAGCCTAGGAGTGGGAGTGGGGGTAGGTTGGCTGGGGGGGTGGTGGTCTCGCTCAGCATCACGTGGGACTTATAGTCCCCATGCCCTATGTGTTGGGTGGGGGGATGGGTTGGGGGGTGCGCGGCGGGGATGAGGGGTGGGACAGGGGGTGGTGGTACATTGTTGTTGTTGTTTGTATTTCTGTTTATATTTTCTTATGAATATTTTTGCTTAATGAAACCGGCTGCTATTGGAACAATTTGGAACGGTGGTTTGCTTCTAATGTCCAGGTCTGATGAGGAAATTGATTTTTATTAAATGACAGGTAGAAAGGAAGGATTATCACTATGTTCATGGAATATTTGTGGATTAAATGACAAGAGAAAGAGGGTTTTTTAGCCAAATGTGTACAGCTCATGCAGATAGATATTCTCTGCCTACAAGAAACCCATATCCCATGCAGTAAAAGTGGCTGGCTGAAGGAGTGTGGTTTAGACCTTGTGGCATATACACGCCAAAGCACTACTATTAGGGGTGTGGCTATACTTGCACGACGGGGAGAAGGAATATGTCGGCGAGTTAAGGAGGATCAATTTGGCCGCTGGGTGATTGTTGAATTTATAATCAATGGTGCCCCCCTTACAATATGTTCTGTTTATGGACCCAACATGGATGACCCTGATGTTTTAAATTTTCTGAGTCTGGAACTCGCGATCTGGCCACATACATTAATTTTTTGCGGGGATTTTAATATACATCTGGAGAGCAATTTCGATCTGAGGAGCGATTCTTTATATCATGGGTGCAAAATTCAGACCTTCAAGGCTTTACGGGGGCTGGTCAGAGAGCATGGGTTAGTTGATCTATGGTTTAGACACAAACAAAATGACACGGGACATACTTTCTATTCTGCCCCCCACAACAAGATGGTCCGTCTGGACTATTTTTTTGTTTCATGCCAGAGAGCAGAGGAAATGAGTATTAGCATATCACCCAGGATTATTTCTGACCATAATCCTGTAGTGGTCAAACTCCTGTATAATGGATCTATGGTGACTATACGCCCTTGGACATTTGAACGTAAGGTGCTGCTGGACCAGTCTTATTGTGATTATATGGCCAAGTGGGTGGCTGAATTTTTTGAATTTAATAGAAATTCGGCCTCAGGAACTATGGTTTGGGACGCCTTTAAGGCGGCTGTGCGGAGAGAGACTCTTAATTACTCTGGCTATCGGCGGAAGGCACTTAAGGAGCAGCTGAGGGGGTGAGTTGAACATCTCAGGCTGGCAGAGGTCCAACGGATGTTGCGGATTCGGGCAGGCCAGAATATTGAGGACTACCAACAGCTAATCGCTGTCTTTAAGGCTAAGATACATCAAAATTTTAGTGAAGAATTGGCTCTTAAATATGCCCAATACAGAACTGAGGCATACAAGCTGGGGGAAAACGCGGGGAGGGTTTTGGCTAAACGCTTACAGCAGAGGGAGGTCTCAAACAGAATAGATAGAATACAAGATCAGTCTGGCAGAATTTATGATTCCCCAATAGGGGTTCTACAAGTGTTTCAAAATTTTTACCAACAATTGTATACTGAGGAAGCTAGGGAAGGAGAAGGAGAAGAGCGCAATGGGCAACAGTCTTTAGAGGAATTTTTGAGGATCTCCAAACTCTTAAAGTTACATCAGATCAAAACACTGCGCTTGCGGCCCCAATTTTGTGGGAAGAGATAGAGGAAGCTATAACTTCTCTTGCTGCCGGCAAGGCAGTGGGTCCTGATGGGATTCCTCTTGAATTCTACAGAACATTTCGGAATGTTTTAAGGGCAGATTTAATATCTTTATTTAAATCGGCTCAAAAAGGCTGCATCCCTGAATCCTGGAGGAGAACTACCATTGTTGTATTTAAAAAGAAAGGGAAACCAGAATTATATCCCTCATCATACCGGCCTATTTCACTCATTAATGCCGATAGTAAAATCTATTCTAAGATCTTGGCGTCTAGATTAGGTAGTGTTTTCGAACCTCTGGTCTCCTTACGACAGCATGGGTTTATCCCGGGGAGGGATACGACTGACCATGTCAGGAGACCTATCTCCCTTCTTCACTGGGTGCGGGCCACGGGATCTCCGCTTGGGATGATCCTGTTGGACGCCGAAAAAGCGTTCGACAGGGTCTCCTGGCGGTTCCTGTGGTCCGTCCTTCGCTGGAAGGGGATGGCTAAGGAATTTATTCTGGCAATTCAGGCTCTATATGTGCTACCAGTGGCAGGGGTCCAAATCTCAGGACAGGAATCTAAGGTGATTAACATCAGCAGGGGCACCAGGCAGGGCTGCCCCTGCTCTCCTCTTTTGTTCTCATTATATATCGACCCCCTTTTGCAGAAATTTGAACAATGTGGCAATATTCATCCTATAAGGGTTAATGGCTGAGTATTACGGCTTTTACGCAGGGTACAAGCTAAACACCGATAAGACTCAGATCTTGTATTCTGGCAGGGAGGTTTTTCAGGATTTTCCAATTGTCCCAGTAGTGACTTATCTGGGGATTAAGCTTACAGCAGAGGTTGGTCAAATCCCAGACATAAATATTGCTACTATACTTGATACAACCAATCAGACATTGGAAAGATTAGATCACTTACATTTGTCTATGCATGGGCGAAGCAATGTCATTAAAATGATGGTATTGCCTAAAATATTATACCTCTTTAGGACTATTCCCCTGGTGTTTTCTGCTCCATGGTTCTCAAAGATTGAAAGGATGTGCTCTAGATTTATATGGAGTTACCACAGATCAAGGAGAGCGGCCAAGTTGCTGACCCTCCCTAAGATGCGTGGGGGTTGGGCCATCCCAAATTTATTATTTTATTATTGGGCATGTATGCTGCAACATATGGGTATCCTTTTGGTTGGAGATTGGAGTCGGTGTTCAGTGGCGTCCCGTCCAACTATTTATGAAATCGGGTTGGGGGAAGAGGCTAAGAACTGTTTGCTTAAGATCCTAGAACCTAGTTATTACAAAAAAAACAGATTTAAGACCATACAGGCTGCCTATACGGTTTGGAGGAAGTTGCGCAGCAGGTTCAAAATCCATAATATCAACAGTTATACACCCTTCTCGGCTCCTGGGGTTTTACCCTTAATCTTTCAAGATCAGACCACTCAAAGATAGAGTAACCTTGGGATTAGCACGGTGGGTGATCTGGGCCAGGAAGGTCAACTAGCTCCCTTTTCCTTTTTGCAAGAGAAGTATGGTCTTGGTAAGCAGGATTTCTTTAAATATTTACAGATCCGTAGTTTCTTAGATAGCAGAAAACAATGTTTGAGCGGAGAATATGAGAAGATATTATTAGTTGAATTGATTTGTCGGAAATCTCGGATAAGGGGGATTTATCAGACTCTGTTGGAATCCCTGCCTGACGATCTTGCTAACCAAAATGATAAATGGGTACGAAAATTTGGGAAGGCGGGGATCAATAGGGAAGAGTCACTCGAGGTAGCTAATCAGACCTTATTATCGGGGAATCTCTGGAGTCAACACTTCATGTCCATTTTTGATTTGTACTATACACCGGCTAAAATAGCCAAATGGGCTGGGAGTGTGGGTAGTTCCTGTAGTAGATGTGGGGCGCCATTAGCAGATACAGTGCATATGTTCTTTTCTTGTCCTAGGCTTATGATATTTTTTCAGGATTTGGAGTCTTTTCTGGCAAAAATTTTAAAGTTCCCCATATCTATTTCTTCAGACATGGTCATCATGGGGGTGGGGACGAACGAAAGCTGGTCAGGTGCTGTCACTGGGTTTGTCTTTATGGCAATGGCTGTAGCCAGATTGTGTATCACCTCTAACTGGATCAGCCCTGACCCCCCCACCTTCTGCAATTGGCGTTCACAGCTCTTAGCGGTATATAATTTAGAAAGTTCAGTGTATCGGCTAAAAGGAAGAAGTAGACGAGAAAGGGGACATAAATTGTGGGCTCCGATAACAGATTGGCTTCAGTAATTTGGGCAGTCAGGGTTATTCAACGCTGGAATCCCCTCCGGGGTTTCAGCTTGTATATATGTGTATATATTATATTTTGGGAATTGCTGGTGATTAAGTTGTTGTCTGTCATTGTATCTGTCTGCATGATCAATGTTGATTTTTGTGAGTTAATTCAAGGTTAGAATTACACTCCTTCTTTATATTAAGGAATAAGGCATAACCTGTCTATATGAAATGTAATAGTGATTTACTAACTGATACTATTCGCATATCTTGAAAATAGGATCGACGTGTTAGTTGTCCAGTGGTAATATGTTTCTGCTTGGTATTTCTGTTATTTTCATGTCTGTCAGCAACAACAATAACAATAAAAAAAATTAAAAAAAAAGATTCTCACCATTTCTTTGGCAGAATCTGTAGTGTAGTCTGACCATTCTTTCAGCAGTTGCGGGTCCGGATTTTCATAGTTAGGTACTGTGTAGATCTGAAGTCCTCTGGGAATGCAGTCGACATCGAAGTACTTCTGTAGGGAAGTTGCTTCCCACCATTTCCTTATCTCTTTCTCATACATGTGCTCTAATGTCTGGTATAAAAATGTTAAATTACTGGACGGGGTCTTTGTTGAGGCCGTCCCCTGTGTACCATCTTTGTCACTCTTTCCCCCTTTACGGAAGATGTTCGCAGCAGCCTCCTCCGGTTCAGTATCGCTGAACATATTTCTCTACACTCCGTGAGTTGCCCCTGTGTGCCCTTCTAATCGTTCAAGTCCTCAGGATTATCTCTGGTGAGATTAACAGCAAGCCATAAAGTAAGGGGCACTCACCAGTGGTTAGCAGTGGGTGTCTCGCGTCCTCCGACTCGAGTGTCCACACTTTGACCCGTTGGCAGCATCTCCCCTTACGTCACAGCTATGCTTAAACTCCTCAGCTTCCACTGCGTATCCACAGTGCGATGTCGATCTCCAGAGGCGGGGCAGGCGCAAATCTGGAACGGTTCCAAACAAAGGGGGTCATTACGATGGCGGTCGGATGGCCACCGCCCGGGCGGCGGTGGGACGTCCGTGCCGGCGGTGGACATCCGCCCGCAACCGCGAGCCAGAAAACCGCCGGTCAAATTAGGATGGTGGTGGAGACCGCGGCAGTGGGAAATTCCGACCGCCGTTTTACCATCGGTTGCCTTCCGCACTCCCGCCTGGCGGGCGGATCAGGACCGGGATAATGTCGGCGGTGCAGAGCAGGCTCCGCCGGCAGGATTATGATGCCGGCGGTAGCCAGCATTTCCTCAGCGGTCAGACCGCCATTGGAAGGCAAGTGGTGATTGTCTACCGGGGGCCCGTTGCGGCCCCCCAATGTTTTAGGGGGTGTGGGTGCACTGGGGGGTACCCGTGGGCCCCCTACATTTCCCTTTACCAGGTGGCAGGCACTGTGCAGTGCCTGCCACGCAGTGCAGGGACATGCAGGACATGCTCCTTTTGGCATCGCGGCGGTGCTGCGGGCAACAGCTACCGCCGCAATGTTGATGTCTGCGATCCGACCGCCGCGGTCGGATTTCTACCACGGGCATCGTAATCCGACCGGCGGTTTTCCCGCGGTCCATGTGGGCGGTCTTTTCCCGCTACCATGGCGATCGGGGAGGTTTTCCGACCGCCATCGTAATGGGCTCCAAAGTTATATAAGTTATCTATGAAGCAAGTGAGCCTGTGTGTAGTGTACAACACAGGAAAGAAGCTCACACTCCCAAGGATCGTTGCTGAGAAAGGTTTAATCAAAAGGCTGGCACGTTTCGACAAGCACGGTCTTTGTCAAAAGCCATAAACAAGATTAGTGTTTGTGTTCCCTTTAAACACAACGTTAACATAAAAGGCAAACTTCTTACATATTGCTAGTTACACAGATTTGAAAAATACAATATAGCATATTTCAGCTGAAGCAATTCATACCCGCAACATTCACAATATGCAACGCAATGTGAAATAATCAGTAGCTGAAAAAAAATTGCATTCAATGGCATAACCGGTATGGGCATCCAAGTCAAAATTCCTCTGGGAGGCGGGGCTACGTGCATTTACTAAATGGCATGGTGCGTCCCTAATCATTTGGTAAAAAACCAAAATATAGGTAACAGCCCTACACCTCCAAAGGAATGAAAGTAAATATATACAGCGATATTTGCAAATTTCAAACATAGACCTGCCAAGTGACTTACTATCTAAACAAAAGTGCACCAAGTTAGATGCCTGTGTCAAAGGCTGTAAAATACCCTGCAGTAAAATCAAAAAAAGTGTATATCACTACATACTCCCTCACAAAAAGTTAATTACAGACTAATATATATACATTGCCAAGTGGCCATCTCAGGCCAGGGAGGGTAGCCATGTGCCCCCCGCCTCCTAATTTGGGCAGGTCCCAGGGGTTGGGGTCCCTGGGGCTGAAATTGGCCCAAGGATGGGGGCTGTTTGCCTCCCCTCCCCCATGTAAAATTTTGCCAGGCCCTGGGGGATATGTCCCCAGGGCTGAAATGGGCCTGAGTAGGGAGGCCGCATGCACCCCTCCCCTACACATGCCTCCAGTCCCGGGTAGATTAGATCCCTGTAGCCGAAATCGGGCCGCGGATGGGGCCGTGAGCCCCCCTACCCCTCAAATTTACACCGGACCCCGGGGGATGGAGTCCGATCAGGTAAAAATTCTACCTGACATGCAGCTTGCTTTTAGAAGTTACAGGACCAGCACATCTTGGATGAGTAGGGTGACCTGTGTAACAAATATTTTGAAAAGTCCAAGAATGGAACTTGTAGTTGTTTCCTAGCTGGAGATAACATTATTACATTTAGGGCCCGAATTAAGTTCTGGTGGGTGGCCCGTTGTTCTACCAGGGCGACAGAGCAAATTACTCCGTTGCCCTGATGGCGGGACCACCGCCAGATTTATAAATGACCGCCAAGTTGGTGGTCAATTATAAAGCATTTGCATGAATCGGCCTTGCGGTGGCTCCTGTCAATGCATTTTCCACTTCGTTGCAGGGCTCCGTCAGTGGGATGGAACTCTGTACCAAACAGGGTCCTTTATAAAACAAATAAAAAAAATACATTGCTCCCATATGCCATGGGATCTTCTCCCATGGCGAGGGGAGCGTTTAGCAGTTTTCACTACCCATACCACCATGATTTTTCTTGCAGTGATGGGCATCTACATTAGGTGGGCTGGATAAAAGGTCAGCCTGTGACAGTCTTTACTCCTAAGGTCTGCCCGCATATGAATTTGGTGGGTAGAGCACATTATTGGTGGTAAAGATACTCCGTCTCCAAGAATTAAATCGGGCACTTAGTATTGTATTTCAATTCTTTCAAATGAAACAGCTAACCCTGCTGCTGTGAAAATAGCTTTTAGGACATTTTCACAGTAAGGACATGGTTAACATTAAACTTTTAAATGTCCTAGTTTTAAATACAATGCATCTTGCCTTATGGGCAGTAAGACCTAATTAGTGGTGAATTATTAATATTTAAAAGGAAGGTGTAGGCCTTCAAAAAGGGATTATTTTGACATGTCATTCTTGCATTTTTAAAATTGCACAGCCAAGCTATAACAATAGGCCTGCAGTCATGGTTTGCACTGTCACTGTTAGGGTGCTGCAGTCCACTGGTGGCATTCAACTTACAGGTCGTGGGTACACTGTGCACCATATACTAGGGTCATATAGGTAAGTTAAATAGGTTAATTAGGAGTGTAGCAAAATTTGCAATATTTTAAGGGCCAGAACACATGCACTGGGGCCTGGTAAGCCACGTCACAGAGCACTGAGTCCAACAATTAGCAGCATCAGTCCAAAAAAATTTGAATGACCATGGAAAAAGAGGAATTTTCCTATATTCATATAGCCATCTCCGAAAGTGTTGATTTGTAACCCAAGCTCCTTAGGTTCCTTGTCATTCCCATTCATTAGAACATTCACAAAAGACCTGTATGAATAGAAGAGCATTTAGTTAAAAACAATTAAATGTTATTTAGCAGTGGATTCTCTACATGCGTACAGCATTCACATTTTCTCTGTCTCCTTCCAGCTGGTGCAGATGAGAGGGATACCTTCCAGTTCATAACCCAATAGAAAACACTGATTGATTGTTGTCAACCAATCAGTGTGAATGGGTGTTTCAGAACACAAAGTATGTGTGCATGATGTAGGGGTGAGGATTGAGAAATATGGTGGAGATATGAGGGATGAGACAGAGGGATGAAAAGTAAAGATGCTAGATAATGGAGAGGGATGAGAAATAGGGATGGGAATTTGGGATTGAGGAATAGGGCTGAGAAGTACTAATGTAAATGAGAAAAAGAGATGAGAGTAGGAATGATGGATGAGAACTAGGCATGATGGAAGATGAATAGGAAGTAGGGATGGAAGTATGGATTATGGATGAGAAATAGGGATGAGAAGTCTGGATGATGGATGAGAAGTAGGGATGATGAATAAGTATTGGGGATGAGAAGTAGGATTGTTCTACATTTGTGTAATTTGCTTTCCTATAATGTTGGGAAAATTACAAGAAATTAAACATAATCACGTGAAGTGCAAATCCATCCATTAGTGCTATATTTCTGCCTAAAATGCATCCTTGCATCAAGTTTCAACATTAGAACACATTTCATGATAAAAATGGTGTGAAAAGCAGAATTGACATGAACAAACACCTGCTCATGGTCTGCTTGTTTGCGTTCTTCCCTGACTATAATTTTACAACGAATAGGGGGTAATTATACAAACTGGAGTAATTTTGGGGAATTTCAAGTAACCAGCATACCATGAAATTCTTAAAATTATATGAGTAACAGCGGCGCAATTTGATCTCCCAGTCCTAATGAGAAGTAAGAATGATAAATGATGTATGAGAAGTAGGGATGATGGATGAGAGGGAGGAATGATGGATTAGAAGTAGGGATGATGAATGATGGATAAAAAGAAAGAAATCTGGATCACAGACAGAGATGAGAAGTAGGGCTGTTGGACGAGAAGTAGGGTTGATGGATGAGACATAGGGATGATGGATGACGAGTTGTGATAAGAAGTAAAGATGATGGATGAATGATAAGAAATAGGATGAATCAGTAGTAGGGATGCTGATTGATTGATTAAAAGTATAGATGGAAACTGTTAGACCTGCCAGCCTTAAGGTGGTCTTCCCCTAACATTTTTGCCTTCACTCCACCTATTTTGCTTCAAACAACGCTGTGACTCCGTGAAGCAGATGTTATCCATGGATCTGCAATATGTCTGTGTTGGACTTGTCCCTATCTGCAGGGTCACCCCTAACCTTTTTGCCTTCGCCCCATCTGTTTTGGTGAATTCGTTTTGTTGGCCTTGGTACTCTGCGCACTTTACCACTGCTAACCTGTGCTAAAGTGCTTGTGCTCTCTCTATAAGCATGGTGAAATTGGTTTACACCCAATTGGCACATTTAATTTACTTGTAAGCCCCTAGTAAAGTGGTATTACATGTACCTAGGGCCTGTAAATTAAATGCTTCTAGTGGGCCTGCAGCACTAATTGTGCCACCCAGTTAAGGAGCCTCTCCAAACATGTATCAGGCTTGTCATTGCAGCCTGTGTATGCAGTTTTAACCTGACATCTTTGGCCTTGTAAAATAAGCCTTTTGGCAGTCCTAAACCTTCCTTATAGTATATATAAATCACCCCTAGGGTAGGCCCTAAACAGCCCATATGGCATATGGTATGTTTAAGTTTTACATGTCCTGGTAGTGAATAACTCCTGAGTTCGTTTTTCACTACTGCAAGCTACCTCTTCCTTAGGATAAGGTTGGGTTACCTTATTACATTTAATAAGGGATACATTTGTGTGGGAAAAGTTGAGAATGCCATGGTTAGTGTCTGACGAATTGTAATTTAAAACCCTCTTTAATGGTAAAATTGGATTTTTAGTCACAATTCTGGAAATTCCACTTTTAGGAAGTTGCCATTTTCTTGTCCTAACCATTCGGTGCCTGCAACCTTGTTCTGGGTCACATGACTAGGTGTGGCTGGCAGTTGGCCTTTGTGTATTCCTCCCGGACAGTATCAAAATGAAGGGTCTTGTTGCTGGCAGGATGGGCAATCCTGCCATAATTGGGGGGTGGATCTGTCACCTACCACTATTACACTGCAAATGCGCTGGCTCAGATTACACACAAATTACTTCACACTAGCCTATTGTGCCCCCAGACAGACTGCAACCAGGCCAGGGAGGCAGGAAATTCCAGACCGCTCTGTAGGGGGAAACTCCAGAAGCCTCTTGGACTTCAATGGGGGCAACAAGTATAAAAATAGGACCCTCACACCTACTCTTCAGTACATTCCTGGACCTGTGGATGCTACAGAAAAAGGACTACCATGCTGCAGGAGGACTACCCTGCTGTTTAAGGCCTGCACTGTTGTCTGAGGAGGAAGACTGGACCTGCACCCACCATCCCAGGCTGAGGTGATATCAAGGGTCAGCTGACTGACCTCCTGTTCTGCACTAGCGGGACACAACAAGCTCCAGAGGCCTCTCTGCAACTGTCCAGCTGACCTGCTCTGACGGAACCTGCCCAGGCCTGCAACTGGACCTCCTAGAGCTCTGCTGGAGTAAGTTCCTGATCCCCAAGAGGTGCCACTCAGCCCCTGACCCATGGTGTGGCATCATTTGAGCTCTTCTTCGAAGAAATCGAGAAATTGAGAAATGATGGGCTCTTTGCAACCAAGAACGGGCCCATTTGTGCAAAGATCTTGCCGCCGGTGCCGACTGCCAAAGCCAAGCTCTGGTGAAGCTGATGCTTCGCACTACATTGACTGCTAGCGGCGACTGGTAACACAAAATCTGCACTTTGCGCTACAGCTCCAACAGCCCGCACTGACTGCCAATGTAAATCTCCAGCAAAGAACATCCATGACACCCGATAGGATCTTCATGCTACAACAATGACCGTCCGTGATGCCAGGCCTGCCCTTCTTGCTACACAACGACCATCCGTGACGCTCTTTCTGCTCCTCTTGGCCTTCTCATCGCAAGCTGGACTCTTCGCGCTGGACTTGATTAGGTAACTTTTTAGGCAGGCCTTACCTGATCCCATTATCTGGTCCACACTCCATGCGGTTGGCCTGACCTTGTGACCTTCACCCAGGCTTGCACAACAACGCAACCACAAGTGGCACATAGTGCTTTTAGGCACTAAACTTTCCTTAAATATTTAAAATTGCATGTCTTCGGTTTTACTGATTGGATTTTTTGTTGTTTTGGTGTTGAATAATTTATTACATTTAACTCTATTTTTCTAAATTGGTGTGGGATTTTTCTTGTGTTCTTTTCACTTTATTACTGTTTGTGTGCTGCATATATACTTTACACATTGCCTCTAAGTTAAGCCTTGATGATTTTGTGCCAAGCTACCAGAGGGTTAAACGCAGGTTAATTTAGTGATTTGTCTTGTTCATCCTGACGAGTTGTGGCTGTTGCTTAAGAACCCCCCTCAACCAACAACCCAGTTTTTCACGTATAGCCACAGGTGAACTTCATTGGGAGTGACGACATTATGACCTTTCAAAAGGAGCACATCCAGGTAGAAAATAGTTCCCTTCAGTGCCAGTGTTTGTTTTTAGTTAATTATTAATATTTTAGTGCTGCCTTTGTGTTTAGTTCCTGTTGTGATAGCAGGGTGCTTTCTACCTGCTCTTCATTGTGTTTTTGATGTGGCACAGGCGCATTCAAGCTTTATCAGTCACTATCTGGTGCAAAAGCTTTTGTAAATACCTTTTGGAGTAGCCTTTGTTCATCTGACTGCTGCTATTTCAGACCACACAAACTGTTGTCCATTTGAAACAGTACTTTATAAAGTTGTCATCTTTTAGTATGCACACAATGAAGTGCATTTGCAATGCTCTTTCTCTCTGTAACCCTATCAAACTGTCTTTGTAATGCTATCCATCCACTTATCATTGCCACCCTATCATCTACCTATCTTTGCAACCCTCTCCATCTACCTAGCTATCTTTGCAACTCTATCCTATCCATCTACCTATCTTTGCAACCCTCTTTATCTCTCTTTGCAACCCTGTCTATCTACCTTTGCAGCCCTCTCTATCTCTGCAACCATTGTTATCTATCTGTGCAACCCTCTCTATTTGTAATAAAGATTACAAAAAAGCACTGACAAAGACAAGAGACTAACAGCTAACACCATACCCATTGGCTTTGCCAATGCTGGCTTTGTTGGGTGTCATTCAGGCAGTGCTTAATTTGTAAAATATGAAGTGCAGGTGCTCAAATGTTTGTTGGAGGCCACACCTACTTTTCTTCGGCTCCACCCATTTTCTCCACTGGCTCCACCCACTCTTAGCTCCACTCACATCCTCAACTGGCACTGCTAAAAGTCAGATGTAATACCCGATCGCATGGGAATATCACACAAAGGCACCCAGGCCAGAAAACATGAAAATCGCACACATAAGTACTCAGACCAAACGTAACACAAAGCCACCCAGCCTCAGGCCAGAAAGCATGAAAATGTCAAACAAAGGCACTCAAGCCAGTGGCGATGGAACAATTTTCAGAGTGTTGGTGCTGCCCTCAATGTTACATCACTAAAAAAGTCATAACATTGTGAAAAATCCAAACATCACACTAAGGACAAACATAGCAAATGAGCCTTACCCATACCGGCGGAGGTGGTGAGGGTGTGGTTAGGTATGTTGCAGTGGAGCATTTTGAACACCACTGCTTGTTGAGTGGTGTTCAAAAGACTCAGTCTTTCACCCTGAAAGTCACGGCTTGTGTTTGTGACTCAAGCCTGCAACTTAATAAGTTCTCTTACTGTCTTAAATCCTTATTCGTAGGGTCACGGGTTCTAGTGTTGATCTGACTGCTCAAACCAGGAGTCACAGTTTCTGCCCCTGAGTCAAGGCCTCAGGTTCAGTGCAACAGGTTCTTCTTTAGACCAAAGAAAAACCTCTCCAGCCAAAGACCAGTGGACCTGTACTTGAGTCTCAACCTGAGGGCCACAAGATCAGAACCTCAACCTGGGGCCCACAGGATCAGAACCTCAACCTGAGGCCCACAGGATCAGAACCTCATCCTGGGGGCCACAGGATCAGAACCTCAACCTGAGGGCCACATGATCAGAACCTCAACCTGAGGTAGACCAATTCTACTAACAGCTTATCTTATCTTATAAAAGCGCATCGCTACCTTAAGGATTCACAGCGCTGTGAGTCAGAACCTCAACCTGAGGGTTGCCCATTTCTACTAACAGCTTATCTTATCTTGACTTATAAAAGCGCATAGCTACCTTAAGGTTTCACAGCGCTGTGAGTCAGAACAGTGCACTTACAAAACGGCTTTTAAAAACGTGCCTCATTTGCTAAAGTGGATAAAAAACACCTCATTGATAGGGCCATTAGCTCTAATGCAATCAATGAAAATGGGGTCCTGGCCATCGGTTGGATACTAAAAGACAACCATATCGGGGGTGCAATGAGCCCCTCTCAGCCATATGCCCCAGCACCACTGCACCTGCTGCGCTAATGGCAGCTACGTGATATATTCAAGTCTGAGGGAGAGGATTCCCCCAGTGGCCCCTTCTACTCTCTCTCTCAGTGGAGCCTCAGCACCCCTTTCTCCTGCTCTGCCGTAGGTGCTTGCTCGTGTCCTATTTAGGGAAGAGGCTGGCGCAGCAGCGACTATATTTGACACCCGAGAAGGAGGCACGGTAAATAAGATCTCCGGGAGCCGGACCGCAGCTGTCCAGGATCTGTCACCACTGCTGCCGGGGTAGGAGGCGGTCACGGAGAGGCGGGAAAAGGCAACTCGCCGGAATTGCCACAGCCCCAAGCGCACATCCCTCTGTCTCCTCAGCGTGCATCTCCGCATCCCTGAGAGCGCAGTACCAGACCTGCGCAGCCCACACATGAGCATGAACGGCCCCTCAGGACCGCGGTTTTAAGCGCAGCCAAAATATACAGAGGCCTACGTGGTCCAACGCCCGGCGTCCACCTCCGCGAAACTCACATACATGAACTTATCACAAAAATGCACATTGTTTTGACCAAATAGTCACTTCACAAGCAGCGCTTTTCGCCTATGCACTTGGAGACACCCAGATTTCGCTAGCAAATTCTGGGAGCATGAGTGCGGAGATTCCCTCGCAATTGTCATCCCAGCTCTCCCCCCAAACGCCCCCCCCCCCAAAAGAAACCTGGCGATTACTGGTTGTATGGACTACCTGTGTTTGCAGTGGCAGCACATGCTACGACAGCACCTGCCAGCAACAGCCCTGACAAGGAAAAAGGGGTTTCCCCACCAAAACCCGGTGCATACAGCGCCCCAACCCCCACCCACGAAAGAGTGGCTCCCGGAGACAGTAACAGTTATTATATTTAAAATAAAATGTATTTACATATATGATATATACCTGATTATGAATCTTCCTCTGGGGCTCAGGGGCAGGCTAAGTCAAGTGTCTACTAAGTCCCGCCACCACCGATGCCCTCAACTGCCACACCACGGTCGTCGGGTGGGGCCAAGTTGGCGAGTTGTTGGCGATGACTCGTGGTGGTGGCAGGTGGTGTCGTGGTGCTGCGCGCTGCTGCGGTGGTTATGCTGGGGTGGGCCACGGGCGTGCCAATGTGAGAAAAATCAAATCTGTGCACGTTGCCGCAGCCTGGCAGCCGCACATAACTAAAATCCAGCCCAAATCTCGGCCCGGGCCCCTGGGCCTGCACCTACCCACAGCAGGGCAGCAAGTTAGTGGCACTGGCACTGTGGCACGCAACACTGACTGAAGCACTAAGGCAGGGCCGCCGCGGCGCGTAGAGCGCAGTGCGCCGCCATGACGCCATCATCTCATCAACACAGTAGTTAAGTTATTATATTTAAAATAAAATGTATTTACAAAATTTTACATATACCTGATTATGAATCTAGACTAAGTATTTCCCTCAACTGCTCAACACGCCACCGTCGACGGGTGGGGCCGAGTTGGCGATGACTCGTGGTGGCAGGTGGTGTTGTGGTGCTGCGCGCTGCGGTGGTTATGCTGGGGCGTGCCAAACGTGAAAATAATCTGCGCACGTTGCCGCAGCTCGGCAGCCGCACCAGTATAACCAAAATCCAGCCCAAATCTCGCCCCACCCACCCACAGGCAAGTTAGTGGCACTGGCATTGGCAACACTGACTGAAGCGGAAGCACTAAGGCAGGGCCGCCGCGGCGCGTAGCGCAGCAGTGCGCCGCCATGAAGTTATTATATTTAAATGTATTTAGATCAACGTACCGTACGGCAGGCTAAGTGTCTAAGTCCCACTGTAGACTGTAGACCCGGCCCTGTCAATTAAGTGCCGGTGCTAAGCACCGGAAAGCACCGGCACAAATTAAGCCCTGCATTCAGGCTTTATCAAGACAATTTCAGATCTGCACCCATAAACCATACTCACTAAGATACACTCCGTTGAGAACAGAGCATTTACAATCTGTAGTCCTAACCATTTGATGAAATGAACAGACTGATCTCGGCCTCGCTGAGCTACTTCATTCAGGGGTTCACTGGTGTTATGCTATCACAATGGGACCAGATCAGTGCTTAATTTGAGCCTGTGGTTTCCGGTGCTCGGAGCCAGCACTTAATTCTTAGCACCGGTGCCTGTGACAGTCTGACACATGATGGTGCTGTGTATTGGTTTAATATACATTAACAATCACTAATACGTACTACCCACGTCATTCTTATAGCTTTGGGTACCTTGAATGCTATGAATTGTCACACTTGTAGGAGTGCGATGGTTAGAACTTGTGTTGGTACAGTCATTGGCAGCATGGAAGGGGCAATGTGTGGTGCAAGCTGCTGTGTCCTCTGACGAGGGCCCCGGCACTTATTGTTTTACAAATTAACCAATGGGCCAGATACATGTGTCGGTGCCTGGTAAAGGATCCTCTTTCAGATTCAGAAAACATTCTGTGAATGGAGCTTGTGTTCTGGCAGCAATGACATACCAACCTGTGTCACCTACGATGAGCTGCAGGAAGTACAGTGAGCGACAATGGACAAAAAGCAGTCGATGTTATGGCTTTGCTAAAAAAGTGCTCAAATATGACTTTTAATGTATAGCGTACCCTAAGAGACCAATGCCACCCACAGTCAATCTCTCATTCAGTCTGATGCAAAATGAAGAAAACGTACTTGCCTGGCTGACAGTGGCCATGACTCCAAGGGGTGTCTTTTTAATTAGACCTTCAAGGTCACACCAAACTGCCCCCTGATGTAATTTCCAACTATCGTCCCATTTCACTTCTCCCTCTATATAGTAAAATACTGGAAAAACATATTAATACTCATCTTTCCACCTTTATAGAATCATCAGACTGTCTTGACCATTCGCAGTCGGAATTCCGTCCCAAGTACAGTACCGAATCAGCTCTGGTCAATGTCATGGCTGACATTCGAATGCATGCGGATGCCGGTCGAGCAGTGATTCTTATACTGCTCGACCTCTCCGCAGCATTCGACACCATCTCACATCAGATTTTGTTGGAGAGATTACGGGCTATAGGAATACAGGACAATGCACTAGACTGGTTAACTGACTTTTTAAAGGGAAGAACACAAACAGTTAACCTTGGTCCCTTCAAATCTCAGACAACTATGGTAACAAAGGGCGTGCCTCAAGGCTCTTGTCTCAGCCCTTCATTATTTAATATATATGTTGCCCCACTCGCAGCACTCTTAAGAAATATTGGATTTATTCCCATCTCTTATGCGGACGACACGCAGCTCCTTCTCTCTTTCGATAAAAACACACCTAACATCAAGAGCATTTTTGCAAATGGCATGAAAACTATTACATCATGGATGAGTAATAACTTTCTGCAGTTAAATGCAGATAAAACTGAAATAATGCTATTCAAAGACGCAGTGACCAGATGGTCACCGTGCTGGTGGCCAGAAGAGCTGGGACCAGCACATCCCCTAAAGTAGTGGTTAAGAATCTGGGCGTGCTAATTGATAGCAAACTTAATCTGGATGACCATATAGCTACTACTAAACGGACATGCTTCCATGTTCTCAGCCTGCTCCGTAAGGTTTTCCACCTTCTCCCTCTTCAACACGAAAAACCTTGATACATGCTATGGTCCTTAGCCGACTGGACTACAGCAATGCTTTGCTGATCTCCGCTAAGACAACTGCCTTGAGCTGTTTACAAGTGGTCCAGAATACGGCGGCCCGTTTGGTAACCAGTGCTCCCCCCCGAACTCCCTCAGGTCCCCTGCTACGTAAATTACACTGGCTGCCTATACGTAAAAGAATAGAATTCAAAATTGGTTGTTTGGTATTCAAAGGCCTTAATAAAATGGGACCTAAATATCTAGCAGACAAACTGGTTAGATATACACCTTCGCGCACCCTTCGATCAACAGATAAGGGCTTCCTTACTGTTCCGCGCATAAAACAAACTAGGCTAGGAGGCAAAGCATTCTCCTACATAGCCCCACAATTATGGAACCAGCTACCCCTGGATATCCGCCAATGCACTAATTACCTAACTTTCAGGAAAAAACTTAAAACATCACTCTTTTAGTTTCTCGTGCCTTTCCAGTCGCCATTAGCGCGGAGATACCCCATCCGGGGTGATTCATGCGCTTTATAAATGACATAAATAAATAAATAAGGTGTCTGCTGTGCTCCTGATTAGTGATAATCAATTTGTGAATTATAGGATGAAAGAATGTATGGTTATTTGTTTCCACTGACTTTTGTTTAAATGCTGAATGACGCACAAGGCGTCTCCATGGCTCTGTTGGCTTTCTGGGGCTTCCATGGTACATAGTAATCAATCCCGCATTGTGTAAAGATGCGTTTTTCTTGATCTGCCTTTATTTCACAGCTCTTTTAAGATGCATTCATGTGTTCACATGATTACTGCAGTGAACGACGTTTAGGAACAAAAGGCATTGCGTTCACTCACAGTCATTAGATTGTTTTGAAAGATAAGAAGGCAATCGAAATGCATGGGGATTATTGATCCTGTGCTCAATATCTTGCTGACTTCCCACGCATATTTAAATATTTCTTTGTGTGTGTGAGGAAAACAAAAGAATCACAGTTCTTTTCAAAGACGCGTTATGGAACTTGCTGTTTAAAAATCCAAACTTTGAAACCGGAAGTGGATAGCCGAAGGTCTGGGTTGGCTTATGAATTAGAACTCTTAGGAGTCATTCTCTGCGTCATTGGAGTCCGTGACCCTGGCATGTGAGGAACTACATTCTGATGTATATTTCCCTTTGCCTGGTATGTTTATTGCAAGTATTGGTCATTTTTAATGTTTCTTAAGGCACTTCACTTGCCAGCATAATGTGAAATAACATTACAATCTGTTAATAGAAAAAAACTCCTGTTTTCCATGGTGTTATCAGAAGAGGGTTCCAGAACAAAAAATAAACTGCAAAAATATGTATACAAAAATATAGGTTAAAATTGTGTTTACATAGAAAAGCTTCAACCTGTTCATGAAATTTCAACCTTAATTTCGAAATTCATCAATACCTACTTCCCAAAATGTCGATCTCCTTAGACGTGGTGAATGTATTTTATAGGGTAGAGTGGGAACATTTATTTAGGGTACTGAAGCTAGTGGGGATCGGAGACAGATTTCTTTCTAATGTCACTGGACTCTACTCTAACCCCACAGAGGTAGCCTCGTGTAACAGCTTTTTAGTTTAATAAAGCTTTATTTGAATGATTCAACACAAGGCACAACCTACAAAATCCAACGGGTAAGACAATAAGAAACAGTATAAATATATAAGCAAAGGATTGAATAGTACCTATTAAAGTATAACAAACAATAGAAAAGAATTATAATATAGTACATACCCCCTCCACCCCCCCACTGGAAACTAATGGAGGGACAAGGCAGGGATGCCCCCATCCCTCTCTTATTTACCACAGCAGCTATTCAGCACTTTAAAGATATTTACATATACACTTCGGGCGGGGGACACAAAGCAATTTTTTAGGCAGGTAATATTTTGGTGACCCATTCCGACCCAAAACATAAAATGTATTTCAAACTTCTCTTTTTTAGGTCTCGCGCCTAGCGTTGCAGTGCGCAGCCCTGCTCGCGCAGCGCGAGACCTCTTGTACGGGCTTCTGAAAGCTGCCCACACGCTCGTGCGTGTGGTTTTGCTTTCGGAAGCCCACATTGGCTGTAGCGTACGATTTTTTGAAAAAAAATGGCACGCAATTGGGCAAAGGCGGGCGCATGTCCCGCCTTTGCTCCTCCCATTCCCACCGGTGGCTAGCACGTGCAGCAGCGCGCGTTCGCCTCGCTGCCGCTGCCGCGCTCCCTCCCCCCGCTCCTCTGTGGTGCGCACGCACCACTGGTTACTCATAGTGAAGGGTAGTTGCTCACCATTATCCTTTCTGCTGCTTCCCACATAAGTTTTACTTTTATATAACAATAGTTTGTTTCAGGGAAGCATTGATTTACTTACATTTCGCTGGTGCTCGTGTGCGGCATTTTTCGCCTATGATTTTGCTCTCTCGATGGCCTCCCAGTGATTATCTCGGCTTTAGGGGTCCTTTGCAGTTCATGCGTTTTGAACTCACTCTCTCTGCTTTTGAAACTGTCTCTCACCGCACGTTTCTCTCAATGGCTTACGGAACGAGCGCTGTTTCTCTTTTGTGCCGAGGGAGTGCCGGTCCCGACACAGAATGTGGAGACTCCCGAACCTCATAGGAAGATGTAATCCCCGCTGTACCGCCAGACACTTTCTATTATTACTTACTGTGGAATTGGGGCAGTTTTGCCACATGATCTTGTAACAGCCATGTACAAGAAAATGGTAACACTTTGTTAACAGTTACGGGTTGAGACAATGTACCAGCCGGCTGTGGTGGCTTTTGGCATGAACATCGCCAAAAGCTCATAGCTTGTTGCTGATAGTTTTGGCAATCTGGCATCCCCTCTTTCCTGGTGACACCCCGGAGGGATTTCCATAGAACAATCCCCAATGACTTATGATTCATTTATTAACATGCAGCGATTTTTATATGTTTGCTTTAGCCGGCAGAATAAATGTTTTTCTAAGCTCTCCCAGCTAGTCCAATTATAGTTGCAAAATCGTGTTTAAAAAACATCACGTGAAGTTTGTTACTCGGTCCCTGTTGCCAACCATGGTGAGTGCCCCTGTGCCGCTAAGCTGCAAAGACTCTGTAATTAAGTAAGGCCTTAGCCGATGGCATTAAATTATCAGCTCCAGTCACCCCTACGTAGAGTGCCAGCATCTTCAAATAGAACAGAGAGTCATTTATGTTTCCAGCCAGCGCTTAAGCCCTTTCCTCCAGTGCATCAGGCGTCTCACGTAGAAGCACGCGGCCTGCGTTTGCTCTGGAACCCGATGTGTTCCTAGACTAAGAGACATGTGCGCACTCAGGTCTCCCTTGGCCTGGCAGCCCAGATGAGAAACCGGTAATAACCAGTGGGTTACAATCATATTCTGTAAGTTTCCCTAGCATGAGATACGTCACGAAATACCTTGCCAAGGGAGATGAAGGCACAGTGAAACAATGCCTTCAACTGCATAAGCTAAAAGTTTGGAATGTTTGCAAATAATGTGCCACCCCTCCCCACGTTTGCAACAAAAAAAGATGCGTAAGCGTGAGTTAAACGAAGACATGTCAGTAACCAACGGTGAAAGGTGAAATGTGTGCATGCATTAGCTGATGATTCAAATGGAGGTGCAAAAAAGTGCATGTTAAGAGCAACGCCCGCTAAAAAGCCAAACTGGCTGCCGTGCACATCAAAATCAACTAGACTGTGAGCAACAGCTAAAACCACATGGGGCAGTTATTAGTCAAATGAACGTAGAGTCAATGTATGTGCAGATATGTACCTTTACTGGGTGCAGCCGGGGCAGCCCAGGCTGTGCACAACACACTACCGAAGGAAGACATGTATGTGTAATGCATACACTGCAGCATGTTAGCACATGCACTGCACATAACACAGGGAAGAGGTTCAGCTGACATTCAGGTTTACAGACAGATGGGCTCCCAAAACGTAAGAGGCGCCAAGGCCCCCCGGAGTGGGTAAACTCAAATACTACACTAACCCTCCGGGGGCCTTCAAGAAATCCATCCGGGCCAGAATGCAGGGTTTCCCTGCAGCGAACATGACATCATGTCCCCCTTCAGCGAGTGTGTTTTTGTAGGGGCGCTTCTGGCCTTCCCTTGGAGGCGTGCCAATTGAGGGCACACGTGTACTATTTGTTCCCCTGCACAAACAGTGCTCTGTGACCGCATTAACTGCGCACCACTAGTGGGTGATTCACCGCTAGGGCCTCTTTTCCTCCAATCTGTTGGTATGCGTAATATGACACAGGTGAATGGGGGAAAGCATTCCCTCATTAGCAGGGGGACAGGGCCACTATGTTAATGAAATAACACCTATTTGCTCTGGTGCCTAATTTACACCTGTACAGGATTGTCGAGCATCTGTGACCGGTCCTGTAGCATCAAACGTTCTAGGGATGCAGAAGTGTGTGTGAAAATCCATCACGCTTCGGGTATCATGCAGAGGCCCGTCACTCTCTTGAGGAGATGAGATGGATTTCTTCTAGCATCCTATACAATGAGTGCTAGGCGATTAATTGTACAAAAGGACCCCTCTTGCACCCCACGTGGGCCTGAGTCGCCCATGTGCCGCATCTGGAGTGACACACCCTATTAGGCGACCATGTAAAGCTGTCACTTCAAAGGTTTCCTCATTAGAATTCAGACGACTGCAGTAATTTGCTGTTTGGGGTCCCCAAACAGAAACTAATCTAAGTGTGAAATTGTGAATCGCACCACTGTACCGCGAGGATGGGTAACCATTCTTTTCTTTTAAGGACTCATGAGCTAAATAAAGTGATGGGACACTGCCCAGAAGATATTTCCTGGTAGCTTTAATGTGCAGATACAGAGTTACCACTGCAGTTATGTCATTTCTTTTCAACAGCGTCCAGGTTAAACTGACATAATTTTCTTATAAAAGTTTTAAAGAAATAGTTACCCATCCTTGTGACATAGTGGCGCGATTCACAAATATACCCCGGAATGGAGTAGTCTGAAAAATAAAATCCCCTTCATTCTTAACATACAACGTTGGTGTTCGAGCAGAAAGACTGCTCTCCTCCTAAGAACTTTTTTAAAGGGCCAAACAGTGAATTTTACGGTGGAATTTTGTAAAACATTTTCCAAAACCAAAATGTTTTCCAGGTGGTTCTGAAGGGTAATAAGCCAAAGAAAAGTACTAATAATGTGCAGAGGTTGACCAAATCCATGAGTCCCAGAGGGTTTCCTTCCTTCCTTCTACCCTTTTCTTCCTTTTCTATTTTGTTTCCTGTTTTTGTTTTTCTCACCTCTCTACATTTTGTTTCCTTTCTGTCTCTCTCTGCCCTCCTCTCTATTTTTCTCTTGCCCACTCCTCTGCTTGATCATGTTTCTTTCCCTGAATCTATCACTGTTGCACAACTTCCAGCCCTTGACCCAAAAGCTCTGCCATAGTTTCTGCTGACATTATTCATCAGCCTCCTCATGACAAAGCGGGGGGGCGGCTTAAAGAAGTTATTCTGCTTTCACTGAGACTCAGCCTGCCAAACCATTGGGCTCCGTGACAGGCCCAGGCGTTGGCAATGCTAATGCATTTGTGTATATCAATAAAAACAGCCCAGAGTTGGACACAAATGCATTTACATTGGCAATGACTAGCTCTGGGCTTGCCAAGACCAATTGGCTTTGCCATTGCTTGTTAATAAAGTGCATCTATAATACCAGCACCAGTTCAACTCTGTCCTATTCAAATGTCAGTTTTTCTTTCAAAATGTGTACTTTTAAGATTAGCTCAGTTGGCATTCATGATGAGCTAGAAAAGTAATCCGTTTTTTTCAGTATTTTAGCAAAGTAATAGATTAGATAGAGTTGAAAGGATGCTGAGTTGGAAAACGCAAAGGCATTCCACCGTTCCAGGGACAATACTTGATTTGGATTGGCTGAGTAAAATCCGCACCAGCCTTAAAAACTACTTCTGACACCTGCTTCACTCTTATTGGAGCTCGCCAGAAAGTCATAGCTTTGCTCAGTCACAGAACATTGCTGTAATAAACTATGTTTGAAAGGGTCAGCTTTCGAGTGTCACTGGCACTGTCCAGGTGCTCCATCATATACATCTCTCTACACATCAGGAACTACACAGGGTACCATAAACTGCAGTGCTTAACATATCCAGCCCACTATGTTTACAAGCTTGTGGTTATATCTCATAGTGGGTGGCCCCTTGTGCCTGAACGCAGCTATATTTCTCTGACAATTTTCTATTATTGGCGAAAGACAGTCAGTCAATAAAACTTTATTCAGTTTAAGAGAAAACCATAAAAGAGTAAGTAACATACATTTAATCTGTATACCTTACAATGACAGATATTTCGTTTTACCAGCACTTAAAGATCAGATCATAAAGTGACATGTGCCTAAAAAATTTAATATATTATCAGCAATCTGCAAGTAAAACCAGAGGTGAATAAGCCCTGTTGTATTCACCAGCTCATCTACCTCACTCACTCTAATTATACTTAACACAGGATAAAAAGAGCAGCCTAAACAAACGGATCAGTTACCATTAAAACATTCCGTACCTATATGTTACTTTCCCACCCTGTTTCTCTGTCTTACTGCAATCGAGATACATTTATATACCATAATGCAGACAAATTCCGACTGTAGTAGTTGTAAATGAAGTAGGGTCGGCCTACTTCGGGTTGTAAGAGATCTAGAATATTACATTCCTAGAAATATGTCAACGCTGGAAGTTAATCTTAGATTAGTAATGGCTAGAGGATCAACGGCTCCTTTGTCGCGAGTAGGTTAATGTATGCCATCCTCCAAAAACACATTTTAATGGATTTATAACGTAGCACTCCTGCTCCTAACAAACGTTCTTCTACATATAGGTGTAAAGTAGTTGTTGAAATATGGCATTAATAATTCTTAATTAGAAATTCTTATTTGGCTTCAGAAATGTGGAATTTTAGACTCATGGAGCACACAGGTAGACACTACTGGTGTCATGGGTTTAGGGTTAGATGTAAATTTAAGGTTAAGGGCAAGAAAAGGGTGAGTATAAGTGGGGCCCCCCCCAAGCAAAATGGATGAATGACCTATAATCCCAGCTTTTTGAGGTCATACGCTAAGGGTTCGGGACAGAGAAGAAACTGTGTTGGAGGGTCCCCAGTGCGGAATGGATGAAGGACCTAGAAATGTTGAGGTTTATGGGTATTCGCGAACAATCCATCCGACTAAGTAAAGAGGACAATGTGTCGTGATCGAAACCTATGACCATTCTAGGTGTACAGGTGCGTTCTATGGGACTTTTGAAAATCCGATCAAAATCAAAAATCTACTCCAAACGGCTGTTTTTAAGAAAGCTTTGTGGGACAGGCCTATGATGCCTGAATTGAAGAAGGTCTCCACAGGATAAAACGTGGTGCAGTTATTGACATCTAACCTGCTCTTTAAAAAGGTCATTAATCATCAGGATAGGTATTCAGGATGGATAATGCTCTATTAATGAGAATGATGAACGACGTTTATTATGTGTATGTTTTTATGTTATGGAATTGTGCGTTTGTAAGATAATTTATTCCTGTCTAGTAAAGCAGGAATAATTAAACGTCGTTGCTTCCCTGTGGAGGTGGGTCCGTGGGAATGCAGGCTGTCTTTGAAAGCTGGAACTGTATTCTAGGGTAATTGCTCACTAATGTTTGCTTGTGTTGGAAATAGAATAAAGAGCCGTGAGTTGGCATTTTTAACGCTTTCACAGAATAAGAAGCTGAGAGTTGGAATCTTTTTACTTTTTCTCATAGTCTCATGCAGCAGCATTTTTGCAAACCATAATAGGATTATAATTTCTCGACCTGCCTCGGTTTGCTTGGTATCATTGTTACACCCAATACCTGGGGATTTCTTAAAGCAAACACAGCCCCATTTTAAAGCAAATAATTGTTTTTAGATGGTCATGTTTGTTGCCATTTAATTTTTGTTCTTTGGCCTGCAACTTCTTACGCCACATATAGAAACTGAATCAATGCCAGTGTTCCTTATATGAAGCCACATGTCTTTCAATGCCTTACCACATCTACTGAGCATGCAGATGCATTTCATGCATGGAAATCAACACACCAGTATTTTTACTCTTTGCTATTGAGCCTATATAAGACATTGACACTTTACTCAAATATTCGAAGACTACAGTCGGAATAGTAAATGCAGTGCTTAATTTGTTTAAAAAAAAAAAAAGTGCCTGGGCTCTCGGCAGGAGGCAGCTTGCACCAGCCCATTGCTCCTATTAGCGCTGCCTATAACAGAACTAACTACTAACCATGAAACCCTACAGTGGGGAGAGGATGTGGCATAAGGGCCAGAGCTGCTGACTTTGGAGCTGGGGAATCAGGTTCGAGTCTCGGCGTAGGCTCAACATCTTGAGATTCTGAGCAAATCACTTAAGCTCCCCGTGCCTACAAAAAATGAATATGTCCTTCACTGGTGCTCATGAAAAGTGTTCCAATATCTTTGGGTCAAGTTTACGCTGTGAGGGCCGGTGTTAACAATTAAGTGCTGGTGCTGAGCACCGGAAACCACCGGCTCAAATTAAGCACTGATTAAATGATCCTGTCCTTGAATATATGAGCATATATTTATGCCTCCACTCCGCTTTATAGAGGAAGCATATAAATATAGCTACTATGTGGAGGCATGGAAATGCTGGGAGGCTTTCACTAGCGCCATGATGAATTTGTTTGCTGAACACGCGGGGAGAGCCCTGATCAGGGCAGGCTTCACTAGCCCTACATAATCCAAGTTGCCTTCGTGCTAAACCCGAACAAGCTACCATCTGACGGGCTAGACAGAACGTTTTGGTAAATGTGGGTTTCCTCTCTCCCTTGTTAAGTCAAGGTTGCTATAGTTAGTGGCCTGATCAGTGTTGATGCTTTCGGCACAAATGCATGGCAACAAATTGCTGGTGGGAGATGTGGCCTAATGGCCAGAGCTGCCGTCCTTGGAACTGGGGAACAAGGTTCCAGTCCTGGCCTCGTTTTGCTTAATCTCCCTGTGAACCATGTCCCACACCCCCAAAAAATATGTACTGCAATTTGGTACTTATGTAAAGCACTCTAACGCCCTGGGGCCATATACTACCTGCCAAAAATACAAATTGTGTTGTTCTTGTATAGTTACCTTTCTCTACTTCGATTGGAATCATGATATCATGAACCCGTTGCATTATTTACCGTTTTGAGGGTTTAATTCCATGCCAAGCTCTTTTGGCACATTTCGTCTAATACTGGTCACGGACAAGAACTGCTTGCCAAATAAGGTCTTCTGCCTGTGGTTTGCAGAGTGCAACTCAAGACTACTGTCACCAGCATATACATGGACCACATTTCACTGAGGTTGCATTAATTCAGCCTCAATCCATCATTCACTCGTAAAAGGCAGTACTTTTGATGTCGGAGTTGTTCTCTGATGGTTTCTGGGGTGGATTTGTTCTCTGATGGGTTCCTGGGTGGATTTGTTCTCTGATGGGTTCTGGATTTGTTCTCAGATGGATTCCTGGGTGGATTTGTTCTCTGGTGGGTTCTGGGGTGGATTTGTTCTCTGATGGTATGTGGGGCGGATTTGCTCTCTGATGGTTTCTGGGATGGATTTGTTCTCTGATGGGTTCTGGGGTGGATTTGTTCTCTGATGGGTTCTGGGGTGGATTTGTTCTCTGATGGGTTCTGGGGTGGGTTTGTTCTCTGATGGGTTCCTGGATGGATTTGTTCTCTGATGGGTTCTGGGGCGGATTTGTTCTCTTATGGTATCTGGGATGGATTTGTTCTCTTATGGTTTCTGGGGTGGGTTTGTTCTCTGATAGCATTCCATACTGGGCATGTGGTTGACGGTACATAATGATAATGTGAATCAGAGGCTGACTGGCCTGTGGGAAATACAGATGATGTCCAGGCTGGCCACCACTTGTGACAGGACAGTGGGGCCTGGGAAGAGTCAGTAGCATATCAATTATGTATGAGATCCGATTAAGTTGCGTTTGTCCCGGCCTCACCTGCCTTTGAGAAGCGTTGGCCTTGTTGGTAAACAGAAATCCCTTAATTTTCTTTGGAGAATTTCTGGAGTTATATGGATACACCAAAGGTGTCAGAGCGCTTCACGATTGCACTGTAAAATCAAACGATCATTTGCAGTGCAATAGGTCTTTTATTACTGAAAGTTTGAACTATTGGCTTTGCATTATTATTTGCACCGCCAATAGCTCAAACCTTAATTAATGCGAGACCTATTGCATTGAAAATGCTTGTTTCTGATTACTGTGTCTATTGGGTCAGGTGTGAGGCTCTTCCATTGACCTCAGTCACAACTGTGCTCAAACCACTTGCAGCAGCTGTTCGGCACAGTAAAGATATTGAAGGCTTATACGTTTCGAGTAAGGAGCACCAAGCACTTTTTATGCAGAAGATAGTTTGGTGACTGTAGTAGGAGGACCCTAGGACATAACGGGTAAGAAACAAGATGTATTCAAGGGAATAAATGCCCTCGACCAATAGCGTCTGATCAGGTGCAGCGTAAAACTATTGCCCCTGAATCCAACACTCGAGAATGTGAAAGGTTTTACGCCCTATAGATTCAAACATAAACAAGCATAACACCCAATACAACATCACCTTCCCCCTTTTAAACAAAAAGAAACCAAAAAAACAATGCTAAAGAACAATGCAGTTCAAAAGTTTCTATGAACACATTTGTAGTAATGAGTTAATACCTCACATAGTCATTCAACTTAGATGGTGGGCGTCTGCTACTGCGCAAGTTCATCACCTTAGTTCTGACACTGAGGGGCAGATTTACAAGCCCCTTGCGCCACTTTTGTGTCATTTTTAACATGGGAAAAGTGACGCAAAAGTGGCGCAAGGGGCTTGTAAATAAGCCCCTGAATATTTATACTGTTATTACCAGCGCAAGAATCTGCATTTACATCACTGGACATGTTTGAAGACTCAAATATATCATCACCAGTGTTATTAACCTCCGGGGAAGGTGTCCTCAGCAAATGCTCTTCTAGACCTGGTCGTGCAATACACCGTTCAGAACCATAATAACTGAACCATTCATAATCAATGTCGCCATTCATCTTTTTATTAATGGTTTCCACTTGCTGTTGTGTGAGTTTAACTAAACTCCTAATGTTCCACCATCCTTTACCGTCCAGAAGCACTGAACCTTCGCCTACTTTTACTACCTGAACAGGAAGAGAAACATTCCACTCTCCTCTTTTGACCTTTTTAGTTTAAATTAGTTTAATTTTCGCACTGTTTACCTTTCCTGCTGTTTGTTGCACACAGCCTCCAGTGGAATTCCCCGATCTTATCGCTATCGTGCTGCGTACTACAGTTTGGATTTTTCAAATTAAAATATTGGTGCGCACCTCTTCCACGTGATCGCAGGGCGTGCAACTCGTCTGAGCTCTGTCTGCTGCATCTGAGAAAATCCCCACACACACGCACTATGGCCCTCATTTACGGGATTTTGGTGCAGAGCAAGCTGGACTGCCCTGCGCCAAAGGGGAAGGGCAGGAATGCACAGAATTTATGCAATACGGTACATTCCTGTCCTTTCTCACTGAGCTGGTGCCATTTAGGCAGCCTAGCGCCAAATGTAGGCACCCTTGCACCAGGGTCAGACTGGCCTCAGCGGGCACCGGTCGTTTCCTCGGTGGGCCGGAGGAGTGGAGGCCGGTTTTGTACCCGTGGGGGCCGGTTTTGCAGCAGTGCTGCAATATTGGCCCCCCTGTAACAAATGCGGGAGCGGTGCCTCTCACTAGCACCCCCCCTCCTGGGGCCGTTCGAGCAGCAATCTGCCAGGGCTGGTTGCTGTTCCCAGTCCGGCCATGCCTTGCACCATGGTGCAGGGCTGCCTCCCTTGCATGCAGGACTGTTTTTGTGCAGGAAGGGACACCTTCCTGCACAGAAATAATACTAAGAGGCTGTTTCCTCCAACGAGGAAAAAATGGGTGTTGCGTAAAAACAACCACTGCAACGCTCCTGGAATGCCTCCCAAGTGCAGAGTAAGGTGACACAGCGATTTGCGCTGCGTTGCCTTACTCAGGATTTATGAGGCCACTCAGAGACACACAGGGAGACTTTGCGTGGCTTCATAAATCTGATTCAGAGCCCTGTTTAGCGCATGTACCACTTTACGTGGTGTAAAAGTGAAGCAAGACTATCATAAATAAGCCCCTATGTGATTTGTGTTTATCGTCACAAAGACTAGAATTCATCAAGTGTTAGCTCTTGGGCAGATTTAGCGTACTGCCTGATGCTTTTTCTATGCGTATCTTGCTTAGCGCTTTTTTCTTCCTTACGTTTTAACTCAACCCTTGCTACAGTTGGTTTATCCTCTGCAAGGTGGGTGTTTGCATTTATGGCTTCAAATGAATTGTTCAATCTCCAACTCAGTCCATTTTTACAAAGCCCGCTTAAGCCAAGTGTTAAGTGGCCCCAATGGTTGAGGGTAATTGTAAACTATATAATTATCATTGATGGAAAAGAATTTCCACCAGAAAGGAAGACATCATTTTTATTCAGTATACAAGTCTAACCGAAATGGAACCGTCTGATCTTCAGTTTACTCCTTGTATTGTTTATACTGAAGCTGTTAAACGTTTGGAAGAATGTTTACAGAACAACCAACTGTTATGCTAGAGAGACATACCTTCTTCAAAAGAAAGCAATTTTGGATGCGCATATTGGGGAATATATTTTAAATTTACGAAATTCTGCATCTAAATGTGAATTTGGCAAAAATGTAGATACTTACCTAAGTGATCAATTTGCCTTGAATTTTATTTTTGCAAAATAGTTCAAGAACATTTATTGGCTTGTAAATATCCACTTTGAATAAAGTGTTTGACATTGCTAAGGGTATTGAACGTTATTATATATCTGCTAAAGCAATGGCTTCTGGAGAGACTGTAAATTCTTCTGGGGTTTGTGTTGTTTCTGACAAAAATAAGATTGTTGTCTCTGACATAAGGAAACATTTAAATTCACAACAAAGGAAACTCACATATTACGGATGCGGTACAAAATAGCATTCGAGAAAGAGTGTTAATTGCCCAGTAGTGGTCAGGAGATGACTGGAATGAAAATTGATTGGACATTTTCAGAATGTATGCTGGGTCAACAAAAGCAGTAACTCATTGAAAGTGAACTCTGTAGAAGAATGAGAAGAGGATTTTACCAGCAATTTAGTGTTAACAGTTGAAAGGATTGTTTATGATTCAGACTCTTTGCGCTTTAAAGCACTACTTGGTTTAGTTCGCATAGGTGACATTGGTCTTGAAATCTTGGGAGATACTGGTTCTCATCGCTATACTATCTGATACTACCTATTTTGAAGGAAGTTTAACAAAACTTTGGTTGAAATGGATGTTCATCCAAAAACATTCAGAGGTCAAGACAATGATATGCTAGGTTTTTTAAAAACACTTTAGTATTTATGAGATGTACCACTCTGACAAGAATATTTGTAGCCATAAGATATTGGATATTGTAGGTTAGCATGATTTAGGAAGGTTTGGCATAATTGTAAAGCCTGGCTTAACTAATCCTATTTCTTTAGGAGACAGGCCTGTTGCTGCTATTGGCATTAAAGATGGTAAGGTTGAAAAATATATAAAATTCATTTTAAATGTTTAAATGTGTCAAAAGGGTACCAGATGGCATTAATCTTCAGTCAGGAGCCATTCCTGTCAAGCATACAGTTAGACCGGTTCCCCTCAGTGTAAGAGATTCAGTGAAAGGTCTGTTAGTTACTATGTGCAAAGAGGGTATTATTGAAGCAACTAATTTGCCAGCTCTACCTGCCAGTTCTACCTTTACTTTGAAAAGATGGTCAAAGTTAATGATTATCATACCTTACTAGTCAGAAGTAAGAGTTCTGTCAGGGGCTGTGCAAGGAAGATCCACAAGAGGGGTACCTGTGTCATGGGCTTTTTTCAAAGGAGCATCAATGAAGGTCATTTTTGCTGCAGCCACATGGTCTACTGCACACGCATTCATGTACTTATATGGACCACAAATGAGAGTGTATTCCTCCTCCAACTTTGGGGTTGGGGCATTGGAGTCTGTAGAATCAGTGTAGATCCACAACATATTGAAAATACCTTCACAGGATGTCACAGAATTTAAGCTGTCATTTTGTTTGTATTCTTGTTTGTATTTTGCTATTTTAATGTCTGCTTAGATATATTCTCCAACACCAATAATGAGGACTGGGAAGAGAAAGACGGCTTAGGAGGTAATGACCCGGCTACTTATCAGTAATCTTCATTACCCGACTCCAGGTCTTCCCCTTCACAGTCCCAGAGTCCTTCTCTTCCTTCCGGAGGAAAGTAATTCAAAGAAAAATGATTATGCTTGGTTATTTTTAGGAGTTAATGCTGTCTTAGCTGCTGTTATCCAACGACACCAGAAAATAAGGGGTGGCCATGTTTGTAGATTTTTGTGTTTTGCTTGCAGCATTCGGGTAAAAGGATGAGAACTCCACCAAGGAGGACTATGACTATAAGACCTGGACCCTGTGTTATGAAGATTACTCGTAAGTAACTGGGTCATTTGTCTGTGATTAAAACAAATATTATAGAAGAGTTGCAGTATTGGTGTTAACCACATTTAAATAAATATTTAGCTACTCCTCTACTCTACACATAACTGTTAGAAGGTAATAAAGCTACTCATGCTTTCTCTTCGTTGTATAGCTGCCATCCGACTCAAGGATTTATAAGTGGCGCTTTAGCCAGCCGGCAGGCCGGCTCAGCAAGCTGACACCAGTCTGAAGTATGAATCCAGTGAGGTAGATTCTCCTTCAAAGTGAGGAATGAATCACTCTACAACTTATGTGAACCACAGCATTCGTCTGTGTGGTAATAAGATTGTGTGTTTGTCCAACCAGTATTTACATTCAAACCTACATTATTATATCTAACTTCATACAATCATGTTAGGAGCAGTGAGAGTTTTAAGGTAGAGCACCAATATATTACAGCAATGTAAAACAAGTCTTAAACTAAAGACAAGAATCCAAACATTACACTTGGAATGCACAAAGTTCTATCATGCTATTAATGCTTACGGCCTGAAACACACAGCAGGAGTACCAAGCAAATGTTAGCTTTTAACAAAATATGGCAAGAGTAGAGAAGATAAAGAGAAACGCAAAAAAACTGGTGCTTGAGCCACATGGCGGCAGTGGTGGAGGCAGTGGACTAGGATGGAATGAGTATCATAGGCCGGGAAGATGTTGCATTGCCATCGACTGCTGCACTTACATTTAATGAGAAGTGTTCGGAGCATGTGTTCAGGATCCTGAAAACTTCCCTGTTGCTGCCCACCTTACAATCCTATTTCTTTTAAGGTGGGAGGGCCATGTTGCACCGTGTCCCTTCCCTTGGTGCCTCTGCCAGAGCCTTCACATTGCTCTGTACCTGTGTTCCTCTGTGACCAGATATGAATTAGTAAGATTGTAAGCCTAATAACCAGCTCAGCAATAATTATCGAAATTAGGGCAAAGGTCAAGTTTGCCTAAATCATATTTCACCACACATCCCTAGCTTTATGATGTGAAAACTAAGTTGGTTGTAACTACCCATCTAAAGTCACGGTAGTAGAGTTTATTATAATCAGAAATACAAATATACCAATATGCCAAGTCATGCAAGGACTTCCTGCATACACCCTGGAAGTCATTTATGGCCCTGGCTCCAGCCTGGTATCTGGGCTCCTGTAATGTAGATATCCATGCCAGGCCTCAACATCCCAACCTAGTGTTACTACATATGAATGGGCGGGGGAACAAATATATGGGGGTCGCTGCTGCGTGTCCTATATAACAGTGAGAGGCATTCAAAACAGGATTGCCCCAGCTTTCTGCCCTCAGATGAGGGCGTCACATCGGTTCCTCAGCAGTGAGATGTCAGTGACCATGAGATGTCAGTGACCAGCCCTGCCAAGTACCACACATCAGGGGTTCAACTAACACATTTCAGTGTGGTGCTGCGCATCACCCCACTGAAATGCAAAGTTTCGCATTTGTAGCGCCTCTTGAAGCTGTCGAGCCGGAGCCGTGCTATAATTAGCACTGAGCAAAGCAGTGTGCGGTCCGCGCGGCTCTGGCAGCTGCAGACTGACCGGCAGACTCTGACTGCTGCAGGCCTGGTGCTGGCTCAACTGTGCTCGCTAGCTCTACTTACTGTGGCATTCATGTGACAAGATGTCGTCGCGGAGACAGCAACAATGTGTCCATGATTTTCAGCTAAATTAATGGAGCTCAATCAGGGAGAGGCCATCTCGAGAGATATTTAACTCCACATCCGGGAAGTTGCTTTCCAAAGCACTATTGGGGGTCCTGGAAATCTAACTACCTTAATTAGCATTAAGGTAATTACATTCCCCAGCCCCTTAACAGTGCTCCTGTTGTGGACTTAGTTTTTTTTTTTACCAGCAGATTAACTACAATTTTGCTATGCCAATAAAAAAGAATTCTGAATTTCTTCTGCCTTTTATTTTCACTCACCCCAAGTGGGAGCTCTTTGCAGTCATTATGCTACCTGATCTATTTCTTATGCTCACCTTCTAGAGGTTTCAATTATCTGCACATATTTGTGTCACACATAATTGGTAGCTTCTCTTGAAAAGCCTTTTTCGTTGATTAATAAAACAATGTCAACGACTAATGTTTAGTATACATTTATGCTTTTCTTAAATGAATGCACATTTCTACATTTTAGGCGCATTAAAGCATGTCTCTTCAGGAAAGTGAGGCACAGCCAAAGTCTCTCCCAGCTGCCCTAGATTTTTCATGAGCTTTTATTCGTTTTTTAATAACGTTTTAAATGTTCTTTCTGAATTCTGTTGGTTGTTGTATAGGAATTCAAGATACCTGCCTCAAGTGGAACTGAACTTTCCTTAATGCATGTTAAAGTTACTGGGTGCATGTTGGACTCACTTGCACAAAAGCTGCGCAAAATCTGTAATTTGTGAATGAAATGTCGTGTCTGTATATGATATTTTTAACAGAAAGGACATTTAGCAATACAGAAGAAAAAATTGAAGTTAAAGAGGTTTGTTTGTTCCAGTCCTATTGCCTCTGTTGAAAGGATAGCCCTGAAACCTCTGTATGTTGTATCTGTGATTGATATGGCAGAAAAGGAAGAAGGTAAGGGGGACTGTTATAGCTAGTGATCCCATCCTGTGAAGTCTTTCTCATTCCAGCGCCTCACATTTAGGCTCGCTTGAAATCACAAAGCAACACTTATCTGATAAAAGCTTTTTTGCTAAAACACTCATTCGGCCACACTGGAGAGAAAGTCAGGGTCGGTCATTTAGCTAAATATGAAGGGGCAGATTTACAAGCACCGGGCGCCACTTTTGCGTCACTTTCCCAGGTTAAAAAAATGACGCAAGAGTGGCGCAAGGGCCTTGTAAATAAGCCCCGAAGTGTAGCACTTCAGCATAAATGGAACTTACTGCGTCCGCACGCTGGGCAGCAAGGTGCTATGGAGTGCAGCCGGTGAAAAGACATGGAGGCCAAAAATGGAACGGAAATGCGGTAGCATGGGTTCTTGTATCTGAGTCGTCGAGTATAATCATTAACCCCTGCCATTGGTCTATTGTTAGTCGACAAGAAGAGATGATAAGGGGCTATCATTTACATCAAACACCATGAACAGTGATGTCCAATTGGGGCTTCACAACAATCGATAACGAGAGTTGGTATAAGGTAAATGGTTTTGATAAGATATTTCAAATCGATTTATTCATTTAGTAAATCTTAAATTTTTTCATCATTATTACAGATTCAAATAATACATTTGTAGGTATTTCGAAACAAAATAAAATACTACATTAGTAAGAATTACAAATAGAATAGAGAAAATAGAGCAAGTGTGTTCCATCAACAAAATACCTAATCTAACGTAATAGGTTTTTGGCATAAAAAGGCAATTTCTTCAATAAGCAAGGTGAGGTGTCAGTTTCAGAAACCCAAATGAAGGGTTTTGATGAGAGAATGAAAGACCATAGGCATAACGCCTTAGCGAAAGAGAAATAGAAAAAGCTGGAAAGTATTCTCAGCTCAAAGTCAGCAGTCACCCATTAGGTCTGCTTCAAAGTTCTGCAGCAAGCTCTCCGTATCTAGTCTCAGGGTGAGAAAATGAAGCTCTCTAAAAGATAGAGGCCTCTCTGGCAAGTGCTCTAAAAGGGCATTTGAAGGGGTCTTTCTTAAGGAAAGATTTTCATTGTGCCTTAAGATAAATTGATCACTTGAAAATTCAGCCTGGAGTACTGCTTCCGTATTCGGATTGGGAAACAAGACTTTTGCGTAAGTTAGAGCGACTGCGGAGGCGCTGAATCAATCGACACCCATGACATTGAGACAGCATGCCTAAATCTGCACCTATATATATATATATATATATATATATATATATATATATATATATATATATATATATATATATATATTCCTCTGCATTCAGGTTCAGACCTGGCGCGCTCAACTGTGGGTGCTGGTGACGGGCTGAACCTTAGAGCCCACAGCATTCATATGTACAAAGACGCCGCACTCAATAAATCCTTTGTTATTTTTCTTTAATGGCGAACATCACTACTCCACAAACGCGTTTCGACCTCTCAGGGTCTTTCTCATGGTAGTTGAGTCTTTCTTTTGTTTCTCTTTATAATCTCTCCATCATTTGCTTATTATGAAGCATGATGGGAGTTGTAGTTCAAACAGTATATACACAATTCTCCTCAAGTTACAGTTTATCACAATGAGCGAGTTGTAGCTAATTCTTTAACAGTGTTTAGAATTACGCCTGTTGTAATTTCTAGTTTGTATTCAAGAGTCATGCCACCATTAGTGGTATAGTACCATAAGCGTGTACAAATTATTGTGTATATGAATCTGCCATTGATCATCCCTTATTATACCAACAATTGATTTCAATGAGTACTAAAAAGATTGTCTACATTACATAATTCATGGTTTAGTGCCAATGTAATATCATAGTGATGTTATTGATCAACCTCATACTGTTATGATTTGGTGTCATTACATTTGTAGTGCATTTATAATATCCAATATACAGTAGTCTTGCTAGCGTTAAGGTTTACTACCATGATCCATATACCCTCTGTTTCTTTTCTCGGCATAATGTCTGAACATGACGATTGTCTATATAACTCATTATTTACTTTATAGTTTATAGATGTATAAAGAGTTCCTCATCATTATTAAGGCCTGTCAGTGTCTTTGTTCTGAGTCTTATTATATAGCGACATTCCAATTGTCTTATTATTTTACTTCTGTCTCCCCCACGTTCATTTTGTGTGACTGTGTCAAGTCCAAAGAATCTCATCGCTCTCCAGTCAGCATTTTGACATTGCATCAGATGTTTGGCTGTGGCATAATAATATATATATATATAAATATAAAAAATATATATATATATATATATATATATATATATATATATATATATATATATATATATCCACAAAAAAAGGTTGCCCATATGGAAGAGCCGCCAGGTAGGTTTTAGTTGCACATCTTTAATGGGATGCTGCAGAGACATTCAAAGGAAAACAAGCTTTAAAAATATCGACCTCCTTTGCCATACGCGTTTCAGGTTTCCCCTTAGTCATTGGCATTCGGTGTGGCGCGCTGTCAAGGCAAAAAAGGGTGCTATTAATTATGTCCTAGAACCTCCCCAGTGGGCGTGGCTGCTCCTGCAGCCTTCTGGTTCTTGTAGTCACCCTCAGTATTACTCCAGTGAGTTATGCCCACAGTTCGCATGTAATCACGTAAACAATCCAAGTGGGTAAAAGCTGTAATCCTGTTACAATGCGCTGCCTTTCTCTTGCATCTCGTTAGGCTCTACCTCCCGCTATGACGATGACCTCACATCTGAAGTCCTCTCGGGTCCGCTACAGCAGAGTGGCTCTTCCGCGACCGGACCGGCCGCTAATTAATCCACAAAAAAAGGTTGCCCATATGGAAGAGCCGCCAGGTAGGTTTTAGTTGCACATCTTTAATGGGATGCTGCAGAGACATTCAAAGGAAAACAAGCTTTAAAAACATCGACCTCCTTTGCCAGACGCGTTTCAGGTTTCCCCTTAGTCATTGGCATTCGGTGTGGCGCGCTGTCAAGGCAAAAAAGGGTGCTATTAATTATGTCCTAGAACCTCCCCAGTGGGCGTGGCTGCTCCTGCAGCCTTCTGGTTCTTGTAGTCACCCTCAGTATTACTCCAGTGAGTTATGCCCACAGTTCGCATGTAATCACGTAAACAATCCAAGTGGGTAAAAGCTGTAATCCTGTTACAATGCGCTGCCTTTCTCTTGCATCTCGTTAGGCTCTACCTCCCGCTATGACGATGACCTCACATCTGAAGTCCTCTCGGGTCCGCTACAGCAGAGTGGCTCTTCCGCGACCGGACCGGCCGCTAATTAATCCACAAAAAAAGGTTGCCCATTTGGAAGAGCCGCCAGGTAGGTTTTAGTTGCACATCTTTAATGGGATGCTGCAGAGACATTCAAAGGAAAACAAGCTTTAAAAACATCGACCTCCTTTGCCAGACGCGTTTCAGGTTTCCCCTTAGTCATAGGCATTCGGTGTGGCGCGCTGTCAAGGCAAAAAAGGGTGCTATTAATTATGTCCTAGAACCTCCCCAGTGGCGTGGCTGCTCCTGCAGCCTTCTGGTTCTTGTAGTCACCCTCAGTATTACTCCAGTGAGTTATGCCCACAGTTCGCATGTAATCACGTAAACAATCCAAGTGGGTAAAAGCTGTAATCCTGTTACAATGCGCTGCCTTTCTCTTGCATCTCGTTAGGCTCTACCTCCCGTTATGATGATGACCTCACATCTGAAGTCCTCTCGGGTCCGCTACAGCAGAGTGGCTCTTCCGCGACCGGACCGGCCGCTAATTAATCCACAAAAAAAGGTTGCCCATATGGAAGAGCTGCCAGGTAGGTTTTAGTTGCACATCTTTAATGGGATGCTGCAGAGACAATCAAAGGAAAACAAGCTTTAAAAACATCAACCTCCTTTGCCAGACGCGTTTCAGGTTTCCCCATAGTCATTGGCATTCGGTGTGGCGCGCTGTCAAGGCAAAAAAGGGTGCTATTAATTATGTCCTAGAACCTCCCCAGTGGGCGTGGCTGCTCCTGCAGCCTTCTGGTTCTTGTAGTCACCCTCAGTATTACTCCAGTGAGTTATGCCCACAGTTCGCATGTAATCACGTAAACAATCCAAGTGGGTAAAAGCTGTAATCCTGTTACAATGCGCTGCCTTTCTCTTGCATCTCGTTAGGCTCTACTCTCCCGCTATGACGATGACCTCACATCTGAAGTCCTCTCGGGTCCGCTACAGCAGAGTGGCTCTTCCGCAACCGGACCGGCCGCTAATTAATCCACAAAAAAAGGTTGCCCATATGGAAGAGCCGCCAGGTAGGTTTTAGTTGCACATCTTTAATGGGATGCTGCAGAGACATTCAAAGGAAAACAAGCTTTAAAAACATCGACCTCCTTTGCCAGACGCGTTTCAGGTTTCCCCTTAGTCATTGGCATTCGGTGTGGCGCGCTGTCGAGGCAAAAAGGGTGCTATTAATTATGTCCTAGAACCTCCCCAGTGGGCGTGGCTGCTCCTGCAGCCTTCTGGTTCTTGTAGTCACCCTCAGTATTACTCCAGTGAGTTATGCCCACAGTTCGCATGTAATCACGTAAACAATCCAAGTGGGTAAAAGCTGTAATCCTGTTACAATGCGCTGCCTTTCTCTTGCATCTCGTTAGGCTCTACCTCCCGCTATGATGATGACCTCACATCTGAAGTCCTCTCGGGTCCGCTACAGCAGAGTGGCTCTTCCGCGACCGGACCGGCCGCTAATTGATCCACAAAAAAAGGTTGCCCATATGGAAGAGCCGCCAGGTAGGTTTTAGTTGCACATCTTTAATGGGATGCTGCAGAGACATTCAAAGGAAAACAAGCTTTAAAAACATCGACCTCCTTTGCCAGACGCGTTTCAGGTTTCCCCTTAGTCTTTGGCATTCGGTGTGGAACATGGAAAAAAGACTGGATGTTAAGCACAAGAGACAGATTAGGCCTATGTATTGCCTTGTCTGAAAAGAAACCTTAACATGGATCAGTGCATAATATAGCACCTAATTCTACAATCCTACAGCCTGAATAGATTGCTACCAAGAAAAGTGTCTTGTAGGTTAGCATTTTGAGCTCAACTGATTCTAGTGGTTCAAAGAGAGGGGACTGTAAAGCCCTTAACACTATTGAGAGATCCCAAAAAGGAATACGGGAATGCAAAACTCTTCTGTAATCTCCTCACCAATTCATCTATAGCAGAGCAGCTAACCCCTCTGAAGGCTCAGTTAGCTGCCCTCTAACTTTTAAGGGTGGACACTGCTAGCCCCAGGAGGAATCCATCCCTCAGAAAATCCAAAACACATGTAGGGTCATGAGACACCGAAAAAAGATTTCTTATATAACACCATTACGAGAGACAGGTTTCCAGAAAGAATTTTATAAACCTTCAACCTATAAACCTTCTAAGTTGCTCAATGTCTTGACTGGTGAATGCCATTCTCTGCATCTGCAGAACTTCCCTGGGATACTAGGTTCACCCTTTCAAGTTTCAGAGCCCCAGTTGAAGCTTCTCAATGTTGCTTGAGCTAGAATGGGGGAGGGATGAGTTGGAAATATTAAACAAGAGGATATTCACAGTCTGCAAAGAAGGGAAAACCAATTCTTGCGATGTCAACAGGGAGCTATCAACAATACCTGGGCTTGATCTACCTGAATCTTCTGAATCATCCCTGGGAATCAGTGGAATTGATGGCATATGTTTGACACTGAGGCCATAATATAGATAGGGCATCCATGCCTGGTTGGAATGATCTAGGGAACAAAACTGCAGAAGAAAAGAGTTATCTTCTTTCGCAAACTGAGCCAACCATGGGACTCCAAATTCCTGGGAGATCTCCTTGAATAATCTTTGTACAGGTACTAAGAAGTAGAGGTTTGAAAAAGGCAACTCAGATGGTCTGTTTGGCAATTCTGCTTCCCGAGTAGGTACCTCACTGAGGTGGATTAGATTGTTCTCTACCCACACTCACTCTCCTATCTCCTGTGATAGCTGACACAATACTCTGGATCCTGTACCTCACTGGTGACTTCTCATGGATCAGGCTCTGGCTACCATATTTTCCATCCTAAAAGGGCGAGAGAAAAATATGTTAGGGATGATGAAATTGCCCTAAGTTGTCTTCCAATTGGATGCAATGATTAGTTCCTGGGAGCTCCACTTTCCCGGGGCTTTTAAGGAATCTAGGGTTGCACCCCAACCTATCCCACTCACATCCGTGATGAGTATCTTGGAAAGCGGTAACTGAAAGGGACAACCCTTGGGAAGGTTCTCTATCTTTAACCACCATTAGAGTATAACTGAAACCTGGGGGGGGGCTATAGGGATTAGCCATTTATATTTCTGAGACCACTGGGTCCCAGTGGTCTAGCAGGAACCTAACTATGGGATATATCAGCCCACCAGACTAGGGAAACTGTTGATGCCATACCCTTGGATCATTAACCATTCTCATGTCACTTTTTTCTTGAAAAGGAGACCCTGTAGATGGAATAGGAACTCCAACCTTCTGTAATCTGGCAAAAACACTCTTCCCGCCTCTGCATCCAGTTTAGATCCAATTAACTGGATTGATTACAAGGACCAGATGTGACTTGGACTAGTTAATAAGAAATCCGTGTTTCTTCAAGACTTTTGCTACCAATGTCACATCCTCCAAACCCTTAGAAAAAGTAAACACAATCACCCAATCACCAGGGTAAATAAATCGAGAAATTTCTAAATAATGCAATCTACTTACCACTGTGGCCAGGAGCTTTGTGAACTCTCTTGGTGCCATTGCTAGACCGAAAGGCTGTACCTGGAACTGACAGTGTATCCTACTGAATGTAAAATCTTAGGTACCTCTGTGATAAGCTGTGCATTGGCACATGCAGGTAGGCATCCAAGAGAGAAATTGAAGCAACAAAAATCCCATTGTTTCAAGAAAGGAATTATGCTTGCCAAGGTGGTCATTTTGAAAGTATGGAATTAATGAACTGATGTTCTTTAAGTCTAGTGCTGGCCTAAATCTTCCTGATAACTTATGTGCCAGAAAGATGAATGAAAATGAACTAGTCCCTCTGTCATGTGGTCACATATGGCCCGAGAAGAAACGCCACCATTTTACAGGCTCATGTTTTTTAAGGTACCTTCTTTTCTTAAGCACGATGACATTTGAAACACGTTTGCTTCCGTGCCTGTGTAGGACAATATTCTCTGAAACAGCTTTGCTTACATTTCCACTTTGTAGGCATATTATCAAATACCTTGAACATTCTGTACAAGGGCTAAGTTTACTGGGCAATGTTGCTTTTCATTGTCTGTTCAGTGACTGAGCTATCACAATAGAATCAACAATAGCAGCCTGACTGGGACTTCGGCAGGGCAACATAGGGGATGTTTATTATATAAACAACATCACTCCCTCGTTTAGTTAGAGGAGCATTTCGCTGGCGCTGAGAGGTTGGCACATGCCAGAATTCCTGTTTACCTCATATGAGGTATGCGGCCCAGCTCTCCACCAAGACGGGCTTCCTGATGACACTTACCCAAAGGCAAAAGGTGGGAATTAGATAACCATACAGAGATGTGGTGGATTCACCCACCCTATGCACACTACGATAGGTAGCACTAAGTATGAGTACTATATATTACAGCATTTAAGCATATATTCTCTGTAACAGCACAATGGTTGAACTGTTTGTTTTCTTCACTAGTTTTGTATTGCTGATCACATTATTCTGTTTCCTTCTATTGATTATTGCAGCAAATATATTTTACTCAAGAATCACAATGCTTTAATAAATATTGAAACGCCATGTTGTGTTTTTCTTGTGTATCTCTTTAGGTATGCATGAGTAACCAAATGAAAAGGTTCTAGAGCTATTGCCACGATTTCCCTGGGGAGTCAGAGTTGTCATGTTCTGAGGTTACATACTCCACCTGTATCCCTAGGGGTACAGACGGTGTACTGTGAGCTAGCAGGACTAATCCCAACATATCCTGATGGGGTGCATAGAATCAGTCTTGCACAGTTTTGACGGTTGTTGTCCAACAAATGCACAGTTTTCACTCAGACAAAATAAGCCATATGACATGGCACCACGAATGTGCTAGCTTTGGTTCCTAATTTTTTTTTTTGGGTGGAGTTTCATGTAGCTTGAACTAGACCCGAAGGTATCAGAGCGCTTTACATGAGCACCAGTTACGTTACAGACGGACACATTAATTTTTGTTAGGCAAGGGGAGATTCAGTGATTTGCCCAGAATCACAGAATGTTGAGCGTCGCTGCCGAGACGCAAACCCGGTTTTCCAGCTCCGAGGTCAAACGCCCTAGGCGTTATGCAACATTCTCTTATATTTAAGAAATCACACAAGTAGTTTCCTTTTGTATACCCAAAGACCCCTACTCACCTCTTAACCAGAGACGCCCATGGAGTTAGGGAAAAATCCTCCTCAGATGAGTCGGTAACCCTATGTATTGTCTGTAGGTTGTTCAAGCTGGAACCTTTAAAAGGAATACCCCATAGAGGTACCCTCTCTGAATTTCACATATTCATATGGCTGACAAGGATGCATCAATTGATATAACAGTGACTGCAGACATGCGGTTACACAGATGCTGCAAGAACACAGACCGCCCCTTACTGGGGGAGACGCTACCTTTGTGGATGAGGCCCATGAAGCATACAGGACAGAGGTATTCTATTTATGGGTTACATTCCCAGCAGCAGATGCGCAAACAAGACATTTTCATACTTACACTGTAGCTGCAGTTCCTAAAAACTGCACAGCTTATGAAGCACTTGAATTACAATTAAAGTACCTAGAATACCAAAATTGCTTTGAAGGTTTCCTATCACATACAAGAACCAATGTTAGACTAGGTCCCCTTAGCAATAAGGGAGCAACATGGCCAATCTTAGCCGGTTACACACCATATCCAGATATAGCAAATCTGACAGCCCCAGAACTATGTATACTATACACAGATCTGGTTAGACCATACAGATGTTTGATACAAATTGGGGAGAGGATGTGGTCTAACGGCTAGAGCAGTCGACCTCGAAGCTGGGGAACCGGCTTCAAGTCTATGCAGGGACATTCAACATCCTGTTCTTCTCTGCAAATCACTTAAACTCCCTGTGCCTAACAAAAATTAATGTGTCCATCAGTAACGCAACTGGTGCTCTTGTAAAGCGCTCTGATACCTTCGGGTCAAGTTTGCTCTATATAAAACTCCCAAAAAATAATAAGAAGTTGACATGAGAACAATGACAATCAATTCAGCAAAGGCTAGTCCATAGACTATCATGGCAGTCATGGCTAAGGTTCCCATCAGAAGGAGGAAGATTCCATTCTGGATTGCACACAAAAAAACAAATCCGCTTGAAGCAGTGTTTCCCCATGCAGGACCCCCAAAAAAACACAAAATTCTCACAATATGCTTGCCAATGGGAATGGCTCCCCCAGTTCGAGACTGCACCACTTGGGGTGCAGTCTTTGCTACAGTATATACCAGAACACAGGTAACAACCTCATTAGCTGTTTTGCAAGAAGTGCTTAAACAGATCCAAAATAAGTATGGGACAGCCTCTGCCCTGGATTTGGGAATGAAACTGATGCGCAACTTTGCCGTCATATCTGTCATAATGTTAAGTATTATTAAACGGGAAGCAGCAGCGTTAGTTGTATGCCAACAGCTCACGAATTTAGCTCCAGGAGACCAGGAGCGCGAATTACCAAAAATTATTGAGGAAACCTTAGCAACCTTAGCAACAATAGAGATAATTTGGGAGCCAGACCTAATAAACTACAAATCAAGGGTAGTTCTGAAAAGGATAACTCGAAGCAGGCATCAGACTCTTCTACAAAGAAGTAGTGGGATAATAAGAAAAATAAAGAAAAGACTAAAACACTGGGTGGCTCTCCTCAACAGGAGTCCACTGTAGAACGCTATAATTTGCATAACCTTGAAAATATTAAAACGCCTGATAATTATCAGGATACTGATACACGTTCCTTTCAGGAGTCATCCGAAAAACGCTTGGAGAAGTAAATGATTGGAGCACAGATCAGAGGAGTATGTGAAACTGAAGAAGGACTCACAACGCTCTTCTGACTATATAATAAAACGGGAAGACAAACCTAAACAGTCCAAGCCTCAATTCATAAAGAATAAGATAGCTGGCTTTAAAGTCAAGCATGCCACGGATATTGAGGACACTGCTTCTGAGCGGGGAGTGGGCTCTGACCATGCTGGACAACGTGGCAGCAGTCACAATAGGTCGCCAGAATCTTATGGAGTGTCTGGGGTAAGTAGCAACAAGTGACTATATCCAGGTGGAAACACCAGATTGGAGATTGAATATTCCTCTTCAATTATATGAACAGCAACTCCAAATGGAGGGGGATATACAACGTACCATAAATGTTCGCTTTTAGGAGAACATGTCATTCTTCTATGCCATTCTCTTGGCTGGAAAGGATAGGCCACCAGTGTTTGTTATGGATTGCCCCTGAGGAGAAATGGTAATTTTACCTGCTTTTTCTGTCCCAGATTCAGTTAAACATTCATATGCCAAGGAGTGGGCCTTAGCACAAGCTTTGTCTTGTTACCGCAACCCTTATCACATCATACCTGTGAGGTCAACCCCACAACCACAAAGACAATACCTAATTAAAAATGAGGCTAAAAAACAAGTTAGAGAAATGCTCACCCCAATTGAATATTAAGGTGTGATAGAAAGTTGCACCTCCCCTATGAACAATCCGTTGTTTCCAATAATGAAACCAGACCATTCATATCGTTTAGTGTTATATTACAGACACTTGAACACCGCTACACGCACATTCGCTGTACAAAACGCACACAGCGTGGCCCTAAATGAGCAATATAGTGCGAAAGAAATACAAAACCACATGTGATGTCTCCAATGGATTTTTCTGCCAAAATATAGTGCTTGAAAGCATTTCAAACATTTAGTACCCTAGATTCTCAAAAGCAGTTCTGTCGATTGCCCCAAGGGTATAGTAATAGCTCCGGGCTGTTTTCAGCATGGGTAAAGGAACTTTTACAAGATTTTAACAACCAGGAATTGTCCTATGTCGATGACATATACTTGACAGATGATGACCTTTCAACTCACTTGCCTAGAGTAGGCATAGTTTTGGAATTTGCTCACATGGGCTACAAATTTGATTTCAAGAAATCAAAATTGCCTATCTCGGTGTCCTATTTTTGGGATACAAAATGTCAAGTGAAGGCAGAAGCCTTGCAACACATTTCTTAGAGAGGTGTGTGCATCTACAACCCCCAAACACATTGAAAAAACTCCAGTCAATATTGGGTTACCTACATTTTTGCAGAACTTTCCTCCGGATTACGCCGAACAAGTAAAGCTGTTCTATGACTTGATTCGTCCACACTTTTCAAGTACACATTGGACAACTGAGCATACACAAATCTTACGTTCAGTACAAGCTGACATGATAGCTTCAAAACATTTACACACGTGTTAACACCACAAACCTGGTGATTCATATAATTGCAGGTGCATCAGGATACACCCATGTCACATTCAATGAAGGAGACACTGTACCAATTGCATATAAATCTCATTTATATACAAATGCAGAAATGTGCTTTGCACTGCCAGAAAAGATTCTGAGGGCAGTACAGACTGCTGTAGTGAGAGAAAGATCATTGGCTCAGGAGAAAAGTAAAATTGTTGTGACTCCGGTTCCAGCCTTAGAGGCTGTTACAAAGCCCAGCGTGCTGTAATTTGGCAGCACTTAAGTTAAGCATTGGCTAAAGACAGCCTGTATTTAGAGGCTAAATTGTCCGCTTTGTGGAAACCATTTTGTATTTCTGGCAGCCATTTTGGTTGCCATGTGCTGCCATGTGCTCACCATGTGCTCTGTCCTACCTTCCTGTTAACTGCTCTTGAAATCTGCCTAGAGACAAGTTATATTTAGTTCCTCTTGCATTGCACATGCTCAGTTGAGTTTGCAGCTGTTCCGAGTTTATAAATGTCAGGATGTGTCTACTAGAAGTAGAAACTGTTAGCTCCACCCACTTGTCGACTGTGCATTTTCTGTATGACCTTATATGTACCTAAAACCAGCATTTGTGTTTGTACCGCCTTCATTTGAGCTCCTGTGTGGGTATAAAAGGACCATGGTCCTTCCATTCAGTGTGCTACTTCATGCATTACTGAAGGGTGATGTGCGAATTTAGCTCCACCTCATGAGGTTTAATAAACTCTGTCTTTCTTATTCCAGTTTCTATGCCAACTTCTTCCTAAGTGTCTGAGGACTCTGTGCAGAGAAGGGTGAACCCCTAAGCACTGGTAGGCCTTGCTGAGGCTCACTACTACAAATTGGCACTTCCAACGTGGGACTCATCAGTGACTCGGATGCCCGAAGGACTGGTCGCGACGAAGGATTGGAATCTCGCTCTTGGACGCGATCGCTGCCTGAGGAGACCTGAGTCTTGGCACCCATGGCGTTTTCCTTTCTTTCTGATCTGACCATCCCGGCGGCGCCGGTCCTTGACTGAGATCTCTTTTGTTGATTCGCCGTGCAGTGACCATTTGGTCGATTTGAGAACTTGGCAGTTGGAACCTGGACACCATTTGATTGGTAAGAGCCGTTTTGCGGCACTTGCTGTTGGTTTGATGCCTTTGATTGGTAAGGTAGTTTTAGTAACACTTACTGTGGCTTTGTTTGTATGATTGGCCAATTTTGGAATCTATTTTGTAGTTATATATGCATTGCAATACATATAGGCAGGTAATGAGGAGATTTTTCTCTATTTGAAATTGTTTGAACAGCGCAACGTACGAAGAGTACCTTAAGCGCTACTTTGATTATAATACTGCATATTCTGCACTATTTTTGGCATGCCTGTTTCTAGCACACTTCGCAGAAAGTGTTGCTGTTTTGGAGGTACCAATATGGATTTAGTAAGTACTCAGTTGACTCCCCTCAGAGGGGATACCTAAATAGGTTTACGTATGGTAAAAAGATATTTCTTTCTTGGTGACTAAGTACCCCATGGAACTAAATATGTACATAAAACGGATCCTGATCTGTGCACTTAGTAACATTCATAAGTGGTGATATGCAGAGCGCTTTTTGAGTGTTCTACCAGCCAAAACTGGCGAATTTGGTGTATTTTGGCTTCTTGAACATAGAAGTCTTTTGGACTACTTTTGAGAGCTCTTCTTGTAAATATGACTTACAATTAGTATTTACAAATAGTTTGGTTTTGCGTACAGTTTGTAAGCTGTCTTTGTTTCTGTCCCAAGTGTTGATTTGTGGGTTAAATGTGTGTTTAAATGTCTATGTGGTTTGTGGTTTGACATTGGTGATACTTGTGTGAGTAAATAGCGATTGCGCTCTTTGTGTAAGAATGGCTAGCTTTAAGCGCGCTGTATTGTGTGTTCTGAGTGTATGACCCCTTCTGAAAATGTCTGGAATGAGCTAAAATTGGTTTTTGTTGTCATTCTGTTATGCAAATGTCATTTAAAAAAACTACATTTTTTTAAATTCAGGGAATGAATAATGTAACATATGCTAAATAGCTGCACGCTACCATTAAAATTGATAAAGTAAGAAATTATAGATATGTGCAAATTGCCACACTGGTACAGATAAATCAGAATTTACATTCAATAGGAATAAAATAGGCCTCATAGATAGGTAGGGAAAAAAACGAATTTGTGTGCTTTCACACAATTAGGACTAAAATGCAAAATGTTACAGTATTATCCTTATATATTAATATTGAAAAGCATTCATATTATCTGAGTGAATTGGCTGTTGGTGAAATAAACACCACATAACAGAACGATAGATTTGTGCTGGCTTGAAAAGCGTGAGATGTTGACGCCTGCTGGTCAGAACACAGCTGTGTCAACAACACATGGCTATTTTTGGTCCCAAGCCATGAGGCCGAGTCGACTAGATTTTCAGTTAGCGCAAACATGGTATAAAGGCGTGCATTAAAAACTGCTGATTTTATAAGTCAGAAAAGACAGTTTCATTATTTTGGATAACAGAGAAAAGATTAAAAGGGATTTCCTTTCTTAATGCCTTTTTACATAAGTACATCTGTGGTTCTGATGTTAAATGATTACTGTCCTTTAAAAGTGGCGCAGACTTTTTCAGTTTTAGTAAGGCTTCTGTGCTTTGTATTATAAATGAATACATTTAAAGGTGATAGGAAAGGAATGAGGCTTGCTTTTCATATATGGAACCATCAAAAGGGTTTGTGATCATTAGTTTAAAAAAAAAAAAATAAAGGAGGAGAATTTTGATTCTATGAAGGGAAAAAATGTTTCTTAAAAATAATTGCCATAAAATTGTTTTTGATCTTTTGTAATGTCTGATAATCATATTGTGAATAATATATAGCTCCTAGCATCAAAGTTGGATTTGAGTAGCACTTTACCATGATGTGGGGAGTACAATGTGAAATTTCACTTTATCTAGGCTTATAAAAACCTATTTTATAAGGGTATACCTTATACATTTCTGATCCCCCATCTCTGGGATATCTAGAGGACACCCTGGGGATCCCTAATATGCCAAAATATTGTAGGATATTCATTTTTAAGTGCCCCTACCACCAAAGTCGAAATTGAGCAAAAGTCACTATTTTAAAAGCAATTCTGCCACTCAGGGCAATTTTTTAACTGATCAGAGGCTTCAATAAAGTATACATGCAGGTATAGAACAAACAGCTGACCTACTGCACACCACACACTGTACACAAATGAAAATAAGTATACAGAAACCAGCAGACGTTATTATCCTACCTTTAAATTATTGGCATACACACCGGACAGGACTGCCTTTCAGCTGTGATTCTCCAGAGTTGCTTTGAATTGCAAAGACCGCATGGAAAGCCTTGCAAACAAAAATGGACAGCTGGTGAAAAGGGTCAAAGGTCGGAGTTCTGCTTTTAGCAACTTAGCAGGGTGAAGGGTAAGATTTGCTTGGACACTTCGACCTCCGAAAAGTTTTTGAAAGACGAGATGACAGCGCAGAGAGAGGAAGAGAACCTTTGATTCCTATTTTTGGCAAACGCACGTTTTGCGCAGTCATATGAAACGAAGGAAAAGCAGCCTTGAGTAGAGCATTGATTTGCCATGTATATAAAAATAATGGTTTTAGTTTAAAGAATACTGTGCAAGGGCTGAGATAAGGAGGAAATGGATTTTAGTTTGCATTCATGCGCCCTCATGTTAATCTAGTACAATTGCTGAAGGAATTGGTTTAAAGTTAACTCAATGTGCTTGTGTTAGGTTGAATCAGAAAATAGCCACTTTCTAAGATATGTCCTACAAGCTGTTTGTGCCCAGTTGCCACAAATAGGGGTAAATAGTGTTGACAGAAAGTAAACCTGTTTTCAGGTTTTCCTACTGTCAAAATGGGGGAAGGAGGTTAGCTCCTGGGCAAATTAAGGGTAGGCAAAATTATGTTTTCTCTCTTCTTTTTCTCACTCTTTCTTGAGTCTGTCTAAGCTGTCTAGGAAATGGCCATGAGACAGTTATTGGCTATTCTGTAATACTGTTTTAAAATTGTTAGAATTGCTAAAATGATGTAAATATATGCTATGTTACTGCCCATCCTGTATGAAAGAATGAGTAGAACAGATTGATGTTCCCTTATTTGACCTTTAAAGGGGAACTGTATAGTGGGGGTTTCTGTTCAAAAATCTCAGGTGGCAATCCCATTATTGTTTATGTTATTCTCATGTTCTATACAGTTTTGCAAGGGCATTGCTAGTCTTTTATTAGCTAGTCTGTGTAATTGAGCTGACAGCCCTTATTAGAGCTGGAGAATAGGTTTTTTTCCTTTTGAAAATTATGTTGCATAGTCCGGATGGTGGAAAGTACAATGCAGGAAAGACGCCCATGTGATCCTTAGCAAACATTTTGAAGGAAAATATTGTTTTATAGGAGTTTGTTTGTCACAACATGTTCTGCTGGAGAAATTTATGTACCCCCTATGTTGAGGTTTTTTTTAAATTATTTATGAAATAAGAATCCCTGTTACATTAGCGGTTTTAGATTTTTCCGCTGCGCCTATAACATGAAAGCATGACCCTAAGTGTAAACTGTAGGTGTTTTTATTAAGAGAAATTATTTTTAGAAGTGTCTGCAGTCCTGTAAAAGTAATGCAAGGTTCATAAGTAGAAATGTAGGAAAAGTTCCTTTTTCTTGAGGTTCTTCAGATGAATAATATAGGAATGCACAAATGTAAGGATTTGGAGTATGTCTGTATTGTTTTTCTTTTTCCTCAGAATTTAGTAAATGAACACAGACTTCCTTGGCTGCTTGGGATTGGGTGACGTATTATTCTTGTCAGTTCACCAAAAAGTTCCTTTTATACTTGCCAATAGGTCTAGGGTGTTTTTTTTATTCTTAGATAAGATGAAGTGGTTCTTGGGTGCCTTGCTAATGAATGGGGCCCCAAGACTAAGGAAGTATTCTGAGACTATCCTCTCTGTTGATAGATTATTTTTATGCCTTGTCTAAAGACCTTTTGTTTTGCCCACCAATAGATATTTGCTGCCCTACAACCATTGCCAGAGGGGCCCGGACATCAGATCCAGCCTGGGAGTCAGCACCAGTCCAGCCTACAGTCAAGATAAAGGGAACCAGCACAGACGTTGCTGGCAACTAGGACCTCAGTGAAGGCCGGAAGCACTGGGACGTAAAGTGTGTACCCCTGCCACTGTCTTGGACGAAAGACGGGGTCACAAATCAGGATGAAGAAATCTTTCTATGGATCCAGTTTTTGATGCCGCCCAGCTGAGAGAGTCACAGACCGATAAGGACGGCAAGGAGGCTTTTACTTGAGGTGACCCCCTTTGAAACAAGGGTTGCTTCACATATCCCAGCATCAGGCCTCTGCGTCCTGGTCCCCAAGTGAATGCAAGTCTGCGCCTTTGTTTGTTGATCAAGGGATGCCTGAGCATATTGGCTACAATCAGTGGCCCCAACAAAAGAGCAGTGCGCCAGCGGAACAATACAGGAGTTAGGGAAGGACTTGAGTTTAGGGTACAGGTGCTGTGCCCTTGGTGCCTGTTAGATTAAAGTGAAGAAAACTGGTACACTGCCTGAGACACTGGACAGGATCGTTGAGGGTATTTGCCCTGGGGGGTGATTGCCCTATTCTGAAAGAAAGACTTTTTCTTCTCAAACTGGGCCGTGATTCTTGAGTTGCGAGTTGTGCAGCTCCACCGTGGGAACAACAAGAGCCTGCCTGTGAGGCTCAAACGGACACAGGGAGAAGACTCCCTCTGGCTGGTTTGTACAGCGGCTACAATTTCCCAAGGACTCTTTTTTTGTTAGTAATGTACCCCTTTGGTCGTCCCATTTTTGAGGAGGAGCAGCTCTTTGCGGCTCCTCGTCCTAATTCCTATGGCCCTGTGTGGTCCTCCTGGTCCCCCGGAGCCAGGATTGTTTTTGTAATAATATGTCTGATTGCTTTAATATTTTTTTAGGAGTAGTGTTTATTCTGCACGAGAAAAGTTCATCTGAGCAGTTGATAAATGTTACTTTACTCTTTCCTTGAGTATATTAATTGATACTCTAACCCTCATAAAAGAAATACTGGAAAAGTCTATTGAAAATGTTTTTATTAGGTATGTGCTGTTGGCTATTCTGAAATTGAAATAGATAGTCACTGAAATACATCAGAGCCCTGAAACTTAGAATTAGACTAGATGGTTTTGGACTCTTGTTTCTGCTTGGGGCTGGAAGCTACTGACTATCCTGTGTGTAATAATTATAATACTTTTTTCATGCTGTGTATGTATCCAATGTGGTCCAATGCTTTGCTCCATTTGCATCTCTGCTTGTATACCTCCCAAAGGGAACGTTGCTGAAACAAAGGCCCAACAAATGTTGAATGAAGAGGTAGCCGAAATAATGTTAATAGATGTACGGGATGAATATTTAGATTACCCCAGATAAACGAATGTCTTCAGCCAATGCTGAAAGGGTCGTCTGTTGTAATTTGGCAGCACTTAAGTTAAGCATTGGCTAAAGACAGCCTGTATTTAGAGGCTAAATTGTCCGCTTTGTGGAAACCATTTTGTATTTCTGGCAGCCATTTTGGTTGCCATGTGCTGCCATGTGCTCACCATGTGCTCTGTCCTACCTTCCTGTTAACTGCTCTTGAAATCTGCCTAGAGACAAGTTATATTTAGTTCCTCTTGCATTGCACATGCTCAGTTGAGCTTGCAGCTGTTCCGAGTTTATAAATGTCAGGATGTGTCTACTAGAAGTAGAAACTGTTAGCTCCACCCACTTGTCGACTGTGCATTTTCTGTATGACCTTATATGTACCTAAAACCAGCATTTGTGTTTGTACCGCCTTCATTTGAGCCCCTGTGTGGGTATAAAAGGACCATGGTCCTTCCATTCAGTGTGCTACTTCATGCATGACTGAAGGGTGATGTGCGAATTTAGCTCCACCTCATGAGGTTTAATAAACTCTGTCTTTCTTATTCCAGTTTCTATGCCAACTTCTTCCTAAGTGTCTGAGGACTCTGTGCAGAGAAGGGTGAACCCCTAAGCACTGGTAGGCCTTGCTGAGGCTCACTACTACAAGCGTTCCTAACCGGAAAGCTTAACTTCCATGGTGGATACAATGGGCCAATTCTCTTGCAGCGGCAGATGTAGATTACATATTTGACTCTACATTACAAACACAGGCATGTCTGCAATACGAACACAAATATCCTCTGCCTAATGAAGTATGCCTCTAAATCAGTCTGATTACATCATCCATACTGACGGTTCTGCTTAGCCTGCCGTAGGGACAAAGCACCGAAACTCTGCAGTTGCACCCCTTCGAAGGGTAGAATGCATGATGGAGAATTCCATCCTCAAACGACCTACACACAGTCACTTGGTGATTGCACAGCACAGCTGGCTGAACTAAAAGCTCTAATTCTGGCACTTGAGAATACAGATCCCGGATTCCCCACACTGATAGTGTGTGATTCGTATTATTGTTTCCAGTCTTACAAGGAGTATTTATAGTAGTAGAGCCAGAATGGATTTAGAGATTCCAAAGGGTACACAATAAAGCACAAGCTACTTTGGGGACAGGTGGCCAAATGAAAAGCATGTTTTCCACTGACTCATGTGATACACATGTTGAGTCATCAGCATGTAGGAATACATGTTGTGTGGAATTCCTTGGCTGATGAAGCTGCAAAAGCAACAGTGCAAACTGCTGCAGTCGATGCAATTACTCGTTCTAACACAAGGATAAATGGAGACATTATGACAGCTGTCACCGCTGTGTGCGATGACACCTAATTGCCAACAAAATACTCTTACCAGTTATGTGCATAAAACATACCATTTGCTCAGATTCCCAGAGTGGGGGATAGAGCAATACCTAATTCAGATCACAAGTTAGGGTTAATCCTAGCAGCACATGAGGGCCTCGCATTAGCTCATGCAGGGGTGGCAGCTACAATTTCACTATTGCAGCAATGCTACTGGTGTCAAGGTCTATACAAACAGACCAAGGAATTTGTCCTTAAATGCGACATCTGCCAGCATATGAAGGTTACCGCCATAGCTTGCCCACCACAGACACCTCGATTGATCTCAAAAAAGCCTGTTGCTTGTGTTTATTTGGACCACAGAGGACCTTTAAATTCTGATGGGCCTTACAAATACATCTTAGTGGCAGTGGATTCCTGCCCTCGAGTCCTATGGGTGTGGCCACAGCGATCGGTTGACACCCGAAGTGTTATAAAAGACCTGCAAGTCTTTATCAGGACATACGCAGTGGCCACATTCCATTCAGACCAGGGTCCAGAGTTTGCCTCCAGGACTTAGAGAGACACCATGGGAAAATTGGGTGTGACAGTGTGGTATTCCTCACCCTATCATCCTGAGGGAAATGCAGTAGTGGAGACGAAAAACTGTGACTTAAAGATGTCTTTAACAGTTAGGGTATTAGGTTCAGGTTGCAGTTGGGTTCACCACCTGTATGGGGTCCAGAGAGCCCTCAATAATCTGCCTAGAAAATCTTTGGGTGGTCTGACTCCCTATGAAATCTTGTTTTGGGTTAAGATGTGGATTCCAGACCTCAGTGTTGGCAGAAACATGATTTGACATCAGTGAACGTTTGGGTGTTTTACAGGATCTGACCAACTTCTGAGAAGCTAAAAGCAATGTCCACTAGAAACGTTCCACCACTGGTGAAGTGAAAGATGCACCAGCAACTCCTGGTTGGATTGCAAAGATCTGTGATCTGGTCCAGGAGACAAATGTGGACAAGAAAGAATTCAGGCCATGCTACAGAGTGCCTGTATCTGTTCTGGCTATTGAAGGTACCAGAACTGTACTTTTACCACTCCTTGCAGGCTGCAAAAACAAGAGATTTGTGCCAATAGATCTCATCAAACAACATCATGTGCCCTCGAGCACTCCTGGGTAGTTACCTGTCTCCTCTCACTACCCTACAGGAGGTACCATTGGAAGCTTTTACCGATATGAAGCTTCTTCTCCCCGGCTGGGGACGGCTAACACTGAAGTATTACTACTTCCTGTTACACCAATAAATGCCATACAATCCACATGTGCTGAAACACAGATTACAATTATGTAAACAAAGATGGTATCTACTGCAATGTACCACCATTAGAGTCTGCTCCCAGTTCTTTACAGCCACCAGAACTACCTAAAATAGATCAAACTGCCTCTGGGTACTTCATCGACTTTGATGACTTCTCTTCAGATTCGTCTGACCCACCCAAAGGTCTGGCCCAAAGGTAGACGGTGTGAATTTTATATTTGGCTGAAAAAGACATGCTTTATCCCTCCATGGTTATACATTTGGATTACAATTGCATCACTTTTTCTCTTCATTTGGATTGGTAATGTGACTCTCTTTTTTCTGCTTGTGAATGGAGACTATCTCCAGGAATGCTCTGCTGTTGAACTGATGAACATGATTTTAACACCTCATTCTTCATCATACAAAGTGCGACAAGACATTTTCCTGGTGAACATTTCGGCTGGCCCGGTTCCTGGTGGAATTATTTGGGAAAAGGTATTGTTAGATTTGGGGGTCTCTAGTTGGCAGAGGTATGTACCCTTGTCCAAATAGGGACCCTTGCGTCTAGTCAGGGAGAGTAGGTACACTCTCGAAATAACCCCTGCTCACCCTCTTGGTAGCTTGGCACGAGCAGACAGGCTTAGTTCAGAGGCAGTGTGTAAAGCATTTGTGAACACATACAGTAATCAAGTGACAACACTACAAATGGACACTACACAGGTTATATATTTATAAAAATAGGTATACTTTATATAGATTTATCACAAGACCATAAACGACAAAAATAATCCACAATACTGTTAAGAATACTTAGTTCTGATCAAAAAGGCTTAATTCAAGGTTCTGTGCGAGTCGGTAGCCTCCTCCGGCTACGGCGATGTCGAGAACAAACAGAGTCTAACAAATCCAGCTGACCGCGTCGAGACGGGCCACCACAGCGTAGACAGACTCGGTCACAGTACCTTTACTTGAAGCGGCAGGCACGGGCGTGCGAGCCGGATGGCTGTTCGTCGCGGTCGCGATGCAAAAATGGAAGCGTTGCAGGACGCGTTGTCCCTCGATGCGGTGCAGGCAGCGGCTCGTTGACGCTCGTCGAGACGGAGTCGGTGAGACCAGGGCCGTGGCGTTGCAGGGCGAGACGGTGCTTCGATGCGGTGCTGGCAGGTTGCGGTGCGGCGACGGAGCCGGATTCAGGAGCTGGCGTCGATCAGTCCGGACAGCGGTGCGAGTCGGGCGGTGCGTCGCAAAGCGTGCGAGCGGTGCCCAACTCCGGTGCGGTCACAGGACTCGAACTCAGCAGCAGTGACCGTGTCGGTCGGACCAGTTCGATTCGGCGTAGCGAAGCGTTGCAGGACGCGTTGTCCCTCGATGCGGTGCAGGCAGCGGCTCGTTGACGGAGTCGGTGAGACCAGGGCCGTGCGTTGCAGGGCGAGACGGTGCTTCGATGCGGTGCTTGCAGGACACCGAGTCGGTCGTGAGAGTCGGTCACAGCTCCCTACCTCTGTAGCCACTGAAACAGGTTTCCAGCAGCAATTCACAAAGGGGGTGAAGTCCAATGGTCCTGGGACTTCGGTCAGGGGGCAAGCTCTCTTCCAAGCCCTTGGAGATCCTTCACAAGTTGATGAAAGTCACAGCAAAGCAAAAGTTCCTTTCTCCTCTCTTTGGCAGTCAGGCAAACCACTGCAGGCCAATCCCCCAAGCAGCACTTCAGGCTTAGGGATAGTTTCTCCTCAGTTTCTTCTTGGTTCCGCTCCTCAGTAAAGGTTTCTTCTTGTTCCCAAAAGTGATCTAATTTTCCTGGGGTCTGGGTGCCCCTCTTATACCCTGATTCTCTTTGTTCTCTGGAGGCAGAGAGGCCTCTGCCTAGTCCAAAACCAGTTCTGGTCAGTCTTGGAGCACTTTGTTTTTCTGACTCCTTCTTTCCTTTCAGAATGTGGGGCAGAGTGCTCAGCCGCCCGGCAGGAGGTGGAGCCAGCATTGTGGAAGGCAGGCACAGCCCTATTCAGACCCAGGTGCAACTCCTCCCTCCACTCTGGATGCAGATCTTTCTATTCAGCCCTGCGCTGACTCACCCGGTCTCCTGTAGCCACCCCCAGCCCCTGTCACTCAATCTCCAGACAAGGAATACACAACCTAGCAGAGGCAGGCTTGGATAGTTAGGCAAGAAAATACCCACTTTCTAAAAGTGGTATTTTCGAACACAGAATGTTAAAACCAACTTCACTAAAAGATGTATTTTATCATCCTGAGTTCAGGCATACTAAATTCGTTTTTCTACCATGTTCCCTGGGTCAGTTCTGACTATAAGGTGTAATAGTCAGTCTGCCCATTCTGGCCTATGGGGAGCAGGTAGCCTTGCAATAGTGAAAAACGAAAATGGCTGTAATTCACTATTAGGACATGCCACACACACCAGGGAATGTCCTACCTTATACTTACAATGCACCCTGCCCTAGGGCCTACTTTAGGGGTGACCAACATGCAGTAAAGGGAAGGTTTAGGGACTGGTAAGTGGGTGTACTCACCAAGTCGACATGGCAGCCCTAGGCTGCACACAGGCTCTGCGATGGCAGGCCTGAGACACATTTTACAAGCCGCTTCTGTGGGTGGCACAACCAGTGCTGCAAGCCAACCAGCGGCATTGGATTTACAAGCCCTGGGCACACTGAGTGCACAGTACTAGGGACTGACAAGTAAACCAATCATCCAATCATGGAGTCACTAATACATACATCAATTTATAATGGGAGAGCATATGCACTTTAGCACTGATCAGCAGTGGTAAAGTGCCCAGAGTCATAAAACAGTCAACAACAGGTCAGAAAAATATAGGAGGAAGGCAAAAGTTTAGGGATGACCCTGCAAAAAGGGCCAAGTCCAACACAACCCCCTTCCAGCCAAAACGCAGGGTAGACCAATCACTACCTTGATGGGCTTCCCTGCTTCGGGCGATAGAACCTGGACCTGGCCCGCAACAGCAGGGGCATACTCCAGTTCTACGCCAATCTGAACCTATTGGAATCCCTCTGTCCATACTCTCAGGGCCCACCAAGCTAATCCATGGGGAACCCTTCTCCTCACCTGTGGACCCCACCTGTGCAGCACCTAACCTTAACTTGCTCACAGGTGTGTCCCAACAGACAGACAGCAAGCCACAGTGGCCACTGACAGTGGTCAGGGATGAGACCCAGGCCTTATGCCTCTCAGGGCTCTCAAACCTCTGTGGCGTCCGAGAGCGGGGGCAGTAGCCCCAGGTGCTTGGCACCCTTTGTCCATTCTCCCTCCTGTCAGGTCAGGTATGACATCCTGACACTGATCTACCAGCCCCGGGCCTGTACCCGGCGGCTGGACTGGAGACTGGGGTGGGCTTTCCCACACCCGGTCCTCCTCCTTGGGGCTCTGCACCCTACCACCTGGAGCGGTACCCCCTTCCAGAATTGCCAGGGCACCTGTGGCAGGTGTTCTGCACACCCGCCCACCAGTTCAGGGGTTCTATCCTGCAACTGGGATCCCAGCATAGGGTCTGTACCCTTAGACTGGGCAGAGGCCAGGGTGAGGCTGTCCTCTCCCCACCCCCTTACTGGGGTCCTGCACCCTCCCACCTGGAGCGGTGCCCCCAGAAGACAAACTGGTAGGGGCACTGTTAGCAGCTGCCCCTTCCTCCAGGTCAGGGGGACACCCTGAACCTGGCCCTCCAACCCAGGGTCTGTACCCTGAGGCTGGACCTGTGCCTGGCAACCCAGGACTTCCGGGAGGGTACACCAACCCCCCAAGGGAAACACACTCCTCTAGAGTTGTGTAAGAATCTGCCTGGCGCACCAGGACTTCCTGGGGTGCACGCATGCCCCCCAGAGGGTAACACATCTCTCAGGTGTTGTGTGACAGTCTGCGTGGTGCAGATCTCCCAACCCCTGTCCATCTGACAGTGCATGAAGATCCCCCAGGACAGAAGTGGTGTCACCATGGTCATTCACTGGTGACTCAGCCCTTCTGGCTGGTCCCTGACCCACTGGTTCTTCCACTGGGGACTCTCTCCCCCTCTCACCCCTCACTCTGGACTTCTGCACCCTCCCAACTGGAGCAGCACTGCCAGACACCAGAAACACTGGAGCCCCATTTACAGACGCTCCAGGTTCTCTAGACACTAGGAGATCCTCCTCAACAGGCGGCCCATCAGGACAGCCTAGGCTCCCTACCTGGTGTTCCCTTAAAGAACCATCCAGGCTCTGAGACTGGGTTTCGGGCACCATGGGACACGCAGCCCCACACTCACTCCTTCTCCACTGAGACAGGACGTGAGTCCCTACACCCCTCCCATTACCACGGGACCTAGCTGGGCTACACTGAACCTCTCCCACCACTCTGGGTTGGAAGACACCTGAGCCACTCCTCTTAGGGTCACTCCCCAATGCCTCTTCAGACCCTCTGGAATCCACCAAAAGGTCTGCCTCCAATGTGAGCTCCCTGAGGTCAGAGAACTCACTCTCCAACAGGTGTTGGCATAGCTCTGGAAAACCGGGACTTACAATATGCTCTCCCAAAATTGGATCACACAGTCTCCCACAGGGGTTAACCAAACTATCCTTCACCTCACTATCCAGTGCCTCACACACGTACTCCACACCACTCTCCTGAGACTGGCAAGACAGTATCTGACTGTCTCTGTCACTCAACCCACACTCTTCTGGGCGGTCTTCACACTCACATACCAGGACTTCAACCATGGGGGAACCCCTCTCCCTGCACCTCTCATCTAGAGTCAGTAGAGTGTCCCTCCCACCACTAGGACCATGAATCCCTGTGTCAGTTTCCCTATTCCTCTCAGGGACACTGCGCACTACTGGAGCTACCTCATGTCCTTGAACCTCCTGGTGTATGTTAACCCCTCCAAGTCAGGCGCCACATCTCTGGGTGTGTGCACTACTCTCTCAGCACTGAATAACTTAATTTTGCTGCCACCATCTGAGCTGGACTCCACCTCCAACTCAGCAAAGCTCACTTCCTGAGCTACACACTTTTCTTCTTCTTGGGCTAAGGCCCTCTGAGCCTCCTCAATTTCTCTTAGCTCTTCATCAATTTCTCTTATCTTTTGCTCATAAGCCAGAAGCAAGCTGTCTTTTTCTGTTTCTCCCTCACTTTCAGGGAACTCCTCCTCCACAGACTCAACTGGTAGTGTTGCCCTCCAGCGGGGTAACTCAAACTGAAATAGGGATGCCTCTAGATCCTCCCTGGACCTTCTCCTCACAGGCAGCCCCCTTTCCTTGCAAAACACACGTAGCTCCTTCACTGTGTAGACAAACATGTGCCAGAAGTTGAGCTCCATTTTGCAACAACTAACCAGAGTCCTTGTATCCAAAATACTTCCAGGAGGATAGCAGAAAACAGAAAAATAGTATGTGGTTGCGTTTTGGTCTGCACTCACTAAGTAGTGTTCACCAATTACTGTACATGAGTCACAAATGCAAGTCCAGAATCCTCACCGCTGACCACCAATGTTAGATTTGGGGGTCTCTAGTTGGCAGAGGTATGTACCCTTGTCCAAATAGGGACCCTTGCGTCTAGTCAGGGAGAGTAGGTACACTCTCGAAATAACCCCTGCTCACCCTCTTGGTAGCTTGGCACGAGCAGACAGGCTTAGTTCAGAGGCAGTGTGTAAAGCATTTGTGAACACATACAGTAATCAAGTGACAACACTACAAATGGACACTACACAGGTTATATATTTATAAAAATAGGTATACTTTATATAGATTTATCACAAGACCATAAACGACAAAAATAATCCACAATACTGTTAAGAATACTTAGTTCTGATCAAAAAGGCTTAATTCAAGGTTCTGTGCGAGTCGGTAGCCTCCTCCGGCTACGGCGATGTCGAGAACAAACAGAGTCTAACAAATCCAGCTGACCGCGTCGAGACGGGCCAACACAGCGTAGACAGACTCGGTCACAGTACCTTTACTTGAAGCGGCAGGCACGGGCGTGCGAGCCGGATGGCTGTTCTGTCGCGGTCGCGATGCAAAAATGGAAGCGTTGCAGGACGCGTTGTCCCTCGATGCGGTGCAGGCAGCGGCTCGTTGACGTCGTCGAGACGGAGTCGGTGAGACCAGGGCCGTGCGTTGCAGGGCGAGACGGTGCTTCGATGCGGTGCTGGCAGGTTGCGGTGCGGCGACGGAGCCGGATTCAGGAGCTGGCGTCGATCAGTCCGGGACAGCGGTGCGAGTCGGGCGGTGCGCCGCAAAGCGTGCGAGCGGTGCCCAACTCCGGTGCGGTCACAGGACTCGAACTCAGCAGCAGTGACCGTGTCGGTCGGACCAGTTCGATTCGGCGTAGCGAAGCGTTGCAGGACGCGTTGTCCCTCGATGCGGTGCAGGCAGCGGCTCGTTGACGGAGTCGGTGAGACCAGGGCCGTGCGTTGCAGGGCGAGACGGTGCTTCGATGCGGTGCTTGCAGGACACCGAGTCGGTCGTGAGAGTCGGTCACAGCTCCCTACCTCTGTAGCCACTGAAACAGGTTTCCAGCAGCAATTCACAAAGGGGGTGAAGTCCAATGGTCCTGGGACTTCGGTCAGGGGGCAAGCTCTCTTCCAAGCCCTTGGAGATCCTTCACAAGTTGATGAAAGTCACAGCAAAGCAAAAGTTCCTTTCTCCTCTCTTTGGCAGTCAGGCAAACCACTGCAGGCCAATCCCCAAGCAGCACTTCAGGCTTAGGGATAGTTTCTCCTCAGTTTCTTCTTGGTTCCGCTCCTCAGTAAAGGTTTCTTCTTGTTCCCAAAAGTGATCTAATTTTCCTGGGGTCTGGGTGCCCTCTTATACCCTGATTCTCTTTGTTCTCTGGAGGCAGAGAGGCCTCTGCCTAGTCCAAAACCAGTTCTGGTCAGTCTTGGAGCACTTTGTTTTTCTGACTCCTTCTTTCCTTTCAGAATGTGGGGCAGAGTGCTCAGCCGCCCGGCAGGAGGTGGAGCCAGCATTGTGGAAGGCAGGCACAGCCCTATTCAGACCCAGGTGCAACTCCTCCCTCCACTCTGGATGCAGATCTTTCTATTCAGCCCTGCGCTGACTCACCCGGTCTCCTGTAGCCACCCCCAGCCCCTGTCACTCAATCTCCAGACAAGGAATACACAACCTAGCAGAGGCAGGCTTGGATAGTTAGGCAAGAAAATACCCACTTTCTAAAAGTGGTATTTTCGAACACAGAATGTTAAAACCAACTTCACTAAAAGATGTATTTTATCATCCTGAGTTCAGGCATACTAAATTCGTTTTTCTACCATGTTCCCTGGGTCAGTTCTGACTATAAGGTGTAATAGTCAGTCTGCCCATTCTGGCCTATGGGGAGCAGGTAGCCTTGCAATAGTGAAAAACGAAAATGGCTGTAATTCACTATTAGGACATGCCACACACACCAGGGAATGTCCTACCTTATACTTACAATGCACCCTGCCCTAGGGCCTACTTTAGGGGTGACCAACATGCAGTAAAGGGAAGGTTTAGGGACTGGTAAGTGGGTGTACTCACCAAGTCGACATGGCAGCCCTAGGCTGCACACAGGCTCTGCGATGGCAGGCCTGAGACACATTTTACAAGCCGCTTCTGTGGGTGGCACAACCAGTGCTGCAAGCCAACCAGCGGCATTGGATTTACAAGCCCTGGGCACACTGAGTGCACAGTACTAGGGACTGACAAGTAAACCAATCATCCAATCATGGAGTCACTAATACATACATCAATTTATAATGGGAGAGCATATGCACTTTAGCACTGATCAGCAGTGGTAAAGTGCCCAGAGTCATAAAACAGTCAACAACAGGTCAGAAAAAATATAGGAGGAAGGCAAAAAGTTTAGGGATGACCCTGCAAAAAGGGCCAAGTCCAACAGGTATCATATGATATATTTGGACCGACTTAAACTCTACAAATTCCATATGTATTTAGAATTTCTTTACAGGATACTATCACTCCTAGTACTGTCTCTGATGATTGGGACATTGATACAGTGCATGAAATGCTAGATGATATGCAGCATTCTACTTTTTTAAATACTGAAGAAGTGTCTGATGGCTGCTCCAATTATGATGAAATGTTCTTTTTCACCTTTATCAGCACCATATTTTGCATAAAGCAAGTTCTCCACTCGTAGTATTTAATTACACACAATGGAAATACTGCCCTACACCACCAAGGGGTAGCTCAAAAGCATTTGTACAGAAGTTTGCATATTTTTCGGGTCACAGTCTAGCTGACCCAGACTCCTACTGTTATAAACTAACACCTTCACAGGCTAAGAAAACTATGCTCACTGACTACAAGCTGATTTATTCAGCATCTTTCATTTCCCAGCTCTCTTTACAAGGGTCTGACTTTTGGTAGGACAATGTAAATTTAACATGTATATGGGGAACTAGAGATTGGCAGGCTCAGGGAACAAGGCTTTATTTCTAGCATGCCTTATACCACACCATATGATTTTCCTGAAAAAAATGTGCAGCAAACATCCTGTCTTGGCTTAGCCAGGATAAAATATTTAAATGCACCAAATATTCCCACATTTTCATGATTTGAGAATTGGCAATGATTCACAAACTACACGGAGGAAACATTAGACAACATGCTTTGCAATGGAACATAAAATTCTTCACGAACCGATCAGGAGGGATGGTTAGTGTGGCCATTAGATACGAACAGATGTTAGGCATGTTTTCTTGACAACACCAAAGGGTTTAGGATCAATAGGCCTAACCCACGTTATGTACAAACGAAACACTCAGGGGTGGTAACAACTTACAGCATTGGGAAGTTGTGCCTTGATTGGCTTAGACATCAAATGTTGTCTCAGGTGAAACAACACTTGTCCCTTCTTTCTGATGACATGGGATTACAGGACTTCTTGTTGGGTCCTCGAAGACCACATCAAAAGCGCTTTCTGTATGCTATAAATAATTAAATGTGGAAGGTTTGACAGCAAGAAGCTGCTGAGAGGCTGCGTGAAATTGACTGCGTGAAATTGACAGGCCAAATTTAGAAAGGGCTCTAGCAGTAGTAGACAATGATATGACTACTTTGTCCACCAAGATATACTCCGTGGGTAATATTGTGTCATCTGCAATTGACATTATACAGTGTGACATGTGTTCTGTAAAACATGGGCAGTCACAGCTTAGGGCTGTCATGTTACTGAGTTGTACTCTACAGATATTTCATGGTGGTTGTGGTCCATGGAAGCACCTTAATGCCACTAGCTTATTTTTTACCTATCATCCTTACAAAACAACAAACCATCCTTGCAAAAAAGAACGCGACATACACTATGTGACACATAGAGAAGCTAGAATAGCTACTATTCACTGTTGCAGAAATACCTTCTGCGGATTGGATAATCCACAGCTTTGTTTCCCTGCCATTTTGACTTTTCACTTCCAATACTGCTTACAACACAATCAAGTGGGCAGATTTTAAGCGCTAGGGGAGGGGTATGTACACAAGTCATGGATCTTACCTTTCAAGTACCAATGTAGCAATAGTGAAACTGAGGGGTTTTTTGTAGCGGTACTGACTGCAAGAGTACCTTGAGAAATTCTTTGGTTTTCAGGGAGGTTTCCCTCCATGGCACATGAAATGCATCTAATGCAAACTTGTTGTGTTATCTGAAGGGTTCTCCAGATGCTGTGATTTGTCCAGCATTCAGATTACTTTACGGTGGTAGCTATTTGATTGTGAACAATCAGGGCTGCTGTGGAATGAAACCGGGAATTGCCTATCTGGTGATGGTTTCTGTGGTCGTGACCTATTGTACACAAGTACTGTTTCCACCTGACCATACAGTTACGGATGCAACGCTTTGGCCTTCGATAAAGCCTTAAAATGTGCACTTTGATTCTTTGAGAAGACTGAAAGCCTTATTGTTTCAGAAGGATGTGGCCTTAACATCTGCAAGGAAGACGTTTGATCATCAAGTTGCACGGTCTTCTGAAATACAGTCTGTACTCCGCACTAATTTCCCATACCATTTCGGGGAGCTTCTGCACCGCATTTTTAACATGTCCAGTACTGCGGGTGTAGAGAACTTTAAATCAATTGGCTCTGGGTTGGCTAGTACCTTCCAGACAGTCTTCTGAGTTATTCAATCTTTCATACACTCTGTGCTGGAAAGCATTTTGAGAGGCTTACCGTTGGTCCTGTTTCTCATTGTCGGGACTTTGATTTTATTTTTTCTGTTCAGTAGTGGCTATTCCGCCACGAGGCCAAATGTGAATGGCACTACCACACATGCTCCTGTGTCATGAGAGAATGATACAGACCTTTGGCGCACCCTTGCTTCAAGAACTTAATGACAACTGGTTCTTCTCCTTTTGGTCTGTCTGGCTTCACTGCCAGACAGACCAGTGTGTCTGGCAGTGTGTCCTGGACATATGCTTGGGAACGCAACTGGTTCAATCTACGGACATGGAACTACTGGTGAGTCCCCTAAAACCCACATGTATTGATGGACTTTGTGATTGCCTTTGCTTAAAAATGCATACTATGAGCCTTTCTGGGATGCTTCAGCTCCTGGCGACATGGATCCTGGCTCATCCTCTGTGGCTGCGCTTCTGGCCATCACTTCTTCAACGTCTGCAGAGGGGGTTGGATTTGAACATGTTTGTTCTATGGTACTAGTGATAAGGGTGCCAGCAGAGCAACCACATGCGGATGTTGGGAACAGCAAAGTTTTGTCCAATCGTCAGAACATTTAAGCAATCTGGTAGTTTTGAGCAGTACAGCATTTTTTATTTGGCCTTGTTTTTATTGTTCCAAATTGCTTTTAAATTTGCTTTTATATTGAATTTACAATGTCCCTTTCTGTATACTTTTATTTTCAAAGAGCACAATGCTTTTATTATTTTAGGTTTTTATAACACCATACATTTTTAGCATTGTTTTTAGGAATCTGTTTAGTTGTCTCACTATCAATGTGCATGCGATCACAATAGGCCCGGGTACAAAACCACCACCATTTAATAGGCTCAATTTTTAAGTTGCCTTCTTTTCTTAAACACAATGACATTTGACACACATTTGCTTGTGTGCCTGTGTAGGATAATATTTTCTGAAACAGCTCCGCTTACATTTCCACTCTGTAGGCATATTATCAAATACTTTGAACGTTCTGTACAAGGGTTAAATTCACTGCGCCATGTTGTTTGTTATTGTCCGTTCGGCAACTGGGCTATCACAAGAGAAACAATGATAGTGGCTGACTGGAACTTTGGCATGGCAACATGGGTGATGTTTATTATATAAACAACATAACTCCCTTGTTTAGTTAGAGGAGCATTTCACTGGCTCTGCCAGAATTCCAGCCCAGCAGATTCCTGTTAACATCATGCGAGGGATGGAAGACGGGCTTCCTGATGACACTTACCCACAGGTAATGGGGGAGTTAGGTCACCCTAAAGGGATTTGGTAGATTCGCCCACCCTAGGCACACTAGGATAGGCAGTGTTAAGAAGGAGTAATATATATTACTATACATTACAGTATTTATAGGCACGCATATATTCTCTGTAACAGCATAATGGTTGAACTATTTGCTTTCTTCACCATCTTTGATCACACTATTCTTTTTCCTTCCATTCATTATTGCAGCGCACTTATTTTACTCAAGAATCACAATGCTTCAATACATATTGAAATGCAATGTTGTGTATTTCTTGTATATCTCTTTGGGTATGCATGAGTAACCAAACAAAAAGGTTCTTGATCTGTTACAATGATTTCCTTGGGGAGTCAGGATTGTCATGTTCTGATGTTGCATATTCCACCTGTTAACTTTCCTGGTCAGGTGTACAGATGGTGCACTGTGTGCTAGCAGGATTAAGCCCAAAATATCCTGATGGTGTGCGTAGAATCAGTCTTGCACAGTTTTGACGTTTATGTTGTCCAACAAACGCATAGTTTTTACTGAGAAAGTATAAGCTGTATGACACCTCTTTGATCTTTTGGTGCCGGCACAATTGCTGCCTTGTCGAGTAGGGCTTGTATCCCTTCTACCAGAGCCTTTTGATGCACATAGTCCAGCAGCAGCAGGGTACAAATGAAAGTCTCCTGAGGCTCTTGTGCAAAACTGATCCACTAACTGGATGAAACAATTCAAATGCCCAATTGTTCAAAATGTGCGTTTTCAGGTGTTTTGAAAAAATTGCAGTTGACTCCCAACTAGCGGCTCGACTTTCTCTACATAGTCAGGCTTTTGGAGGAGCTGGAGGAACAGGTGACTGGGTTGACTGAGACAGGGGTCTCCCGGCCACCATCCCTCATTGAAAGGGCTGAGAAGCCCCTTTTGATCCTATTCCTAAAACTCTCTTTTATGGCGCTCCTCTCTCTCTATATGTTGAATGCTCCGGCTGTAGCAACTTGCTATCTTTCCCAGGTTTTTTTTTACAATTTCCTCTATCCAGGGAGAAAACGGCCTAGAGTTGCTGAAAGAGAAATGCATCAACAATGCCTTCTGAGAAGCCTCTGCTTTTCTGGACCCCATCTATAAGTGAATCCTCACTGTGACAGCTGCCCCAGGAGAGGACCCGGCTGCACCCAGAAAATCAAAAGAGACATCAGAAAGGGTGCGCCGCTGATGCTCCTTGACGGCAAGTGTTGGGGTTAAATCCAAACCATTCTGAATCTGGTCCTCCAAAGATTGGGAGTCTTTCAATAAAAATTGAATGGTGTAGTTCATAGAGGTGCTTACCTTATCACAAAATTAGTACCGCCAAAAGTCCTTTTATTGCTGCTTCTACCTTCTTATCAATTGCTACTTGAATTACCCTATACCCGGATATAATAAACCCTGGAAGGAGAGATCAGCCAAGGAGGGAGTCCATTTCTACTGTAGGTGAAAATTCCTTTGAAAAGTTCTACACATCTTTCCACTAACTTGACAGAACCTTGTGTACTCGGGGCTCCCCCCACCAGCTTCGGAAATGATGACTGAGTTCATGGCCGCCCTGGATTTGCCCCGCCTTGAGAGAGAGGCTAGTCAGTTGCTAGATGAGGCGATAACCAAAGAAGAAGTACTAGGAGCTGTACACACCCTAAAACAGTCTAAAAGTCCTGGAAGTGACGGTTTACCATCCGAATTTTATAAAACATTTGCACATATTCTGGTGGACCACCTGCTGGAAGTCTACAATGAAGCATTTCAGAAACAAACGCTGCCAAACTCCATGAGGGAAGCGCTGGTAGTCATGATACCTAAGGCAGACAAGGACCCCCAACTGCTGGGCTCGTACAGACCAATATCCCTCCTAAATATAGATGTGAAAATCCTGAGTGGGATCATGGCAGCCAGATTACAGCCACATATGCACTACTTAATTCATTCTGATCAAGCGGGCTTTATCCCTAAACGTAGCACTGCCCATAATCTACTAAATGCTAGCCCATGTATGGCACTTCCCCTCCCTAGATCAGGAAGATTAAGCCCTGGCGTTATTGGACATTGAACAGGCGTTCGACTCGGTAGGCTGGGCTTACATGTGGGAGGTTTTACTTACAATGGGGATGGGGTACAATTTCTTAAATGGACACAGTTACTTTACTCCGCCCCTCATGTTACGATACGTATGGGGAGGCTGGTCTCGAGGGCCTTCACGTTACAACGCGGTACCAGACAGGGTTGCCCGTTATTGCCACTCCCTTTTGCAACAGCGATGGAACCATTGGCGGCAGCACTGAGGAGGGTGTTGGCTGCGTTCGGGATCCCACTGGGAATGACCAACCATGTGGTATCCATGTATGCGGATGACACGCTTGTGTACCTCCGACAGCCCGTTGAAGCGATCCCAATATTAACGGACACTCTACAAAGGTTCGGGAAGGTCTCTGGATTAAAGATAAATCCTGGGAAATCGAAACTGATCCTGATGGGGCGGTTGGCTTCACAATCGGGCGAGACACTTCCAGACGTGGGGTTTCCATGGGCTGGGACTGAACCCAGATACCTGGGGATTAAGTTAGCTAGACCGGCTGAGCAATATCTAACACTGAATAAAGGGAAAGTAATCGAGGGAATACGAGGCTCGGTGCGCTTCTGGCAGGGATTGCCTCTATCCCTTATGGCAAGAATAGCCATAGTAAAAATGATCATTCTCCCACGCTGGCTCTATGCGATGCAACACTCCCTCTATAGAATACCCCCACAATTTTTTGTAACCCTAGACAGCCTACTGGTAGAGTTGTTATGGGGTGCAAAACGTAAGAGGGTCAGTTTAGCCACACTACAGAGAACATGGCAGGCTGGAGGGTTGGAGGTTCCCTGCTTGGAGTTCTATTATATGGCATCGCAGCTGCAATATGTTGTGCACTGGCTAGACGAAGCCGGAAACTGGGAGAAGAGCCTGCTTGAGGGAACCTTTGGTGACCGGTCCTTACCGGAACTATTGATGATGGGGAGGAGTGTGCCCCAGACATGCCCCTACATAATACGTCATGTCACGGAAATATGGGAGCTTATGGTTAGAAGGGTGTTGCAACGAGCACCGTACGCCCCAGACATGCCACTGTGGGTAGTACAACCATTCGCCAAAATCTCGACCTCTATGTCGGTACGTAGGTGGCAGGACGGGGGATGCCTAACGATGGGAGACTTGTATGATTATAAACAATATATTTCACGAGAACAGGCGGTGGAGACCTTCGACCTAGGTAACGGGCAGTTCCTACAATATGAGAAGATAGCTAAGGTGGCTAGGGAGCTATGGCCTTCGTTTCCCGAGGAGCCTCCTACGGCTAATGTGCTACAGGTCATGCTGTATATGGCCCAAGGACGTAGAATTATATCACATCTATATAGGGCAATATGGGAGGACAAAATGGTCCCGACACTCCCTGTACAGGAAAGGTGGGCGGCAATAGTGGAAGAACCCATAACATCTAAGGACTGGATTAAAATCCATGAGGGGGTAAAGCAGGTGAGTTCGAACACACGGTTCAAATTGACACAATATAATTTTCTTCATCAAATATATCTCACACCCAAAAGACAGAACAGGACATATCCGGACCGCTCGGGCGGTGTCCCAGATGTGAGGCAGAGGAAGCGGATTTAATACCCATATCCTGGGCATGCTACATCATGGGTCCTTAATGAGGCCGAGGTTCTGACTAGGCTGAGGGAAGCGATAGGGTGGGTGATTGTTAGACCTGGTACCATTGGCGTGGGTCTCCCTTCCATTTTTTGCTGTTCCCTCCTGTGTTTTGCTATGTTTTTGCTGGTCTAGATGCTTTGGGCACTTTGCCACTGCTATTCAGTGCCAAAGTGCAAGTGCTCCCTATGGTAAATTGTTGTATGGATTAGTGATTCCATGATTGGATTATTTGATTTACTTGTCAGACCCTAGTACAGTAGCACCGCGTGTGCCCAGGGCCTGTAAATCAAATGCCGTGGTGGGCTTGCAGCACTGGTTGTGCCACCCACAGAAGCAGCCTGTAAAGTGTGACTCAGGCCTGCCATGTTAACTTGGTAAGTGCACCCACTTACCAGTCCCCAAACCTTCCCTTTTCTACATATTAGTCACCCCTAAGGTAGGCCCAAGGGCAGGGTGCATTGTATGTAAAAGGTAGGACATGCCCTGATGTGTGTGGCATGTCCTGATAGTGAATTACAGCCAATTTTGTTTTTCACTATTGCAAGGCTACCTGCTCCCATAGGCTAGAATGGGCAATTTGATTATAACATCTTATAATCCTAACTGACCCAGGGAACCAGGTAGAAATTCGTGTTTAGTATGCCTGAACTCAGAATGTTAAAATACATCTTTTAGTGTGGGTGATTTTTACATTCTGTGTTTGAAAATACCACTTTTAGAAAGTAGGTATTTTCTTACCTAACCATCCAGCCTGCCTCTGCTAGGTTGTGTATTGCATGTCTGGTTTGTGAGTGACAGGGGCTGGGGTGGATCCAAGAGACAGGGTGAGTTAGCACTAGGCTGAATAGACCTAACTGCATTGGGAGTGGTGGGAGGAGTAGCACCTGGGCCTGAATAGGGCTGTGCCTGCCTTCCACAATGCTAGCTCCACCTCCTGTGGTGCGTCTGATGACCCTGGCCCACACTGACAAAGGAAGAAGTTGTGCACTGGCAGAATGCACACAGAACTGGTTTGGACTAGGTACAGACACTCTCTGCCTTCAGAGACAAAGGATTTGTGGGTATAAAAAGGGGGACCCAGACCCCAGAACTTTAGATCACTTCTGGGAATCAAGACGAACCTTTGCTGAGGAGAAGAACCAGGAAACTGAAGGAGGAGACTACCCCTGTGCTGTGTGCTGTTGGGGGTTGGCCTGCAGTGGTTGCTTCATTGCCAAAGAAAGGAGAAAAGGACTGAGTGTGCTTTTATCATCTTGAAGAAGATCTCCAAGGGCTTGAATTTGAGCTTGCCTCCTGTCTGAAGTCTCAGGGATACAAAGTCTTCACCCCTTCTGCTTGCCTGCATCTGGAACTTGCTGTTCTGGCTGCTACAGAAGGAAATTGCAACACCGACGCCGGCGAGCGACGCCGTAATCTGCATTGAAGCCGTGAGCGCTGATCCGACTTACAACGTAGACCCGACGCCGGCCGCCGTGCCACATCGACGCCAGCGAGCGACATCGTAACCTGCCATAAGCCGTGAGCGCTGCTCCGACTTGCGACGTAGGCCCGACGCCTGCTGCTGTGCCGCATCGACTCCGAAGCCGCAATCGTCGCGGAGCCGATCCTCGACGTGGGTGGTCAAGAATCCATCGACATCGTGACCTCGTACCGAACCGTGGTTTCGGCACCATCGCGACGTCACCTCCTCTCCGGTAAGGAACAGACGCATCCCCTGCTTTGCGCAAGCATCGAGGACCCGACGCATCACCTCCCCCGAAGTAAGGAACCGACGCCGCATAGCGCCAACGACACCGCATCTCCCCGACGCCGTGATCTGTCTTTGTTTTTGCTTTTCCAAGGTACTGTTCTTTGTGGGTCTGTTTTGACTCCCGGCCCGACGCCGCGCACCTCGCGGTCGGCTCCGTATTTTGGGATTTCTTTGACCTCGACGTCGTGATAACTCCAGTTGGGGTTATCTGTTGCTAAAGACTGCCTTTAAGTGAATAACCTATTTTTAAGCTATTTCTACCATCTTGAAGTATTATTTCTGATTACAGTATTGTGGATTTTTGTCGTTTTGGTCTTGTGTTAAGTCTATATAAAGAATACTTATTTTTATAAAACCTGTGTGGTGTCCATCTGTAGTGTTTTCACTATATTACTGTATGTGTTCACAAATGTTTTACACACTGCCTCTGAGATAAGCCTGCCTGCTCGTGCCAAGCTACCAAGGGGGTGAGCAGGGTTTATTTTAGGAGTGTAGCCCCTTACCCTGACTAGACGCAAGGGTCCCTATTTGGTCAAAGGTACCTACCTCTGCCAACTAGAGACCCCCAAATCTAACATTGGTGGTCAGCGGTGGGTATTTGGACTTGCATTTGTGACTCATATACAGTGATTGGTGTACACTACTAGTGAGTGCAAACCAAACGCAACCACATACATTTTGGTAGATTGTTTTTCCTGGGATTTCTATTTTTTCCAAGAACTGCCAACTTTTGACACCATGAGCAAAGCAGCATCCATCGCATCTATGGATTTAGATTTTGAGGAAGAAAAGCTAGAAACCTACACTGTGAAACAGCTGAAGTGCTTCTGCAGGAGATTTAAAGTTGCTACTCCAGGCCTCACCAAGAAGGATGAGTACCAAAAGGCGCTGGGGGTCTGGGTGGAAGCAAGAAATACCCCTGAGCATGTGGAAGAGCATGAGGAGGGGGCTCAAGAGGCAGAGGGGCAGCTAGATGGGCCATTGGGTCCAGGGGGGAGGAAAGAACCTTCCCCAGCAGGTAGCAGTGTTTCTTCCAAGGGCCTGTCCCCAGGAGAGCTGGAGGACAGGGAGAGAAGTAGGATGCATGAAATAGAGTTAACCAAGCTCAAGATGGGTGGGCAGTTGGAATTGGAAAAGAAGAAATTGGCCCTAGAGGAAAAGAGGATGCAGTTGGAGCATGAGAGAATTTTGAGGGAGTTGGAATTGAAAGCCGGGAACTTAGAGATTACTCCCTCTGGTGGCAGCACACCATCCATGCCTGTTGAAGCACGAGTGTATATACCTAAAGATGTGGTGAAAGAATTTTATAAAAATAATGATATTGGTCAAGCAAAGGGTAGCCATATCGTGGCTAAGTCGCGACCCACCAAAGGTGATGGGGTGGGTGCGGGATGTAAATGAATGGGCCACGGCAGAGATGGTCCGAATGCAGCAGACCAGATGTGATGAAAGAGTGGAAGATGACCTACAGGCTTGGAGGGCAATGCTAGGGGATATGCAGATGGATCAGACAGCCAACGGCCCCCAATCCAATAATGAAGAGACCGGGGGGCCGCAAGGTAAAAGGGTGACACCTACATGGGGAGGAGGATACATGATTCCTGACAGGAAGGACGACATAAAGGGATACATGACAAGGAGAGCTGCACACAGACATCCGAGGGGGCGGGGGGTGGCATGGGCAGGGATGGCGGACTGTTTAGTTTAAATTAAAGGTTCTTGTTATACAAATGAAATCAGTGAAAATAGTGTGGTATATTAGGGGAAGGAATAAGGGGTAGCAACGATATGCTAAATCTTGCTAGTACGAGGTATATGATACTGTATGTATATACCCTGCGTGATATAAGTTTTGTTTTTCTTGTACCGACTTCTTTCCCTCCTTTTTTCAACTCAGTGACCTTCCTTGGATGTACAGTTTCATAATATGTCGAAACTGATGTAACGTATATTTTTGTTTCACATGTCAATAAAGATATTTAAAAAAAAGAAACTTGACAGAACCTTCCTTATTGATGCATGCAAAGGTACAGAATCAGGTTGTTTGCATTGATAGTGACTGAAAAAATCCTTTCATTGGACACCTCTGGGGCTTCAGGCAAGACAGTTCCTGTCCCGGCACTTAACACCCCTTGACGTCTCCATCATCATGGCCATCTTGCATTTCATTACACGCATCAGGAGACACTCTAGGCCATTTTGAAGACGGGGTCCCTTCTCTGGCCACAAAAGTTGCTTCCACTGCATTTTCAATCATTCTCTGTATTAGGCTAAAGATATTGACTCCTGCTCAACACACGCCTGAGATGCCTCCTCCTCCTCTTGAGGAGAAGGTTCTTTAAGTCTTCTCTTGACTGCTGCTCTCTCTCCATTGCTACTGCCCACCAGGGAAAGTGAGCCCGCATTTCCTTACATAATGGTTGGCTAGCACCCTACCCTAGTTTGAAACAAGAGTTCCAAGTTATGAAAAACATCCCTTTGCGCAATTCATACCAGCTGAGATCACCACGTTAAACAGAATGCCTTCGTGCTATAGTATGTCCCACATTCCAACTCGCCGGGCAGCTAGACCTCATGGCATCCGCTTCCCCTTCTCCGTGTTTGCTTAGACATAACGTGCATCTCGCGGAAAATGTGAATTTTATTAATGAGTGATCTGCCATAGCAGGATCACTAACAATGAAATATAATGTCATGAATACTCTTACCTTTTCGCACTGCATCCGTTATGAATGAAAAGAACACAAAGTAATGCTGGCCCAACCTGCTGTCATCCAATGCAAACAGGAAATAGTGGGTGGCCATTTTTGTAGTTTTTTTAAATTTTACTTGTAGCGTTAGAGTACCCAGAGATGAACTCCACCAGTGAGTACTGGCATGAGGAAGGCGGCCGAGGAGGAAATAAGTATTTTGATCCTGAAATACTTTAAACATAACCTATGAATTGTTCTGTTTAAGGGTCACCTGATTGGACCTAATACCAATCATGAACTGGCATTACAAAGGTGAAATTTGGACACCCTGACAAATCCTTAAGAGATCTACTTTCTAACGGGTAGGATAAATGTGTGCACAAACGCCAGGGTGTGCTGAATCAGTTTGCAGCAGTTGCTTTTGCGAACCATCCAGTTGACACAGTGATAGCATGAATATCTCAATTTCTTTGAACGCATAGTGGGCAAAGTATTTATTTATTTCTCAGCTTTAACTAGTGCTCATGTACGATATAGTATAGTGGCACTTTTCAAAACAGCACTAGTGATGACGTAATAGTCTCATATCAAATAAGGAAAACTGTATGAATGATAGATTCAAAGTAAATGAAAGTAAGGTGACCACAAGCAATGAAAGAACTCCTAGGAAAAAGGGAGGTAGACGGTGGGAGAGATGATCTAGATAAAATGAGCTGACAGCAACAAACAAAAGAACTGTGGAGGGAGGACGAATGGCGAGGGAGGAATTTGGTGCAAGAGAACAACTACGCCAAATGTGCCGGCAACATGCAGGAGAGAACTTGTGAAAGGACTATGCAGTTATAACATGGGGTTGGTGGGCAGAGGGATCAAATGCTAGAGGGTGCCCAGCAGGTTGCACAGATTCCATATTTTACCATGGACCTGTTACTTTCCATTGTGTTGTCTGATGTTTTCATGGGTTTAGTTGTTCTTGCCCTCTTGCATAATCACTCATTTGGTGATTTCCACATCAACCACAGATCATATTTAGATGAGGGTGCAATCGCCACAGAGTGGGGTTTCTCTAGGAAAGTCACTTTGACGGGTTTAGCAGCTTGTATTGAGGAATGAAAGAGTTTTGGACTGGTTTAGAGTTTGGCAGACAGAGGGTACTGCGTCAGGAAGCCGGAGGACATCACAGCCACCATCCCAAGCGACTTCTGCCCACCAAATTTAGCGCTGCCCACTGGCCCTGTGGACAAGGCTGTATATAGAAAGGAATCACCATCACTGAGGTTCTTGTCAAGTAATACAACTTTTGACGGTCATTACCATCTGACATGATGGTCAGCTGTCAAATAGGGTGACCAACTGGCATGGGTGCAAATTCAGGACAGTGAGTGTGAAAATTCAGGACAAAGGGTCAAAATTCAGGACAAAAATTCAGGACAGGAGGTCAAAATTCAGGACAAAACTTCGGGACAAAAGGTAAGTTTTACAGACACATCAGAGGAGGTCGCGCAATAGTATATAAGTAAGCCCATCCATATCCAAACATATTCAACCATTTTCAAACCTATCCATCATGTATCCTTCCATCCATCATTTCACTCATCCATCCCTCCATCCACCCTTTCAGTCATCCTTCCATCCAACCTTTCACCTATCCATCCGTACACTCATCCATCCACTCTTCCACCCATCCATCCACTCATCTATCCAGCCATTTACCCTTTCACCCATCCAGCCATCCTTTCACTTACTCATCCATCCACCCAGTCACTCATCCTTCCACCCATTCACCCTTTCCGTCATCCATCCATCCTCCCTTTCTCTCTCCATCGACCCTTTCACTTAGCCATCCTTCCTTCCATCCACCCACCCACCCATCCATCTACTCATCCACTCATGAATCCATCCATTGACCCTAACACTCATCCACCCTTTCACTCCTTCACTCATCTATCCATCTTTTTGTCCATCTACCCTCCCTTTCACTCACTCATCCATCCTTACATCCACCCTTTCACTTATCAATCCATCAATCATTTCACTAATCCATCCACCCCTTTACCCGCCCATCTTCCACCCTTTCACTCATCCATCCATCCTTTCACCTATCCATCCACACTTTTAACCATCCATCTAACCTTCCACCCATACATCCATCTATTTACCTTTTCTCTCATCCATCCTTCCACTCACTCATCCATCCATTTATCCTTTCTCTCATTATCCATCCATTCACCCTTTCATTCATCCATTCACCCTTTCAGTAATCCATCCATCCCTTCACTTACTCACTCACCCATCTTTTCATATTAATTATGAGCTGAGCCTTTGCCTGCAGAGTTGTAGACAGAAGAGGCCCATCAAGGACTCCACCCCTGCTATAGTTCCTAAAGCAAGGGGTGGGGCGGGGACGGCTCACTATGCCCCTGCACATAGGCAATCTGAAAAAGTGGAAGTCGTGAGTCATGCATGATGCACAGTGCCACTGTGACATGGTGTTGTTTCCAGGGCTTTATGTGGAATGAAAAAACTGGGGGGGTCTCTCCAAAGGGGGTGTTCGATGTAATTAAGGGCATGGCTTAAAACACCCAAGCTAAAAATCTGTGCTTAGCATAGTGTGCCGCCCGACTGATATTTTGCCTCTTCTATCATTGTATCCAGATATATAACACAACAAGTAATGCTACACCTACAACAAGCGAGAACTATTGGCTTTGTCAATGGTTGTTAGTTGCATAAAGTAAAAAAGCAGCAAGCATGGCTTCGTTGAATATAATATTGAAAATCCATCAGTTGTCAGATGATGAGACTGTGAAAGAACTCTAGCCCCTTCTTTTTAACTTGTTTCACCGTCTTCCATCTGACAGAATGGCCTGCCCTAGACCGAGGCTGGGGGAGGCCCACCACATGCTTTGCAGCCCAGACTGGCCCATTGTCATTCTATATGTGGCAATCATTAGCGCATACAGAATGACAAAGGGCGGGTGGGGCTGCTCTTGTGCTCCAAGGAGGAGTGCGAGGCGGCCCCATCAAGGAGCTGAGGCCTCTAGCAGGGGAACAGTGCTGTTCCCTGCAATGCCTAAAATTACGGACAAAAGGCATCCGTAAAAGGGATCATCACGGACAACGGACGTGAGATCCAAATTACGGACGGTCCATGAAATTTACGGACGGTTGGTCACCCTACTGTCAAACTTTTCAAATGTTTTTTGTTTTTCGAAAACAAATTCCCAAAACAGAAGTTTGTTTTACAAAAACAAATAAATAAGGCCCCCACACCCTGAGAGGTTTCTCCTAAAGTGTGGGGTCATTCATTTCTTTTCCTCTCCTGGACTGGCAGGTTTTTCCTGGGTGTGACAGACAGGGAAAAAGCCTTTTTTTCAATGGCATCATAAATTGGGCGTCCTTCCTCTGACTGCCCCTATTCTGTTGGATCTTCGACGAAAGTATTCCATCAACAGAGCCAATGGGGACTCTGTTGACAGAATGCTGATGGTGCGTCTGACTCACAATAGGCACGAGGACAGGGTACTACTTCATGTTCGCGAAGCAGTACCCTGTCCACCAAACTCTAAATCAGACCCTAGAATTCCTATGAAACAAATGTTCTCCCTAATAGGGCAACTGCCCAAAGCACGCAGAATATTTAGAGAAGAAGCTTTCTATCAGATTTATGTTTATGTTAAATATGCAGACCACAGTCCGGACAGACGTAGTACATTATGACATGGACAAAAATAGAATTTGTTTACCCAGAGTAGTGGTTGTTTAGGTGCATAGAGATGGTTCCTGTTTTTCAGGGCCGGACTGGCCATAGCGGGCTTCGGGCATTTCCCTGGGAGGCTGGAAGGGTGGGGGCCGATTTTGGAGTGGTGGGGGCCGGTTTTTGTTACAAGGGCCAGTTTTGCAGCAGCGCTGCAATATCGGCCCCCAGTAACAAAGCAGTGCTGGGGGGGCCGGTTTAGGTTAAGTAGGAGTGCTTCACACTTGCACCCTTGCACGTCCCCTGTCCCCTAACCCGCTATCCCCCTCTGGGCCATTTCGAAAAAATTGCCAGGGCTGTTTTGTGTTCTCAGTCCGGCCCTGCTGTTTTTATACATTAGCTTCTCTTGAAGGGAATGTTTGTATCAATATGTAAGGGAACATGCCAAATGTACAGCATCTAAGCTAATGGGTCTTCTGCCTGAGATCTCATTACAGACTAGGAGCTCTTAATGGAGCTCACCTAAATACTATACTTCACTGCATATAAGATAAGATACATTTTATTGCACAATTACTTAAAATCATTGCAATTCTTACAGAAAATGTTAAAAACAATTTTCATTCTCTATTAAAAATATTTGTGACTGGAGTGGCTGATATTCTTAGTGATATTCTGCAGGAAGAATAGATTTTATTGCAGACATGGATTTTACAAAACGGGCGGCCATCTGAGCAGAGTTACCCTTCATGCACTCCTCTAAGACCTCTTGGCATGTCCGCACATTGAAGATGTGCCAAATTGGACGTAGCCAAAAAATTCGCAAGGGGTGCAGGATTTTACAAATGCATATAACGTGAATTAAAGTTTGTTCCCCGTTGCAGCAAAAGCGGCACTGAGAGGGTGTGTCTTCCTTGTACCTCTGGCCATACTTATACGCAATCAGGGGGATAAGACCAAAACGTAGTCTCATTAAATGGTATTTCACTGATGGCTTCATGGCAGATGTTAAATAGTGTAGTAGGGTTTCACAGTCGTAAAGTTTTGACGCCCAGCTGCCATGGGAAAGATTTTTCACAGCTAGCACATCATGTTCTACTGACAATATATTTGCTTGTTTTGTTAACACTTTTGCAGTCACACCTATGGGCAACGAACTGGACCATATATCGTGGGCTTCCAGTGCATCCAAACAGTGCATTAAGAATTTGCTCCAAGTGGTTCTCGGGTTATTGAATAGTGGCCAAATGCAGCTCTTGAATGTGAGGCTACGGACAGTAGGCAATAAATCTTGCTTTCATGATCCAATGTTGAGATGGCAAGCTAAATTCCATACGGATTTGGGCATGAGAGTTCGAGTTGGGTAGATGGAACACTCTGCGGAAACAGGCTGATTGCGCTCTGCCTAGCCATGTGAACATTTTATCTTTAAAAGTCAGCGCACCAAAGGCTACTGTCGGTAAAAATTTGGCACCCTTCACACGAATTAACGTCGAGAAATGCCAAGAATTCAGGGCTTTCTTTGTGCTTGAGAAGGCCCCATCCAGGCCCCATCCAGGCAGTGGGCCATTCCTTGCATTGCTGTAATATGTGGTGCCGATCTTCCTCTGTGGTCTATCCAGACTCCCAGATGCTTATATGGGGCCACTACCTCTAGATTTTCCTTCAATATATCAGGGACGTTTTCCTGCTTGTTGTCTTGATACCATCATCACCTTAGTTTTGGCTATGTTGATCTTTAATGCGTTTGTTTTGCAGTACGATGTCAATGAGACAAAGAGCCTCTGGAGGCCCACCTGGGTTTGGTCGAGTAGAATCGTATCATCTGCATGTAGCATTGATTGAATTTTAGTAGATGCGATTTCAGGCAGAAATGCTCGAGTGAGAGCCAGCCACTCGGGCAGGTCTGCTAGGTACAGATTGAAAAGCAGTGGGGCCAATATGCACCCTTATTTTAGGCCTCTATTGGTCATGATTTTATTAGTCATTGACCATCCAGAAGAAACTCTTATTTTTACCCAGGTATCAGTGTACAGAGCGATAAGAGCATTTAATAGGGCTAGCGAGATGCCCCAGTTATTTAATTTTTCCCACAATCTGGGTCAGACTACGCTGTCGAAAGCTGTTTGGAAGTCGATGAACCCCATGTACAGCGACTTTCCTTTTGTGGCGAGCGTGCCCTCAATCATGTGGGCTAGACAGATCAAGTTGTCTTCAATGTGGCAGCCCTTTTGAAAGCTGGTTTGAGAATATGGAATTAGTTTGCGGTCTTCCACCCAGGTAGTCAACACATGAAGTAGAGTACTTGCATAACCCTTTCCTTCAACGTCAAGGAGAGCGATCATCCGGTAATTTTCTAGGCTGGAGCGGGACCCTTTTTTATGAATAGGAATGATGAGAGAATCTTGTCAGGAATCGACCCACCCATTATGCTTGCCTCGAATAGGGGGTCCAAGAGTGAAGCCCACTTGTGTGTTGAGGCCTTGTACACCCATTTGTCGGTATGCCGTTTGGGCCGGGCGCCCCTCCTGGCTGCATTTTTTTTATAATAAATGCAACTTGGGATGGTGTAATGTTAATGGTGGGCTCCGATCCTGTGTAAGAGTTTGTACGGCTAGGGCTGTGGTAGCCAGTCCAATTGTTGCTAATGGGCTCTTCGTAGAGTGTTTTAATGTGAGTCTCCCACTCAGCAGGAGCAATGTTTGTTACAGTTGATGATTGGGCAGGTCTGGCACATTTGTTAACCCAGCTCCAGAATCTCCTTTGGTCCTTTGATTTTATTATTTTGTGAGCGGTTACCCAGAGGTGGTCTTCTTTTGTATACTGGTAGGTGAATCTTGCTTTCCTGTACTCCTTACGAGTAATCGATACCTTCTCCTGAAGGGATTTGTATTCGGTGTCATCGTAGGTGCTCCTACGCAATAGATTGTTTAATTTGCGTTTTATTTTCATTGTGACTTGCTTATGTTCGATAAGGTGGTGGGTTTTTGTCGTGCGTTTGTCTGGCCCATTAATTGTCTTTATGGCTAAGTTTTCTCTAAGGTCATCAGCTTCCATTTCCCATGATGTTGCAGACAATTGATCATTGCGCTCTTGTATCAATTGATCTAGAAATGGTCCACCCCCTCGTCAATCACGTCCTGATAGTCCGAGGTCCACCGTATTTTTCTTACAGTTTCTAAGTTGTCTTCTTTCCCAATCAGCTGGATTACTGGTCGGAGGCACTGTGAGAGTGACACTTTGCACGTGAGAATGGCATGATCGCTTACTGGAGAAGGAGTTACCACTAATTCCTGCACTAGATGGAAATGAGCGATCAAAGTCCAAAAGTAGTCCAGAGTGGCCATTCTAGAGAAAGATACGTGCATGTAAGCGGCTGGCGAATCCGATTCGGATCTTTCATTTAAAACTCAGAGGCCTGGTTGATTTAGGTAAGCTGCTACCTTTATGCCGCGTCCGTCCTTCCGTTGATACTGATGACTTCTGTCAGGATTGGCCCACATTTGGTCATCCAGTGAAGTTAAAGAAGAAGAATCCAAGCCTGTCTCGATGAGGTTGGCATTGAAATCTCCCATTATTAGCCACATGTCATTTGGAAAGTGAGAGAATAGGTATCTCAAGGCGGGGAGCATTTTGCTCAGGGTTGCCTCTCGTCTGATTCTAGAAGGATGTAGGTAGATGCAGCTGAGGATCGTTGTTTGTTGGTTCGATTTGCAATCTTCCGATTGCTGGGTCTGAGTTTGAAGGAAAATATAATCTCCATGCCCTTTACAGAGTAAGGAAACCTGTATAGCCAGGTTGTTCTTCACATAGATTGAGACACCTCCCAATGTGTGGCCACCTACTTGGGATGCTATTGCATAAGATTCATAGACAGTGTAGCCCTGCCATGAGATAGTGTGTAAGGTCCAAGTTTCTTGTAGAGCGAAGATATCGTAGCTCTTCAGGTGGAAGGTTGTTGTCCTTTTAGCTTCATCTTTGGTTAGTCCTCGGATATTCCAAGAACAGATTTTAAGGTGGTAAGCGGCGTCCTTATTGGTGTTGTTTTCAACCGGGGTGCTAGGTGCTTCACCCTAGGGCCTGGGAGATCCAGGTCCAGTTTTAGGAATTCTGCCATTTAAAAGCACACTGCATTTAAGAGATTTTTAAATTAAGACAGATTATACAAATGACCCTTAAACTCATCGGTTCTTAAATTGAACAAACACAACATTTATATATACCTTCACCTGCCAAGAGGTGGATATTGTATGTTAGAGTGCCAAGACAAACTTGACGGGTATTCCTCCTTTTTATTCAAGAGCATTATATCCCATGGCACTTGTAATAAAGCAGTGGAGATTTCTATCACATTTGTAAGAGAGTAGCCCATTTGACAAACTCTAAATATAAATAAGGCCCTATATTCAAAAGGATGGAATCCGTTTTATTTCAGGTTCCATTTTGTGGCACTCAATAGGAGCAAGCCTGCACATGGTGCACAGCGATTGGCCTCTAAGTGAACTGTCTGTTCTTTTGCTGTAACGGCAAGGCCCTGAGAAATGACCAAGTCATATGTATACATAACAAGCTGTTGCTATGCTTCGCTTGCTGATTTCTGAGATCAATGCCCATATATGGCTAAGAATCCTATTCTGATTAACAATTGGATAAATAAGTAGAAACTCCTATTGTTTCGCCGAGCAATTGGCTCTCAATGGCGATGTATCATACTAAATAAGATTAAAATAAGAGACCAATTATTACACTCAGGAGGATGCAGTAAATCTCCTAATATTACCTTACCGGTTCTATGGGGACTCCCCCCCCCCAGTGAAAGGACACTACACTACAGGTGTGGGGATTGCATTGTATGCCAATCCATAGATATTACAAGGAACTTTGAGCATGGAACTATTATGATGGAACTAAGACATTTCTCAAAATGCAATATGGCAAATGTATATTGTATATGGTGCCCATGCCCTTGCATTGAAATAGGCCAGACCGCCCAATTGCTGCGCTTCTTTGGAGATTGTTGTGTTTTATTGTCCTCTATCATTAGCCCAGTGGCAATATTGTTAACTAGAAGTTATGTTTCTTTTCTGTATTTTTTATTTTGAATTTCTGTTTCCTTTTGTGCTCCTTGTCCTGGTTTCTCTGTTGTGTAATTGGCTTCTATTATCAGTTTGTCCTCTCTCGCTCTTACTGGATGGGCATCCTCCAATCAGGGCCCTGAGCAGGGATGGCTGGAACGTTTTGTGTGTTCGAAGTGTCGCTTTCAAGCGGCCTCGCGTGCTTCCTTGGGGCGCGCTTAGCTGGTATTTAAACAGTGATGGTCTGCACTGCACTATCTTGAAGTTGGAGAGTAGATTTCTCCCTCTGCATCCTTCCTGTTTGGAACTGCTATACGCGGTCCACATCTACTTTAGCACCAGTAAATTCTATAGGGACTGATCTTTCAGGGGTAAGCGTTCTTCTTTCATCACTGTTTTTGGAAACGGTTGGTTGCTATAGATAATTATGGCTAATTTTGCATTTCTCAATGCAATTTTTTAGGCCCAATCGTTTTGCCCCCCGAGTTAGTCCTAAATTCTTGGTCATTCCACAAGGGTGATGTGGTATCTGGCCAAAGAAGATGCTTTGTAATTGTTTCCATGAAATTTAGAACATGGAATGTGAGGCAGTGGCAGTTGCGAGAGGGGACTTGGTGGATGAGGTGCTCTAATAAAGCCCACTTATTCCATCTTGAGGTTGTGTGGCATCTTTATTATAACATTACAGGTGAAACTTTTTTTTGGCAGCATCCATAGGCCTGCACATGTAAGGAAGTAATCATTACACTTTACAATCCTTTTTGCCCCTGGCCACCTTCCCCCTTTTTTATACTAATTTTGTATCCATTCATTTTTCCATTTTTTCAGATGTTCATCCATCATTTAAATCCTGATTAGACCTGTTTGTAATTTTATTAAATGTCGAAACGTTGTTGACAATTATAACGAACAAACAACATGGTGCCTTTAAAAGACCAATAGACTACTAATGATGATCTTTTGTAGTTGTTTGTTATAAAGAAATACACATATGCAAAAAGAGTTTCTTTTCCTTGTGGTTCTGTTTCACTGGGCACACTTTGCACACTATTTCTCACTAAATGTAGTGAATGTAGGGGCACATGCATCGAGCATTTTTGCCTTCGCAAACGGGCCAACACAAAAAATGCTATTCAGATGCAGCATACCCTCTTTTGCGATTTGGTAACCTGTTACTGAATCGCAAAATGGGTTTGCGATTCGCTATTAGGAAGGGACGTGTTTAGGACGTCCTTCCTAATACCGAACCGCATCGGTATGTAGGAATGTTTTGTGACCGAAATGCAGTCGCGAAACATTTGCATTTTACCACCTACTTTAATTAGGTGTTAACCCATTCGCAAATGGGAAGGGGTCCCCAAGGGACCCTTTCCCCTTTGTGAATGTTTGTTACAACGTGTTTTAAGAGCAGGCAGTGGTCCCACTGACCACTGCCTACTCCTAAAAAATGAAGATCTTTTCATTTTACTTTTTGTAAAGCATCTCGTTTTTCTTTAAGGGAAACGGGCTGCTTTACAAAAAAAAAGATTGCTTTATTTAAAAGCAATCACGGACCTCAGCAGGCCACCATCCCCGTGATTTTTGCAATCTACCTCATTAATATTAATGAGGTAGAGCAATTTGCGTACCCCTAAGAATCGCTATCTGAAACTCTTTGAGTTTCATACATTGTAAATTGCGATTACCTAATAGTGATTCTCAGGAATTCACAATTAGGTATTCGCAATTTACAGTTTTGATACATGTAGTCCGTAATTTCTAATGTCTTTGTAACTGTCCACTAACAAACTTGATAAATGTTTTTCAGAAACAAATATGGTAATCATATGCGTGATTCGATGTTGAGAGCATTTATTCAATTTGAGTATTTGCTCATTGAGTAACTGAATGTTTTTTTTTCTAGATGATACCCTGGAGTTCCATTGTCTTGTTGAAGTTATGGCAGGGTCGTTCCCCTTTGTGTCGCAGTCTGACCCCGTGAAGGTGGTGAGTGTGCAGGGGGGGAAGAGGGGGTTGTTCGTAATTGTATTCATGCATGCATTTATACAGTGATACTCAAAGTACGGCCCATGGGCCTCATGCGGCCAGGGGCGGCTCCTCCGCTAAGGCGGAGGAGCATCGCCCCACTGCTCTGCGAGCAGTAGTTAAAGGAAAACTAAAATAATAATAACCAGTGTTATCATTTTTGTTTTCTGTTTCCTGGGGTGGGCGGGGCTGGACAGCCAGGGCAGGGGCCAGGAGGAGGAGTGGTTGCACCACTCTAAAGAGCGCATAACTGTTTGGCCGGCCCTCTCGGGCCGACCATAACAGTCATGCGCACTTTGCATGTTCTGCACCCAGGCTGCATTACAGCCAGGGTGCAGACATGTCCAGGCCCCCATTTCCTGTCTGACCGCCGAACCACGGCACTCAGACTAATCGACTAGGGGAGTCCGGAGCCTGGGTGCTTCCTGATTCCTGCTTCCCAGGAGCGAGAGGTGGCGGCGGCTGGGTGGCCATCCTGAAGGTAAGTCTTTTTCTAATTATTTTTTTTATTTTAATTTACACACCACCTCCTCCTCCCTCATGCCCACCACCCCTGGTAAATAGCGCCCGCCACTGCATGCGCCCTCCTGAGCTTTACGTGCGTCCCCCTGGTCAGCACCAGGATGCTCTTTACTCAACAGAGCACTAACATTAAAAATATGTTAAATAAAGGGAGAATAATGTACTTAAAAGTTAATTGCCATTAAAGAGAAGAAGTAACTAGGGTGTCCTATAATGCTTAACCTTATGAACACCGTCATTATATAGACATTGTGCAGGTTTTTACAAAATAATTATAAAGCAATTTTTATTTTTAGTTTAAGTGTAAGTTGGGGTAATTAAGTGCTTAAGATCCGAGGTCTGTTCTAAAGTTTCACCCTATAAATATGCCTACTGTGGGGATTTTCATAAAGGTCATCCGCGGGTGTTGTTATCTGGCTCTCATGTAAAGCATTCCAGTGTTCCAAAGCGCTCCGATGCCCAGTTGGTAGAGCTTGTGCTATGTAAATAGATAAACAAGGTAATAATCATTATTAAAAGGGAAGGGCATGTTCAGTTATAGATAGGCGCAGTTAAGAATCTCAGGTTTACACTGGAAGGGGGGAGTTAAACTCCAGCCCTAGAAGGCTGTGTGCTTATGTTTTAAGGTCTGTCCATTAGAAAGAGGCTTTAGCAGACGCTACTGTTAAGAGCTCCAATAATTCAAAGCACTTCAAATCCTCGCTAAGCTGAGCGATTGCTGTTTAAAGATGCAAACTGGGGAACTTTTCCTCTCAATAATGGCGGGAAGATTGTGATTGGTGTTTATGCTTCATAGTGCTTCCAGTCTTAGATGCTCTATCTGGAGGGCCAAAGTTTGTCCCCTGGTGCCTCTCTATGGTCAGGGGTTTCTGTGCAGAGGTCTCATACATTAGAATGGGTTGCCAGCCTCTGTATTTTTGAGCTGGGACTCAGGGCTGAGTTGTCTCTGAGTACATTTTGACCCTTTCAGCTGTGTTGGGAGACATTATCGTGTTCCCTGTTGTCAGACAGTCAGAGCGATTACAAATTTGCCTCGAGGGGTCTAATTAACAGAGGTGAAGAATGTACAGCGCCAGTTAGCAATACTGGAGCACCCTCAGTTGATTACATGTAGAAGTCGTTAATTTTTCCCTCAAGTAGTAGTAGTCATGGCACACCCATGTTTGCGAGAACCAAATGCAGAGGAGTGTCATCATTCTGATGTGGGTTCCATAAATCAAGCTGTCTCTTAGTGTAGTTATGGGCTTGGTAGTTTGGTTCCTGGTCTTAAATTTGTGTTCTATTTTCTCGTTTTCCCCTCAGTTAACTCTCGTTTTCAGCAGTGTGCTTCCTTTTGGAGTGGTCAGAAACAAATATGGTAATCATATGCGTGATTCGATGTTGAGAGCATTCATTCCATTTGAGTATTTGCTCATTGAGTAATTGAATGTTTTTTTTTCTAGTTGATACCCAGGAGTTCCATTGTCTTGTTGAAGTTATGGCAGGGTCGTTCCCCTTTGTGTCGCAGTGTGACCCCGTGAAGGTGGTGAGTGTGCAGGGTGGGAAGAGGGGGTTGTTCGTAACTGTATTCATGCATGCATTTACACAGTGATACTCAAAGTACGGCCCATGGGCCTCATGCGGCCAGGGGCGGCTCCTCCGCTAAGGCGGAGGAGCATCGCCCCACTGCTCTGCGAGCAGTAGTTAAAGGAAAACTAAAATAATAATAACCAGTGTTATAATTTTTGTTTTCTGTTTCCTGGTGTGGGCGGGGCTGGACAGCCAGGGCAGGGTCCAGGAGGAGGAGTGGTTGCACCACTCTAAAGAGCGCATAATTGTTTGGCCGGCCCTCTCGGGCCGACCATAACAGTTATGCGCACTTTGCATGTTCTGCACACAGGCTGCATTACAGCCAGGGTGCAGACATGTCCAGGCCCCCATTTCCTGTCTGACCGCCGAACCACGGCACTCAAACTAATCGTCTAGGGGAGTCTGGAGCCTGGGTCCTTCCTGGTTCCTGCTTCCCAGGAGCGAGAGGTGGCGGCGGCTGGGTGGCCATCCTGAAGGTAAGTCTTTTTCTAATTATATTTTTTATTTTAATGTACACACCCCCTCCTCCTCCCCCATGCCCACCACCCCTGGTAAATAGCGGCTGCCACTGCATGCGCCCTCCTGACCTTTACGTGCGTCCCCCTGGTCAGCCCCAGGATGCTCTTTACTCAACAGAGCACTAACATTAAAAATATGTTAAATAAAGGGAGAATAATGTACTTAAAAGTTAATTGCCATTAAAGAGAAGAAGTAACTAGGGTGTCCAATAAAGCTTAACCTTAGGAACATCGTCATTTATAAAGACATTGTGCAGGTTTTTACAGAATAAATATAAAGCAATTTTTATTTTTAGTTTAAGTGTAAGTAGGGGTAATTAAGTGCTTAAGATCCGAGGTCTGTTCTAAAGTTTCACCCTATAAATATGCCTGCGGTGGGGATTTTCATAAAGGTCATCCGCGGGTGTTGTTATCTGGCTCTCATGTAAAGCATTCCAGTGTTCCAAAGCGCTCCGATGCCCAGTTGGTAGAGCTTGTGCTATGTAAATAGATAAACAAGGTAATAATCATTATTAAAAGGGAAGGGCATGTTCAGTTGTAGATAGGCGCAGTTAAGAATCTCAGGTTTACACTGGAAGGGGGGAGTTAAACTCCAGCCCTAGAAGGCTGTGTGCTTATGTTTTAAGGTCTGTCCATTAGAAAGAGGCTTTAGCAGACGCTACTGTTAAGAGCTCCAATAATTCAAAGCACTTCAAATCCTCGCTAAGCTGAGCGATTGCTGTTTAAAGATGCAAACTGGGGAACTTTTCCTCTCAATAATGGCGGGAAGATTGTGATTGGTGTTTATACTGCATAGTGCTTCCAGTCTTAGATGCTCTATCTGGAGGGCCAAAGTTTGTCCCCTGGTGCCTCTCTATGGTCAGGGGGTTGTGACTGAAATGCAGTCGCAAAACATTTGCATTTTACCACCTACTTTAATTAGGTGGTAACCCATTCGCAAATGGGAAGGGGTCCCCAAGGGACTCTTTCCCCTTTGTGAATGTTTGTTACAACGTGTTTTAAGAGCAGGCAGTGGTCCCACTGACCACTGCCTACTCCTAAAAAATGAAGATCTTTTCATTTTACTTTTTGTAAAGCATCTCGTTTTTCTTTAAGGGAAACGGGCTGCTTTACAAAAAAAAAGATTGCTTTATTTAAAAGCAATCACGGACCTCAGCAGGCCACCATCCCTGTGATTTTTGCAATCTACCTCATTAATATTAATGAGGTAGAGCGATTTACGAACCCCTAAGAATCGCTATCTGAAACTCTTTGAGTTTCATACATTGTAAATTGCGATTACCTAATAGTGATTCTCAGGAATTCGCAATTAGGTATTCGCAATTTACAGTTTTGATACATGTAGTCCGTAATTTCTAATGTCTTTGTAACTGTCCACTAACAAACTTGATAAATGTTTTTCAGAAACAAATATGGTAATCATATGCGTGATTCGATGTTGAGAGCATTCATTCCATTTGAGTATTTGCTCATTGAGTAATTGAATGTTTTTTTTATAGATGATACCCTGGAGTTCCATTGTCTTGTTGAAGTTATGGCAGGGTCGTTCCCCTTTGTGTCGCAGTGTGACCCCGTGAAGGTGGTGAGTGTGCAGGGGGGGAAGAGGGGGTTGTTCGTAACTGTATTCATGCATGCATTTATACAGTGATACTCAAAGTACGGCCCATGGGCCTCATGCGGCCAGGGCTGCTCCTCCGCTAAGGCGGAGGAGCATCGCCCCACTGCTCTGCGTGCAGTAGTTAAAGGAAAACTAAAATAATAATAACCAGTGTTATCATTTTCGCTTTCTGTTTCCTGGTGTGGGCGGGGCTGGACTGCCAGGGCAGGGGCCAGGAGGAGGAGTGGTTGCACCACTCTAAAGAGCGCATAACTGTTTGGCCGGCCCTCTCGGGCCGACCATAACAGAGATGCGCACTTTGCATGTTCTGCACCCAGGCTGCATTACAGCCAGGGTACAGACATGTCCAGGCCCCCATTTCCTGTCTGACCGCCGAACCACGGCACTCAGACTAATCGTCTGGGGGAGTCTGGAGCCTGGGTCCTTCCTGGTTCCCAGGAGCGAGAGGTGGCGGCGGCTGGGTGGCCATCCTGAAGGTAAGTCTTTTTCTAATTATATTTTTTATTTTAATGTACACACCCCCTCCTCCTCCTCCTCCCCCATGCCCACCACCCCTGGTAAATAGCGGCCGCCACTGCATGCGCCCTCCTGACCTTTACGTGCGTCCCCCTGGTCAGCACCAGGATGCTCTTTACTCAACAGAGCACTAACATTAAAAATATGTTAAATAAAGGGAGAATAATGTACTTAAAAGTTAATTGCCATTAAAGAGAAGAAGTAACTAGGGTGTCCAATAATGCTTAACCTTAGGAACACCGTCATTTATAAAGACATTGTGCAGGTTTTTACAGAATAAATATAAAGCAATTTTTATTTTTAGTTTAAGTGTAAGTAGGGGTAATTAAGTGCTTAAGATCCGAGGTCTGTTCTAAAGTTTCACCCTATAAATATGCCTGCGGTGGGGATTTTCATAAAGGTCATCCGCGGGTGTTGTTATCTGGCTCTCATGTAAAGCATTCCAGTGTTCCAAAGCGCTCCGATGCCCAGTTGATAGAGCTTGTGCTATGTAAATAGATAAACAAGGTAATAATCATTATTAAAAGGGAAGGGCATGTTCAGTTATAGATAGGCGCAGTTAAGAATCTCAGGTTTACACTGGAAGGGGGGAGTTAAACTCCAGCCCTAGAAGGCTGTGTGCTTATGTTTTAAGGTCTGTCCATTAGAAAGAGGCTTTAGCAGACGCTACCATTAAGAGCTCCAATAATTCAAAGCACTTCAAATCCTCGCTAAGCTGAGCGATTGCTGTTTAAAGATGCAAACTGGGGAACTTTTCCTCTCAATAATGGCGGGAAGATTGTGATTGGTGTTTATGCTGCATAGTGCTTCCAGTCTTAGATGCTCTATCTGGAGGGCCAAAGTTTGTCCCCTGGTGCCTCTCTATGGTCAGGGGTTGTGACTGAAATGCAGTCGCAAAACATTTGCATTTTACCACCTACTTTAATTAGGTGGTAACTCCATTCGCAAATGGGAAGGGGTCCCCAAGGGACTCTTTCCCCTTTGTGAATGTTTGTTACAACGTGTTTTAAGAGCAGGCAGTGGTCCCACTGACCACTGCCTACTCCTAAAAAATGAAGATCTTTTCATTTTACTTTTTGTAAAGCATCTCGTTTTTCTTTAAGGGAAACGGGTTGCTTTACAAAAAAAAAGATTGCTTTATTTAAAAGCAATCACGGACCTCAGCAGGCCACCATCCCTGTGATTTTTGCAATCTACCTCATTAATATTAATGAGGTAGAGCGATTTGCGAACCCCTAAGAATCGCTATCTGAAACTCTTTGAGTTTCATACATTGTAAATTGCGATTACCTAATAGTGATTCTCAGGAATTCGCAATTAGGTATTCGCAATTTACAGTTTTGATACATGTAGTCCGTAATTTCTAATGTCTTTGTAACTGTCCACTAACAAACTTGATAAATGTTTTTCAGAAACAAATATGGTAATCATATGCGTGATTCGATGTTGAGAGCATTCATTCCATTTGAGTATTTGCTCATTGAGTAATTGAATGTTTTTTTTTCTAGTTGATACCCAGGAGTTCCATTGTCTTGTGGAAGTTATGGCAGGGTCGTTCCCCGTTGTGTCGCAGTGTGACCCCGTGAAGGTGGTGAGTGTGCAGGGGGGGGGAAGAGGGGGTTGTTCGTAACTGTATTCATGCATGCATTTATACAGTGATACTCAAAGTACGGCCCATGGGCCTCATGCGGCCAGGGGCTGCTCCTCCGCTAAGGCGGAGGAGCATCGCCCCACTGCTCTGCGTGCAGTAGTTAAAGGAAAACTAAAATAATAATAACCAGTGTTATCATTTTCGTTTTCTGTTTCCTGGTGTGGGCGGGGCTGGACTGCCAGGGCAGGGGCCAGGAGGAGGAGTGGTTGCACCACTCTAAAGAGCGCATAACTGTTTGGCCGGCCCTCTCGGGCCGACCATAACAGTCATGCGCACTTTGCATGTTCTGCACCCAGGCTGCATTACAGCCAGGGTACAGACAGGTCCAAGCCCCCATTTCCTGTCTGACCGCCGAACCACGGCACTCAGAATAATCGACTAGGGGAGTCCGGAGCCTGGGTGCTTCCTGATTCCTGCTTCCCAGGAGCGAGAGGTGGCGGCGGCTGGGTGGCCATCCTGAAGGTAAGTCTTTTTCTAATTATTTTTTTTATTTTAATTTACACACCACCTCCTCCTCCCTCATGCCCACCACCCCTGGTAAATAGCGCCCGCCACTGCATACGCCCTCCTGACCTTTACGTGCGTCCCCCTGGTCAGCACCAGGATGCTATTTACTCAACAGAGCACTAACATTAAAAATATGTTAAATAAAGGGAGAATAATGTACTTAAAAGTTAATTGCCATTAAAGAGAAGAAGTAACTAGGGTGTCCAATAATGCTTAACCTTAGGAACACCGTCATTATATAGACATTGTGCAGGTTTTTACAGAATAATTATAAAGCAATTTTTATTTTTAGTTTAAGTGTAAGTAGGGGTAATTAAGTGCTTAAGATCCGAGGTCTGTTCTAAAGTTTCACCCTATAAATATGCCTGCGGTGGGGATTTTCATAAAGGTCATCCGCGGGTGTTGTTATCTGGCTCTCATGTAAAGCATTCCAGTATTCCAAAGCGCTCCGATGCCCAGTTGGTAGAGCTTGTGCTATGTAAATAGATAAACAAGGTAATAATCATTATTAAAAGGGAAGGGCATGTTCAGTTGTAGATAGGCGCAGTTAAGAATCTCAGGTTTACACTGGAAGGGGGGAGTTAAACTCTAGCCCTAGAAGGCCGTGTGCTTATGTTTTAAGGTCTGTCCATTAGAAAGAGGCTTTAGCAGACGCTACTGTTAAGAGCTCCAATAATTCAAAGCACTTCAAATCCTCGCTAAGCTGAGCGATTGCTGTTTAAAGATGCAAACTGGGGAACTTTTCCTCTCAATAATAGCAGGAAGATTGTGATTGGTGTTTATGCTGCATAGTGCTTCCAGTCTTAGATGCTCTATCTGGAGGGCCAAAGTTTGTCCCCTGGTGCCTCTCTATGGTCAGGGGTTTCTGTGCAGAGGTCTCATACATTAGAATGGGTTGCCAGCCTCTGTATTTTTGAGCTTGGACTCAGGGCTGAGTTGTCTCTGAGTACATTTTGTCCCTTTCAGCTGTGTTGGGAGACATTATCGTGTTCCCTGTTGTCAGACAGTCAAAGCGATTACAAATTTGCCTCGAGGGGTCTAATTAACAGGTGAAGAATGTACAGCGCCAGTTAGCAATACTGGAGCACCCTCAGTTGATTACATGTAGAAGTCGTAAATTTTTCCCTCAAGTAGTAGTAGTCATGGCACACCCATGTTTGCGAGAACCAAATGCAGAGGAGTGTCATCATTCTGATGTGGGTTCCATAAATCAAGAGGTCTCTTAGTGTAGTTATGGGCTTGGTAGTTTGGTTCCTGGTCTTAAATTTGTGTTCTATTTTCTCGTTTTCCCCTCAGTTAACTCTCGTTTTCAGCAGTGTGCTTCCTTTTGGAGTGGTCCCAAAAAAAGGTCATTTCAAGGTAACATCTAGTTCCCCTCAATGGGAAAGGTAACCCCGCAGTGTCGTCTTACGACGTAACAGTCCATGAGGGGTGGAGGGTGCGGGGAGGCATGCACTATGGAGTCCAAGATATTACCCCCTCACAGGACCTCCTCATCCCAGTCATTACAATATGAGGCATCCTGCCTCAAGGTAGGCACTCTAAATGCTGGTATTTTTTATCTTTATTCAATAAACTTCCCTCCCAACCACCTCAATGCCTGCTTGTCATCCTGTCTGAAGACAGGTAAGAGATTGCACTAGTTTTTACTTGTGTTTTTCGATTAGTTATAAACTAATGGGCAACTGTATGGATTATTTGTCGTTCCTAGTATATTCTTTTTAATATACATACTGGGGGCTGTGTATTTCTACACACCGCCTGCGTTCCCCATGCATGTGCTTGACTCGTGAGGGGAGCATCGCTAGCTGTCCACTAGAGGGACGATTCAGTACTGCGTTGTTGTTCCAGTACTTGCGCCCCGCGGCGGTGTCTCTTTGAGAGCGTGGCGGTGTGGAGGTGGCTGCCCTTTTTTAAGCATTCCAAGTTTCTTTGTTTGTGAGACTTGGTTGCTTAGAAATGGGCAAAAATAGGAAGTGGTGCTCTTAGCATGACTTACTTCCTGCTTGGTTTGCCAGTATGGAGTCATTGGATGAGTCTACTGTTGCTCCTGGGGGAAAAGGTGCTACTAAGAGGAAGCATGTGCAGGAATTGGAGGAGGAGGATTTGGTGTAGATCTCAAGATCTGATCTTCAGGATCTCATTAATAATGCAGTCCAGGCTGCTTTAAATGAGCCTTAAAACCAAAAAGCAGAAGGGTGATGTTGGCAAGGATATGGACATATCACCTAAGGGTAAATATGTGCAGGGGAAATTTTCTTCTGATATGCTAGCACATATTAGTGAGGTCCTTGGTTTCGATCCAAAAACCCTAGAGGATGATGGGTTTTATTCCTAACTGTTGTAGAGGATTTGGCTATGCATGACATTATTAAGGAAATCCTTGCTAAGGAATGGAAGGATGTTGATAAGCAGGGTCTCCCCCCTCTTTGTCATCCGAGGAGGAGACTCTTCTGGATCCACTTGAAAAGAAGGTTGAGGCGGCTCTACAGAGGGCTTACGAGCCTCTAAATTTGGAATACAGGCTAGCACCTATTCATCCTATGCTTCACAGGTTCTCCTTAAGGACTTTGAGAGATTATCTGATTGCCTCCAGGAACAGGGGGACCCAACGCCTGTTCTGGGTCAGATGGAGGTTTTGGCCCAGTTCCTATTGGATGTTAAATTTGATACTTTGTGGTCTTTTTCCTCCTCTTTGGGTGCTGTCGTTGCAAGGCTCAGGTCCCTGTGCACTAAATCATGGCCTCTGGAATCAGCAAAGAAATCATTAATTCATAGGTTGACGTTTGAAGGTCTAAAGTTACTTGGTGACAAATTGAACACTATTGTTCAGAGATCGGCTGAAGAAAACAAGATATTAAAACCTTTTCAGTCAATCCAAAGAAAGAAGTCTTTATTTCAAAAGCAAAATCTCCAGAATGTGTTGAACTCTTCACATGCCTTTGAAGGCTTGGCTTGTGGTCATGGAGCCACGTTTGCCAATAAATCCCGATCCCAGAATCTAAAGACACATGGAGCACATCAAAAATGACTATTTCAGGGGGCGTGGCCAAGATGGCGGTGAGCTAGGACGCTATTTCTCCGCTCCCGCCCGCCATTGGCCCGGAATTGCTATACCCACCGTGCAGGCCGGGCATAAATGGCCGAATCCGGTCAAATCCCGTCTCCTGATAAGCCGGGAACAATCTGGGAGACTTTGAAGTGGCAGCATCGCCCAAATAGAACATCTGCTGAGACGCAGATCGGCCTGTGACTCACGCAGTGAATAAAGCGGGCGCGGCCGCGAGCCGCTGCGGCCTGGGGCTCCGCTGCCTATGCGAGCCCCCGGGGGCCGACACCTGGCTTGACTGACCCGCATTGGCGAGCCCATACGAGGTGAGCGTCGAGGAGTGGAACGGCCGAGAACGGCCATCGCAGCTGGAGCGGGCGGAGTCGTGAGCTGCGGGGCCTGCGCTCGGCCTGCACCCGGTGGCCTACACTAACGCCGGAAGGCCGGTGCCAGGCCTAGTGATGCCGTTCTGCCAGACCCACACAGCGACAGAGAATCAGACTGCCTGCTGAGGAGCGGAGGTGACCAAACGAGGTGAGCGTGGTCGCGGGCCTGTAGGGCCTGAACTCGGCGGGCTACGCTGGCGGCGGTGGACTTGCGCCCAGCCTGGAAGTATCTCACAACCGGGCCTCACTTGGAAGGAAGCAGGGGGTCCGGCCCGGGGCTGGATCTGGCACAACTCAAGATGCAGTGACCGATACCACGGCGAAGGGATCTATTGCCCACCGTTGGAGAGCAGAAGGTAGGGGAGTGCACTGAGCCCACAGAACAAGAATAGGAGTCCTCCAGCCCGGAGAGCAGGTCGGATTGCACCGAGACGAGACCGGCTCATCCCAGCACATATGCACTTTTTTGGAAACATAAGTTTTTAGCCTTGAGGATGGGTGACTGGCCCTTTCTGAAGAACCTTCCTGAATGGCGCCAGCCAGGCAGTAGCACTGAATGCAGGTTGTGTGGCTATCATTCTGAAACAATGGAACACATCGTCTGTGAATGCCCTGCATTGCTCAAAGCAAGACGGTCACTGCTGCGAGGCCAATGTATTACGTTGGGAGTTCGATCTTGTCGCCGAGCAATAATGGCCGCTCTTAACCCTGACAACACCAAGCTAAACATTGGGCTCACGAAACTTGTTTACAAAGCGTCAAAACTATTAGAAGCCACAATCACACCCAAATCCTCCTCATCACAGCATGGCGGCTGAGTTAATAGACTCAAGTATTAAATCAGAGACTATAAGAAATCCAGAGCAAAGTCCTTTATCAGAACATCATTAGCCCATAATGGCCCCCCTAATTTTAAGTAATTTTATATCCACAGTTTTTAACATTTATTACATTTTTATTGTTCAATTTAGTCATGTTTCAAATTGTAAATGGTTTTTTTTTTTAAACCAATCAATAAAGAGTGTATTATTAAAAGGTGAGGGGCTCAAGGTACGCAAGGCAAGGGCCTGTGACCGGGGGAAACTAGCACCACGCTGCACGGGGGCTGCTGAGATAAAGGCTTGGATCCTTGATCTCCTTGCAACTGGATAAGTGAGGAAGACCGCCCCGGTAAAATACACCAGGGGGATTACGGAGACAGCTCGCATCCAGGCACTTCCCCGCATAGGACGCGGCCAGTGCAGGGCGCGTGCATAAATGTAAGTGGCCCCTGAAAGTGGGACATCCGAGAACCCCAGCCCTCCCAGAGAAAAGAAGGGCAACAGTCGTCCACTGGATCTATCCTGGGGGCACCAAGCGTGACTCTCTGGGCTCTCGGACCCTGGGACGACACACACGGAGGGACGGGCCCCTTGGAACTCAGCAAGACCGAGTTGTAGCGCATCACTCCCTGGGACAGATCTGCAAAGGAAGGCCCTATCAATATAGACCATGGAGCCAAGGTGGGCCTCGACGAGCGCTAGAAGGGAGACGGGCTTTGAAGTGGGGCCCGGTGCCTTCGAGCCCTAGACCTGGGTGGCCCTGCGACCCATGACGGACCAATCTGGTTCTGATAAGGAGGCCACGTGGAAGCCTATTTTGGCCATAACATGTAGTGGCGTTGAGATGAGCAGATAACGGGTCTGGCCAGGACACTCGGCAACTGGGGCCAGCACTGAATTTGCCCACGCGGGGATACGACAGGCCGGTGCGGAACGAGATTATGACCTCCACTCGAGGGAAGAAAGACAAAACATTAAAAGATCTGTTTGCACGCCCCCAGGGAGGAAGCACAATGGAACACCCAAGCGCAGGAGACCCAACCAAAACACAGGTGGAAAGCGTCAAGGAGGAACCGGTGACACGCGTTTTCCTCGAGTCGTTCTTCACGACCCTTTGTGAAGATCTACAAACAGTCAAATGTGACCTAACATCGGAGATCAAAGATGTCCGACAAGACGTCGATGAAATTGGGGAGCATGTGGCCGCGCTGGAAGAGAAAGGAGACAACAGAGAAACTGAACTAGCGGCCCTACAGCAAGAGGTAATCCACCTCCATGATCAACATATAGAACTACAGGCTCACCTTGAGGACCTCGAAAACCGCTCCCGCAGACATAACATCCGAATCAGAGGGGTGAAAGCCAACGCAGAAGGAAGCAACATCTTTACCTTCACGAGGGACCTGCTCAACCATATCCTTGGCAACCCCCTAACACAGATCTTAAGCTGGACAGAGCACACAGGATGGGCCTGCCTCGTCCCCACAAAGCTCTGCCGGCGGACATACTTGTCCGCGTACAAGACTTTCGAACAAAAGAAGAAATCCTCCGCAAGGCCAGATCCATGTATCCTGTCACCTTCAGAGATCAGACCCCAACGTTGTACCAAGATCTTGCCATGCTTACACTCCAAAAGCGAAGAGACTTTCGGCCAATTACTGCACACCTGCTCAGCGAGATATCTCATACTCCTGGGGCCACACGTTCTGGCTTATCTTTCGTCTGGATGGTAAACTCCATCAACTAAAATCACTCTTGGAAGCAAGTCGTCTGTTGGGCGTTGAACTTCCTGAAGAGGACGAAGGACGGCAAAGCCCTACCTCTGGCACTGGTGATCCACTTTTGCGAATGCAACGTCAAGGCCGCAGATGACATCTGAAAAGACCCGACCCAGCAGAGATTACAAAGGGGCAACAGGCCGCGTTGGAGTCCATTCCGGTGGCCCTGGCAAAGGCGCAAACTTAGTGAGCAGGTGGCTGGATGTTACTCCCTTTTTTCATTGCATTGGGACGGGCGGCGGGCGGGGGGGAGGTGCAGTACTTGGCCACACTATGGACCCCGTAAAGACTTCCTGCCGGTCATACTTGGCTGATGGACTATTTCTTGATCTTTCCCCATTTACCTACATACATGTTTTGTTAGTTTACAGGGGGTTTTTGTTTACTGCTCCCCGACACAAAGGGGCCTTATAATAAGACACAGGAGCCCCCTGAAGACCATGACCATGACCAAACACTCCGGCTCAGCCTTGGGCCCTTAGCTATGAACCCTGCCTTTAGACCTTTAGATGCCCCTCACTAAACTCAAGATCCTCACGTTGAACGTGAGAGGTCTCAACAACCCGATCAAGCGAAGGGCGATTCTATCATACTTGGAAAGCACCAAAGCTGACATATGCCTCCTACAGGAGATGCACCTTCTTTCACGCAATTGCCACCGACTCATATCCCATATGTTCCCAACGCAATTATTCTCATCTGGCCCTACTAAAGCTGCAGGGTTGGCTATATTGGTTTCCCGGTCCATTCAGGGCAGGGTGGTTCAGAAAGTGGCATAAATTAGAGGGAGATTGCTAACTTATCAATTTGCGATTGGGGGTCAAACGCTAATCATTGGGTCCCTATATGCACCAAATGAGGGCCAAGAGAGATTTTATCATGAAGCACTGACAGAGGCAACAGCAACGGTCGAACGCAAGATACTCCTGGGGGGAGACCTCAACCTAGTGCTTGATAATTCCCTTGACAGATCAGCGCAGCGCTTTGGTCAGACAGGCGCGCTCTCGACGGAAGGGCTCGATAGGATGAGAGAACTAGGCTTAGTGGACCTGTGGAGATGTCACCATCCCCACCTTAGAGAATACTCCTTCTTTTCAAACGCTCACAAAACTTACTCCAGGCTCGATTATTTACTAGGTTCCGGGGCGCTTTGCGACCTCACTTCGGACGTCGAAATCCTAGTGGCATCCCTATTGGACCATGCCCCGGTCGTGGCCACACTATTTCTCCCCCCTGTGCCACGGCCCACGCGTCAGTGGCGTCTCCGAGACACACTCTTACAGCGCCCAGGCGTAGTTGCACAAATACAGCGCTCTGTCGCCGATTACCTTCTACACAATGATAACTCGGACACACACATGTCAACACGGTGGAAGGCACTCAAAGCGGTGGTTAGAGGCGAGTTCATCACAATCTCGACGGCAGATAACGCTGAGCGTAGAAAGAAAAGAGATGACCTAACCCAGAGAATAAGGGAACTGGAGTAAATGCACTAGAGGACCGGGGCGCCTAGAGTCTGGCGCCAATTGCACGCAGTTCGAACACAATTAGCAGCCATTGACCAGGACAGAGCAGAGTACGCAGCCTTGTGGCTGTGCCACTCGTTCTACGTCAGAGGGGACAGAAGTGGGTGCCTGCTGGCACACAAACTGCGTGAGACTAGACAACTGCAGGGGGTTCAGGAGATACGTGACTCACCAGGGAGACTGGTGTCAGACGATGCAGTAATAGCTGAGACCTTCCGGGATTTCTACACACAGTTATACTTGGGACAGAAGCTGAATAGCGCAGACGGGGACACTTACTTAGCGGAGGCACATCTCCCCACATTAACCCCGGAACAAGCAGAACACCTAGAGAAGGAAATACGGGTGGAAGAGGTCATAGCAGGCATATCACGACTTATATTGGCCAAATCTCCCGGGCCGGATGGCTACACGGCGGCCTTTTATAAACAGTTTTGCCCCATGTTAGCCCCTCGTCTGACCAGGCTCTTCAACACCTTCGCGACCCCAGGGGTGATCCCGATTTCAATGCTGGAGGCCGCCATAGTGGTCATCCCTAAACCAGGAAAAGATAAGGCCACTGCGGTGCATACCGCTCTATATCTCTCCTAAATATCGACTTGAAACTATACACAGGGATCCTAGCGCACAGGCTGGCTATATACATGCCAGGCCTGATCAACCCCGATCAGGCGGGCTTTATCCCCCAACGTCAGGCTAGTGATAACACCAAGAGGGTCCTACACATTATAGAGAAGGCCTCAAGGACCCAGGGAGACTATATGCTTCTTACCATCGATGCTGAGAAGGCCTTCGATAGGGTCCACTGGCCATACCTTGAGCAGATGCTGACACGCGCTGGACTGGGCGAGAAAATGAGGACGCAAATCTCAAACTGCTACCGCTTCCCCACAGCGTCAGTCAGGGTCAACGGCTACACGTCGACCCCCTCCCCCAAAGGCAGGGGTGCCCTCTCTCACCCCTGCTCTTTGCATTATATAAGGAGCCCATGGCCCAAAGAGTCAGATCGCACCCACACATCACCGGGATTCAGTTTGGAGGAGATGTGCATACCATAAGCTGGTATGCGGACGATGTGCTGGTGACACTATCAGACCCAGCTACAGCCTTGGGAGCCTTCTTGTCAGAGTTAGACTTATTTGCGAAGGCCTCGGGGTTTAAGGTTAACATTGAGAAGTCAGTCGCACTTAATCTCTCTTTGTCACCTCAAGCTCAGACAAACCTGCAGAACCAGCACCCTAAACAGTGGACAAGTGGCACAGTCACATACCTGGGAATTCAACTGGCGCCTACTATACAAACTATAGCATCGGTCAACTACAGCAGGCTACACACCCAAGTCCGCACAGATTTGCAGTGGTGGAAGCATTACCTTATTTCATGGCTAGGGAGGGTAGCGGCCATCAAAATGACCAACTTGCCAAAGATATTATATTTATTTGAAACACTCCCTCTGCGACCCCCCTCCGGGTGGCTACATCGGGTACAGTCGGAGATCTCCCACTTCATTTGGTAGGGCCGCAAGCCATGAATGAAGAAAACTGTTAGTGTTCTACCACCCAGCGAGGGCGGGCTGGGGATCCCTGACCTCCAGCTTTATTACTACGCAGCGCAACTATGACACCTGGTCAAGTGGAACCGTACTGAGTCAGAGAGACATTGGTTGTTTCAAGATCGAGCGGTGGCAGGCATGTCCCTGCAGAAGATTCCCTTTCTTAGAAAACCGCATAGACCCCCCAATTTATACGCTTCTTACATAACACAAACGACATTAGCGGCGTGGGACCAAACCAGCGTTAAACATAAGCCTACTGCCTTCCCCTCCCCCCTTACCCCGCTCTTTGACAACCCAGAATTTAGCCCAGGGATGGGCGAGACGACTTTTGCACATTGGCGCTCCTCAGAGTGCCGCGCCTTGGGACATCTCTTCGACGTAGAGGGAGTGCTCTCCTTCCCGCAAGTCAAATCTGACTACGGGATCCCTGAATCAGAAAGGTTGCACTATCTGCACTGGGCACTACAGCCACACTATAGGCCACATGCACAGAGTCATCTCACACCCTATGAAAAATGGCTTGTGACGAGGACATCAGACAAGAAACTAATTTCGGATCTCTATAAGATGTTACTCACACGACATACACATGCATACAACGCAGGTCGCATACGCTGGGAGATGGTCCTGGGATGGGAACTGAGCAGCAAAGAATGGGAGGGTGTGTATTATAGGGCACGCCATGCGGCAAGCTATGGGACTGACTGAAACGCTAACAAAGATAGTCACCTATTGGTACTACACTCCAGAACGTATGCACAGGGCAGACCCAAAACAAAGTGCAGATTGCTGGCAGGGGTGCGGAAAACAGGGAACGCTGGTTCATCTCTTGTGGGAATGCGAATACATACAACAATACTGGTCTCAGATGTTGGATGAGGTTGACAAATATCTAGATACCCAACTGCCGAGATTCCCAGGCTATGTACTTTTAGGAGTACCAAACCCATTAACGTATCCCCTTAAGTCCAGAAGAGGCTGCCAGAGAGCGATAGCCTTGGGATCGGCTGTTCAAAACATCCTGATGCACTGGAGAACCTCCTGAACCCCCACCCACACGGGTTGACTCCAACGCTTATGGCATGTACTGGGGATGGAGAAGATAACCCTCACACTGGCAGGGAAGGGCTCGACCTTTGGGGATCTTTGGCAACCATTCCTGGCACTCCTCACACCAGAGTTCCGTGAACTTACGTGCCCTAGGTACTTACACCTCCTATGCCTACCAGAAACTAACATCATGGTTACCCAGGGCACGGACCAACAAGAAATGCCATAGACCTAAAATAAGGCTATAGAAGCTGCAGTGAATGAGGGTGTGGGGTGGGGGGAGGGGAGGGGGCAGTATAGTTTTTTCCTGTTTTCTTCCTCCCCTTGTTTGATTCACCCACAAGCTAATTGCAAAGGGCTAAGTGTTGCCCATGACAATGCATATACTTCAAAGCGACATTGTTTGTCTGTTGATAAATCTCAATAAAAAGATTTAAACCTCAAAATGACTATTCCAAAATTGGGGCCAGACTTTGTTTTTTTCTGGATCAGTGGCTCCAGCTGATATCGGACCAGTGAGTTCTCTTAATCATCAGCCAGGTTTATTGGATTCTCTTTGTAGAGCTTTCTCCTATGGGCCAGTTTCATGCTACTTCATTATCAAAGGACCTTCAAAAACGAGAAGCAATGTTGTCAGGGGTGGTGAAACTGCTCATCAAGAAAGCAATTGTCCGAGTGCCACCTGCGGAAGAGGAACTGGGGTTCTACTCCGTTCTTCTCTTAATCCGCAAGCCTGATGGTGTTTCATTCTCAGTTGCTGGGTGTGAATCTGTTGATTTGTACCGACAATCAGGTAGCGCGTTGCTATTTGAATTGTCAGGGTGAACACAGAACGCCCCTCTTAATCCTCTGGCCAGCATGATTTGCTCTGGGGGGGGGAATCATCTCATTGCCATGAGGGCCATTTATATCCAGGGGTCAACTCAATTATCATGCCGACAGTTTGAGTCCTGTCCTCCTCAATCCTTTACCATTTGTCACGGACCCTCTACCGCGACATTTGTATCCTGTTTGGGGAGCCATGGATCAACCTTTTTGCCCCTCCCCACAATGCCCTCCTTCCGAGGTTTTGTTCCGAAGGAGTGGGTGTGCTTTCGATTCCTTGAACCTCGGGTCGTCTGTATGCATTCCCTATGATTCCCCTTCTCCCCAGGGTGCTGCAGAAGATTCGGGTGGCAAAGGTATCAGTGGTCTTTATAGCCCCCTTTGGGCCTCGTGGCCTTTGATTCCCAATGTTGCTTCAGTTGTCCCGGGGCAACTTTGTCAGGTTGCCAGTGATTCCATACACTCTTCAGTATCCCGCTCTGTCATTACCCCAGCTCCGTCAACTAAAATTGATGGCTTGGATCTTGAGCATTTAACACTGGAAAAAGGAGGAATAACATGGAACCATAAGGAACATTGTTCCACAAGGAATGCAAAATGATATTTTTTTTAATCTGGAAGACCAACCCCACCTTCACATTTGGGCAGCTGTAAAGTCTTAAGACTGATTCGTGCGGGTTTATTATTCCAGATGAATTTAGTAAATAACTTATATAATTTAACATTAAAAGTGGATGGGAAAGAAAAGGGTATCATAGACATTAGGTATAGAATTTGTGGAGTTATAGACATTTTAATTGCCTCAATACGTCCCCATCAATTTAAATGAAGATTAGACCATCTATACAGTTTCTCTTTGGTATTAGCTAAAATTGTGGAACAATTGGTTTCAACTGTATCTTTAACCGAATTAGTAAATGTTATTCCCAAATATTTGAGTTTCTTTGGAGACCATACTATATCAGTATTTGTCAACATTGTAGAATTACAAAAAACATTTAATGGAAAAAATTCTGTCGTATTCAGGGGGTAACCAGAAACATCGGCATACTTATGAATAATATCTAGAATAATGAGTATAGTGGTAAAGGGATCATTAACATATAATAACACATCATCAGCGTATGCAGAAATTTTAATGTTAGTATTTTTCAAAACAACACCTGTATATATATCACTAATCCGGAGAGAGCATAAGAGGGGCTCTATTGCAATAAGAAAAAGTAAAGGAGAAAGAGGACATCCTTGGCGAGTGCCTCTGTATAAACGAAATGAGGAAGAGCACACACCATTGACAAAAATGGAGGCTGACGGGGATGAATACAATGCTATAATCATATTAATAAAAATAGGACCAAAATGGAATACTTCTAGAGTTTTAAATAAAAAATGCCAATTAACCTTATCAAATGCCTTTTCCGCATCTAAGGCCATTACACCAATTGGACAGCTGGATTCTTTGGCAAGGGATAATACATGACAGAGCAACCAGGTATTATGAGCGGATAATCTACCTTTCATAAAGCCAGTTTGATCAGGTTGTATAATATTGGAAAGTAAGGGTGATAATCTATTCGCTAAAATTTTGGCATTTATTTTACAGTCCTGATTAATTAGAGAGATGGGACGAAAATTTGATACTAAGGTATGGTCTTTATTAGGCTTGGGAAGAACAATTATAGTGGCTTCATTAAAAGATCCTCCCATCATGGAAGTACGCTGAAATTCGGTAAAAAGGGAAAGTAAAAAAGGGGATAATTGGTCCTGATAACATTTATAGAATTCAGCCGGAATTCCATCTGGGCCAGGAGTTTTTGGGAATTTAATGCATTAATTGCTGCAAAAATTTCTTTAACGTCAATGGGATTATCTAAGGTTGATCTATCAGTATCAGAAATCTAAGGCAATCGACAAGAATTAAGAAAATGACTGGTAAGATTGTTATGTGGGGCGAGAGGTTCGTGATATAAAGAAGAGTAGAAGGAAAGGAACTCTTTCAGTATATCCTCAACATCTGTCACCAATGTACCATTATTCGTTTTGATGGCTGGAATTTGAATTCTGTCTCGCTTGAGGCGTATATAATTAGCTAATAGCCGACCAGATTTGTTGGAATTAAAATGAAAATTTGATTTTTCTTTTGAAATAAGTAAACCTGCTCTTTTACTAAGCATACAATTATATTCGTATCTGTATTTCTGAAGTTGGGATTTATATTAACCCTGGGCGGCAAATTCCGTTCCGCTCGCGGAACTTGCGAAATTTCGGCATTTCCGCGTTCCGCGCGGAACACGGAAATGTCGCAACTTCCGCGATCCGCGAGCGGAACGGAATTCGGGTATAAATAAAGCAGGTGCCCGAGTTGAAGCTCAAATTCTGTGAGCGAGGTTGTGGCTAAGCAGATGTGCCTTCTCTCCATTGCCACCCTGAAAAGCTAGCTGTAATCCTTGATGGAGGTCTTTGCATCCTTGATTTTCTCGAGCGCAATCCTCGTGTAGAATTCGTGAGCGTGGTTAAGCAGATGTGCCTTCTCTCCATTTCCACCCTGTAAAGTTAGCTGTAATCCTTGATGGAGGTCTCTGCACCCTTGATTTTCTCGAGCGCAATCCTCGTGTAGTTCCTGTTACCAGGAGGTTCCTTCTCCTCGTCTGCCGCTGAGATCCTGCTCTGACCCTTTATAAACAAGAGGCATGTGAACGGGCCTAGAAGCCCCGCCCGTTTGGCCTCGCCCCACATACACTAGTGGTATGCACCGTCTTCCCGCCCTTTCCCCACTATGATGGACAGCTTAATCAAAGGACCCCGGTGCTTTCGGCGCGGTGGCAAAGTTACAGACACACAGGTCACTGGGGAAAATTCTTCAGGTCCTTTACGCAGCTGTAGTGTAGTGTAGGAAAGACACTATACATTTACCCAACGAGGTAGCACTTACTGATTAGCCAGTAGAAAGTACTCCAGCTGAGTAGAGGTATTGCACAAAACGGAGGCATCTTCTTGGATAAATATGCAGGGTAGGTGTGCAGAATTCGTGAGCGTGGTTAAGCAGATGTGCCTTCTCTCCATTTCCAACGTGAAAAGTTAGCTGTAATCCTTGATGGAGGTCTTTGCATCCTTGATTTTCTCGAGCGCAATCCTCGTGTAGAATTCGTGAGCGTGGTTAAGCAGATGTGCCTTCTCTCCATTGCCACCCTGAAAAGCTAGCTGTAATCCTTGATGGAGGTCTTTGCATCCTTGATTTTCTCGAGCGCAATCCTCGTGTAGAATTCGTGAGCGTGGTTAAGCAGATGTGCCTTCTCTCCATTTCCACCCTGTAAAGTTAGCTGTAATCCTTGATGGAGGTCTTTGCATCCTTGATTTTCTCGAGCGCAATCCTCGTGTAGTTCCTGTGACCAGGAGGTTCCTTCTCCTCGTCTGCCGCTGAGATCCTGCTCTGACCCTTTATAAACAAGAGGCATGTGAACGGGCCTAGAAGCCCCGCCCGTTTGGCCTCGCCCCACATACACTAGTGGTATGCACCGTCTTCCCGCCCTTTCCCCACTATGATGGACAGCTTAATCAAAGGACCCCGGTGCTTTCGGCGCGGTGGCAAAGTTACAGACACACAGGTCACTGGGGAAAATTCTTCAGGTCCTTTACGCAGCTGTAGTGTAGTGTAGGAAAGGCACTATACATTTACCCAACGAGGTAGCACTTACTGATTAGCCAGTAGAAAGTACTCCAGCTGAGTAGAGGTATTGCACAAAACGGAGGCATCTTCTTGGATAAATATGCAGGGTAGGTGTGCAGAATTCGTGAGCGTGGTTAAGCAGATGTGCCTTCTCTCCATTTCCAACGTGAAAAGTTAGCTGTAATCCTTGATGGAGGTCTTTGCATCCTTGATTTTCTCGAGCGCAATCCTCGTGTAGAATTCGTGAGCGTGGTTAAGCAGATGTGCCTTCTCTCCATTGCCACCCTGAAAAGCTAGCTGTAATCCTTGATGGAGGTCTTTGCATCCTTGATTTTCTCGAGCGCAATCCTCGTGTAGAATTCGTGAGCGTGGTTAAGCAGATGTGCCTTCTCTCCATTTCCACCCTGTAAAGTTAGCTGTAATCCTTGATGGAGGTCTTTGCATCCTTGATTTTCTCGAGCGCAATCCTCGTGTAGTTCCTGTGACCAGGAGGTTCCTTCTCCTCGTCTGCCGCTGAGATCCTGCTCTGACCCTTTATAAACAAGAGGCATGTGAACGGGCCTAGAAGCCCCGCCCGTTTGGCCTCGCCCCACATACACTAGTGGTATGCACCGTCTTCCCGCCCTTTCCCCACTATGATGGACAGCTTAATCAAAGGACCCCGGTGCTTTCGGCGCGGTGGCAAAGTTACAGACACACAGGTCACTGGGGAAAATTCTTCAGGTCCTTTACGCAGCTGTAGTGTAGTGTAGGAAAGGCACTATACATTTACCCAACGAGGTAGCACTTACTGATTAGCCAGTAGAAAGTACTCCAGCTGAGTAGAGGTATTGCACAAAACGGACTCATCTTCTTGGATAAATATGCAGGGCAGGATTCATTCTGGGCTGGCACGATGCTCCTGTCACAAAAATTAAACCTCAACAGGAAGCACTTACAGATATAAAGGGGCGCACCAAAATCTCCGCGAGCACGCGAAATTCCGCGTGCTCGTGGAGATTTTTTGCCGTTTCGCGGTATTTCGCGGAACGCAATTCCGCAAATTCCGCCCACCCTTAATTTATATTGTGGATCTCTAGATGTAATAAAAAGTCTTTCCACAGATGTAATCTGTTTCTCTAATTTGGTGAGGTGGGAGTAAAAAGATTTATTTTCATGCGCCATAATAGAAATTGAAACTCCACGAATATAAGCTTTAAAAGCATCCCAATGTATAATTTTGGAAATGTCAGATGAATTATTATTCAAAAAATAATCACTAATAGCTAAGGCCATTTTTTAGAATTGGTTGGATTAAAAACTATTTCGAGTTCATTCTCCATCTTTTATTAGGAATTTGGGGGTCAGAAATACATAGAGAAAAGGAAATTAAAGCATGGTCCGAAACTGTAATAGGGCGTATAACCGACTCACTAATCATGTGACATAAATTACGTGAAGTCAATAAGTAATCAATTCTAGAGAAAGAAGAGTGAACATTAGAATAAAAAGTAAATTCTTTGTCCATAGGATGCTCCAATCTCCAAAAATCAACCAATTTGGTAACGGAAAGGAAAGATTTCAAAGCAGAGAACGCTTTGCTAGGCCTGAACTTAAAAGCAGAAGACCGGTCCAACAAAGGATCCCTGATAAGATTAAAATCAACACCCACTATAAGGGACATATTACCAATTTTGAGTATTTCAGCAGAGACATAAGACCAGAAGGCAGGATCATCAGATGTAGGAGCGTATATATTGACCAGATTTAAAATGAGTTTGTCAATTTGAACTTGAGCACAAATAAATCTACCATCTGCGTCATGATGATGAGACAATATTTGTACATGAGCTCTGTGTGAGAAAAATATAGCTACACCATTTTTACGTTTTGCAGCAGGAGATGAAACTATAAGCCTTATCCAACCTTTAGACATGGTATGTAATATTTTATCATCCACATGGGTTTCTTGTACAAAACAGATATCTACATTAGATTTTTTGAGATATTCTAAAATTTTACGTCGTTTAACTGGGTGTCTCAGACCCTTCACATTTAATGAAGGAACAACTAACTTTTGTGGCCTAGGCATATTGTCCTATAAGTAATAGAAGAGAATAAAAGAAGGACAGTAGCCCATATAAAAAAGGCAAAACAAGACAAACAACATAAAGAGAGGTCAATCTCCAAGACCTCATACCAATAGAACATTGGAGACGGAGGTACAAAGCAAGAAAACCACCATTATATGCACCTGCATAGAGAGAGAATAACAACCTACAGTAAGGGGTATAAAATATTAGCCCTCAGAACCAGAAGGCTGAGAGTCCATGAGAATAGGATTATGCTGATCCAAGAATCTGATTAAATCTGCAGGAGATGAAAAAGACTTGGAGACATCATTTTTCCAGATGCGCATAACCGCAGGGTCAAAAAGGCCATATTTGTATCCAGCTTCTCTCAAACGAGGCCTCAATTCTGAAAATTGCCGTCGTATTTGAACTGTCTCTTTTGCAAAGTCCTGGTGAATAAAGACTTTGGGGCATATTAGCAAGAACCTGCGATAATTATCGCAAAGCTTGCTTAGCGCGCGTTTTTCTATCGCCGGCTATCGCTGGATATTACCGCGAAGATAACATGCTATTAGCAAGGTTTATCTCCAATGCGATAAAATATCCAGCGATAGCGGCGAAACCCAGCAATAACGCGAGAAATCCAGCGATAGAATCCCGCGCTAATGCTGGGGACTTAACCTTACAATCCACCTCCCATTGACTATTATTGTTAAGTCATGCTTTTACCAGTTCTAAAAAACCAGCGCTAATCGCGGTTAGCGCGCGTATTTTTATCACTTCGCGGTTATTGCTAATAGGCGATAGCGATGTTAGCGACTGCTTTCAGTCGCTGTTAGGTTGGGAACGCCTCCTTTGCATGTCATTAGCGATAAATATCGCTGACATGCAAAGCGGCACCCAAACCAGTCGCTATCGCCTAAAAGCTGTCGCTAACACCTGTTAGCGACAGCTTGCTAATAGGGCGATAAGAATATCGCCGCTTTAGCGGCAAAAAGTGCCGCTAAAGCGGCGATAGAGCCCTTGATAATATGCCCCTTTATTTCCTTCAATTAGGAGAGAAGGGATCTCTCGGGCAGCCTTTCGCAGGAGTAGGAGGTGATGGTGCCTCAGAACTTTAAATATGATTTGTCTTGGTTTGACTTGATGATGTTTACGAATCGAGGGTATTCTGTGAGCTTTATCAATCTCAAAACGTTCTGGAAATTTGATATTTAATAGTTTAGGTAGAAGGTTTTCCAAAAAAAGACGACAACTCTGTCCCTCAACTCCCTCTGGGACATTAAATATGCGTAAGTTGTATTGTCTATTTCTATTTTCCAAATCAAGTAAGGAACGTTGGAGAGAAGCAACCTGAGGAATAAGTGGAGCCATAGTTGTAATGGCTTTAGTATTATCACAAATTTTAATCTCATTATCTGCAACTCTCATCGATAATTAAGCCATATCTCTCTGAGAGCAGGCAAGTAACAAAAAATAAATTACGCCACAAATATCAAAGATTCTGAAGTGTAGTATGGTCTTCTGACAGGACCATATAATTAATGAGGCAAAAAAAAACAGCTCCAGAAAGTCTTAAAACAGTGTTTCAATAAAGCTTAATTAAGAATAAAAAGCACAAAATCCCTTTAATCCTGTGCAGAAACAAAAGTTATGTCAAACAAGAGGCAGGAAAAAACCCCTTTAAGAGTGGAAAGGCTTCTGGAGAGACGAGGTGCCCAGCAAGTTATGCCTGCCTCCTCTGTGTGTAAAGCCCACAGAGAATGCTGCAGGGAACAAGAGCCCTGTCTGAGGGGAAACCCAAAACGCCTACCGCCCTTCACACGAAGGCTCCAGACCTCCAAAATTCAGCCCAACGCCTCCGCAAGCTTCAAGGAGCACCTGGGCCAAAAAGGAAGTTGCAACAAAGCCCCTATCGTTGTGGAAAAATCATCTGTGATGCAGGTGAGATCAGAGCTCAAGGCGCGGCTGCCATCTTGATTCGCGCGCGCTGCCGACTCTCCAGATTCTTGAGTTTCTGAGGGATGGTTTTTGAAGAATTTGGCCCCCTCTACTTTGGCTGCTCAGTGGGCAGCAATTAGAGCCTGTTTGGGGTCTAGGGAGGATCTGTAGTGCATTGCACCTTTAGTGGTCCGTCTGTTGAAGAGATTTTGGCTTCAATTCCCAGTGTCACCACTGATTGTTCCTACCTGGGACCAAACTACTGTTCTTCAAGCTTTATAAATGTCCCCTTTTGAACCTTTGCTTGAAGCAGATTTGATATGGTTGTCGGCTAAAATGGCTTTTCTTCTAGCTATGACTTCAGCTCGGAAGTTGGGTGAATTGGTGGCTTTGCTGATGTCCTATCCCTGTTTGAAAATTCTGCCTGATAAGGTTATTTAAAGTTGGATCCAACCTTTGTTCCTAAAATCTCTTCCCAGTTCCATTTATAACAGGAGGTTATTTTCACACTTTTTCCTGAGGGGTGTGATGTTCAGATCTTTTTGCAATGCACTAGTACTTTCACCTTTCTAATTCTCTATTTATCTCTTTTGGCAGTGTTAATAAAGGGGAAAAGGCTGCTACCTCCAAGCTAAGTAGATGGGTGCGGCAGGCGATTTGTCAGTCCTATAAATCTTCGGATCTGCATCCTCCAATTCAGGTACAGGGGCATTCTACCAGTTCTTTTTCAGCTTCATGGACTGAAGCAGCAGGGATTTCTGTACAGGAAATATGTAGGGCGGCCACTTGTCAGTCACATCACACTTTTATTAAGCACCATCCTCTAGATGTCGGAAAAAAACAAAACAAGGTGACGGACTTAAATGGATAGCACTATCACTATATCTCTACTTCCGTATCAGGCTGATCGTGCACAAATCTCCAGCACCTGTCACCTTTTGGTGCTACTGGTTACAGATTCCCAAAGTACTTTTAGCAATAGGAGGTGCACCGACACAATACATATAGTCCATTGTTATTTTATCAAATTCTTCTTTTATTCCAAAATTGGTTCATAAAAACAGCCAACGCTTTCGTTCCCCAAAGGTACAACCTTTTGGAACTTCATCAGGGCTTATACCTCAAATTGTAAATTTCGAGATATAATGAAAAATGTTGTTCTGGGTTTAGAGATCCTCCAGAAAAGGGATAAGGCGAAGATTCTCACCTTTTGAAGCGGATTAGTATCAAAACACCGGATGGTTGAACACAATAGTCCTTTTGAAGAGTAAGTTTATTCAGATTTTAATAGTTAAATATAACCACCGTTTTGTCAGACTGAAATTGAATATCTCAGGAAATGGCTCGGATATAATAATCCTTCTGGTAAGGGGTGAAAGATACAACCACCGTAATACGTGGCCACGTCTTCTTCCCGAATCGCCATGTCGATTCGGGAAGAAGACCAAAAGGATTATTATATCCGAGCCATTTTCTGAACAGAACAAGAATACATTATTTACCAATGTCCATTACATATAAATGCAGCTCGGTGATAGCATCTAGGACGTCTCATTTCATAGCGCAATAGAAATTAATTGCCCGTCCTCATATGTTAATACTTCCAAATGTGAGAGGGATTTTCTTCTAAAAATGGCGGATACAATTAAAGTAGAAACCGAATGGCATATATGCAGATTACCCAATGCGCATATATTTATAAAAGCTTCCTGTTTAAAAAAATATACTTTCCAGCTTTAAACAGTGGTCTTAAAAATTGCTTTCTTCAATCAATATAGAATTTACAAAACAGAATAAAGTGCATGGTAGATTGGTAAGATATACAGTCACACAGGCATTTTGGCAGCGTCTGTGACCAAACCCTGGTTCTTGGGAAGGCAACCTTAAAGTGCAAAGTGCCCAGACGTAATGTGATGAGATAAAATCGATGTTGCACATTTCGTACAGATAATAAGTAATTAGGTATTCCTTCTTGTATAGGGCCTGAGAGGTAGCTATGAACTGTGCTGTTACTACTGTCATGATTTTCCCTTTCTAGCTCTCTTTTTCCCATTAAAATAGCTTTTATTTCCTTCTTTCTATAGCACAGAATGCTAGAAGGATCCTCAATGCTAATGTTCACATCCACCATTTTCAAAAGACTATCGATGTAGGCCAGCCATGTGATCTTTTTACCAAACGCTAGTGCTAGACAGACTATTATGATGTCTTTAGTAAATTTTGTGCCTACTTTGCCCCATAGGCTATGCCAAAACAAAGAAGAACTGGTCTTTATGGCGTCCTCAATAAATGGTACTGCCAACTCCAAGTGTATAATATAGTGCGGGCTGGACTTTGGAACCACCAATAATCTATCTAAAAATAGATTCTCTTGGGTCTGCAAGAGGGTACAATTTGCCCATTCCCATAGCAGGCCCCATAACTGACGCCTGGAAGACATTTTTTTAATATAATATCAATAATTCTCTGATCGGTTTGTTACCTACTTAAGCCGAAAATCTAAAAAGGGCTTCTATGGATCTTAAAAATTTCAATTTTAATTTTTCTGTTTGCACTTGTGTCTCCCATCTCCCATCACTAGTGAATTGTATTCCAAGATATGAAAGATTTTGGGGTTTCGGACAAACTTTCTCCCTTGATGTGATGTAACGTCTTTTTGGCCCTCCCCTTACCACACACCATGGTGAACGTTTTCTTTAAGTTAATTTTCATATCCTTATCTTCCACATAGGAGGTAAATGTATCAATCAGATGCTAGGGCCCATTTGTGGTTCTGGAAATCAGAACCACATCGTAGGCATAAAGTAGGATTGGAATTGAGCGAGATTTTAACTTGGGTGCTTAAGCCTTCACTTTATGGAGTGTCTCATCCACCCCATTAATGTATAATGAGAACAACAGGGGGGCGAGAACACACCCCTGGCGTATCCTACAGGAAACCTTAAAGCGAGAAGTACATTCGGCCTTTAACCCATAACATATTCGGGAAGGCAGGCGGTCATATAGTTGTGAGAGGAAAGCAATAATCCCACTCGGTGCACCCATCTCTATCAAGGTTTTCCAAAGCTTAGCATGGTTCACCAGAATTGAACGCACTGCTTAGATCTGCAAAACATAGGTGTACATGTCCCTCTTTTTTCTACAGTGTATTTACTAATAAGAAGGTGTAAATTAACACATTGTTCCATCGTACCAACATCCCTCCTGAACCCATATTGTGTGTCCGTAGGGATATGTTTTTCAGCCACCCATGATTCTAGCCTCTCCAATAGGATTCTACCCATTAGTTTGGCAATAGAGTCCAGGAGGAAAATTGAATGATAACATCTGGGGTAACCCCTCTATCCCTTTTTAAAGATTGGAACAATGATGCTTTCAGTCCAGGGAGCTGGGAGGAATCCACTGACTGCAGCATTCCAAACTTGTGTTAAAAGTGGGGCCCATAGGGTAGCATGTGCCTTGACGGTATCTATTGGCACCCCATCAGGGCCTGTTTTTTTTTTAATTAGCTGATTTATTTAAGTCATTATTTACCTCAACTCAACTTATGGGGGGTAAATGTACCGCGTTGGTTGTAAATACTGCTGTGGAAGAGGGATACATAGCAAGATCATCAGGGTTAAATATCGCTCCTAAATGCTTTACCCAGTCATCTTCCGCACTGGGGGCCCCTGCATCTTTTAAAAAGGCTGGTTAATAGTTTTCCAAAAAAGGATATTATCATTGGTATCAGCAGCCTGTACTAGGTTGGCCCAAGCCTTATCTTGCATCTTCATTTTCCTATTGACTACGACTTTACTATAAGCAGCTCTCAAAATAATAGTTCTGTCCCTGTCCCTCAGTATGTCCTGTAGGGCTTTCTTCAGATTCCTATTTGCCACCATTCAAATGTGGTCAAACAATTCCTGATTCTTTTTCCCTGTGTTTCTATTCATGGATCTTAGTCTACCCGCAATTTCTGTCATTATCTTACAGAAGGAACTCATAATTTAACATGGGACATAATTTCAGTCAGTACATATATTAAAATCACTGCGGTTTTCCTCAATTACCTTCTCTAAAAGAGTGTTACCATTTACGTTTGACCATCTAAGACTGATGCTGTTTGTACCCTGGGTTTCTCTACAATCCGCAAGATGCGGCCCATCAAGATGAGAGGTTTTAATTTTAAGAACTACTGTCAAAGGGTGATGATCACTGTAAGGGCTTGGGGTAACCTCAAAAGATTTCAACAAGCCAATTCAGTTGTCCCAGGTCAAACACAGTCACAGTCGGGGCGTTTAGGAGTGCTTTTGAATCCATTCCAAGTAGTAAAGAGTGGGTGGGGGCCCCTGGACAAGCGCATACCGAGCCAAGCAGCGCATGTTTGAGGGATCTCCAAGTGTCAGGCGCCTATCAAGGGGCAGAGCAAAGGGCTGGGTTGCCTCCTTTTCCACAGGTGGCTGCAGCTCTGGCTGCGACTGCATCACCAACCCTGAATAGGGAGATATGGGCCACACAGGCCACAGCCAGTCAGTCCACTACATAGTCCTCCACCTCACTTATGCAGGCTGCCATGGGTTGCTTGTCTGTAGTGCCGTACTCCACTGGCCCTTTAGCTCAGCTGGCTATTCCTATCCCATTTTGCAGTGGCTTACCAACTCTGTCATTGACAGTGCCCCAGACATGGTACATACATACCCATGGAAGCCCAATTTTTTTTTCGCACAAAGATGGTTTACCTCTCACCCGTTTCCTGTTCTTGAACGTTTGCAAGAAGGCTTTGCCATATCAGGGTGTATTAGCAATGGGCTTCTCATCACATTCCTTTAGAATAGGGGCAGCTACCTCTACAGCCACCCTGAGCTTGCACCCACATCAGATCCAAGTGGTTGTGCGTTGAAAGTTCAATTGTTTCGAATGATACATCCGCCCCCACTTTGCTTAGGTGCAGAAGGGAGGTGGGCTTGACGGGTGTGTGTGTTGGACATTGGCTCGCTGGCAGATGCATCTTTTGCATGTCCCACTCTTTCTCTGTCTCTCTACAGAAAGGGCAGAGAGTTTACAAGCAAGGGTTCTGTGGTGCAAGCACTCCTTTATTTGCCAGACAGCTGAGATATTTGTGAGCTGATTGCAGCATAAGCCCACGCAGACAGGAATTATGACTCACTACTGGCTGGGCATTGGCGGAATGAGGGTCTGTTAGCTATTCCACATCCTGAAGTCCTTCACCCTTTCCATGATGGCTGACTCTTAGGAGCTGCCACCTGGGAGCTCCTGGGCTAGGGATCGCCTCGTGGCATGGTCCTGGGATTGGGCCCCCATCTAGATGCCTGACCGTCGGGTTCCAAGGGAGTCGATGTTGGGACCCCTTGTGGTCGTCGCAACGTGGCTAAGGTCACAGCACCATGCTGAAACCAACGGTAGGTGGGGAACCCAGGAGGGCTCCCCGGACCAGGGATTGCCGTCTGCACAGATCCCGCCGGATGCCTCCGGGGTCCCACCAATGCTGCGTTCTTGGCACTCGACGTCCACAGCCAGAGGTGCAGGAACTTGAGCTGGGCCTAATTGTGAGGGCTCGCTGCCTCTCCAAGATCTCCTGTGCCCCTGCCTCCAGTCGGAGCAGGGGAAAGAGAGGATTTGACAATCATGCGGCGATAGGGAAAGCCCTCCTGCCGCCCTCCGCTGGTGCCACCAGCACCACTGCCCCTGCTTACCCCAGAGGAGGAGGGAATTCAAGCCAGTACTATTGCGGGGTTCATGGACGCTGTCTCCCCAGTCACCGAGATTAACCCTGGGCATAGTGGACGTAGCGGGGCTACACGGAGGGCCACAGAGTTGAGAACAAACTCCGTGGAACTCTGTGGAGCTCCGCTACGCCACCCGCCTCCCACCCGCCCTATTAACAATTGCTTACAAGTTAAATAAAACGACTTTAAAGTAAATAAAAACACCTTACCTTAGCTGCGGCGTCCCGGGCTGCCCTCCTCCTCTTCATCGCGTTCTCTGGAAAAACTGCGCATACGCGCGCGCCCGAGCATGCGCATTTCTCGCAGGGTTGAGGCTGTGTTGAGGCTGATCAAAATCAAAGGGCTCCAGTGCATGGGGCTAGCCTCCAGCGTTGAAATAGCAAGAGCATGATAACAAAAAGGACAATGCAGTGAACAATCATGACACAGGCACCTTTAACCGATACTCTGGTTTATTATAATGTCGATATCATAATGATATACTATATAATTTCATTATGCTGTTTCTATATTCTTAGTGCTCATTTCCTGCATATCTTGGCAGATTATATCTACGCTGTTAGTTGAAATTGCACATCTTTTATACACACCATTGTAACGTGCTCTTTTTGTGTTTAGACAGATGTATCTGTTTTCTATGTGTTATGTAATTCAAGTACTCTGAAGTCCTTTTGTAATGTAACTGGTTCTATAACTGGTTCTATATTACTTAATCTCAAGAACCTGTCACAAGATGGTAGAAAACAAACTTTACAACTCCTGCTGTCATCTTTCTTGCCCCATCCTGCTCTACATCCTTTGTGTGCAAAGCACGCTTAGCATGCATCTAACGCATAGATGCAAGCTAGGAATTTCCGTATTCTATTTTTATAGCAGCTTATGCGATCGCGGCCAAATACAAAGCTTCAGGACAAATTTTACACACATTTTACAGTGAAGTTTCAATGTAAAATACGAAACTTAAAATGTACACGAGAACCGGTAAAATTCAAGTACAGGAACAAGGACTGAAACTTAAAACCCAGGAGGGAGTTGGGTCTTCATTTTGAGTGCTTTATTCTGCTACAGAACATTCAAACAGAAGATGTAAGCGTTGTGGTTAGTTTAAATTATACACTCTGACACCTTCGTGTAAAGTACGCGCTGTATAAAAACGCATAAATAAAATAATAAAATAAGTGAGGCAAGGGGATTTCTCTTACCCGAATATTTTGATTTTCCATGTCAGTGGCAATGACATGGTTTCCCTTGGGAGAAGGGAGGGGTCACTCCTTCAACCTGTGTAAGGCAATTGCTGCCCTAAGCAGTTATCATCTGTTCCGAGATAATTCCCTGGACTTCTTGGGGACTGGGGGGTCTGCACCCAAGCCATGAACCGCTCTGTGAAGAGACTAAATCACATACAAGCCAAGCGGCTAAGGGGTCCCTCCCTATAAACAGTTAGACACAAACTATTACAGCTTCTTTAATATGACTTGTTCGCAAGCGATGGTGTCCATTTATCTGATGCTGACTGTGACCTTTTTCTTGAGACCTTCTGGGTTTTCTCTCTGGGCATCCATTGAAATGTAGGTGGGGGAGGGCATGCTCAACAGTAGCCTCCCATGCCCTGAGGCGGAAAGGGAACACAATTTGAAGGGATAGGCACAGTACACTCCAGATTTAGCATAGTACTGTCATGTCCCTTAGGTTAGTTCCATCATGTATATACCGATTATATATATTACGTGCCATCCACACGACATAACGGTCTTACACAGGTGACCTTTTACTCAGTAGCTGACTTCTGTCTCTCCGAAATCAGGCTCTTGGTACCATATCTTAATCCCTGTACCTGATGTACACAAAACATGTCCCCAGGCACGGTAGATTTATTCTGTACAAGGGTCACCACTTTTTTCATTCATGGCCAACGGCCAGCTGCATATGCTCATGTTTGTTTAGAAAAGGATTAGCGAATGTTTTCAAAACATATCGGCTCTAGAAAAACCCCGGAGTGACCACTTTAGTATAAAAGACTCTCACTCCCCCTTACGAAGGCAGAGGAAGAATTCCTTCCAGGCTGGACCAAGACTCTGCAGGCTGATCCTTCAACAGGCAGAGACCTGACATTCCTTGCGGGGTGCCATCCCCGACGCAGAGACGGGGTCCTTCATTCAGAATCATCAGGTGAGGGGTTAGCACTTCCCCGGGAAATTCTTGGCTCCATTAGGTTCCATTAGGACATATCCTAGCACTTACAAATACATGCTTCACCTACACCTCTAGGCTAGGCACGGTTAGGTCGGATACGTATCGTGGGAGTACGCCAGTGCTATTGTTTTATGTAATATGCTTTTATTCATCTTATTCGCACTATGGTAGAAATGTATCTACTTTTCATGATATTGGTACTAGCGATTACATTTGTCTGCTCCTGTCTTTTGATTGTCGCAGCTAACATGTTTCATACTAGACTGATGCTTGACCAATAAATACTTATTGAAACCATTCTAATCGTCATTCTATGTATTCTGAGAAAAGCAAGCACGAGTGACTGAGCGAAAAATACCGTATTGTTTCCACGATACCTGAGGAAGCGGGGTTGTCATGTTCAGTGGTTGCCAGAAACTACCTACCACACTGTATAGTACAGAGGGGTGATAGTGGCACTGTAGAGCTAGCAGGTCTAATGGCTGACTCATCCTGTGGGGGTGTCCAGAGTTAGTCTGCACACCAAGCCCTCAGTTTAGGTCACGCGCAGGCCCTGTGGGGGGGGTCCTAGGAACTACACAACAATACGTCACGTTTGCAAAAAGGGCATGGATGTGAGTTCAGGGCTGGTTGGGCTTCAGGCTGGCCTAAATACCACCTAGTGTCCTAGCCCCACCCCAGGGTGCTCACATTGGGAACAAGCTAACTTTCGGGGTGATGAGATGGTCGGGCTCGGCCACAGTCACCTCTAACCCCATGAATGATGTGGGTATTCCATGAATATGTCTTTGGCTATGATTGGAGCTGGGATTTGTGGCACTTAAAAGATGGTGCTCAGGAAATAGAATGTATATAGCGGACGCAGTCCTGTTTGTAACCCTGCATAACGTGTGCGTGATGTTGTGTTCAATATGTTACCTGTGACCATATGAAGAAGGGTGTTGCACCCAGAACCTTTGCGTAAACTGAAGCCAATACCTATCACCCGTATTCTCTTTGTAAAGAGAGAATGCTCAAGGTTTTACGTTCCATGTGGTGTGATTTTGCTCAAGCAGTTTTTTTGATAAACAACAAGCTACAGTCTTCGTTTTAGCTCCAAAGATCTCGTGTCCTTCCTTTATTGGGGGGAAGGGGTGCTACATACCGTGTGCACGAGTGTTGGGGGAGCTGGAAGCAGCTGCTAACCGTATTATTAAACAAGCTTAGAGATATGCCTCTGCTCGAAGCATAACCTGGTGCCAAAAAGATGCAAGCCCCAGTCACTGGCAGGTCCCCCAACGTTTAATTTAAAGGGTTTCGAAGTAAAGCATCCAGATCGCAATTAAATACGCAGGCAGGCTTGGGCTTTTCACCAAGAGACGATAAAAGGTCAGTAATCCGGCATGACTCGAATAAAGAGATGGTGCTGCAAGGGCTGTGAGAAGCTGGGCACTGAAGACCCTAACCAAGGCTGACGCAGTGCACGTAGATGACACCTGGGTGAGGGCGTAACACAGGCCCCCGCATCCCCCGAGCTGCAGGGGGCCCCCTCAGCACAGTACTCATGCCTGAGCGCTCCGGATTAAATCTTGTGCAGGGGGCCCCTCTGTGACCATTGCAGGGGGGGCCCTTAAACTTTTGTTATGCCACTGGACAGCTGGCAGAGAGACTGAAGAGGAGGAGCCACTCAGGCAGTACAACTAATCCACGGTTTGTGGGAGGATGGTGTGTGCTTGGCCACGTCACAAGAAGAACTGAAGATTCCGCTGAGCAAAGTCCTGGTGATACATTTGGGGATGACAGAGACTTTACTACTGAAGTCAGAGGCACCGTGAAAGACGCTGAGAAGAATTCCTTTCTTTCTTTCTTCCTCCATTCTCTTTTCCTCTTCCTTTATTCACATCCTCTACCCCCAGCAACCCTTCCATCATCCTTATCGCACTCCTTGCTTTTGCCTATCTTTTGTTCTCATTCCTCCACTCCCTTCCGCTCGTTTTACCATCGCACATCATTCCTTCTTTTTCCTTTCTTCCTGCTTTCCTTTTTCCTTTCAGATTATTTCTTTTTCTCTTATGATTTCATTCCAGTCCACAGCAAATTTCTTTCTTCAGTCTTCCTTACTCCTACTCTTACTCCAACATGCTTTAACTTATTCCTAAGTACTTACACATATTTATACTCCTTACTCCTCTACATAGTTACTGCTAGATACTCCTTCTCGTCATATTACTCCTGCACTTACTCCTATACATACTATTACTCCTACTCATTTATAATATTCTGCTTGGTCCTACTTTTTAACTGATTCCCACATGCTCCTACTTTTTACTTGCACCTAATATTGTTCCTCCTTGCTCCAACTCTTCTATGTACATATGATTGCTCTTTTCTTTAGTTCTACTTAATCCTAGTTACATCATCCACACATCTTGATGGGTTCATCATCCAACCCCACCAATGCACATACCCGTTCAAAGAACCACCCAAGCATTAATCCATCAATCAACAAGCAAACATCCATGAATCCACCTACACATCCATCCATCCAGCTATGCAGATATGCCCATTCATCTACCCACCCATGGTATTCACTCAAAACCATTCAAACATCCATTCATCATTGCATAGAATGACACAACCCTGAGTTCAACAATGAAATCAGCCAACATCCAACTGCCCCAGCATGTGCCTGTATGTGTGCTGTCTGACTGTATGTGTGACTGTATGTGTTCTGTGTGAAGCTCCCCTGCTCCACGATGATAGGAGCTACGTGGGGAAGCGGCGGCTTATATCCCCCCACACTTTCCCGCCTTGCTGGCGGTATCCCCCCATTGGGGGGTTTGTACCTCGCAAGGCCCCCCCATTGGATGGGGGCCTTGCGCCTCTCTGGTGCCCCTGGAGAGGGCGCAGGGCTACCCCTTCTGCTTCTAGGCGCTCTAGGGCGCCCAGAACCGGATCCTTCCAGGGCTCGGCGTCGGTTATGGCGCCGGCCCTCTGCGATTTACATGTGGGTATTGTGTGTATGCATATGTGTTCCAGTACGTAATTTCGCAGTCTTGCTCTTTCACATTCATACTACTACTCCTTCCTACTCTGTTATGGCTACTTCTACTTACACATATTCCAATGCCTACACACTCCTAAATACTTCTACTTACGACTCAACTCTACATTATTCCTTTCTTCTCCTATATTTACACCTACTTAAATCTATTATTACTATTAGTTACTACTACTTCTCTACTTACTTCTCACTTCTACATTACTCATTCCTATTCCTACCCTTGCTTCTAATATTATGCGTCCTTAAAAAGTCTATTCTTACACTTAATTACTCCTATGAATCTTTTTGTTCAGTTAGTTAAAACTCACAATTAAAAATGCTCGGTGCAAAAAAAAAAAAACACAGTGAAAAAGCCATTCGGTCACATAGCAATCCTTATTCCCCGTTTAAAACCCATGCCAGCTGGGTAGCATTATTGTTGAATCAATGCTCAGTAGAAGTAAGGTGCCGGGCGCTAAGTGCATTGTGCCATACAAATAAAACAAGCATTTGCAATGCAACAGGTCTCGCATTTACGCGAGTTTGAGCTATTGGCATTGTAAATGACAATGCCTTTTATTTATGTTTTGGTTTTTGAAACATAAATAAACGCATTGTCATTTACAATGCCAATAGCTTAAACTTCGCTTAAATGCGAGACCTATTACATTGCAAATGCTTGTTATTGTCTGGGAAGGCTCCACCTTTCATCTTTCCGATAACCTGTATAAGAGAGAATTTGATAATTCCAGAACTGCCTGCTCTTTAGAATTCTTTGAAATGTTGAATAAAAAATACAGTTTAATTTCCTCAGAAGCCATATTCAGGGCCACTGGATTTATGCGATTCTACAGCAGAGACTTTTTTCGCATAGTTTTGAATTTGCAACATAATCCATCATCTGCTGCATAATCTGCAGATTTTAACAAACAAAATTTGTTTTGAGCTGAAAAGGATCAAAAGTTACTAATGATGAGGTTAACCGGTCATCTTCCATTTGTTTATTTCTATATTTAGTAGTTAAACGGACACTAACGAGGGGAGATCTTTGCCCAGGGGTGTAAAAAGGACAAAATAATGAATTAGTACTGTAAAACAATATGCCCCATCATTTGCCTTTTCTTGCTGAATCATTTCATTTACCTGTGACTTAATTTGGTGCTCCCGTCACATAATTCCAGTGGCCCTAGTCATATTATTGGCAAGGCTTTACCAAACAACCCCACTCTTACACATCAGTGTGTACCTGAGGACCACCCCATCAATAGACCACGTCACACCTTCTTTAGCAAAACATCGTAAGATTTACCAACCGAAATAGTGATACATATAGAAAGAGCACTTACTCCGGACAACCGACAACAATGGCCAACGAAAACTGTTAACTCATTCGGCACACCACTCCATGCACTAAATACACTACAAAGATTTCCAAAAATGAAACTCATGACACTGATAAACTACACAAATCACGTCTAAACTATACACTGAACAAATCCTCTTGTGCCTCGACTGACCGCACACAACCACATACCAAAACAATAGACACGCCTGATGGTACTCCCAGGAGTCCATGAAATTCTTCCCAAATTCCGAAAGTACTACAAAGCCCCAATGACAGCAGTAAAAGTTGTACAACTACCAACAGCATAATGTTACATAGTAGCTAAACTGCTGACAATAAAACATGGAAAACGCAGTTTGAATCCCTGCTTCCCCATATTGACATTGTTTGATCCTTGGCAAATCACTGTTATCTCCCTCTGCCTCAGTTTTCTTCCACCAATAAAGGGAGTGATCTGTAGCACACAGCAGCATTAACCACTATTAAAACAAAAACTGTTAATTAAAGACCTGTTCTCTCCTCAAGTGCTCTTACCTGTAACTAAGCTTCTGCTGCGGGCTTGTCACAGCAGTGCAGCCTCTGTAATGCCTCTTGTAAATGGTGCTGTTGTCCCTGGGACCTTTTGGTACCTGGCTCGCGGTGGCCGAGATAGCCGACCATAAGCATGGCACAAGGAGAGGAGGAAGCTTTGGGCAGGAGCTCCAGGAGCAGACACAGCCCCGGATGCCCATTGTGGTGCCACTCTAAAATTGTACAGTATTGTCCACCTGAGCCTGGAAACTGGGACTGAGGCAGGCTGGTGGTGATGAGTGGGGGCTCTGCTGGGCTTATTTATTTATTAGAGCCTGAAAGTCGCACGACGGTGCAGAGCACAGGAGTAAAGGTAAACTAAACAAAGAGCCCAGGAACAGAGCAATTGAGTGCTCGTGTTACGGCCATAAACCAACAGCGACTCAAAACACGAGCGCTCGTGTTCCAGCCATAAACAAATGTAAACAAGCATTGGCCGCGCAACAAGCAAGACGTGCGGCTGCGAGTTGTGTGCGCGCGCGCAAAAAGAAAAAAAAGTGAAAGCGTTTCACTTGCGGGATTGAGCGGCGCCAGGAGCGATAATTGCTACCATATGGCGCCGCTCGCTCCCGCAAGTGAATCGCCAAACGTGCATGCGTTGCCATTGAAGGCAATGGAACGCGTGCACGTTTTTGGCTGAAAAGCCGAAGCGATTCCAAAAGGTCTTTTTGCCTATGCAGCGCATCCGCGCTGCGTAGGCGAGACCTAAACATGAAATAAGGAGCAGAAAAAGTGCGTGATGCATATAGTAAAACCAGCAGAAAGGTGTTAGGCAGGGACAGGGCAGCTGGTCATGAAATAGGGTTCAACGAGGGCGAAAAGTGAATATTGTATGTTATGAAACCAGAGGTCAAATGTGTGAAAGCTGTTGGACCATGGCTACAGGTAGTTAGTTGAGCGAAAACGAATAATGGAAATTGCTAGTTGAAGGAGTACATGGAAGAGGAAAGGTATGAAAACAAGCATTGGCATAGCCAACAGGTCTTACCTTTGGGACCCTATAAGTATTTAGCCAGAGCTATTGGCTTTGCCAATTTCTAAGCTAAAAGTGAAACTACAGGCTGCAGAAAGCACATAGAAAGCAGGGAAAAAGGACTGAGGCAAGACAATGAGAGTTAAGGAAGAGCACTGATTGGACCGCAGAGGAAAGAAGGTAGAAATCAGGGAAGAAGAGCTGAGGCAAGACAGTGAGAGTCAAGGAAGAGCACTGAATGGACAGCAGAGGAAAGGAGGTAACAATTAGGCAAGAAAGGCTGAGGCAAGACAGTGAGAGTTAAAGAAGAGCACTGAATTGGCAACAGAGTAAAATGAGGTAGTAATCAGGGAAGAAGGGCCGAGGTAAAACAACAAGAGGAAGGAGGCATGATAGGATGAAATCATTTACCTCTATGCCCACAGCTGACGATTTCATTGGTGAAAGTGTCAGGTAATGTCTAGCTTGTTAACCAAAGTGCCAAGCTAATGGGAGGGCCCACGGTTTGAAGAGTTGCCCTGTTAGTGGTGCTAAAGTCTTCATCACAGCACTTGTCTAGCCCAGTGGGTTATAGGCTGGACAGCGCCCAAACCTCACCCTAAAGATGCCTAGCTAGCCATTCCAATAAGGTTTACCAGTTCTTTTCTCCAGGTCCTGAAACAATCAGTGGCTACTGACTAGATCTGCTGGCACATCTCACGTACAGAGGATGGGGTGGGTTAAGAGAATCCTGCACTTATCAAGGATATAAATGGAAAGTTGGTGGGACTGTGAGCACACTTCAGATGCACCCACAGTCTACTAGGAGCAATCATCTGACATGTGGGACACTGTCCAAAGAGCTTGAGTTCACTGGGTGGAAAGCTTCCTTGTAAGAAGGAGCATGCAACATGGAGACAAAATAGTACACATCGTTCACAATGCAATGAGAGACTATCGATACAATGGTCACTGATGCTTGGAGCAAAATAAAGACGTGTTTTTTGGATGAGGAAGGAAGCAGATTCCTGCCTGTGCCACCAGATTTGTTGTGCAGCCCCCAAAGAGCAGATTTACGAGCCCTGGCACAATAAAAGAAGGGTTTAAGCACTGCAATGCAACGTCTTGCCGAAAGTGCCCCATTTGGTGACTGAAGTGGTGCTTACATTACAGTACTGAGCTCTGCTTTAACAGGTGTTTTTTGTGTGAAATGCTACTGTTATACGTGGCATGTCACTCTGCTGATGTGTACAAATGTACTATGCCACCTATTCCTAACAGATGTATTGAGTTGATGCCCACTGTAGGCGCTGCCAACAACACCGGTGCATACACAACACGGTGTTTTCACTCAGGTCCACTTTCACTGTTTTGATTGACAGCTCATTTTCCAGGCACTATTTACAGTGGATTGTGTCTTGAGCTATAAGATGCTAGAAGCACCGGGGCACAAACACAAGTGTAGCCATGAATAGTTTTCAGGTGCAGTGGCACCGAGGCACAAGGGTACAATGAGGACCCATTCTCCTTGTTTACATCAGAGCTCGAGGAATGTTTGCCACACCACAGGGTACATACCTCAAAATACCTAACATGAAGTCTGCTTTTTGAAGGGACACAGCAAGGCTGGAGATGGTGCTGCACTACGCAGAGAGTTCCCCTTCAAAGTAGTGCTTTATTGTCATAGTGGAAGGGTAAAGAAGGGTCTTGCATGCAGAAGTGGAAGGTGAAAAAGGCAGAACGTCTAATACCCTGTTGTGAAATTCCGGTATAGAGAAGATGCAGCATAGAAGCAGCGCCATCCATCACAGGCTGAAGATGAACAAAATAAGCAGCACTATGTCTGCTTCCATCACAGGCTGAAGATGGAGCAAATAGGTGTGTTCAAAACAAGCAGATTGGAAGCATCTGTGTAACGTTTAAGCCGGGGAGTGCATGTGAGGAGGTGGGAAAAGTAGTACGGTGGGAGGGCTGGTTATGTGCAGATAGAGGTTGTGGCTTGAGGGAGATGTGTCGTTGAAATATGCACAGTGTGTAGAAGAAGGCTGGCATAATGTATGTGAGAGAGGGGTTGCAAATGACAGTTATGTTCAGGGAGGTGGGGGGGCAATGGCTGGTGAAACATGTACAGAGGGTGGAGCTCGCAGTGTGTGCGTAACAGTAAAGGAGGTGGGCTATGCCATGGCTTCGGGGCAGCATGCAGTTTCCATGTGAGGAGAACGCCTATCGTGCCACAGAAAGGGAGAGAGGGCAAGAAAAGACAAGGAGTGACACAGTACTAGTGAGATGGCCTTCGCCATATGCTCTGGGAAGTTGTGAGAGTTTTGAGAAGGTAAACAGCTTCTCCGCCTAAAGTCCCCATCGAAGCGTGCAGCCAGTGCCTGCTGATGTTGTAGATTTCCACTGTCCAGCCTACGCAGCACCTTCTCAGCAGCTCCTGTACGACGCCCACTGGATCGCAACCCATATTGCCAACATGGCTGAAGCAATGACCCCTTAACTCTAACGTATACATTATGCATGATTCATATAACATACTTATATTGAAAGGGGGTTTGACCGGGCTTCGGTGTCGTGCTTTACTGAAATACTGGAACAGCAGTAACGTTTGAGGTAATATGCGGAGGTATACCTGTGTTTAATACCGTCCTCCCAGCAAACCTTGAAATAGTTGTTTACCTTCTCTGTCCCATCCTGCTGCAGCTGTTCTGGCCAACATAAAAAACAAGCATTGAAAATGCAATAGGTCTCGCATTTAATTGAGTTAGATTTTTTGGCGTTGTAAATGGGAATGTGTTTTACCTATGTGTTATGGAGTTGTATGTATGTGGTGTGTAGTGGAATTATGTGTGTTGTATTGGGATAGTTAGTTGTGGAGCAGTATGAACCCTAAGTAAGGAGAGTGAGGAGAAGAGCAGCAGGAGGCAATAGGACGCAGAGGGAGGGGAGAAGAACAGCGTGAGGCACAAGGACGGAGAGTGTGGAGAAGAGCAGCAGGAGGTACAAGGATGGAGAGTGATAAGAGCAGCAGGAGGAAGGAGAGTGAGCAGAAGAGAGCAGGAGGTACAAGGAAGGAGAGCGAGGAGAAGAGCAGCAGGAGGTACAAGGATGGAGAGCGAGGAGGAGAGCAGCAGGAGGCACAAAGAAGGAGAGCGAGAAGAGCAGCGTGAGGCACAAGGACGGAGAGTGAGGAGAAGAGCAGCATGAGGCACAAGTAAGGAGAGCGAAGAGAAGAGCATCAGGAGGTACAAGGAAGGAGAGCGAGGAGAAGAGCAGCACGAGGTACAGGGAAGGAGAGGTGAGAAGAGCAGCGTGAGGTATAAGGAAAAAGAGTGGAGAAGAGAAGCAGTAGGTAGAAGGAAGGAGAGAGGAAAACAGCAGCGTGAGGCACAAGGAAGGAGAGAGAGAGGAGAACAGCAGCGTGAGGCATGAGGAAGGAGAGTGAGAAGAGTAGCGTGAGGCACAAGGAAGGAGAGTGAGGAGGAGAGTAGTGTAAGGCACTAGGAAGGAGAGTGAGAAGAGCAGCGTGAGGCACAAGGAACGAGAGTGAGGAGGAGAGTACCGTAAGGCGCAAGGAAGGAGATTGAGGTGGAGAACAGCAGCGTGAGGCACAAGCAAGGAGATTGAGGAGGAGAAGAGCAGCGTGATGTGGGGTGGTGTTAATTGTTCCAGATAAGAACGAGAATGGCTTAATAATAATGCAGACGAATGAGCAGGGAAGAAGGCATTGGCACACAAGAAAGAAGCTGAGCTGGTGCTAAATAGAAGATGCTAACTGAGGGTAGGGTTTATGAAACAGTAAGCAGAAGTTAGGACAGGAGGGGGCAAGTAAGCAAAACTAAAACCGGAGTAGAGCAGCTAGGGCAACGGAAGAGGAACTGCAAACATACATTGGTGGCACTGAGGCACACAGTTCTATTGTTATTGTAGTAATCTCTGTAAATGACTAAACAGGGAAATATAATCAGACCGGGGCAGAACACAATCAATCAATCAATCAATACATTTGTAGAGCAGAACAGCTTTTCCGGCCTCCATCAATGGACTCTCCTCACTACATTTTGCCACCTAAGGCTTTTTTGATGACGTAGGGCAAGGAAGGGGGCAGGGGGTGGGGGGGTATTGTGCAAAAATTAAGACATACATTCCAGCAAGATGTCGTAACAATGGATTGGAAAACACAATGGAGCCTACTTTTTAAACATGGGGGACGGTATGGATGGGTGGAAGCTTTAAAACAATATGGGATTTTGGTAGCTGATTTGGAAAACGCATTATTAATGCCCTACATTTTTTAAGCCTCGCGGTATATATAAACATAATTTTGCAACCGGAGGCAAGCTGGACCGTGGGCAAACTGTGTTTCTAGTGCACAAGAGCTAATGAAGTTGTGCCCGAGGGTACAGTAAAACGAAAAACAAATGTGTGCACGGCGCAGTGTAACAGATGTCTCTTCCAAATTACAAAGCCAGTTCTGGCTGATTAGCAAGTGCTGCAGGGGAGGAGGGAGTGGGGGGCAACAGTGTGCAAACAACAGACTATAACAAGTAAAAGCACCGCTAAAATGCATCATACAGCAACTGTAACCATTTTGATAGATCTTGAAAACGCCGCACAGTGTGAGATCATGAATGTTTGTTACTAAGTTGAAAGGATCACTACGAGGCAGTAGGCGACTTTCTGAACATAGACATTTCAAGCTGCACTATATCCAAAACCAGGCAACCATTGTTTGCTTCCACACACATGCAGCTTAGTATGTAAAACCATGAGAAAATGTAAAAAAAGAAAATAAAGAAAATATTAAGACTGAACGAAGAGCTAAAATGTGCTCAGCGTGGAAACAGTCCAAACACAAATGAAACCCCTCAGAATCAAGACACCATGGGTAGAAACAGAAAACACAGCAGACAACGAATTTAAAATGGCACAAATAAGGAGATTAAGAAAACGAAAAGCAACGGGAATCTACTGCGAAGGTTCCCGCATGAAAAGCAAAAGGCCGTAGATAAGACACGAGGACTGGGCATAATACACTATACCCGGGGTGGAGCCATGGTCCTCTAGAGACGGAGCAGCTGGTAGGAGGGATAAATTGGCCTAGGGAGGGTTAGCCTGGCTCCCTGAAGAGAAGCTAGGTTTGCATAGTTTCGGGGTGGGGGTTTCCCCAACAAACTACTGTAAGAACAGTTGCCCAAACAAAGGCTATCCTACTGAGCAAATTAAGCTGCAATGAGGAGGAGATGCGCGCGCACACATGAACTTATTTTAATTCACCTTATAGGGAAGCACCTGGTGGATGTCTGCAGCCAGCTGCCCATTTAACAGAAACCGTTCGTCCACAGCTAATCTGGTATACCTGCTCCAGGGATCCTTGCATGCTTGTTCTATCCATCAAGTCTGCCCTACCCCTTGACAACAGTGAGGCAAGAAATGAGCGGTAGTATACTGCAGGTAGGCTAAAATGTCCCCACTTCTGATGATTTAAATAGCTGATGTGGTAAGTGAAATACATCCCCCCCTCCAACCAGGCACATGGGTATAATCATCTGCGCACACACACCTTAAATGAGAGCTGCACGTGGGCAGCCATTTTTACATTTAGAAGGGATTCTTCCGAAGACCAGCAATCCAAGACCCATGGGAGACTTTGCCCTTTGCAACAATACACAGCCCCATACCGAGACACACATGGAGAATGTCTAATAAACGATATTACCTCTACAACTACTTCCCAAAATAATGTGGGGGTTGAGGGTAAAGGAGCGCAGACGTTGAAGAGAGCCCTACAGCTTCTCTTTTATATACAAATAAAAGATTGAGACAGTCAAAATGGCAAAACATTAACAGAAGACAAACGACAGAGGCATGTGAGAGCCAAATTAAATGAGAACATACATCAGAAAACAACAAAGGAAAAGGATAAGATGGTCTTGGAGGGAAGGACCCAGCCAAGTCTCCGCTGCCGCCTCCTTCTCTGCAAAGACGAGGAAGGTGGCCGCTGTACGTCAGGGAGGGTGGGTGGCCATGGGTCCTACAGCTGTCCCATTTTGGCAGGATGGGTCCACCGAGCAGGATGCCTCCAAGTAAGTGGTGAAGTCTTCTCCGCCACCACTACTCCAAAGGTAATGAGGGGGTACAGGGTGCTGCCTTAGGGTGTGGAGGCTTGGGGTGCCTGTGGACTGAATTTATTGTTAATGCGCGCGCCTAATACATTGCCTAGGAGAATACCTATGCAAGAGCTCCTACTTCCATCCGAGGGAAAGGGCAGCGCAAGGAGGATGCAGCAGCTGAGATTATGGATCTAGGTGGAGACTCGTGCAACTACTAGCGGTCATACATCTGCTCACGCAACCCGACACGATGAGCTGAGCTGTACCCGAGCAAGTCTTCCGCAACTTCACTACCTTCACGAGATCTCCTTCCCGACGTCCACGTAGCTCCCGTCGTAGCTGTGCGCAGATCACCTTTCGCCGCAACGAATCTCGAAGCAGCTACTGGTGCCCGGTACTGCCTCAACTCAGCCCGGACGCAGCTTGCGTACGACTCGCTGTATGTCGGTTCTACCCAGCAGTGGCGGAACCATGTGAACTTCTCTACCGGTGCACAGCTTCTTTAAACAAACTGCTGCTAAGCACTGCGGTGTTCTCGCTCTGCCGCCGGCAGCACGACGCCCGGTGGGAACAGGCACGAGCTGTGTTGCTGAAATAAATAAACAGTGGTGCGCGCGCACCACAGAGGAGCGTGGGGAGGGAGCGCGGCAGCGAGGCGAACGCGCGCTGCTGCGCGTGCTGGCCACCGACGGGAATGGGCGGAACAAAGGCGGGACATGCGCCCGCCTTTGCCCAATGGCGTGCTGGATTTTTTTTTAAAAAGCACGCTAAAGCCAATGGCAGCCGCGGAAAGCAAAACCACACGCACGAGCGTGTGGTTAGCTTTCTGAAGCCCTTTCTAGAGGTCTCGCGCTGCGCGAGCAGGGCTCGCACTGCAACGCTAGGTGCGAGACCTAAAAAACAAGACGTAGATGCCTCTTCTAGGAACAGATGCAACTTGTTTCAACACAAAAATGAAATTTCCCCAACGGAGATGGCTGCTGCATGTTTTTGAAACACAACATTCAAAAGATGAGCCGAGACCTAAAATAAACGAGCTGTCCCTGGAAATGCCTCCCCTCCCTGCTGTTTGTCTGATGTTTGCAGAGGGAGCAGTGGGGGAAGGGAGGCCTGCTGGATGGGCATGACAATGGTGCGTGGCCTCAGTGTAATACAAGCGAAGGAGCAAAGAGTGAGAGGGAGAAAGAGGCACGGCCAAAGAGCCTCTAGACCAAAGAGTGCAGGAGAAATTGCTTTCTCTGAGACTCCTTCATTCTAATCATGCGCACTGAAAAATATCGGCGCTACGGTATTGGGTACTTCCGATTCAAACATTTTTCAATTTAAGCAGGCGCCGTGATCAACATGCGCAGCTCCCGTGAATATTAAATTAAGCGAGCGCCGTGATCAAGAGCGGCGCCCGGGCATAAAAATATTTGCAATGCCATTGTCCCAGCTGCTTGAAAGTGAAAGCGCACATGGCACGCTGAATGTGAGTAAAGCACGTTGTCATGCCTGAAGTAGGAGAAACTCAATAAAGAAAATAGTGCCTACAAGTCTAAATAACACGTGCCGTGTAACAACCAAAGTAAAGGGGCCAGTAGCCATGGGAGGTTACAAATGAAGACAAGGCCGTACTAAGGAGGGACTAACAAGCCAATTTCTGAATCAGAAGCCTGCATTTACAAAGGACAAAGACACAAGCCAATGAAAAATATGGGCGGAGAGTGGCCGGGGCTTCTCTTCCATACTCTACTACAGCAAGTCTCGCAGAGCAGCGCACGCACGCTGACTCAGGCTCAACCTAAAAAGAAGAGGAAACTGAGCCACTGGCATAACTGCTCCAGAACCGTTTTGAAAATGGAATACGGCAAAAGTGGACAGTTTTTTGGTACCCATGCTCTGTGGTGCCAGTGCAGTCAAGGAACAGTTATTAGCACCCGTACTCTGTGGTGTCAACGCGGTCAATTTTGATTCGGCAAGGGTCATAAATTTCAAGAATTTCCCACAGAGCATAAGATCTTCCCCTTTTCAGGCTATAACTGTCTGCCTGCATGTGTGGGTTTCGGATGCTATAATGTGCTGTTTCAACAACCCTCTCTGCTCGGACATTAAGGCGGGGCAAGCGCAGACAATATGGCAAATGTCTTCCTGTGGTAGTGGCAGAGCCGGCAAGCGGTCTCGCTGGCATTCCTTCTCCAGGCCGGGAGGTTGCAACGTGTGAAGAAGCTTCTTAACCGATAATTCAACAGTCTGAGTTTTACCTTTAGACCAATAGTTCCCCATGGTACGGTTGAGGCTTTGGGAGACCGTAAGAGCCTATAGTCATCCAGGCATGTGACCTTTTTGATAGCAGCGTTTGTTGTCGAGACAGGAGAGCTTCTTCGCTATTGAATTTATGGCTCTGTTGAAGGTTGCCTGAGTAAGAGTTAAGGACCAAAGAGTGGCTGCCTATAACATCGTTAAAGCTTGATCCTAATAGTCATATGCCTGGGTGTTTCCTGGGTCAGAGATGGCTTTCCACACAATGCAGCTGAGTGTGGAACTCAGCTCCTTTTTCAACTTGTAGTGGATTTTTAAGAATGCACCGAGGCTGTTTCCTTTATGTCTCCGGAGCCCAAACTCTATGCATATTTGAGCTGTAGAGGCATGACGTGGATGATTGAACGCTCTCTGATAAGTACAAATTATGGCATTGTCTATTATATTACCAGCTCTCCCTCTGAGGACCTCTGCACCATATGCTATGAAAGAGACATGCTTGGAAGCCATCCCTTGGAGGAGCGGTTGGAGTGACAGACCTTTTAAGGAGTTCCTTAAGGAGCAGAAAGCAGGTGTGAGGGAGTTGTTTCTCCTTTGTATCATGCTACACTGTTTGTTAAAAGTACAACTGAAATCAAAGATTATGCCTAAGTACCTGTATTCTGTCATGTGCTCCAAGGCGGAGCCGTGCAGATAAAGCGTGGGCGGTGGAGATCTTCTTGTCTTCACTTGCATGGTCTTAGTTTTAATGAGATTGCCTTGGAGCCCATGTTTTGCTGTGTATGTGGCTGTTACGTCAATGAGTCCTTGTAGGCCTACCTTTGTGTGGCTGATAAAAGCGACATCATCGGCATACAACAAGTGAAAGGCTCTAAAACCAGACAGTTTGGGGGGTATTCGAGTTGAAGTTGAGTATCGAAGACAGTTCCGCCAGGTACAGATTGAACAAGTATGGTGCTAAGACGCATCCTTGTTGGAGGCCATTATGTGTGAAGATTTCCTTGAACCTGATGCGCCCCATTGCACCCTCACTCTAGACTAGGTGTTAGTGTAGAATAATTGAATACAGCTGAGGAGTATTGCAGAGATTCCCCAATTTAGAAATTTGTTCCACAAGACGTTACGTTCGACTGCATCAAAAGCGGAACAAAGGTACGCAAAACACAAATGTAAATTCAGAGAACAGAATTTCTCGTATGCTCATTTCTCCATACATCTCCTATTACTCCTATGTTCTTCTAGTTACTGCATATTCTTACTTACTTCAACCTTGCAAAACAACTTTGCTCAATCACAGCACCCAATTAAACTGAAGGCATTTAACACACAGCAAACTTCAAGCGAAGTGCCACTGTTGTCTATCCCTCACAGGGGTTTTGGTCCAATCTCTTGGATTTTTTCAGAGCTAAAAAAGATTACATTACTAAGACTTTTAATTTTTTCTTTTCTTTTTATGGTCACTCTCGTTACGCGAGAGGCCTAGCAACTAATCTCCTGCTCCTACGTCTCTTACAAAATTTTTCTGTGGTATCATGCAATGACATCAAAGCAAAGTCCTGCTCATCAAAGCTGGGTCCCGATTAAAGCATCGCCATAGGCCTGTCATAAAGACGTTGGCGGACAGTAATACATTGGGTCTCATGACCCTTTATAAACAGTATTTATCCAGTGGCTTAGTTCCTCTTGTCTCTAAGATATCCTTGGTCACACCGTTTCTAAGAAAGCACACAATAGATCAAGCCTTTATCGCTCACTTTCAGCCTCCCTCTTCACTTTCTTTTTCAATCAAAGATAAGGACAGTATTGTTCAGAAACAACTCTCAGCTTTTACAGAAGATTAGTACCCTGACCTGTCAGTCAGAATGCTCCCCTTGCAGACTATAGAAGCCTTCAAAGGGAGCTTCCTGTGGCTTCCAGCTCCCCATCACCCCAGCGAGCCTCGTCCTGGTGCCTTACATCTCACCCTTAGTCCCTGGTGCCAGAGCTCCTCTGAAGGCTGTAGCAGCAGCTCTTTCATTGGAAGCCGCTCTTACTTTCTCCTCGTGCTTGCCCTTCCCCTTCTGTGTCCAAGTGGAAATAAATAGACGCCCTAGAGGTGTAGAAATAATAAACAAAGTGTCATGCTTGTTTTTTGTTTTTTTGTACTACTCTGTGGTATTGGAGCTTACATTTCCACTTTGAGAAAGAAGGGGAGGGTCAGGCACAGAGAGAAAGTGGAAAGCGCTTCTGATGAAAGTGCTGCAGTTGCGTTTTTCAGAGGAGCAGCAGCGCCTGCATTTTAATCTGAGAGTGAACTGAATTCACCACTCAGGGTACGAGGAGTATAGTTATAGCATTACTGGCCCTACCTGCAGAGCAATAATGGCTGTTAATGTCCTCCCCCTCATTATGGGCAGGAGCCATTGTTCCACCCTTGATCAGGGTGTTCCTGATGCACTAGTGCTCCTCGGTCTCTCAGCAGCCTTCAATACAGCTTTCCATTCCATCCTCCTTCAGCACATCTGGAAGACAGGGGTGAGAGAACAGCCCCAAGCTGGAGTAAATCCATTCTGTTCAATCATAGGCAACTGCTGGTCCTCCTTTCGAACAGAATTTAAAGCCATCACTCATTGGGTCCCTAAAGCCTCAGCACTGAATCCCACTTCATTCAACTTATATTTGTGGCTCCACTGGTAAAACTCATCTGTTGTTTGGTGTCTGTTATTTTGCATATACTAATAATAACCATTTGTTTGTTAATCTGATTGATGGCGCTGGTCATCGGCAACTACATTTCAAGAAATGCCAGTCCTCTAATGCCACTGGATGACCTCTAGACAGCTAACAGGAGTACAGCTGGTGCATGGCACTGGGGCCCAGAGGAGGGAGGGAGCCCAACTACAACAGCCCCTTCAGCCCTGAGAGGGCACCTACTTGCCTAGGCATTGGTGGTAGGAATGCGGGGGTGCTGCAGCACCTCCAAAATAACTATGCTGGAGTTCTAAAGTTGAATGAGCATTAAAGAAGACTTTACATTTTATTTTGTCTCATTTTCTGGACATTCCGAAACAGAAGTCAAATGCCAGTCTCACCTTCTGACAAATTGCTGCTTATTCTTTTAGCATGGAGACTGGTATTTACCTTTCTTTCTCTTACTGCAAAATGCGAGGATTTTGTCATGTAGATGATGTGGCAATCTTGCCTGTGTTTAAGGAAAGCCAGTAGGATGTTGGTATCTTCTAACGCACAACATTTACATACCTATATTTTAACTGTAGAAATATTTCAGAACAAATAAACAGTTAGAAAAGTAGAAATTACATTTTTCAATCCTGAAGAGTGATGGAAACGAAGACTTTAATAGGCTCATAACAGATCAAAACACTTTACTTGGTGATGCACAAATGACAAGTATTTGTTGAAATTTCCACACATTATCGTTTGTGCGCTATATAGTTTTATCAGTTTAAAGTGTATGTCTGTGCAAGTTCAGTGGTCATTTCAATGTAAATGCGCTGTCTGTAAATGGTTATGCAGACTTTTCGCCGCATTTTTATAGCTGTCTGACATTTCACTGCCTGCACTGCAGAGCCTTATTAAATGGTGCTACAATTTGAGTTGGTGAAATGTCAGTGGGCAGGGTGGGGCGGAGAGTTGGTACGGGTTGGGGGGCACCCCCTGTGAAAAAAATGAAAAAAGGCAAATTATCAATGGGCAAACTCTGGATTCAAGAGTGACGCGTTGTTTGTCCCACGGTGAAAAGTCTACAAGTGCTGTAAATGATACTGTGCTACCACACCAGAGCTACTTATGTTCAACGATAATCATACCGAGCTACTAATATTATTAGCATAGTAACTGTGACCAAATCAGACAAATTAGTGGCCACCACTCACAAAATTACCAAAGGGATTACATCATTGCACCAGGCAAGGTTGCCAGAAGTAATGCGAAAATGGCTTTAGGAATTTACAAATCATCTAAAGGGTTAATTCATGGAAGTAATCGCTGCTATGCCCCGGCACAAAGGTATTAACTTTATTAATGTCTCGCCAACGCCTCATGAATTCTCACTCAAATATCTGCTTTAAACATATTTTGGAAATCTAGCCATTTGTCATCAAACATCAGCTAAGTGTATGAGAGCTGCAAAAAACTTTTTTTTTTCGAATACACGCCTTTCAGTTTTGGGATACATATATTAATTCAACCAATCAAAAGCCTTTACTTTAGTAGGCTGGGCTGCATATGGGTGAGCTACTTACAGGTAGTTGCAGAGCTAATAGTAGCTCATAAGCTACTCGTTGGAGAAGCCTGTACCACACTATGCTTTAATAACACATTTGTGCGGTGTACTCCTAAATGCAACACCAGCTACATACTTCATCCTTACCACTCTCCTGCTGAATGGGCTCATATGCAACACTTTTTAAAAAAAATGATTTTATTTTTTATGAGCAGGTATAAAAAAGGGTAAACAAGATACAAGATACATTCCATATTTTACAACAAAAGCAAGCCCTACAAAACTGTAAGCTCCATTGTTTCTCTATAGGGTACATAAATATTCTTTTAAATCAAACAGTAAACGTAAATTCAAATTCATGTTAACTTAGTTGAATACAAATCCTTCTCTTCCAAAGAGTGGCACATTTAACTTTATTCTAAAATTGAGAGATCATAATCAATAATCTTATAGCAAAAACAAAATATGGAAAGCAATCGAAATTCCTCTTTATAGGTACATAGCATCTTCAGTTACTCCTTCATCCACTATTCTTAAACTATGCGGGACCATTATTAACCACTTCATCATACAATATGGCAAACCTCATCATAATAAGATACTCCGTCTGATACTAATCACTTCCGTTGTTCCCTCGCCCGGATTTTCTGAAATTTGCTTACAGTCCCCACTCGCACGGTGTAAAGTTCTTCTTATGCTTTTACCTGTTGCATCTTATGTACCCATTGCTCATAAGAAGGAGCTTCTCCTGCTTTCCATTTCTGTAAAATCAGAGATTTGGCTCCAAAGATCCAATAAAATACAGCTGCGTCTGGCGCTCTGTCAAATCCCCCAAATTGCATATCCCAAAAAAGTGTTCCAATGGGATTCAGTGTCACTGGGGTCTGTAATTTTGCCCCTAGCCATTGAACCACCCTACTCCAAAAGACGAACAGTACTGGACAAGAAAAACCCACATGAAGCCAATCCCCCTTTATCAACCTCACAGCTAAAGCATGCTCCAGATAGAGTTGGAAATATATTTTGAAGTCTAGCTGGCATATAATATAGCATCCATTTTGAAAAGAAGGTCATCCTCTTGAAATTAGCCTCTCTAATAGCTTTGTGGGCCCATTAATTATACAGATTCCAGGTAGAGGACTCTATCCTGCAGCCGATAGAGGTCGCAATTTTCTCTGGGGGTGCCGGCACCACCTTAGAATACAACTGTTTCAACAGAGTGTCATACCATTTACCTACTCCAACTTGCCCACTAACATAAAACTCTTGGATAATTAAGGAGGCTGGGGGATCCCCTGGGGACTTAGGGGCATATTAGCAAGACCGGCGGTAAAATTATCGCCGTTTTAGCGGCAGGAAACTGCCGCTAAAGCGGCGATAATGGGCTTGCTAATATGCGTTATGGAATTCAATAGAAGCCCAGGTTAGATGTCCTGCACATCTAACCTGGGCTTCTATTGGAATTCCATAACGCATATTAGCAAGCCCATTATCGCCGTTTTAGCGGCAGTTTCCTGCCGCTAAAACGGCGATAATTTTAACGTGGGTCTTGCTAATATGCCCCTGAATTTTTTGAAGAACATGTTGTAATTGACGATGTGAAAAAAACATTGGGGCATATTAGCAAGAACATGCGATAAATATCGCAAACCTTGCTTAGCGCGCCTTTTTTTATCGCCGGCTTTCGCTGGATATTACCGCGGAAATAACATGCTATTAGCAAGGTTTATCTCCATTGCGATAAAATATCCAGCGATAGCGGCGAAACCCAGCTTTAACGCGAGAAATCCAGCGATAAAATCCTATCGCTAATTCTGGGGACTTAACCTTACAATCCACCTCCCATTGACTTTCATTGCTAAGTCATGTTTTTATCAGTTCTAAAAACAAGCGCTAATCGGGGTTAGCGCGTGTTTTTATCGCTTGCAGGTATTGCTAATAGGCGATAGGTATGTAAGCGACTGTTTTCTGTCGCTTTTAGTTGGGAACGCCTACCTTGCATGTCATTAGCGATAATTATCGCTGACATGCAAGGCGATGTAAAACCCGGCCGCTATCGCCTGAAAGCTGTCGCTAACGCCTGTTAGCGACAGCTTGCTAATAGGGCGTTAAAAATATCGCCGCTTTAGCGGCAAAAAGTGCCGCTAAAGCGGCGATAAAGCCCTTGATAATATGCCCCATTGTGTCCAAAATTGCCAAATGACCTTCTTGGAGCTGCCTCCAGAGCTTCATAACTCCAGCCGCTAACAAATCCTTGAAACAAAGGATCCCTGCTTTCTCCCAATTCTGTATACTCCCCTTTCCTAATCGAAAGCCTAACAGCTCACTGCCTTTCAATAGAATGTTTTTATGAAATTGGAAGAAATGGTACTCTTCCTTCAGTTGGCTAAATCTCCAAACTACCACAAAAGGATCCTTATACCTGAACCGTTTCGGAAGCTTGGGGATTTTTAGAAAGGGGGAAAGCTTGAGTCCCGCTTCTCTCAACATGAGGGTAAGGTAAAAACTATTCGAGGGATTCTGTGAAGTTGCTGCCCAAGCACACCAGTCTAAAAAAGAAGCCTGGAAATATTTCTTGAAATGAGGAGTTGCTAATCCACCATCCTCTATGGATAATTGTATGTTTTCCAATTTGGGGCGAGGCTTTTTACCCGTCCAAATAAAATATCACAGCATTTGATCAATTTTGATAAAATATCTCTGGGGGACCTTTATTATCACTTTAGAAAAAAGAATATGAGGTAAAATCATCATTTTAATTAAAGCTATTTGCCCAATGATAGTAAACTGATATGACGCCATTACAGTATTAGCTTCTGAGCTATATTAACGTAGGTGCATAATGACGTTTATATAGGTCGGAAGAATCGTGAGTAATAAATATCTAATAGGACACGAAGCCTGTACCTGGGGCTGCATTTCAATAGGAAATGCACTTTCGGAAGTATTAAATAAAAGAACTTCCGATTTAGAATTATTTATTCTATAGCCCCCTAAATCGGAAAAGGCTTGAATTTTGTCAAACGTTCTATTGATATTGTGTTCCTCAGCATGTAAATTAAGAATTAAATCACCTGCAGACAATTTTAGTTATTGTGCACCCTAAATAAGGGGTGGGTCCTTTGCAACACTTGTTCTTTGATGCTTGGATTTTTCATAATCCCTATAAATTCAGTGATACAACTTTAATGGCAGTACCCCCAGTCTGAAAATGGTTCCACAACCACTGCCTACTAGCGCCATTACAGAACTGGAAGCTTGCTGTTAGCTCCATCCTGTTCCCTCAGTTGCAGGAGTGAAACTCAGAGAAGCAGAATCCACTGAAGCACATGCAGGGGCAATGCAAAGTCCTCATTCCCTGCGTACTGAGTGGCTGTGCTGTGCACATGCTCACTTTTGTAAATGCAGAGTTCACCATTCGTCCCTGGCTGCCTGCTGTCAGCAGAGGTCAAATACGAAGGTATTCCTTTGCTACTGCATGGCTTCTGAAGACAAAACAATCACAGTAATCTCTGCATTCAGCCTGACTGGTTTAAAGCAGGCGGTGTTTGGACAAAATATTGAAAACAAAAATTGTGAAACAAAGTATATATCGTTGTAGAATTATAGTGATGTCAAAAATATTGTCAACATAAATATTGAAAGTAGGAATATTCTTAATAGTGCTGTTTTAGATATCATTGTAAAATATATATTTTACAAAAATATCATTGTAATATTGTTTTTTAGATTAATTTGGTATGATAGTTGTGGTATTTTCGAAAATTTGTTATGTATTTTTTAAAAATCTTACTCCTTAAGTGTCTGTCACCTTCCCTTGTATGGTTTAGATTGTGGTGGGAATAGTAAATTTATCCCCTTCATTATTCAACACCTTCGCCAAGATGGTATACTGTGCAGTGGGAATAGTAAATATAACTTTTTTACTATCCAGCATCTTCCCCAAAGTAGTTTAGATTGGAGTGGCAAAAGTAAATAACATTCGTTTAGTGTCCAAAACCTTCCCCAAAATGGTTTGGATTGGAGTGGGAAAAGTAAACTTAACCCTTTTAGAGCCCAGCACCTTTCCAATAATGGTTTAGATTGGAGTGGAAATAGTACACATAACTTTTTTTAGGGGCATATTTACAATAATAATAATAATAATAGTGTTACTTCTATAGCGCATACAGCTACCTCAAACAGAGGTGTCCCAGCGCTTAGCGGTAATCAGGAAGCAGCTAAGGGATGCAACTGGACTAACCGAAGAGCCATGTCTTCAAGTGCCTTCGTGCATTCCATAGCATAGCTGTCCTGACCGCGAAGGACCTTCCTCCCTTTCTGGCCTTGGAGAACCGAGGCATGCACAGTAGGTGCTTAGAGTTAGATCTCAGAGTGCGGGCCGCTTGATACAGGAGGAGTCTCTTTCTGAGGTATCTAGGTCCTATGTTGTGTATTGCCCGGAAAGCAAGGGTCAAGGCCTTGAATTCAATCCGCCTTGCAACCGGGAGCCAATGAAGAAGCTTGATGTGAGGGGAAATGTGATGACGAAAATGCACTCTTCGAATAAGTCTTGCTGCCGCATTCTGAATCATCTGAAGTCTGGGAATCAGATACCTGGGTAGTCCCAGGTAAAGACTGTTAGCATAATCTAGATGGGATGTTATCGTTGCATGGACTACCATCCTCCTACTATCCTCTGGTAAGAGGTGCACATTTTTTTTTTAATTTTCAGCTTGCCAAAACAGACCGACGAGACATGGTGTATGTGGGTTTCAAAGGAAAGAGCAGAGTCCCACTTAACACCCAGATTTCTAGCTTCCTTTACCGGACAGGGCAGAGTTCCCAACTCCGCTGGCCACCAGTATCCTGGGGGCGGGGGAGAGGGCTGACCAAAGAACATGATCTCAGTCTTGTCAGGATTTAATTTCAGCTTGTTGTTATTCATCCAGCTGATAATGTCTTTCAAGCAGCCCGTTACTCTAGCAAATGACTCCCTTGACTGATCCTTAAAGGAGAATATCAGCTGTGTATCATCTGCGTACGAAACAGCCTTCAACTCCCAGGTGTCAATCAGATTGAAGAGTGGTACCAAATAGATATTAAAGAGCAGGGGACTTAATGCCGAGCCCTGAGGTACCCCACACCTTAGGGGTTTGGGTGATGATTGATGAGGTGAAAGAAATACACTTTGGGTACGGTTATGAAGGTAGGACTGGATCCAAGCAAGGGCTGTGCCCTGGACTACGATCTGTTTGAGTCTATTTAGCAGTATGGAATGAGCAACCGTGTCAAAGGCAGCGGGCAATTCCAACAGGATCAGCATAGCAGAATCCCCTGCGTCCATTGACATTCTAATAGACTCGGCCACCTCCACCAGGGCAGTCTCCGTGCTATATCCTGTCCGGAAGCCTGACTGAGTATCGTGAAGGATGTCATGAGAATCAACATACTTAGTGAGTTGGCGCTGCGATATTTTTTCCAACATTTTTGCAGGTGCAGGTAACAGAGAGATAGGCCGGTAATTCCCAAGCTCATTGGGGTCGGCATTAGGTTTATTCAAAAGAGGTAAGAGAAGGGCCCGTTTCCAGACCTCAGGGAAAACGCCCGTAGACAATGACGCATTCCAGATGAAATTCAGTGCTGGATTAATCCAATGCGCGAGTAGTCTGAAGATCTTGGGAGGACAGGGATTAGTGGGAGCGCACGACTTACACCTCAAGATTTCCGCCAAGGATTCTTGAATGGATATATGAGCAAACTCCGTAAAAGTGCCATCAGTCTTGCAAGTTATTGGAACCTGGGGAACCTGAGGAGCCAGTAATGATACAAGCCCCTTGCGCCGCCGTTGCATCACTTTATTTGGCACACCTGCGGCGCAGTTTGGTGGTCCATATTTACAAGGCCATGTAAAGCCACCCTACGTGACTTTTCGTGGCCTTGTAAATACGGCCCCTTTCCACACAGCACTTTGGGTGAAAGGGGTGTGCTATGAGTGTTGCTGTGGGTATTCCCACACAACACCCATGGATTCTGCAGCATTTCCAGATTTGCAACATTTCATAAATCTGGGAATGTGTCAGAATCCTGCAGCACACATAGAAAGTGGAAAACACCTCTGATGATTGTTTTTGTGCAGGAAAGTTTCCCTTCCAGCACAAAAACAACCATCCCCACAACTCAGGCACCCTTGCACAAATGTGCAAGGGTGCCTGCCTTGGCGCATGACTGCCAATTGTGTACCAGTGAAGGGGAGTGCACAGGGATCCCTCATATTGTTGTAAATGTGACGCATCCCTGTGCTTTGAAAGTAACGCACCACAGCACAGCCAAATGGCTTGCGGCAGCACCGCTCTGCATTACTTTCTTGTAAATAAGGCTCTTGGGGCCAGATGTACGACCATTTTGCGAGTGCAAAATCGGTCGCTAACTGATTTGCTAATGACAGATTCCATAGCACTCCTGCCAATAGTCTATAAGTAGTTATTTTCAAATTTTACTATAGTCATTAAGTATAAACAAAAAATATTCCAAAACACGAAGTCAAATGTTTTTCACTGATGTTTGTATTTTTCAGTTGGTACAGAAAACAGCCAGTCCAGAAAGTACAGGCGACACGTGTTTCGTCACGCCAGTGACTTTTTCAAGGCTGTGTTATATGTATATATAAATACATACAAACATATCAGAAGACGTATTTTGATTTTATAAGAAACTTATTTAAACTTGATTACAGTTTAACAGCAGTATCTTCAGTAATGTGCTCCCTATGACATAGTAAAATCCGTCAAGGAAGGAAAACTCTTGGCATTTCAATTAGTATGCGAGTATAAAAGGCTGATTTGCCGTAGTGCACATCATGCAAAATCGGTCATACACAATGTACGACAGGCCTTCGCAAATGACTGAATACCGACTCGCAAAAAAAGCATCCGGTAATTGCGTTTCCAAATTAGCGATTCACAATTTGCAAGTCACTATTCACAGTGTACAGAACAGTCGCAAATAGCGACCATGCACAAAAGGGCCCATTTGTGCATACAATTTACCATGAATTAAAAACAGGTGGTAACCAGACCCAGCCTTTAAAACAGCCCCAGAATGCCTCAGAAATCTTTCAACAATGGCTGCCCTGTACGTGATAGCGAGGCGGATGCGGATACTGCCTGCTCAGCAGAGGAGGTGGGGACAAAGAGGACATTCAGAGTCAAAGCTAACCTTGTTTGATAAGACAGAGGAAGAGATATATGAGCAGTACAGGATGAGTAGCACTGTCATCCTAGATCTAATAGACACCTTGATGGCACAACTTTGGTTTAATTTAAACCAAAATTATTTTTATAATTTCCTTAGAATTTTTGGTTTTCCTGGAGCTGGGTTTTTATGGTTCTTAACTACTCCAGATTCATTTGTTAGATTTACTTTGGACATTTTATTTTTTGCATTTATTTGTGAGGGGTTTATTTAATTTTGACAATTTTGTGGATTGTTTTTTATTGGGACACTTAGATTGTTAAAGAACTTTAGCTATGCAACTATAAGTATGACACACTTTAGCTATGCAAAAGTAAGAACCACATTTCTATTTATTTATTGGCTGGAAATATCCTTTTTATTTGTAAATGTATTTTCCTTTTATCGCAATGCAAAAGTTTGATACTCTGTGTGTGTGATTTAATTGGTGCGCAGCAGTGTTTATTTCTAATTTAAGTACCTTTCTGGTGTTCTTGTGGATATTTTTAATTAGTCATTAAAATAATTGTTTGTTACTTCTCAGTCTTGTTTTGTAATTTATTTTTTATAGTTTTTTAGACTTTTATAAAAATACTCTATTTAATATTTATTAAAAATAAATGTTATGCTCTAATGGTGTTCCATATTGTACTTTAATGGTGAGTGCATAGGTATGTAAGTGCTTTTATCATAGTGATCTAGCTTTCATTTCAAGGCAGTTTGCTTGAGTCTCACTTTGAATTGCAGAATTTCATGCATTTTCCTGGTTTATTTAGTTAATTTAGTTTAGGTTTGATTTGGTTTACTGATTGATCTATCCTTAGTTGTTGGTATCATTGTTCTTTTTGAAGTGCTTCTATGATTTTGTAGAGTGTTGTTTGGGTTCTTCTTAGTGTGTCTTGGAAGGCATTGTGTCAATCTTCAGCTGTGGTGTTGATATTTGCTTGTTGAACCATGGTGCTGTTCGATTATGGTATTAGTCATTTTGGTTGGCATCTATGTCCAGAGCAGTGCAATCTGCCAACCCAAGTGTCTTCGGGATGGCTCATTAGTGGACTTAAATCTTTGTTCTGTTTGTTAGTAAACTGGGGATTCTATCAGCATGCTGTAGTGGTTAGCTACATCAGATATATGTGCATATGCTAGTAATATAAACTTTGTATTTTGAAAAATGAATTGGCTGTTTGGTGCATATTTTGCACTCAATGCAGATTTCTGGAGATGTGTCCAAATGCTTTGGTTATAGTGGTAATTGCAGCCTTGTTGTAGCAAGCCACTCACCTGAACTCCAGGTGGTTCCGATCGGGCGACGATATTCCCCAAATCCCAGTGAGAACTAATGAGGTAGCAATGGAGTAAACATTGCATCCTTGAAAGTTCCCAGGGGGGTGTGGGATAAGAAAGAGAGAAATACCAGGACTTCTGCGATTTCGGATTTCCCTTCTCCAGTCACTGCTGGACTTAGGAGAGCGAGGATTCTGGGTTCAGGATCCAGGCCATCTGATACCAGGACTGCTCAAGAGTATTCTCAAGATACTTATGCTCTGCATCGAAATACACCTATTAAATATAGTTCAGCACAGAGACTCTGTTAAGGCATGTATCAGGTTTCAGCAACATGTACCAGGTTTCAACCCAACATACCAACAGTGCACATAAATCATCCCCACAAAGTTCTTTTGTTAAGGAGAATATGAAACATACAGAGATCCCACCTCAGATGCTAGCAGTGGGTGTTGGAACAGTATATTTAATTAAAGACCAATACAAGTTTATAGGCTAAAACACTATGGGGTTGGGGGTTCCCTTTTGTTCAAGTAAGAGGAATGTACACCAGAGCTAAACTGTTCATTCAAGCCTTTTTCTGCATCACATGCTTTTAGTTTGTTGGTCACATCTGTAGAACATACATCTCTTAGGGAGAATGTGTAGGTCTGCGGGAAGATCAAACTGTGAAATAGGAATTTAAATAAATTAGTTTTCAATGCTGGGAGGTGGATAAACATTTATTAGGATGGGATAAGAGGTCACTAGTTTTAAAGTTAGTTTATGTCCTTGGCCCCAAGAAGGTACATTTAAATACACAGAGAAAGAGAGAGAAAAAAGAGAAAGTACTTTGGCAATGTGGAGATTATTTTGCAATAAAGATGACCACAGCGCCTCTGCCATGGGAGATGATACTAAATCACCCCCACCAACAGCGCCTCTGCCACATTATGAAGGCCTGTATCCAGTTCTAGATCCAGTCACACAGTTGCAGGTGGTACAAGTGAAATTGCAGCCACCAGCTGTAGGGTATCTTAACCCACCAATAGATTTAACATCAGAGCCTCTAGATACAAAAAGGGAAAAAGCCACCAGAAGGCTCATAGTACCGCTATAGCACAGCTAACAGGAGAGTGGGTTGAGGGCCAATTTAAGTTAGAAAACCCAAGAAGTGATGAGTTACCCACTTCAGATGAGGAGGGTGATATATAACTATGCAGGGAAATAAACAGGAAACACAGCAGAATTCAGAATAGGTATGTGAAAAGGGCATTTTGAGAAATAGAGAGGACCCCACAAAAGTAAAGAAAGGAGCGGGATGAGGGCCCTTAGGGGAAGTGGGAAACATATACAATAAAATATGATGAGGGCAGGAGTACAGGTGAAGAATGGGAGCCAGGGAAGAAGGGTATTCAGTCACCAATGGTGTCTAAAACACCATTCAAAAGGAGTATAGGTACTGAGGCAAGTACGCCTAAGTATCCACAGATTGTCCCAAATATAACTGAGCAAGAAATGAGACAGTGGCAGGAAGAAAGGAATAGACTTTTCCTGGAAAGTGAGTACACCAGCTCAATAGTGGAGAGCTTGCAGCAGGATAACAATAGAAGGTTAGAAGACGCTATTAGAATGTTAGATGTAGGGCTGGAAATATCTAACAGGAAGCAACCGCGAATACACTGGAGAGATGTGATTTAGGAAAGGAATGAGACAGAGGGGAGTTCAGAAGAGGATACTGGAAGCTATTGCACCCTTCCAAGGAGCAGAAAAATAGGGACTTATCATGTCAATAATGATGCGGATACAGAACAAGTCTCAAATAGTGAGGAGGATTCAGAGTTTTATGCCCACAGGGTATTTGAGACTACTATTAATAACCATAGTAACAGAAAGGTAGCCACTGGTCTTAGGAGAAGGAACCCAAAGATGGCATGAAGGGGCATGACACGTCCAACTGATGGAGTAAAGTGGAAAAGAATAGGGGGTAGAATGACAAAAATGATAGCTCAAAAATTGGTAAAAAAGAGAAATGGTCTTACCGCCAAACAGATCATATCTAAAAATGAGGTGATTTTTATGCCAATCCCTTTTGTGATGATTTGGCGGGTTGGACACAGCACGGGCACCCCAGGTAAACCCATGGCCAAGGGAGGGCTCTTTCCAACTGCAGGATATGGCTTTAGGAGGAGACTGAATATTATATGAGGAAGAGAACCCTGATTGGATTCCCAATATATGAAGAACTGCCTCCAGGTATTGGAAAGTATGTCACTGGGAAGCCCAGGTTAAAAGCAACCATGCTTCCATTAGTTCAAAAGGGCCCTAATATTTCGCAATATGTCCCCTGGCTACAGATGGATAAGGAAATCCTGAAAAACTAATTGTGTCCCCTGTCAGAGGGGGTAGGGTAATGGATAGGGGTGTTTGAGAAACAAACAGCAGGGGTAAGTCTAGCAATGGTGGATCTAAAATGTTTATTGAGTTCTTTGTATGGTGAACGCATGAATTATTTATTTTCACAAGCGCAAATGGCAAATGTGACATTGACCGATGGTCGGTTTGATGGGGCGGCCTTTAATAATTACCGTCGAGTTTGGGGTGCACTTAGGCAAGCTTATCCTGATAGACGATATCGCCTCACTAATGGCAGAAAGTATGGAGCCACAGAGGACTCAGTTGCTTATATCACAAGACTGAAGGAAAGGTGTAGACAGGAAGTAGGACAGAGTTGGGACACTACAGGAGGTAACTCAGCACTATTTTTTAGTGTAATAAAGAAGGGACTGCCACAACGCCACGGGCAGAAATACAAGCTAATACACTATTACAAAATGAAGCAAGGAAGGGAGAAAGAGAGATTAGAGCAAGCCACATTGGTGCAGCAGAAATGTAAGAAGGCAAATGTTGAAGCGGCAGTGGTGGCAGTGCCTAACTATGCCACAGCAAATGCAAGTGCAATGGCCCCTGCAACTATAGATGTCAGGGCCACTGCAAATGCCAATGCAAGGACCACTGCAAATACAGAGTCAGGAACAAGGATGGGAGCAAGGACAGTGGTCAGGAAGAGGAAGAGGAAGTTTTTTGAGCAGTCGAGGAGCAGGTAGAGGACAATGGGGAGGAAATATGAGAAACATAAGTGGACAACAATGTTATTATTCTCAAAAGATGGGACATTACTCCAGGGAGTGTAGGACAAGAATAAGGAATGAGCAGCAGCAACAAGAAGGATGGGGTACACAGCAGCAAAACATTCCCGTCCCCCAGTGGGGACCACAAGTACCCCAGGGTCAGCAAGTACTACAAATACCTTTGGTTCAGCAAGCAGGACAACAGTGGGCATAGGCTGCGGCACCAGCACCAGACCCATACAAATAGCAAATAACCAAAGATCAGGTGCGGCCCCTATGCCACCACAAGTAATACAGCCAAACCCAGGCCCATTCTTTACCCCCAATGGGACAGCCCACAGATCATAACTAAGTGTCCAATTCTATCAGTCACCCACAGGCCAGATGAGGAACCCACTGTGAAGGTAGCAATAGATGGTCACCCCTGTACATTTGTAGTTGATTCAGGGGGCTACAAAATTATGCATTAAGGGGGGACGTTTGCCCTTGTCCTGTCAGGCAATGGCCACATTGGCCATACATTACAAAGGGCAGTACAAAGGGTACCATTTACAAAGCCAGTGAGCGTGAGTATTGCTAACAGAGATATAGAGGGCCTGCTGTTGTACTCCTCGGGGTCCCCTGTGAACCTCTTTGGCATGATTTGATGTGTAAATTAAACATGACTGTCTCCTTTTCAGAGGAGGGGGTGATCTATGTGATACCAGGGACACCCCTACACCGGGTTATGACAGTTGTTGCTCAGACCACGCTTTACCAGCAAGTAAGGGAAATACCTATTGATACCAGAGTATTAGTGTGTGGTATTTACACCATCATTGCATAGACCCCCTCACTGTCAGGGAAAACTGTTGAAATTCCAAAGGCACTGGTATTCTGTCCTTGATACCGCTAAGGAAAAACCTCAGTTGATCTTAGAAATAGAAAGTGTGGAAATAAGACCAAGATATGCTGTTCTATTGACAACTGTTTTCACATTGGTGTTTTGGAGATGTGTGATCTTTACAGATCCCGGGCTAAGGATGAGGGACATTTCAGATGATCAGATGTTTGAAGAAAATTTACTAGGTGAGACAGTTGTATTTGAGATGAGTGCTGCCATCAGAGTAAATGTTGAGGAGCGATTAGTGTCACCACCTATTGCTAACAATGACAGTATAGAATGTGATTTGGCACAGGCTCCACAAATCTTGTAGAAACAAGGACCACATGATGTTAGATTGATTCATGGGGCGAAGCCAGTTCAGATTACACTTAAGCCAAGTGCCCTATTATCACGTATCAGGCAGTATCCATTGTCATGAGAGGCTGAGGAAGGCATCTAACTACAATACAAGCACTGATTGAGGAAGGGATCATATACCCAGGGGTCTCTCCATGTAACACGCCCATTTTTCCCCTAAAGAAATCGAAGGGTGGGACTTGGTGCATGATTCAAGACCTTCGCCCACTTAATGTGGTAATACCTCAATTTCCAGATGTTCTAGACCCCACAGTGATTTTGACAAATATTCCAGTGGACAGTACTCACTTTTTGGTAATTGATTTGAAAAATGCCTTCTTCAGCATTCCCCTGCATCCTGACAGGTAGTATTTAACTGTGATTAGTTACAAAGGAACTTAGTATCTCCATTCATGGTTACCTCAGGGGTAATGCGAGTCACCTAGTATCTTCAACAGAATAGTGAAGACTGATCCGGAATACTTTCAATGTACCAGCACCTTGATTCAATATGTTGATGACATATTAGTGTGTAGTCCATCAGAATCAATTTGCAGACAAGATACTATTGCATTGTTGTGTGTGCTAGCAGACAAAGGTTATAAAGTGGACAAAGCAAAACTTCAATATGTCAAGACAGAAGTTTATTACCTGGGACAGGTAATTCCCAAAGATGGAAGGAGAGTGACCCCAGAAAGGATAAAATCTATTAATGCCATGTCCCAACCAAATACTGTCAAAAAGATGCAACAGTTTCTTGGGTTATGTAACTATGTTCGCCTATGGGTGTTTGATTGTGCTATTATTATCGCCCCATTGCTAGAAACAATGATGAAGCAAGCGTGCAAGAAGGTAAACGTTTACAGTGGACTGAAAACAATATCAATGCATTCAAGACTCTCAAAGAGGCAATTACTAATGCCCCAGTGTTAGGGACACCTGACTACACTAAGGAGTTTTATATGTTCTGCTACTGCAATGGGTATGCTATGACCACTGTGTTGACTCAGAAGTCATCTATGGGTCACAAACCTGTGGCATACTACAGTGGTCTCTCAGACCCTGTCATGACAGGTCATTTTCCATGCAAAGAAGCACTAGCTACTGCAACATTTGCAGTTGAGAAGAGTACGCCAATAGTGATGGTTTCACCCCTGACGTATGCAGAACATGCAGTGTTTGCTATTATACAAAAAGCAGAAGGCGCTCTCACCACCCAGAGAGCCTCAGGGTATGAAAGCATACTGTCATTACCATCATTGAAGATTGTCAGGTGCCATGCTATAAATTCCACAAAATGTATTGCACATCCATTGAGTCTCCTTGATAAAGTACATGATTGCGTCACATACACTCCAGAGGAGCACTGCGTGGTGAGTGAGGATCAAATACCTGGTAGTATGTTGTTGCTTATGGATGGTTCATCGTATATAGATAAGGATACAGGTGTACGACACACAGGAACAGCTGTCATTAGAACCCAACAGAATGGCAGTTCAGATAATATGCAGATACTCGCTCAAATTACTTTCTCATCTGATTTGTCTGCACAAGCAGCTGAGTTAGTAGATCTCATAGAGGCACTGAAGGAGGCTAGAGATAAAGAAGTGACAATTTTGTCTGACTCCGCATATGTCACAACAATGGTTTATTCAAGTATTCACGGATGAGAGAGGAGTGGGGTTTTAAGTATAACGGCACTCCTGTGGTACACAGAGATCTTTTGGATGAGTTGATAAAGGTCTTAAAACTTCCTAGTAAGGTAACAGAAGTGAAATGTGCAGCCCACACCAATAATCAAGATCTTATTTCTAGAGGAAATGCCTTTGCTGATGCAGCTGCCAAACAAGCTGCCAGTGCCATGCCTCAAAATGAGATACAAAAGACCTAGATAGTGATGGACCTCACCCCAGCCCCACAAGCACAAATGTCTCCTTACACTGAAACATTACTGTTACATTTGCAGGAGTTACAGGAGCAGGCCGCTCCTCATGAAGTACAAGTATGGGAACAGAGGGGTTGTGTCCAGTCACCAACTGATTTAATTTATAGGCAGAAACATACGGGGTAGCCAGAAATGCCCCAAACATTATTACTAATAGCTTTAGATCAGCTGCATCTCCCCACCCACACTGCTAAAGAGTATCTTATAGCTACTTTAAAAGCTGATTGGTTCATTCCAAATGTCTCTGAAATGATCACCATGTACATTGCTCAGTGTTTAGTGTGTCAACAGTTTAGTACCAGACCAACACTTAAAGTAATTACATCTCCTATACCAAGACCTTCAGGACCTTTTCGGGCCCTGCATATCGATTTTGTGGATATGATTGACAGGTGTAACAATTAACGTTATCTTATTGTCATAGTCTGTCCTTATTCCCGATGGATTTAAGCAGGACGATGTGTTCACAATGATGCCAAAGCTGCTGCTAATTTTTTAGTGCATGAAAAAGATACCAATATGGGGCATCTGTGAGCAGATTAGATCAGATAATCGTACACACTTTGTTAATGCATTATTGATATTGATATTGAGTGTATTCATAAAGTGCAGCGTATACCCTGAGGCATCTTGGCGCTGACTGTGATCCAAGTGGTAAGTGGTTCAGTTGGTGAAAAGCCAGGTTTTTAGCATCTTCCTAAAAGGTAAAAGCTCTGATGTGGATTTTAAAGAGCGGGGGAAGTCATTCCATTTGGTTGCAGTATGTCTAATAAAGCCCCTGCCACCCCATGACATCCGCTTGTACGGGGGAACCACCAAGTTCTTGTGAGAATTAGAGCGTAGGGATCTTCTTAGAACATACCAGGTCAGGTTCCTTTTTAGAAAGTATGGTCCGGTTCCATATAGAGTTTTGTGCGCAAAGCACAGTGCTTTAAATATAATATGCTTATCTATGGGAAGCCAGTGCAGTTTCTTTGAGGCTAAAGACGCAGATTCAAGCCTAGGGATATTAAAAAGCATCCTTGCTGCCGTGTTCTGCACTGTTTGGAGTCTTTCCGAGGAGCGTTTTTGGAGTCCTTGAAGGAATCCATTACAGTAGTTCAATCGGGCCCGTACTAGCGTGGTCACTACCGTTTTTAAGAAGTCAGCAGAGAGCAGTTGGTCAATCTTCGTGATCGTTTTTAGGATATAAAAGGAGGATGAGACCAAAGAATTAACTTGATCATTGAAAAGTAGTTTGTTGTCTATCAATACCCCTAGGTTTTTCACCTTACTCTTCGGTTTAGGTAGATCACCCTACTCTTTTGGCCACCATATGGGGGACCAGAACGACGCATCATTCCCAAAGAGCATGACCTCTGTTTTGGTACAGTTCAGCTTTAGGCTGTTCCTGTTCATCCAGTCACTGACCTTCCTCATACAATTGCTAAATTTTTCCGCCGTGTGTTGGATGTCATTGGTAACTGACACAATAATCAAATCAGGGACATTTGTATAGCGCTCACATCACTCGGAAGTCTCATGGCGCTTGCAGACGGCTCTGATAGAAAAGATAGCTCAGATGTCAAATAGCCATGACTTCAGCCTCTTACGAAAGGAGTTGTGAACTGAAATGGTACGTAAGTAAGAAGGAATTTTGTTCCATGATGCTGGGGCGAGAAAGGAGAAGGACCTAACTCCTTTTCTGGCCATTTGGATTTTGAGAGGGGTAAGCAAAAATGTGTTACTGGATCTGAGCATCCTGCGTGGTTGGTACCAGCATAGTTTCTTGGACCAGTATCTCGGACCCTTTCCGTACATGTGTTTGTGGATCAGACAAAGGATCTTAAAGAGGATTCGTTTTCTCACTGGAAGCCAATGTAGAGATCTCAAACAGGGTGCGGAGGAGGATCTGTACGGAAGGTCCAGGACCAGCCTTGCCGCTGTATTCTGCAAAATTTGTAGTCTATCCAAAAGGTTTTCATTAATTGAGAACAATAGGGCATTACCATAATCTGGGTGTCATCTGCGTAGGTTACCAAATAATCCAAAAGATTTTATTAAATTAGCAAGGGAGGAAACATAAACATTGAACAGGGTCGGGCACAAGGATGTGCCCTGAGAAACCCACATGGCAGCGTAAAAGGCAAAGACATAAAGCCTTTAAAGGCTACAGATTGGGGTCTGTCACTCAGAAAAGACTTAATGAGGGCAAAGGCACAGCCTTTTACCCCAACAGCCTTCAACCGCTCCATCAAACAACTGTGATTGACCGTGTCGAAGGCCGCAGACAGGTCCAATAATATCAGCGCTGCTCTGCCCCCTTCATCGAGAGAGGATATGATCGCTTCAATAGCTACAATGAGTGCTGATTCGGTGCTAAAACCGCTCCTAAATCGAAACTGCGATTTATCGAGATGACGGTTAGCTTCTATATGTGCAGACAGTTGGATAATCATAGCTTTCTCAGCCACCTTAGCTGGAAAGGGAAGCCTAGATATTGGTCGATAATTTGAGGGATCTTTGGGGTCCAACATAGCTTTCTTCAATAAAGGGAGAACCGTCGCCTTTTTCCATGGTCCTGGAAACACCCCTGAGGAAAACATGGAAATAATTACATTAGTCAGAACAGTTGCAATAGTGTCTGGAGCAAGATGCATTATGTGCGGTGGGCAGGGATCAGATGGGGAGCCAGACTTAGTAGTGGCAATCATCTGGGCGACCCGCTCGGTGGATAGTTGTCCAAAACTATTGAGAGACGATTGACAGCCCTCTGGTGGCGATGTTAGTATCTGGGCATTAGCGTTAAATTTATCGAAAATGTCTCTGACTTTGTTCTGAAAGAAGGAAGCCAAGGACTCAGAGAGTTCCTGGCTTCCCGCCATAGAATGTGACGCCGGGGTGGTGGTCAATTTGGTCACAGTTTGGAAAAGTTCCTTAATAGAGTTTTTTGCAGACTCAATTTGATTGGTAAAAAAAGGATGCTTTCTCTTTCTCTATTAATTTTTTGTTATCTAAAATACATTTCCTGTACTTAGTTTTTTCCTCTACTTTCTAATCCTTTCTCCAGACTCGTTCTTGTCTGCGGCAGGTTTGTTTAGTGGCTCTTAGATTATCTTTAAACCAAGGCTCCGTGATTTTTTCATTTTTCCAACACATTTGTTCTTTGCTTAGCATCACACACAAATTGTCATCTGTTTATCACCCCTAAAGTAATGGTATTGTGGAAGGCTTCAACGGTTTGTTAAAAAGTAAGATTAGCAAGGTGTGTGCCACATTGAAGAAAAAGTGCTACACTGTTTACCACTTGCATTGTACGCGCTTAGGAGTCCGCCCAGTAGAGATCATCATCTCACACCCCATGAGATGGTTACAGGACTGGCTTTGCCTACACCTCTTTCTGTGTTTAGGACTAAAAGTGATGCACATAAAACTGTACAGCTATTGGGTGATGAAATTGGATCATATTTGTCTGCACTATCCAAGGCTGCACAGTTTTTCTCTAATCAGTTGTTATGACAAAGGCTGTGCACCATCGCAGCACAGCAGGATTGTCTGGTACCAGTTGGCCAGCTAGTCTACGTTCATAACTTTGTGATAAGATGGAAGGACGTCAAATTTGAGGGCCCCTTTTCAGTGACAATAAGCACCCCCACAGCAATAAAAGTAGACAGCGGGAAACACCTATCTGATGTCTGGCTGGACCCCACGGAACAATCGTCATCCGTGATAACTGAAAAGATAAAAGAGGGGGAAGCAGAAGCAACCTGATGACCCCCCACCCCAACAGAGACTTTTTTAATGTAAGTTATGTATTATGCTTAGTTTAGTATTTTTCCTTTTCTATCATTGTACATGTTTCCTTATGCTTTTTCTTACATTATATCTTTATAATGGGGTATGCCCCAAGTCCAAGCCTGAGTTAATCTATCATGCTGTGCAACAGATGTCCAATGCTATACGCCATAACATTACACTCTTACGTAGAAGTGTGCCTGAAGTCCCGCTTAATCAAAACACAGATATATCCCAAGATGTTAATAGTCAGATATTAGATAATATTTGGTATAAACATATGAGGGACATAAGGGGAGTGATCTCAAATGAATCTTATTTTGTTTGCTCATTAATTCCACATGCTGTAGGGTCCGAGACACTCTATTTATCAAGGGAAGTAGACCCAAGCACAACATTTTGTTTGTTACACCTCTTTCTTTGTAGGATTAGAGCCCCACTACAACTTCTTACAATTGAACCCATTTTAGTTACAGTGAATACTACAAAGTATCAGAATAGTGCAGTGGAGTTATATATCTTGACAAACATGCAGGAAATACAGGAGGAAATCATGAAAATGAAACAAATAGGTCATAAGGACAAAGGGCCAAAATGGAGACAAAAATAGCTCAAATTTGGGTGTAATGGGTGTAATGATTATAGGATGCAACCCAGACCCCGGGATTGTGCAGTTCAACCACCCTTTTATATACATGGGTCAATATATGTGCACAACAAATGGAATCCTGTTTCTACTTTAGAACGCATAGCCGCTGGTTTATGGAATGGGACACACCAAGACACCGCTACCATAAATAAGTGTCAGAAGGTTTGAGACACTCATATAACACGTTATCCCCGGGTGGAAGAATCTTCTAAGCCTGGACTAGCAATGAAACTAACATCATGGTTTTTATGTTTCAGAGGGAATGGCACCATCAGGGTAGGATGGAATACTGGGCGCGATAACACAATATACAACTTTGACATCCAGAGAGGCACCTCCAGTCTAATGGATTTTTCTGGCAGTGTGGAGAGTTTCTCTACAATAAGCTGCCACCAAATTGGAAAGGCCTCTGCTCTTTAGTAACTCAGCACACCCCAGCCCTGGTCATCCCGGGACATCTCCAAGCTTCACATTCACCCCATGAGCCACCCACCGGCTCTGCTCCATAACCACCTACGCAAAAGGTCCGTAGAGTATTTTGGAACTTCATCGTGGGATTCGGTCCCGCGATAGCATTGCTTGTTTAATGATGCCCAATTGTTTTTTTGGGAGTATCTTTCCTTTCATACATACTAAGTCAACTGCAAAGTGACTCCAGGTTATGCGTTGGAGGTTTATTAATGACACTGAGGATGGCTTCAATGGTATTAAGGAGGAACTGCGTGTGCTCAGGATTATGGTCATGCAGCACCGCTATGTACTTGACATTATGACAGCAATGGAGGGTGGGGTATGTTCTAAAGTGGGGACAGCTTGTTGTATGTTTGTCCCGGTGAATGATGATGAGAATGGAACCTTGACTGAGACCATACAAGCATTGCAGAATTTACAGAAGAAGATGGTTGATGAAGGAGGTGCCCCCGGTGAATCGTTTAAAGGATGGGACAATTGACTTCCTCCGTGGATCTCAGAGCTAATTAAATTTTCATTATTGTGGTGTCACTCACAGTATATTGTGGGTTTCAAATAGTAGTAGCATGTTATAAGTGGGCTAGCACCAAGATACTGGGAATCTTCATGAATAGATTAGCTACACATTAGTCAAATTTTCAGGATAACATTGATGAGTTAATGGTTAGCAAGAAGTCTAAGTTAGCATGTGAGGTAGTTGAACTATCAACTAGAGGGGAGAATGTTAAGGAGAATATGAAACATACAGAGACCCCACCTCAGATGCTAGCAGTGGGTGTTGGAACAGTATATTTATTTAAAGACCAATACAAATTTATAGGCTAAAACACTATGGGGTGGATGGCTACCTTTTGTTATTCTGTGAACCTTTTGTTCACGTAAGAGGAATGTACACCAGAACTGAACTGTTCATTCAAGCCTTTTTCTGCATCACAAGCCTTTAGTTTGCAGGTCACATCTGTAGAACATATATCTCTTACGACAATGTGTAGGTCTGTGGGAAGGTCATATTGTGAAATAAGAATTTAAATAAATTAGTTTTCAATGCTAGGAGGTGGCTAAACATTTATTAGGACGGGACAAAAAGTCACTAGGGTTAAAGTTAGTTTAGGGACATAAACTCAGTTAAATCTAAAATGCAGACATGAGCACATGTATTCACAGAACATTTACTGTTTAAAAATACATTGGGATGGTAAAGAATGAAGGCATTAGACAGATTTACATTCAGAGCATGCGAAGGGTGGTAAAGGAACCACACAAAGTTCAAAACAAAAGAAGACTAAGGCACACTTGGCTTAGTAGGTTAAAATTGTAAATAAGATGTAGTGGAATGTGTAAAAACACTAGCAGTTTTGTAATGGTGAGAAAGCTACTTCATGAACACTTTGGAGTCTGACTTCAAATATAACACAAGTCAGAGAAAACTAAGTTGGAAAATATATTAGACAAGAATTAGATCAGGAATTAGGGGTTTCTAAGTTGAGAACTCAATTAATGGATGTAAAAGTTTGGAGTTCACATATGGCCAGGTAAGTGGTGCTGCCAATCCAACAAGTCTAAGCAGCGAGGGTCTGTGCTATGCCGTTTAAATAACTGCAGCCACGAAAAGCATCACCCGTGGCACATGTCCTGTCGCTGTTCTTTGGAGGTAAGCACACTACAAATTGGGCCATTTGCACGTTCGGGCGATTATGTAAATCTTGGCAGTTTGTACGTGCTCACGTGCAAACACTGTTCCATAGCTGCTTGTCACGTAACCTCATACAGCTTTAGGTGTGAGCAAACACTTGTAGACATTTCCCTTGTGCCTATCACTGCCACCAGGGTGATGAACATAGATATGCAACAAGAACATAAATGGTGCCTACCACTGCCACCAGGTGAAAGGATAAACAGCAATAACACACCACAATAACGAAAGCACAATAATGGTACCCACCACTGCCACCGGAGTGGGAATAGTGTTCATCAGCAAATGGGCACAATCACATGGGCAGGCACCTTAAAGACAAGGAGTGTTTTCATAAGCAAAGTGGCACAATGGCATGGGCAGACACCTTAAAGACAAGCAGTGTTTAACCGTGATGTGGCACGGATGACGGGATGAGATGAGAAACTCATAACACTTGTATGGCTGTGTGTGGGTATAGATTAAGTATTGTCTGTATCACTGTCCATTCAAAGTCTATTATAAACTTGTGTGGAAAGTAGTTGTTAGTTTTTATTTTGATGTTGCTTAAGAGTTAATAGTAAGTTGCACTTTGTTTGTTAGGCAGCAGTGCCCAAATGAGGGCAACATTAGAGTTTTGATATTCACCATGTTTGGTATATATCTGTGTGAATAGTAGAGGGAATATTTTGAAAGTTCTGTCCATCATTCCATTGTTCATATTGGCTTAGTCTTAGAAGGTTACTTTCAGTTGCAAATATAATAAGGGCCTTATTACAAGTTTCGTTATCCGACTACAGTAGGACCGTGTCCGCACCCACCAGCAGCCCACGGCGCTGCTGGTCCAAAGACCACTGTATTACGAGTTGACCACAGGGCCAGCAGTGTGGAGGCCGAGATCTTGCAGCGGTGGTGAGTATTTTTCTCAAATATATTAATGCCAGTGTGTGCATTTCAACTACATATGTGTTGGATGCACACATATGCATGATATATGTGGAAAAATACCATATACAGATTACCGGGGTTCAGCCCATATGTGGGCAGTCCTGGCAATGGGTGTATGGTACGAAAAAGACTCACCTCTATATCGCCACACACAGGGTTGTAATCCCCAGGGTGAAGATCCTGCTGTGAAGGGGGGACCTGGAGAAAGGGATCGATGTTGGAATCTGCCTGGAAGAAGAAGAAAGGGGTAAGTATGCACCCCAAATCCCTTGTCACCACCAGCTTGAAGAAGGTGGTCGGACCAACTCGTAATACAGCGGTCAGACTGACAAACTTACCGCGCTCAGACCGCCATCACCAATACGGAGGTCCATGGGACCGCCAAATGTCCCTATTCTTTTGTCATTATTGTGGTTATCATGTATGAGGAAGGGTTCATTGTTATGTGTAGTGGTTAGGTGTTCTGGACTTTGAATGTCTTGGTATCATTTAGGGGCAGCAGTGATTTGACTGGTCCCTTTTGAATTAATATTAGGCATTTTAAAGTAGGAATTGCTGGTAGCTGGCCTGTAATTTTCTCAGGTACTTTAGGGAATATATCTTTTAAAACTCTAGTGATGAACTAATGGAAACTAGTGCTTGCTTGTTTTAAATCTTGAAGTACATGCCTTATCTTGGTTATATTTGGGGGGGGGTGATTGTGTTCTCTCATTTTAATTACAATATCGTTTTTGGTTGTAGCCCTTCCATAACAAGTATTTGAACTGTATTTAGTACATTGCAAATTCACATTCTCGGTAGTTGCACTTTCCTGGCTGTATCTGTATCTGAAATAAAATGAAAAGGAAATTTGAAATGAAAAGGAAATTTATAAAGCGCAAAACAATCACCCGAAGGTGTCAAGGCGCTTGCTCGATAAACAAGGATGGACTATGGGGGTCGCAGGCACACTAAAGACTAAACAACCATGTCTTCAACATTTTCCTAAAACTCAACAAACGGCTTTCCTGTTTCAACTTTATAGGTAGAGAGTTCCAAAGTTTTGTTGAACCTACCAAAAAACTTCTTCCACCCCAGGAGCATTTTTTTGCCCTGGGAACAATCAAATCATGAGCATACAAAGAGCGCAGATGACAGACTGGAATATAAGGTTGTAAATTCTGTTTTAAAAATCCAGGTCCTGTATTGTGCACGGCCCTAAAGACAATACACAAAGTCTTAAACTTTATTCGTTTTTCAACTGGTAGCCAGTGTAGGTCTTTCAAAACCCTAGACACAGATTTATGTCTTGGGATATTAAGCAAAAGCCGCGCTGCAGCATTCTGTACCACCTGCAATTTAGCCAAACATTTTTTCCGCAGATTGATAAAGAGGCCATTACAATAATCCGCTCTAGATAGAACAAGTGCAGAGACCACGAGTTTACGTAGCTCCGCTGGAATGAATGGTAAAATCTTTCTCAAGAGCTTTAACATGTAAAAAGCATGGGAAGTGACCTGATTGACATGACTCTCAAACGAGAGTTTAGGGTCAAATATAACTCCCAGGTTTTTCACCTTGGCTACAGGCAAAGGCAAGGGACCCAACTCCAAAGGCCAAAGCTCAGATGACCAGAAATTGGTATGGGCACCAAAGAGTAAAACCTCTGTTTTACTCGTATTAAGTTTTAAACAGTTGGTAGCCATCCAATCACCAACCTGACGAAGGCAAGTATGAAATTGTGCCATAGTATCAGTGGGAGAGCCGGTCACTGAGATGATAATCTGCGTATCGTCGGCATAGGAGATGGCCGAAAAGCCCAGGGACTTAATCAGCCTAGCCAGTGGTGCCACATAGATGTTAAAAGGGTCGGACTCAAAGCCGACCCCTGTGGCACCCCACAAGGCAAAGTAAAGTTGGGTGATCTAAAATCATCCAAGGCCACAAACTGCTCCCTACCAAACAAAAAAGATTTCGGTAGGGAAAAAGATTTCCCTTTGATACCGATCCCCTCCAGAACTTCCAGCAACTTCTGATGGTTCACCGTGTCAAATGCGGCGGAGAGGTCGAGCAGCACGAGTGCTGCATTGCCGCCCACATCGACCGTTTGCCTAATCAGTTCTGAAGATGTAATTAGGGCTAGTTCGGTACTATGATGTTTGCGAAAACCGAACTGGGTATCATCCAGGAAGCCATGCCTCTCAACATACTCTGATATCTCATGTCGAAAAGCAATTACTTGCCTCTCAGTGATGGGATATATGTTGCTCTTTCTGCAATTCTGTTTGAAAATAGTTCAAAAATAATAATTAATTATGTTAGAAGCATTAATTTAGTTTGCTAATATAGTGAAAACATGATTTCAATTACATATGTGCTGTAAATGTAGTTGCAGTTCATTTTTTTCAGTTTCTTTTTTGAAGTTGTTGAGAAGTGTGCCAAGTGGGTTTTCTATTCTGTTGGAGAGAAAATGTTTGTTTTAATTACATTTTCATTATAAATGTTTGGTTCTCTTTGGGGGCTGGAAGACTTTTAGTTATATTTTAATGTACAAGGATTATTTAATCTTTATAAGTTTATAAGAGTGATATACAAAATAAAAGTGAGGGTTTGTTGAATTATTTATACTCTTGCTTTTCTAAGGTATGTTACCTTACATTATCGTTGCTTTCATTTTTTTGCAACTTACTTATGAAGGTAGTTGTTAATTTCTTTTAAGTTTTCCTTCTGGCTTTTGTTTGTGCCATCCGGCAGAGTCTCGTTTTCTTAGTTGTTATATTTTCTCTGTAAAAATAGTGAAATTTTGTACTGTTTTTATAATTTCTTGTTATGTTCTTAATTTTATTGGTTAGTTTGCGTATATTTTGAATTTATTTTCAGTTCCTAACTTTTTTGATGGACTCACAGCGTTACTGTTTTACTTAGAAATGTATGTATTTGTTGTATTGTCGTGTTAGAAATATATTTTATTAATGTTTAATGTCATGTATTTTTTAATTTTGTTTTAGTGTATTTATTTTTGTTGGTTTAAATTGTTCTGGTGTATGCTGAAAATATTTGTTTTGTCATGTTATTTTTCTATACTAATGTATCATTTTTGGGGGTAAATTATTTATTTATTTAAAGTTTTCTTCTTCTAAAATTTTATGAATAAGAGTTTGTAATTTAACTTGGTATTTTATGGCTATTTTCATGATATTATTGTAGTCAATATTGTATTTTTTGGTATTTTTGCTATTGTTTGTATATTTCTTTAGCGAAAATACTTTTGAATTTGATTTTGTGTTTCCCATATGGAAAATAATGATATTTTTACAATACTGTTTTACAATTAATATTATTGATATTTGAATTGTGTAATGGATGGTGATATTATTGTATATGATAGTTTGACAATATTTTGGTGAGTTGATATTATTTTCATGATGTTCTGTCATGGAAAAGAGCAAACAATGGTGTTTAGTAAAAGAACATAGACTTATTTAGGACAAAGTGCAGGAACTGGGAAAATTAATTATTTGAGCATTTTTTTTTATTTTATGCTAAAAAACACAGGTAACTTTAACAACTTCTTGAGGTTGCCAATCTACAATTCTCCCTTATTAAAACCATAAGTAGGAATAGTTATCGTTCTGAGACCCATGGAAACTAGCCAGCACCCAAGAATGCAATATGTTGCTCCCCAGAGCGAGATACTGAGCGAGGAGGAACTCAGGTAACTGTTATGCACAGTACTGTATTAGAGGTGGACGAGCCAACAAATTAATAAAAAGATCTGAGCCAAGCTTTTGTCTTGCCCCTGAGAGACCATCTTGGCTGTAAGAATTCAGGCATGAGCTGAGCCTTGAGAACATTTAGCATGGAAATTGTGCAGCCAATATTGTATAAATCTGACAATGTGTCTACAACATTGAAAATAGTATATTTTTTTCACTAGGGTTTAACCTTAGTACATCAGATTGTATCATTGCATTGAGAGGCATTTATGAAAACTGAACATTGACTCAGATACATTCATGCCTCCACCCCTACCCCAACAACACAAAGAATCAAGGGGCATATTAGCAAGACCCACGTTAAAATTATCGCCGTTTTAGCGGCAGGAAACGGCCGCTAAAACGGCGATAATGGGCTTGCTAATATGCGTATAGAATTCCAATAGAAGCCCAGGTTAGATGTGCAGGACATCTAACCTGGGCTTCTATTGGAATTCTATAACGCATATTAGCAAGCCAATTATCGCCGTTTTAGCGGCAGTTTCCTGCCGCTAAAACGGCGATAATTTTAACGTGGGTCTTGCTAATATGCCCCTAAGTTAGTTTTCATGTCCACCCTATATGTGGGCTGTTTTTACAAGGAGCAACATTATAGTCCACTAAGTCAAACACTAGAGAGATTTTTGTACAGCACACATCCTCATTTATTTCAAGGATTTCTCATATGCAATAATGAAAAAATAGGAGACATGATAAAACAAAATAATTGCCTCACATCACACAGTTTGGTCAAGTGGCCTAGCTGGGACTGATCCGATGGAACACACTTGTTCCATGTTTTTGAATGAAGATTGCAGTGGCCCTGCAGCATCACAATTGTTCCATGTCTTTAAAGGACGCTTGCACTGGCTGGCCCTGCAGTACCACACTTGTACTACATCTTTGAAGTGAGATTCCACTGGTCTTGCAGTACCACGTGTTCCATGTGTTTGAATTATGCTTGCACTGGCCCTGCCGTACCACATTTGTTGAAGGAAACTTGCACTGACTGGCCATTAAGCGGCACAATTGATCTATGTCTTTGAAGGAAGTGTGCACTATCGGGCATTGCAGTACCACACTTGACCAGTGATGTATGTCTTATATGTGTGCCAAGGACCTGATGAAATCCTCCTCCCTGTGCTATATCTATTTCTATGTGTTTTAAGTCTGCCCAAAATAGAGTTTTAGCTGTCTCACCAGCTTAATGTTTTCTCAAAAATAATACATAATCTTGCTTAAAGAATATGGGCTTTGGGTACACCCACTTCAGTTATTCATCAGAGTTTCTTTCACATATTGGTTCAGCTCTTCGGAATAGCATACATACAATTGGACAGTGGATCAAAACTCTTCAGCAACTGGCTTTGCTGCCAATGTGTGGATTTGCCTACTTAACAAACACTGGTCTGTAGGATTTCAGGCGGTCTCAGTAACAGTATTTTGCCTGTTTAATTGGTGTTACTCTGCAACCAAAGGAGCCCGACCTCAGGAGATATTTCCTTTACTTAATCAACGAACAGGTCACCTGCAACTGCAGACTAGTGCTAACTGAGTAATGAGAGTACCATCAGCTCCACTTCATTGCTATTTGACCACAATTTCTTCTGCAGAGGACCAGCCATCATTGCTGCAACCTTCAAAACCATGCCCCTGTCTTGAAATAGTATTCTGCATTTTTACTGTTTCAAGATGGCAGACCAGTGTGAAACTTTACTTTATTGAAGCACATGCCCTCCACATTTAGTTGGCATATTTTTCTCTTGCTTTTCTTTCTTTCTATTGTTTCTTTCTTTCTTTGTTTCTTCCTTTGTTTGTTTTTTGCTTTCTTCATATGTTTCCTCTACAAAGAAATCCACCTCTTTGTTTTTAGCAGGCAAGTGGGGCATTTTCCCCGTAAACTTCTACAAAGATCACACTCACATAGTCTGGAGTGCTGGACTAAATGTGACTAATGGGAGATTAGATAACATCAGTGTACATTCAGGCTTCAGTACAGCTAAACTCAACAGCTTAGAATTGCACTGGTAGACTGATGTACCAGATCCTCAATCTGTGCTTCCTACGCCACCATCTGTCCCAACTCTGCTCCATCTTAGTGAGCGGTGTACCTGTGTGTGAGTGGTGTGCATGTGTGAGTGCAGGATAACCACCATGTTTTGTGAGTACATTGTGAGGAGTGTGTCTGTGTGAATGCAGGATTAACATTGTCAATTATAAATTATCTAAAGTTTGAAAGTTGTGCCTGTGTGAGCGCAGAGTGAGGAATATGCCTCTTTGGGTGCAGTTGAGTGTGGAGTCCCTGCATGTTATTTTATGTCTTTGTGTTCATGCACATTACAAGGAACAAACCTATTGGCTTTGGTATTGAGTTTTATAGTTAAGGCTTTAACTTACAGAAGTGCAGGGAGTAGAAATACATTAGTGTGTATATAAGACTGCTTATGCATTTTGATATGGCAGATGCAGACTATGACGAAGGAGGTTGAGAAGCGTCGGGGGCAGCTGACAGACTGAAATGTTATTCTAGTGAGGTAGCCAAGTTACTTTGCTGGCACTAGGGCCCATGGCAACCTAGCTGCACCACTACCTCCAAATTATTATATCTCAATTATGGAGGTTATATTGTTTAGAAGGTCAAAAAAGGTCTGACATCAAAAATGGTGCGTTGGAGAGATGCCGGAGCTGTCCAAATCAGTGTATAACTTAGGAGTCATCTTTGATGCTGACCTTTCCTTTCTGTGTATAGAGTCATCTCCATTTGTTCTCCCATTTTTGCAACATCTATGATTGATTATTGTAATTGATTATTGTTATCCAGTATTGCTAGATCTTCCTTCCTATTAGGGGGATTCACAGTTTACCAGTGCAGCTTTGCTAAACTTAAATCAGGGTTCGCGCATGTCTACCCTCCTGGTCTTTCTTTATTAGCTCCCTTTGGGCAAGAGGCCCATCTTTAAGGTGCTGTAACTCACTCTAAAGACCTTTTATAACTATAGAACCCTTTGTATTAAGTAACAGTTTGTTTATCCACTGCAGTCATCTTTGCTCAAGCCCCCATTCAAAGATGACCATTGGGGATGTGCATACACGCATGGTGACCATCTTCCAGGAAAAGGGCAACACCATTAGGTTTCTTAGGCGCAATGTATTGGATTGGCCACATTTATTTTATAGTGCTGAATGCTGCAAACTAGAATGTTTGTGATCAGTTCCAGAATTGGTAAATACGGGATCTGGGGCACCAAAAAAAAAACACATTTTGCCCAGAATCACACAGCTAGGGATGCATGAACTGAAAGAATGGTATCATGGTTCCACTGCCACATTTTGGCCATGCATTGTCATAAAGGGCTTTTAAGTTATTTTATCCTGCTGCTTACTGGATTGTGACAGGTACGACTGATGTTAGGTTCAGGCACACCTCACTGAGACAGCAAGTGTGAATTTAAAGACCAAATAGGGCCTGTATCAAGACTAGGCATTGGAGAAAGTGAAAGGAGGTTTTGGTTGTGATGAAACTATATCTCTGCATTTGATTTACCAGCTGAGTCAGCTTTCTTAACAAGGAAACTGTTTGATCTCCGATTGTTAATTACTTTTTCTATTACTGTTCCCAGTATGTGTCTCAGGACTTCCTGTTTTGTCTCCACTCTCCTGCTGAGCGTATGTCCTGTGCTTTCGGCCTGCTACAAAAATGAGCTTAGTATTACACATCTTTATTCTGCTGCGTGTAACTGTGAACTCCACATTTTAAAACAATCTTTCATGGCATTCCGCTCTGACTCCTACGTCACAGCTCTACAGTGTCTGTTAGGAGCCAAAAGGATTCTGTCATAAAACTACGCAAGACACTACATCCCCTCTCTCTTAAATAAAAATGTACACTTTTTTACAAATCAGCATATAATTATATATATATATATATATATATATATATATATATATATATATATATATATATATATATAAATAAATATGAATATATATATATATAATTACATTTCTTCAATCAACCTTCTTGGCGCTTTAATCAATAGACCTGATCTGGTTACTAGAACTGGGAAATGTCATCTTCACTGTCAGAGATTTTTGAAGACGGTGAAGAAGTAACAAGTCACTGAGTTTTCAAGTTCAGTCTTTCCTTCACCATCTCAATCAGAAGATCGATGACTCAAATGCCGAAAGTGAGAAGAGTCTCTGGTATCAAAGTCTTTAAGCATAGGATTAGCACATCATTAGCTGCCCATTTTACAGCTAGGCATGGATAGCACTGTGCTAATCTTATGCTTAAAGACTTTGCTGTAGAAATGGTAAAAGACTTTGTCCCTTTCTATCTTGCGTGGATGGCACTTTGATAGAGAAGCAGACACTTGAGGTGAGCAAATTTAGAGTGTCGCTGGTGTTGAGCGTGCTCTATACAGGAGCTGCTTTCCACCTAAACTTCAGAACTACCCAGAGTTCTCTGCTTCTTTTTTGCATAATTTATGCGTCACTCCATGCCTGAAAGGGGAATGTGTTGATATATATATATATATATATATATACATATATATATATTTTTTTTTTTTTTAGAGTTTTATATAGCGCGAACTTGACCCGAATCGGGTATCAGAGCGCTTTACATAGCACCAGTTGCATTTCATGAGGACACTTTCATTTTTTTTTGTTTTTTGTTAAGCACCGGGAGATTAAGCGATTTGCCCAGAATCACAGGATGTTCAGCGTCATTGCTGAGACTCAAACCCAGTTCCCCAGATTCGAGGTCGACCGCCCTAGCCGTTAGGCCAACTCCTCTCCCTAATATATATATGCCTCTTTTTTTTTTTGCTAAGAGCTTTGGCGCCATTGGCTAAATCTTTATGAAACTTTCTAAGACGTTTCTTTTTTTTTGCTCAGTTTGTGCATTGAAAGTTTGGGGGTGATCCATCAAGCAGGGGCCAAGAAAAAGAAGAGGTCCCAAAATGCAAAATCCCCATCCATTTTCGCTACACCAACATTTGCATGAAGTTAGATCTTGGTCCAGAAAGCGTGCTTTTTGTGATTTGGTGTAAATCCATTCAGTAGGTTTTGTGATATTAAGTCACTAAAATATCTCTATATCTGGGTGGTTCCTACGAGGTACTCTCGCGAGAGTCCCTCAAACCCAATTTTAAATTTTTTTAAAAAATTGAGCGTTTTGATTGGCTCAGGGGGCTGTTTTCCCTTAGGCCAATTCCATCCCATGGGAGACATGCTTCCGCGGGATCAAGCACTCTGATGCTCTTCCTGCAACATTAACAAAAATGTTATAGCCAGCCATTACAGGACTTGGGGATTTAGTCGCCTGCCCTGCATTTGATTAAAAAAAACATATAGGGGTTGGGTAGGGATACCCTGACCCCTAGGCCCAGATTATTATTATTATTATTTTGAAGCCATAATCCTGTGGCTTTTAAAAAAAAAATGCCCATGTCTCATACTTATTAATATTTAGTTTACCTCTAGTAATTATAGAATATACCCTCTAAATGGTAGTTGTCAGGACCCTTCACATAAGTTCAGACTGGATTTAACTATAAAATAAATAGTTCCTTATGATACGCATCCTCACTATATCAGTGAGCAATGGGCAGTTCTTTCCATGCAAGGGGTAGGAGGATGTATTACTATACAAACAGAATAGAATTAGTACAAAATGTCAATTTTGCCTATGAACAAAGCAGTTCTGGGTTCATGGGCAGTTCACTGGCTGACGCTACCTGTTTTTTCACTAGTGGCAGGAGGAAGCAGATTCATGGAACTTTGTGATTTGCTTCTTCTTACAACAGAATTTAAAAAAATTGGCCAGTCCTATAGGGTGTACTATCACTTGCTTTTATGCTTACTGAGTAGGCTAATACGTTAAAATCTCATGGAAACACCTATAAGGCAAGATGGAGCTTGAGGGTGATAGTTTTTGCCCTTGGTACCCCTTAATGATGCCTCTGTCGTCATTTATTGTTCCATAAAATGCCTGTTCTCCATTGACAATTTCCCGCTGGCAGTGCCAATTTCCTACTGGTGGTACACAAATGCACAATTCTGCATTCAAGTGTCAAGATCCGGTGGCCTATATCATGAGTGTGTCGCAGATGCCTACAGCTCAGAAGTGTGACAAAGCTCTATGCTTGCAAGCCATGAAGTCTAGTACAGATAAATAGACCCTCATTAGGAGGTGGTGAGATTTAAGTGTATAAATGCCGGGGGCTGATTCCGACTCCTCTCCAACATTGAAATCCAGCTACTCCTACTTTTTGTCCCTGGACTTGGAAATATACATGTTGACTCCTGTGCTCGAATGTGCCTGCATCCCCTTCACCTGTTAAATCAAACCTATTATTCTCATACTCAGTAGTCCTGGGTGTGGGAAAACCAGACAACTTGAATTCTAATGAAGTGGTATACTCCAGCCGCTGCTTCGATAGACATTTTATGGTGGCCATAGAGTTAGAGTTAAACCCCGATTCCCGAAATAATCATGCAGCGAAGCAAGTAAAGTTGATGCTCTGTGTAGCGTGCATGGGAGAGAACAGATCAGTGCCATATGTACTAAGATATGGCACTGTACAGCTCTCTTCTTGCGCTGGTGCACTTTTGTCTGCTGTGCCAATGCAAACATCCTTGTGTCATGAAAACTTAAATCCCTGTCTGCACATCTTTGTAGATAGTTTTTTGCATCAAAGCCTATGGGTGATTTCATGGGAAAGCCTATGCACCACCCATTGAATGCCCCCTTGACTCAAAATAACGCAAGGCAGCGCATCGCGCAGGTTTGCATTACATTTGGATATAATCTACAGCACATTATGATTTGCGTTCGATTTTAAAAGCCACTACTCCACTTTGCATCGAGTTTGCTTTAAAACAGTAGTGCAAACCTAACTCAAAGTATTTGTAAATCTGGGCAAGAGTGTCTATGCTGTAGGCAGTGCAATTTCATTGAAAACCGGGAGATAGCTCTATATATATATATATATATATATATATATATATATATATATATATACATATATATATATATATATATACATATATATATATATATATACATATATATATATATATATATCCTCCTGATGTCGGCGAGTTTCCTCCTGGCTGCCAAATCGCCGGTGGTGCCGAGCTTGCAGTGCTTCGCCGCACGCTGCTAACGATCCGTTTAAAACACTTTCTGCCTCCATAACACAAAACCTCAGCACCCCAGTTTGGTTGTCAATTGATTTATTTGAAAGTGCAAATGTGCAGAGTCACAAAACGCCAACGCGTTTCGGTGCTTCCTAGCACCTTTCTCACGACGTTTATCACTTAACAACTTTTACTTTTTATACGGTAATGCTTGTACGAGTGTTTCAATAAAAAACAATAACATAAACAAAGGACTTCAGCTACACAATGTCTGTGGAGGCCATATTGGAACATGTTAATTTGTGATACCATCTACTATAATTAATCGAATACATGATATTAGCTCATGGAGGAATTAAAATATTAATAATATACAGATACATAGCATATTTTTCAATAGGGATTCAATTAACGTACACATATTATTCCTCCATGACTCATCAAAAAGAATTTAAATTGCAATTATTTGACATCAACTCGTTAATTTTTATGTTTCCTGGCCAACACACATCAATAAATCTGTCAGGTAAGTAATACAATGTTTGCCTCAGGGAATATAAGGTCAAACCTATTACATATATTCATAGGTCTTTTATTATCATGCAACTGTTCTGGTTACACTGAGAACAGTATAAAACTGCCTGACCGTCTAACTCATGTGGTACAGACAAACTTACAATTAATTACAGTTCTGCCCAAGTGGGCTATAAATCCTATGCCTCCTCAGTGGGCCAATAGTGACTAAATTCCATTTAATCCATCTTCCACACTGACTAGAGCAATACATCACTCCTTTAATCACCTTAAATACTCTTGCTTTTAGTAGAGATAAAAAGCTCTCCACTACATTGTATTCCCCAATCCAACAAGCTAAATTTTTCCTTTGGAACAAAGTCCTCCTAAGGAAAAAAACCCACAAGAAAACAACAATAATAGGTTAGAAAAATCTTCCCTTCACTTTCTATAAACACTACGTACTAAGTTAAAAATACTGACATATACAATAGCATTAAAAACAAACATGATCAATGATATGGCAAGGGTTTAGGCTAGAGATTGATAAACAGTTCTTCATCAATATTTAAGCCCTATGGCTACATACTGTCAATTTCTAGAATGTACATGGACTCTAGTCTCCTGAGCTCTTTTTCTCTGTCTCCGTCTCTCTTTTTCATGGGTACGCTGTCGATGACACTGTATTTTAGCAATCTATGGTCTCCACCATGCATTTTATGGAAGTGTCGTGCCACTGGATAGCTCGGGTCATTATTTTTGATAGCTCTTAAATGTTGCAGTATGCGCTTATGTACTGGAAGGATCGTGCTCCCAACATACTGTTTGGAACAAGGGCAGCTTAGTGCATATATTGCGAATTCTGTTTTGCAAGTCAAGTTTTGTCTGATGTTCAAAGTTTTGCCTAATGGAGTTTTAATTTCTGTAATGTTCACCCCATTTTCACATGGCTTACATTTGTTACATTTTCTAAAACCTGGCTGTGGTTTCAGCCACATCGGCACTGTGGTCACTACTTCATTCCTCACTAGTAAGTCCCTCATCGACTTAGCTTTCCTGTATGTAATTTGAGGTCTTTTAGGAAATTCCTTACCCACTACCGGGTCATTGATGATGAGGTGCCAGTGTTTAGTAAGTGCTTTCCTCAGCAAACAGTATTTTTCATTGTATGTGGTTAGGAACCTAATCCCTTCATGAGTGTTATCCTTAGTTTTGGTGTTTTTGTCTGAAAACAAGATGTCTTCCCTTTTCTGTTGCATCACTTTCTTATGTGCTTGTTCTAGTACTTCTTGTGTGTACCCTCTCTGACGTAATCTCATCAGCATGGAATAAACAAAAACCTCACCCGCAAGCTACAGAACATCCAGAACGCCGCCACAAGACTGGTCCTCAACCTGCCAAAACACTGCCACATCTCCCAGCACCTGCGCACACTCCACTGGCTCCCTGTCGAGGCGAGAATCACCTTCAAGATGCTCACCCACGCACACAAGGCCCTCCACGGCACCGGACCAGCATACCTGAACAGCCGACTCAAATTCCACGCACCACAAAGGACCCTACGATCAGCCCAGCTCTCCTACACCGTGGTCCCCCGCACCAGAAAGACCAGATCGGGAGGCCGTTCGTTCTCCTTCCTCGCGGCCAAAGCATGGAACGCCCTTCCGCTCCACCTCAGACAGACAACATCGCTCCCCATCTTCGCAAGAAACCTCAAAACCTGGCTCTTCGACAGACCCCCTCCTTGATGAATGGAACCTGCACCCCCCCCACCCCTAGCGCCTTGAGACCCTTACGGGTGAGTAGTTGCGCTTTAACAAACCCCTGATTGATTGATTGATTTTTCTGTCTGTAGGAAACTCTCCTCTGTATTACAGATGTGTCTCGCTCTAAGCAATTCACCATAGGGAATGCTCTGTTTTAAAGTATACGGATGGAAGCTGTTCGAATGTAGGATGCTGTTGCCTGCTGTAGGCTTTCTGTACAGTGTGGTGGTAATTTTAGAGCCTTTAATTTCCAGATGGACATCCAAAAAGTTCATCTCATTATTAATTTCACAAGTGAAAATTAAATTAAGGGAATTATCATTAATCCTCTTCACAAAGGCTCTAGCAGAGTTTTCGCTACCCTTCCATAATGCAAAAACATCATCTATATACCTTACCCATAATACAATGGGTTCCACAAATTCTTTTAGCTCTGGTCCATTTAGTACCTGCTCCTCCCACCAGCCCATATGCAAATTAGCAACGCTGGGGGCGAAGCAGGTGCCCACTGAAGTTCCCTGTAACTGTTGAAATAGTTCGCCATTGAACCAAAAAATGTTGTACTGCAAGCACCATTCCATCATTTTTAATAACATCTCATTGTGTTTATAGAACTTTATGGATCTAGCCCTTAAGAAATGCTTTGTGGCCCCTAGACCATCCCAATGCCTAATACTAGTGTATAAGGAGGTCACATCTAAGGTCATCATCAACATGTCATCTTCCCATATTACATCAAAGATGATTTTGAGGAATTCAGTGGTGTCTTTCACATATGACGGGAGGTTCCTTACAATAGGTTGTAAAAACCGGTCAATGTACGTGGAGGTATTTTCAAACAGGCTGTCATTCTCTGCTACTATAGGTTTATAGGTTAGGAGTAGGCCTCTCGCATGTACATGTTTGCAGGCATTAACATTGGTGAAGGTGGCAACACCGATTTCAGGGTACAATCAAGATTTGTACCAACCCTGATGAACGATGGTATTGAGGTATTTTCTGAATTGGTGTCTAGTGAAATAAAGAAAATACAAAGAAAAGTGCATGTGAAGACCAGGGTGGCAGAACACCATGATAAAATGTTCAGACAAGGTATAAGGAAATAGAGTGAAGCAGAGAACTGTGTAGTGAGGCTCTCCGATAAAGGGGGTAATGTTGTCCTCTGGGATAAAAACATGTACATGCGAGAAGCCTACTCACAACTGAATAACAGACAATGCTATTCTCGAATAGGAAGGTTGCAATATGAGAGAGTGAAAGAGAGATTTTTCACACAACTGATTGAATGGAGAGATGAGAACTTGCTCAATTGGGATGAATGGAAATTCTTGAGAAAAGATGCACCCAAAATTCCTATATTCTATCTGATTCCGAAAATTCATAAGGATAGAAACAAACCACTGGGAAGCCCACTTGGGCAGGACTGTAATTAATTGCAAGTTTGTCTGTACCGCATGAGTTGGACGGTCAGGCAGTTTTTATACTGTTTTTTTACTGTTCTCAGTGTAACCAGAACAGTTGCATGATAATAAAAGACCTATGAATATATGTAATAGGTTTGACCTTATATTCCCGAGGCGAACATTGTATTAGTTACCTGACAGATTTATTGATGTGTGTTGGCCAGGAAACATAAAAATTAACGAGTTGATGTGAAATATTTGCAATTTAAATTCTTTTTGAAGAGTCATGGAGGAATAATATGTGTATGTTAATTGAATCACTATTGAAAAATATGCTATGTATCTGTATATTATTATTATTTTACTTCCTCCATGAGCTAATATCATATATTTGATTAATTATAGTAGATGGTATCACAAATTAACATGTTCCAATATGGCCGACACAGACATTGTATAGCTGAAGTCCTTTGTTTATGTTATTGTTTTTTATTGAAACACTCGTACAAGCATTACCGTATAAAAAGTAAAAGTTGTTAAGTGATCAACGTCGTGAGAAAGGTGCTAGGAAGCAGCGAAACGCGTTGGCGTTTAGTGACTCTGCACATTTGCACTTTCAAATAAATCAATTGACAACCGAACTGGAGTGCAGAGGTTTTCTGTTATCGAGGCAGAAAGCATTTTAAACGGATATATATATATATATATATATACATATATATATATATATATATATATATTCACAGCTCCATGTCACACCAACACGGTGCACTCTCGGACGGGTGCTCGTACGGGGGTGCACCCGTTATTTATCTTCGCTCCTCTCCTCTCCTCTTGGGTAATAGTACCCGAAATAAGGCAAAGCACTTGCAGGGATGAGTACCGTAACTTTATTGAACGGTCTCCTGGTCACACAGACGCGTTTCGGCAGACGCCTTCTTCGATGTTCATGAAGAGCGCCTGCGTCACCGTCATTTAAAAGAACAGTTAATCAAGATAAATGAGGGACTGAAACCACAATTTTCAACCAGTCCACCATTACATAATGTGCAAGTTAAATACATTTCACATTAAAAATGCGTGTTAGCCATTACTCGCCCCCTCAATATCTGGCAAATTATGAGCTATCTTTTACGGATTCATATACACGCATTAAAAAGATAAACCCACTACTTTCTCAACAATTTCATTTCGTTCTCAAGGTAGTGATGAAAACCCACTAGGTTATCACAATTACGCCCTGGATGGGCAGACCATTGGAAGGATTATAAATGTCAACACTGAGCCAATCCTCATGTGTGCAATAATCAATCTTGCCCTAAATGGGCTGACATTAATCTTAATAAATCTTGCCCTAAATGGCTAACATACATCTTCCTACTACATCACTAACACCCTTAAGTTTTTTAATTTTTGCGGTTGTCATACACCAAAATATTCTATACATATATCATTAACTGTTCGAAACCATCTTAAACGGTGTCTTAGAGACAGATCCAAAGCATGTTGAAACCCATGGTATAGTTATCTTCACCATGTTTCGTCAGCAAATCATATCACTTAATGCATACATGCCCCTCATTAACTGCAGAGAATCCAATAAGATATGAAAAAAAATTTAAAAAATTGAAAAGAGAGAAGAAGAAAAGAAAAGGCAAGAAAGAAAGAAAAGAAAAGAGAAGAGAAGAAAAATGACAGTGAAGAAAATGTCATGTTTCAATCAAATAGAAATAGAAAATCGGAAGCCCAATCACTATAATATACTATCTTCCTATTTCTGAATCTATTTAGTCACCCAAATGTACTGTTAATTCTTCACTACTGTTTAACCCTCCTGGTACTTTAGTCTGTAAATCGATAATGTACCGTGATTCCAGGCGCCTCAACCTGAGCACACAGTCGCCTCCTCTAGGATGCGCTGGTACATTATCTAGGCAGAAAAATGTAAGAAGGTTCCTGTCTTTATTATGCATTTTAGCAAAATGCCTGGCGACGGGATGCGTAACATCGCCATTGGCAATTGCCCTCCTATGCTCTAATATCCTGATTTTAGTCGAATGAATTGTACTGCCAATATATTTAAGGCCGCACGGGCAGTTAAGATAGTAAACAGTGTAAGGTGTAGTGCAGGTTAGGATTCCGTATTTTTTTATTATGTTTTCCCTTTCCTGGAATCTCATAAGATGTAACTCGTCTACTATTGTGGCAAGCTTTACACTTGCCACACGGGAAGAAACCTTCTAATGGTGTCAAAACAGATCTCTTTTTAGTTCCCCCAGTCAAATAACTGTGTACTAAGGTATCTCTCAGTGACCTTGCTCTTTTAAAAGTCACTAGGGGGTTCGTGGGTAAATCACCCCCTATGATGGGGTCAGTCAATAAAACGTGCCAATTTTTTCTTAGAATTTTCTTCAGATGTCCTGCATCCGAGGAGAATCTGGTTATCATTCTAAACTTGCTTGCTCCTATCTCAGTATGTTTACGGGAATCTTTTAAAAGATCCTCCCTACATAGGGTGTTTGCCCTGCTCATTGCCTGTTTTAGTGTGACACTACTATAGCCTCTAGCTTCAAATCTTTCAAGACATTCACTGGCTGCCATTTGAAAATCCACTTCATTAGTGCTATTTCTCTTCAACCTCAGTAGTTCCCCGTAGGGGATACTACTGATTAATTTGCTATGATGGCTACTACCTGCGTGGAGAATAGAATTCCCAGCAGTTTCCTTCCTATAAGGTTTAGTACATAATTTGCCATCAAAGACATAAATCTTAAGTTCGAGATAATTCACCGTGAGAGGATTTACCTCTCCTGTGAATTTCAAATTGTTGTTATTGCAATTCAGAGTTTCAATGTATTCAAAAGCTGTTACAGACGAACCTCTCCAGATCAAGAAGAGGTCGTCTATATAGCGATGCCATACTACAATCTTATCTGTCCACTCCTTATTACATGCTGCCCAGGCCACCTGCTCCTCCCACCAGCCCACGAATAAATTTGCGTAACTGGGGGCGAAGCACGTGCCCATGGCAGTCCCTGAAATCTGTTTATAGAGTTGCCTCTCAAATAGAAAGATATTATTTTCTAAACAGAATTGAATAAATTCCATCAACATCAAGTTATGCTCAAGATATTTTAAAGGACGATTGTCTAGAAAGTACTTTATCGCTGTCAAGCCATGAGCATGAGCTATGCAAGTGTACAAACTAGTGATGTCAAGTACCATCAAATGCCATCCCTCTTCCCATTGTCGTTGTGCAATCTTCCCGAGAAAATCCTTAGTATCTTTAACATAAGATTTCAAATTAACCACATGTTGCACTAGAAAGTAATCAATATACATTGACATATGTTCGGTCACACTTCCTGTGATGCAACTATGGGTCTACCGGGAGGATTGTCCCTATTTTTATGTACCTTGGGGAGGTGATAAAAAGTCGGTACCATTGGATTAAGACATCTCAAAAATAGATGCTCCTCTGTCGCTAGCATCTGTTTTTTGTACCACTTGCAAATTAAAAGATGATAATTAGTCACACTTTGATTATATGATCTCTCAGCAATTGGCTCATAGCAGTTAGTGTCTGTTAATTGTCTTAATGCTTCCAAATTATATTGCACATCCGTTAATAGAACAATGTTTCCACCTTTGTCGGATGGCTTACACACAATAGTGTGTTCTTCTTGAAGATTGGCAAGTGCAAGTTGTTGTGCCTTTGAAAGATTATATTTAACTTTCTGTTCTTTGCCTTTGCTTGAACGTAACTTAATGAGGTCTCTGTTAACAGACTCCGAAAAAATATCTATCACGTCCACAGGCATTTGGGGGAAGAATTGTGAAGCCGGTTTAAACGGACTCTCACCTCCACATTGTTGAACACCCATAGTAGCAATTTGTTGAGTCATGCTCCCCATAGTCTCTCCACTGTGTGTTTGATCTTGTCTAAGATTCTCAAGGGTGAGCAATGTTTGGAAGTCTTTGGCTGTTAGCAAATCTGTATCCCGATGTGCTTTACTCACTTTCTCCGGTCTCTCAATGATTGGTTTAATTTTAAAATACTTATGTAATTTTAATTTCCGGGTAAATTTGAAAAGATCAATACGCGTTTCTGTATATTCCAATGGTTTTTGTGGACAAAAGGACAATCCCAATTTTAATGTCGATTCCTCAGTTCCTGATAGAGGTCTGGTTGTCAAATTCATAATCGTCAGATCATCTTGTTTTAATTCTTTTTGTTGAAAAATTTCCTGCTGTGGGTTACTGGGGGTGAGCGATTGCTTGCTCCTCCCCCGCCCCCCGCCTCGTCTTACGGATCTTTTGTCCGGTGGTTTGCCCCTTCCTCCTTGTAAACGTGATTGATGAATTAGTTTGAACTCCTCGCGAAAACGGGTCTTTTCTGTCAGAGTTGGTCCGCCACTGCCACTGGCTTCTCCCAATGACTCGCTATCTGTAGCTTCCGATTCTGAGGTATCTGGTACTTCGTGTTCAATTGGCCCTTCTTTTTCAGAAGTTCTTCTCTTGGTGTGTCAAATTTTTTTGCGAAGGTTAAAACTCGCCCTTGGTTATAGTCTCTCTCATCTCTCTCAAATTTTTCTGATTTCCGTTGTTTAATCTTTTGCTCATACCCTGTCAGTCTTTTCTTCATTTGTTCCTTCAATGTTTCCATTTTCACTTTATCCTCTTCTTTGGCAAGCTCTTCTTCACCTTGGTGAGCAAGCCTGCTGGGCAGGCGAAACACGTCTGACACTATCAGCTGACAATAAAGTAACTGTGGCGAAACGACACGGCGTCGACTTTCCTTCATTGGAAGAGTGGTTCATATATATATATATATATATATATATATATATATATATATATATATATATATATATATATATATATATATATATATATATATATATATATCCACACAAATCCAATGCCGAAAAGTATAGAAAAACACTGGAGCCGCGGCCACTATTCAAAGACGTGTTTAATGCAACACTAGGTCCCGACGCGTTTCGGAGTTGCGTCACTCCTTTCTCACGGGCAAAAGCTTAGTGCATCATTAGTTTCTTTTAAAGCAGCAAGTGCTCGTATTCGTGCCAAACAACATAAAAGACATACTGGTTTTTGTCATTTAGGTCAATAAAGTTATACATGTTGATATACATAGTATTGGCGAGATGCAGATGTAAATAGATATCCTTAACGATACATGCTTGTGAAATATATATAACAAATGTACGGAAATCATAACTCAGGATTTCATCAAATAATTGCTGCAAGCACGCACTGACACAACTGTGTAATACCCTGTGGTATACTGCCATAAATTGAGCAGTGTTGATACAATCTGATACTGAGGTCAGTTTCTACTGCATCTACGACTATTGCATCCCCATGATAGCGTAAAACACTGCAGTAAATTTAAGCAATGTCATTCATTTAACCAAACTTGGCTAAAATATTGATAATTTAGCTCCAAGCTGTCAAGCTACATAAAGTTAAATAAACATCAGTGTAATCAGAAATACAGCCCCAGTGGGCAACCAATCACAAAGAGAACACATGCTATTCAAGTCTTGCTCCAGTGAGCATAAAATCCCAAACATGATTCAATTCACAAAGAGACAAATAACCACTCTTTGACCACTTCAGTATCAGATATTAAAACTCTTCTGCATTTCCGTTCGCCACCTGCAAAAACCAGACAAAAATGACGATTTTAAAATTCATGTGAAAAATGTGCACAAAAGAAAAATTATAACTAAACAAAAAACTTTAAAAGACATCGACGGAGAGCATGAAACAATCTATACAGTAAGGACATGTTAAAGATGAACGGCCATTTCTTCATCAAGGTTCAAACCTGCGGGAACTAAAGTGTTATATTTAATAATCATTTTTGATTCCAACCTTCTTAATTCAACAGTTCTATTGCCTCCTCTTGTTCTAGGCGGTACACAATCTAAGATGCAGAATTTAAGGAGGTTGGCATTTTGATTATGACTTATATTGAAATGGCGGGCGACAGGATATTGTTTGTCATTTTTCTTGATTGCCCGTAGGTGCTCAAGTACCCTCTTTTTCCCTTTGTGGATTGTACTCCCTATGTAATATCTATCACATGGGCATTTTAACGCATACACCACAAATTCGGTGTTACAATTCAGATATTTGTTAATGTAATATGGGGGTTTATCTTTACTCAATTTCACAGATTTACAGCTGGTACTGAATTTACACGCCTTGCACTGGTTACAAGTAAAAAACCCTCTGATATCCATGCATTTTTTAGCTTGATTAACTAGATTTCTACTCAGTGTATCACGTAGTGATCTAGGTTTTCTAAAAGTAAGAGAGGGGTATTCTCCAACATATTCCCTTAGATCATAATCGGTTTTAAGGACCTCCCACATTTTTATGAGGCTTCTCTTGAGCTCCCATGATTGATTATTGTATTTGGTGATAAACCTAATGGGTTCTTTATCTGACATACTAACTTTATCTTTCGGAGTCAGTAATTCTTCCCTTTTAAGTTTATCAACTTTAACAACTGCTTGCTTTATAGTCTCTAGACTATACCCACGTGCCAGAAATCTCTGGATCATAGTCTCTTTTTCCATGTGATACCCGTCTTCGGTACTACAATTCCTTTTGGCCCTCAACAATTCGCCAAAAGGAATACTCTGGATGAGATTTTTAGGGTGACAGCTGTTGGCATGAAGCAAACTGTTGCCAGCGGTGGTTTTTCTGAATAATCTGGTGGTAATCTTACTGTCCTTGATCTCTAAATTTAGATCTAAGAATTGTATATTCTTGCTGTTAGTTTCACTGGTAAAGTGCAAGTTTAAACTGTTTTTATTGAGGACATCAACAAACTCACGCACCTGGTTTTCAGTACCCCTCCAGATGTAAAAGATATCGTCGATGTATCTCACCCAGAGGACGACGTGGTCAACAAACTGTCTGATGTTACTGACAACCTGCTTCTCCCACCACCCGAGGTACAATCCTGCAAAACTGGGGACGAAGCAAGTTCCCATCGCCATCCCCTGGGTTTGTCTGTACATCTTATTATCGAAAAGAAAGAAGTTGTTACTCAGGCATAGCTGGATCATTTCTAGGATCATTTCCGTATGGAAAAGAAAAGATAGGGATCTATTTTTCAAAAAGAACCTACAGGCCTCAATACCAAGATCTTGAGGAATACAAGTGTATAGGCTACTAACATCCATACTCATTAGTAAATAGTTTTGCTCCCAGGTGATTTTGTCAATAATTCTCAAAAAATCACCAGTATCTTTGACAAATGATGGTAGTGCTTGGACTAATGGCTGTAAAAATGGTCCACATATTTAGATATGTTCTCAAGTGCACTCAAATGTCGTGATTTGGCCATTAGACATGTATCTTAATGAAGGCAAAAAACAACTATCAGAGATAGATAGGTATTGTATTTCTTCTAAAGCAGAGTATGATACGGCTAACAAACATGTTCTAAATAAGCTGGCTGAGTGGAGGGACAGTGGGCTTTTAAATCAAGAGGAATTTTCATTTTTAGTTTGTAAATACCCCAAAATTCCAGCTATGTACCTTCTCCCGAAAATTCACAAAGACGCCACTAATCCACCAGGTAGACCCATTGTGTCATGAAGAGAGAGTGCACTTGAGAACATATCTAAATATGTGGACCATTTTATACAGCCATTAGTCCAAGCACTACCATCATTTGTCAAAGATACTGGTGATTTTTTGAGAATTATTGACAAAATCACCTGGGAGCAAAACTATTTACTAATGAGTATGGATGTTAGTAGCCTATACACTTGTATTCCTCAAGATCTTGGTATTGAGGCCTGTAGGTTCTTTTTGAAAAATAGATCCCTATCTTTTCTTTTCCATTCGGAAATGATCCTAGAAATGATCCAGCTATGCCTGAGTAACAACTTTTTTCTTTTCGATAATAAGATGTACAGACAAACCCAGGGAACGGCGATGGGAACTTGCTTCGCCCCCAGTTTTGCAGGATTGTACCTCGGGTGGTGGGAGAAGCAGGTTGTCAGTAACATCAGACAGTTTGTTGACCACGTCGTCCTCTGGGTGAGATACATCGACGATATCTTTTGCATCTGGAGGGGTACTGAAAACCAGGTGCGTGAGTTTGTTGATGTCCTCAATAAAAACAGTTTAAACTTGCACTTTACCAGTGAAACTAACAGCAAGAATATACAATTCTTAGATCTAAATTTAGAGATCTAGGACAGTAAGATTACCACCAGATTATTCAGAAAAACCACCGCTGGCAACAGTTTGCTTCATGCCAACAACTGTCACCCTAAAAATCTCATCCAGAGTATTCCTTTTGGCGAATTGTTGAGGGCCAAAAGGAGATGTAGTACCGAAGACGGGTATTACATGGAAAAAGAGACTATGATCCAGAGATTTCTGGCACGTGGGTATAGTCTAAAGACTATAAAGCAAGCAGTTGTTAAAGTTGATAAACTTAAAAGGGAAGAATTACTGACTCCGAAAGATAAAGTTAGTATGTCAGATAAAGAACCCATTAGGTTTATCACCAAATACAATAATCAATCATGGGAGCTCAAGAGAAGCCTCATAAAAATGTGGGAGGTCCTTAAAACCGATGATGATCTAAGGGAATATGTTGGAGAATACCCTCTCTTACTTTTAGAAAACCTAGATCACTACGTGATACACTGAGTAGAAATCTAGTTAATCAAGCTAAAAAATGCATGGATATCAGAGGGTTTTTACTTGTAACCAGTGCAAGGCGTGTAAATTCAGTACCAGCTGTAAATCTGTGAAATTGAGTAAAGATAAACCCCCATATTACATTAACAAATATCTGAATTGTAACACCGAATTTGTGGTGTATGCGTTAAAATGCCCATGTGATAGATATTACATAGGGAGTACAATCCACAAAGGGAAAAAGAGGGTACTTGAGCACCTACGGGCAATCAAGAAAAATGACAAACAATATCCTGTCGCCCGCCATTTCAATATAAGTCATAATCAAAATGCCAACCTCCTTAAATTCTGCATCTTAGATTGTGTACCGCCTAGAACAAGAGGAGGCAATAGAACTGTTGAATTAAGAAGGTTGGAATCAAAAATGATTATTAAATATAACACTTTAGTTCCCGCAGGTTTGAACCTTGATGAAGAAATGGCCGTTCATCTTTAACATGTCCTTACTGTATAGATTGTTTCATGCTCTCCGTCGATGTCTTTTAAAGTTTTTTGTTTAGTTATAATTTTTCTTTTGTGCACATTTTTCACATGAATTTTAAAATCGTCATTTTTGTCTGGTTTTTTGCAGGTGGCGAACGGAAATGCAGAAGAGTTTTAATATCTGATACTGAAGTGGTCAAAGAGTGGTTATTTGTATCTTTGTGAATTGAATCATGTTTGGGATTTTATGCTCACTGGAGCAAGACTTGAATAGCATGTGTTCTCTTTGTGATTGGTTGCCCACTGGGGCTGTATTTCTGATTACACTGATGTTTATTTAACTTTATGTAGCTTAACAGCTTGGAGCTAAATTATCAATATTTTAGCCAAGTTTGGTTAAATGAATGACATTGCTTAAATTTACTGCAGTGTTTTACGCTATCATGCGGATGCAATAGTGCGTAGATGCAGTAGAAACTGACCTCAGTATCAGATTGTATCAACACTGCTCAATTTATGGCAGTATACCACAGGGTATTACACAGTTGTGTCAGTGCGTGCTTGCAGCAATTATTTGATGAAATCCTGAGTTATGATTTCCGTACATTTGTTATATATATTTCACAAGCATGTATCGTTAAGGATATCTATTTACATCTGCATCTCGCCAATACTATGTATATCAACATGTATAACTTTATTGACCTAAATGACAAAAACCAGTATGTCTTTTATGTTGTTTGGCACGAATACGAGCACTTGCTGCTTTAAAAGAAACTAATGATGCACTAAGCTTTTGCCCGTGAGAAAGGAGTGACGCAGCTCCGAAACGCGTCGGGACCTAGTGTTGCATTAAACACGTCTTTGAATAGTGGCCGCGGCTCCAGTGTTTTTCTATACTTTTCGGCATTGGATTTGTGTGGATATTAGGGGTCGGCTTCCCCTGCCGTGTTGCCTGCCGTGGATAAGAGGCTTGGGTTTAGCCGAACTACCCTGTGGATATATATATATATATATATATATATCTGCATAAGATTATCGCGCTTGATAACAATCATCCAGCACTCCAAGAGGTATTGGTCACTCAGTAGTTTATTTTGTAACGATTACATCTACGCGTTTCGGCAGTCTCACACTGCCTTGTTCACGATCTACATATATATACACACACACACACACACACACACCCACACCCACATGCACACACCCACCCACCCACTTACCCACCCCCTCTGTAGACAACCCAGTTGAAAGCAAAGAGTCTCCCGGTCATGGAGTGTGCTTGAACAAGACCCCATGGGAATCATCCCAAGCCCCTATTGAATCCCATGATGTCAATATGTATGAATACAAAAGGGACTTTTTCAGAGTGACTTGCACTTAGGGAAACACAATGTGATCTGTGTTTGGACTACTAACACAGTGAGGATACTCTTGAAGCACTTGGACAGGTGCATTTGAGATATTAGCTGCAATGGTGCCTTTTTACTGTTAAAAGAGTGAAGCTAGCACGCGTTGGAAGGATATACTTTAAAATAGCTCCTTTGGGCCTCAATGTGTACTTTTTACAAGTGAGGTGAACCCAAATACCTGCAGATGAAGAGGAAATGAGCCAAAGTTGGTCAGCAGTAAGGCACAGAAAGCACTGGTAATGCTTGCTTACACTCTCACTGAGAGAACTCCTGCTGGTACTTACTTTTCATGAGCTCTTTCACTCTCCACAGGATCCCAATGATGATTGAGAGCCAAGCGGTGCTCATTCCTTGCCAAGCCCTGATTGACAAACAAAACGACCTTGCCCCCTTCTTGTCAGGGTTATGAGGGCATTAATCATCACAGTGGGGTCTCTGAAACCATTTGTCAGACACAACAGGCACAATTTCATCTAAGGCCAGATCGACAAACATCTGTCTGCCTGAAGAACCTCATTTCACGGGGGCTGTTGAGAGCGGTGATGTCCAGTGCAGATCTAGGTGGGCCCAATTTCCTGAATATCACCATAAGATTAATTTACATCAAGTAAATTTAAATGGGATTAATTTACCTAATCAGTAGATACCTTGAAAATCTGACAACTTTACGACCATTCTGCACCTATGTTGGTAACATTATCAGATGACCACATGGCAGCAATGACACAATGTCCTATTTCAGGGTTATTCATTAAAAAACCTAATGCACTCTGTGAGTTGTAGTCCTAGTTCACGTCATATGATCCATTTGAACTACCAGCACTGAAAACAGAGATTAGTAACAGAAAAGCCCAGGAGCACAGCATCCATGACATGAGACCATCTGTTAAGCTTACTCATTGGATGTTCCAAGATAGAGCTAAGTCAAAATACACCCTACATTTCTGTGTTGTTTTCTACTAGAGAACCCATCTTGTTTGTTTCTGTATCAACTAGGAGTGAAATGTGCAACATGGGTTCAATTGCAACTCTGACACTTGCGCTGCATGCACCCGGATATCTCTAGATCGCAGTTGTAATCAAGGGACCCCACAGCTCGTTGAAGCACTGGTATGAGTGTTCCATTCATTCATGCCGAAACAGGGTCAGCTTGCTGCAGAATATCATTCCTCTCGTTATCTCAGGTATTGCCCAATGCATGGGTCAAGAACAGTGGATTTGGGTGCAATTTAGGTTCGTTCACTGTATGTTTTAAAACTGCTTTGCATCTCCCTAGGCCATGTTTCAACATTGGGCAAAATATTTTTCTTAATCTACAATGGCACTGTGATTGTCCCAATTGGAAAATGCAATTTAATGCATCTAAAGAGCTTAATTTATTTGCCCCGGAGTATAGGCCCAAAGGGTTGGTAAACAGTCAGATGATACAGGCGCATGTGCCCTGTGGCACCTCCTTCTAGCTCTATCCTGGCTTCCTCTGGCAGACCCAGTTGTCCACTGGCACCTCTTTCTATCTCCACCTTGACTTCCCCTGGCAGGCCCAGATGCCCTGTGGCACCTTATTCTATCTCTGCCCTCGCACTGTGGCACCGCCTTCTATCTCCATGCTGACTTCCCCTTACAGACCCAGTTGCCCCATTGCACTCCTTCTGTCTCCATTTTGACTTCCCCTGACTGCCCCAGTTGCGTTGTGACACCTCATTTGATCTCTGCCCTTGTCCTGTGGCAGCTCATTCATTCTCCGCACTTGACTTCCCCTGACAGACCCAGCTGACATGTGGCACCTCAGTTTATCTCCACCTCATCTTCCCCTGACAGGACAGCTGTCCTGTAGAACCTCCTTCTAGCTCCACCTTGACTTTTCCTGACAGGCCTAGCTGCCCTGTGGCACCTCCTTCTGCCTCCACCTTTGACTTCCCCTGACAGGCCCAGTTGCCCAGTGGCACCTCCTTCTACTCCCCCCTTGACTTACTCTGGTACCTGCCTAATACATCACACCTTCCTGCTTTCTGCGCCTCCTTCTAGCTGTGTCAGAAATGATTACAGCGGCAGTTTCTCCCTTTGAGCATCACCCCTGTTATGTTTCATATAGATGCCCTAATATAGGCATGGTTTGAGATGCCCTAATATAGGCATAATCTTTCACCTACATTAGTTCCCTATTCTTCACAATAACGGGCGCTGAGGGCTGAACCTTATCTAGACTGTGGTTTGGGTACAGAAGGAGAGTTTTTCCCGAACAATGGCCTCCTATACCATCTTCGATGTGCTCATCCAGTATGATTAAATATTCATAAGAGTTCTAGGAAACCAGGCAGGGTCTAGGATCCACCTGCATAAACATCTACGTAACCGGTTCATCCCATACGTCACCTTCATACCCAACAATGGCTAACACAAGGGACAAAGGGACTCTATACTTTTCTGTATAAATACAGCACCTCTTGCTATCAGTAGTTAGAGGGAACCGGGACTTCCAGGCCGACACACTGACCAGAGACGCTGAGGCTCCTGCACGCAGTCGCTCCAGCTGACAGTGGTCTAATCATCCCTTGCGGGGTGTCCAACTCGAGACCAGGACGAGGTCCCACACTCTCATTATTCAGGTAATGGGGTTTGACTAAATCCTAGCGGGATTCTTGGCTTCTTTCGCACCTACTCACATGCTAGGTACACTTAGGTACATCTAGACAGGCATCGTAGGAGTATGCGCTTTATTTTATAAATGCATTTTATATTCATGTATATGTTCATGACTATTGCAAAATGGTAGAACTGTACTATCCTTTTTATTCACTGTACTGCTGATCATATATCTCTGCTACTGTTTAACAGTTGTCGCAGCACATATATTTTATACTATAAGAACAACTGTGCAATAAATTCTTATTGTAAACACGCTCGACTGTTTCTTCTGTGTAACTCTCTGAGAGCCAAATGAGCAAGCACGAGTGACTGAGCGAAAAGTAGTACATTGTTTCCGCGAGTCTGAGGAATCAGGGTAGTCGTGTTCTGAGGTTGCCAAAAACTAATCTCTCTGATAAAAAGGAGATTCTAGTGGCACTGTGAGCGAGCTAATGCAAACAGGCTAACATACGCGGTGGGGGTGCTCAGAAACAGTCTGCCACCAGGCCCCCAGAGTATATGTTATCCAAAAGCGCAGATCCTGGTGGGGTACTATTGGAACTACACTACATGGCACCACCAACGTTGGTTTGGTACTTATTTAACAGTAGAATCTGAGTAGTTCAGTCGTGCTTATTCTCAGAGACCCCTACTCACAAAAACCAGAGACGTCTGGAGTGGGTGGGCACGAATTCCGCCACAGCTGAGTAGGCGAGATATCCTATTTATTGGCAGTTGGTTAATCAAGCTTGAGGGACATTTAGTTCCCAAAATTGTGCAAAACACCTTATCTTAATTTCCTTGGACAGATATTCCGTGTTCTTAACACAATGACTACCGAAAACGGGGAATTAGACCCGCTGGCACAAGAAGGTCAGTCAGATGAGGAAGATGCCAATGCAATACAAATTGCACCCAATGTAAGACACACACTCACAGTTAAACTCCTCAAAAATGGTGTACCAGCCAGAGGAGGTGTAGTAATATTCGTGATAGAGGCACACGAAGATTTCCAAACTGAGGTGTTCTATTCATGGGTTACATTCCCAACAGCAAATGCTATAACAAAAACTTTTCATTATTATACACATGAAGAAGTCCCAGCGGTCTACACTCCATTTGAGGATATTGAGATTCCGCTTACATACCAGGAACATGGTGGAGAAGTGTGGCTCAATGGTTAGAGCGGCAGACCCTGATGCAGAGATCTGGCCCAGGACCAGGGTTCAATTCCGGCCTCGGAGGGTCTTGGGCTCAATTTCCTCGGACCTGATAATTCTCGCCTCGGTGCCTATTCTAATCATGGGTCCCACTCTGCAACTCTGGGCAATAGCTTGCTTAATCTCCACAACGGCCCCACCAGCGCTGGGATGCCTGGCTTCACCTTGGGGGTGCCCAGGAGTGGACATTTCACAGGGAAAAGCCAGGAAGGGTTCCACAGCGGTATGCGTACAGCGCCAGGAAACCCCAGGGTATCAGTGCGCTTTACAAGTACAAATTCATTTCATTTCATTTCAACATAATTTCCGGTTTAATGGTACCCTACCCCATTCAAGAAGAAGAGCAAGACTCGGTCCATTAGGAAGATTAGGAGCAACATGGCCGATTTTAGCGACCTATGCATCACATCCTGAAATCGACATAATGCCAAATGATGAATTGATTTTTCAACACAAAGAGTTGATAAAACTTTACAGAAACATGACACAATTTGTCATGAGGACACTTGCGGTCCAACCAACAGTAATTACACCAAATACAGCTCCTACGCAGAGCACAGCTACTAAAATTACTCCACAAACATTACACGCGGTAATGGGTAAATTGCCCACAAAACGTGAACAAATTCCTTTCTGGGTAGCTCAGAAAATAACCCAGTTAGAAGCAGTATTCCCAAATACCACACCATTTGAGAAATACAGAATGTTAACAATCTGCTTGCCCATGGGGATTACACCACAGTTAGAGGATTGTACCTCTTGGGGTACAGTCTTTGCTGCCATATATACCAGAACTCATGGTATTCCTTCATTAGCAGTGATACCGGATGTATTAAGACAAATACAAAATGAGTATGGAGCAGAGCCTGCTCTGAACTTAGGGATGAAGTTATTAAATGACTACGACCAGGTATCAGCCATAATACTAGCTAACATTAAAGGGGAAGCAGCATCAGTGGCAATCCACCAACGCCTACGGGAGTTCTCTCCATTAGAACAGGAGAATGAACTACCCAAAATAATTGAAACTGCGTATGCAGAGTTAGGCAGGGATAGTTTGGGGGGAAAAGCAGTAAAACCTCAACTAATGGGCAGTCCCAAAAAGGACACTTGTAAGCAGACACCGACTTCTAAAAAGAAGTGGGATAATAAAAAACAACAAAAGTTTAAAGACAACAGATCTCAGTCCCGAGGTAGGTCTCCTCCACAGGAGCCCTCTGAAAAGAGGTACAACCTTAGGAATAGGGATAATATTAGGAAACCTGACAGGTATCAGGACACTGATACACGTTCCTCTCGTTCCTTTCAGGGCTCGAAGAAAAACTCAGAGAGAGAAGGACAGTCAGAACACAGAGAGAAGCGCACACAGTCCAGAGACAAGCAGTGCGCTCCAGACTTTACTTCCAAAAAAGAAGATAAGCCAAAATCAAAACCTCAATTTAAGAAAAAGAAAGTTGCTGGTCTGAAAATCAGACATGCCCAGAGTTCTGAGGACACAACTTCTGAAAGGGGAATGGGCTCTGACGATGCTAGACAGTGCGGCAGAAGTAACAATAGCTCGCCAGAACCTGAAGGAATTTCTGGTGACAGCGGACTTGAATGATTACATCACGGTGGAAACACCAGACAAAAGGGTGAGCGTCCCACATAAGTTACATGAAATAACACTCCGGATGGAGGGGGACAAGTCCAGGAAAATAAAAGGTCTCTTTTGGAAGAACTTATCGTCTGGGTATGACATCCTGTTAGCCGAACAAGATTGGCCGCCAGCATTCGTAATGGAGTGCCCCATGGGAGAAAGTATAATTTTTCCTTCATTTTCTGACCATGTTCCCGTTCACCTTAAGCATACATATGCACGGGAGTGGGCAGTAGCCCAAGCTCCAGCATTGTACTAAAATCACGCTGGGTGGGATGAGGATTCAACCTACCATGTGATCCCATTAAAAGTTTCACCTGATATCTCAAATGTATTTTTCTGCCAAAATATAGCGCCTGAAACCAGGTATTTGACCGCATTCTCAGCATTAGGGTCCCAGCGACAATTTTGTCGACTCCCCCAAGGGTATAAGAATAGCCCCGGGGTATTTTCAGGAAGGGTAACAGAGTTACTTCAAAAATTTGATGAAGAAGCGTTGTCCTATGTGGATGATATTTATCTAACGGGCGATGACTTAGAGAGGCACTTGACCAGGGTAAGCACCATTATTATGGGATTTGCCACTGAGGGCTACAAATGTAACTTTAAAAAAATCAAAAATAGCCCACCTCAATGTCCTATTTTTGGGATATGAGCTGTCAAGTGAAGGGAAAAGTCTAGCAGCAAACCTTTTAGAAAAATGTGCGCTGCTCCAGCCTCCAAAATCATTAAAAAATTTACAATCAATACTGGGATTCCTAAATTTCGGCAGAACATACATTTTAGATTACGCACAAAGGGTAAAACCCTTCTACGACCTAATAAAACCTGAGTTTTCAGCCAGAAATTGGACACAACAACATGCTAATATTCTTCGTTCACTCCAGGAAGACATGATAGCTTCCAAACACTTGCAAACACGCGTAAACGTACGCCACTTGGTGATCCGTATAATTGCGGGTCAATGCGGGTACACTTACTTAACCTTCAATGAAGGAGAAACAGTACCAATTGCATACAAATCACACCTGTACACAAATGCAGAAATGCGTTTCACTTCAACAGAGAAAATCCTGACAGCTGTTCAGACCGATGTAGCAAGAGAAAGAGCACTGGCACAGGGGAAACGCATTATTGTCGTAACCCCGGTACCGGCTTTAGAAGCTGTTACAAAGGCTAGCATTCCAAATGCAAAAGCCTTACATCCAAGATGGATATAATGGGCTAATTCTCTTACTGCAACGAACGTTGAATACAGATTTGATCCAAGTTTAAAAAACAGGCATTCCTGCAATATGAACACGAATATCCTCTACCAAATGAAATCTTGCCTCTCGATCAGTATGAATATATTATTTATACTGACGGATCTGCGCAACCGGCGCAACCGGCGCAGCGTGTGCTATCGTTAAAGGTCACATGCAGGATGGAAAGTTCTATCCGAGTTGCACAAAAACGCAATCGCTAGGAGACTGCACGGCACAGTTGGCAGAGTTAAAAGCACTGATACTGGCACTGGTAAATACGGATCATGAATTCCCCACACTAATCGTGTGTGATTCATTTTACTGTGTTCAGTCATATAATGAATACCTAGATCATTGGGAGCAAAACGGGTTTATAGATGCGAAAGGTGGCACAATTAAGCATAAGATGCAATGGGAACAGGTAGCAGAGTTGAAAAACGAGCTACCAAGGACTCACGTGATCCATACACTGAGTCATCAACGTGATGGCGTTCACGTTGAAGGGAATTCATTGGCTGATGAAGCCGCAAAGGGGGCTGTTCGCATGGCTTCCATAGCTGCACTCACTCGTTCCAAAACGAGAATAGACGGTGAGATAATGGTAGCTGTCATTGCTTCACGCAAAGGCAGCACAGCAGTACCTAAAAAATTTCCACTCAAATACTCCTACAAGTTAGATGCAAGTAACATTCCATATGCTCAGATTCCTGGAGTGGGGGATAGGGTAATACCAAATATGGATCGTAGGCAAGGTTTAATACTAGCAGCACACGAGGGTTTGGGCTCTGCGCACACAGGCGTTACATCGACTATTTCTTTATTGAAACAGCGCTATTGGTGGCCAGGGTTAACTAAGCAAACTAAAGACTATGTCTTGAATTGCGACATCTGCCAGCAGATGAAAGGCTCCACGTTAGCGAAACCCGCGCAGACGACATTATTAAAATCAGACAAACCTCTCGTATGTGTGTACTTGGACCACTGCGGCCCCTTACAAACGGACGGGTCTTACAAATATATCAAGGTTGCAGTGGATTCCTGCTCGAGATTCCTATGGGTATGGCCTCAGCGCTCGGCTGACGCTCGAACTGTTATCAAAGATTTGCGAGTCTTTATCTGCACATACGCAGTTAGCACGTTACATTCTGACCGCAGCCCTGGGTTTAGCTCTCGGGTTTACAAAGAGGCCATGGAAGGAATGGGCGTAGCATTGCGGTACTCCTCTCCATACCATCCAGAGGGAAATGTGGTTGTGGAGAGGAAAAACCGGGACTTAAAGCAATCTTTAACAGCTAGGGTATTAGGCAAGGGCGGTAGTTGGGTCAAACACCTTTATGGGTACAGCGGGCGTTAAACAACCATCCAAGAAACTCTCTAGGGGGTGTCACTCCATATGAAGTCCTCTTTGGGACACGAATGTGGGTACCTGATCTTGATTGTGAAGGCGCAGTGGCGGATGAAAAACCATTTGATATCCATGATCGTTTGGCTGTTTTACAGGATCTAAATGAATCCAGGACAAAACAAAGCAATGTCCGACTAAAGCAGACCGCCACTGGGGAAGTCAAGGCAGCCACGGCAAGACCTGTCTGGATCCCAAAAGTCGGGGATCTGGTCAGAGAGAAAATTGCGGACAAAAAGGAATTTGGACCTTCATACAGAACACCTGTGCCAGTCCTTGCAGTACAAGGAACAAGAACTGTACTTTTGCCGCCTCTTGCCAGGAAAAAGGAGAAAAGATTTGTCTCAATCGACTTAATCAAACCACACTATGTGGCCAATAATAAGCAGTAGGCCTTGTGGACTCCACAGTAGCAGACGCCCTCCTCTAGCTACAATCCAAGAAGTTCAAACAGAAAGACTCATCACGTTTGAAGAGCCACCTGTAAGGAGTGAAGGACTAAGCAACAATGCTATGGAACTTGTTCCACTTGAACCAAACATTCAAATTCAAAATGAACATCAGAATAATTCACAAGTTGCAATTAGACCTAATACAGAAGTCTACGTCAACATGCCTCGTCAAGAGCAAAATAACATTTCAACTAATCCCGATGCAATTCCTACAATTGATCGAACTGCTTCTGGCTATTTCATGAACTTTGATACGTTTTGTCTGGATCCAAGCGAGCCGGAAACGACGCCAGCCAAAACACCATTCATGCAACAAATAAAGAACTTTCTTCACTTTCTAAAAAAGACATACCTGGTATCGCCTTGGATTGAACTCTGGGTAATTTCTGGGATATTGTTTTTTCTTTTCTGGCTTGGCTTAGTACTAACTTTTAGTATGCTTATTAATGGACGCTATCTTCAACAAAGCTCCACAGCCCAAAAGGTCAACATACTACTGAAGCCACATCCATCATCACATCGTGAGCAAAGAGTCTTGTCATCAGTGAACATTACAGCAGTTCCTATACCGGATGGTATAGTATGGGACAAGGTTGATTTTAATACATTCGGTCCGACAGAACTTTTAAAAATTAATCATATATTTAAAATTTCATTAAGTGATATCATTACCTCAAGTACATTTTCTGATGATTGGGACTCTGAAACAGTTAATAATATGTTGTCTGATCTAGAGAAAACTGCTGCATTTTCTAATAATGAAATGTTAGAGGGTTCTTCAGATTATGACACATTGTATTGTTACCAACATTATGGTCATCATTTCCTGCACAAATCCATTTCACCTAGGAATGTTTTTGAATACCATCAGTGGGAACATTGCCCAACACCACGAAAAAGTAGTTCACAAACATTTGCACAGAAATTTTCATACTTTTCAGGGTTTAACACCACAGATCCAGCCTCATATTACTACAAGGTTGCACCAACATCAGCACTGAAAATTATGTTGACAAACACTAAACAGATTTACTCTGCTTCCTTTTTGGCCCAATTGTCTGAACAGGGTTTCGACCTATGGAAAGACGAAATTGACTTAAAATCAGTTTGGGGTTCAAGGGACTGGCAAGTCCAGGGTAAAGAGGCACTATTTAGAGCATGCCTCATTCCACAGCAGATGATCTTTTTAAATGATACTGTGCAACAGACATCCTATCTTGGACTAGCCAAGAGCAAGGACCTGAACACCCCTAGGTTTCCAACACCGACATATGGGGGGTGGCAGAATTCAACTACAAAAGAAGGGGCAAAAGTGGATGACATCTTAGAGTACAATAGAACAGACCCAAATTGGAAACAGTGGGTGGTTTGGCTCTTAGACACGGATAGCTGTCATAGCGATTCCTCAACATCACTGAGTCATCCATAGGCCAGACCCACGTTATGTACAGAGAGAACATCCAGGGGTAGTGACATCCTACAGTTTTGGGAAGTTGTGCCTCGGTTGGCTAGAAACCTCAACACTTGCAGAAGTGAAACAACACTTATCTTTACTCTCACTTGACATGGATCTTAGGGAGTTTTTACTAGGACCCAGGAAAACACGTCAAAAACGTCTCATATATGCAGGCATATATGCTGCCTATAATGAAAACTGGAAGATTTTCCAACAAGAGGCCGCAGAGAGAATACGGGAAATAGACCGTATAAACTTAGAAAAAGCTTTAGCTGTGGTAGATAATAGGTTAACAACTTTGACCTCCAGGATCTATTCATTGGGCAACATTGTATCTTCTGCTATCGACATACTGGAACAGGATTTAGCCATATTACAACACGGCCAATCTCAGTTATGTTCTATTATGTTATTAAGCTGGACGCTGCAATCTTTGCATGCAGGCTTTGTGCCTTGGCGTTTTATAAACAGTACGTCTCTGTTTTCTGAATACAATCTAACAGATACACAGATAGAAATGGCACAAAGGGGAGCTAAATATACAATGCTGCGTATTGAAAAACTGGACAGGCTACCATTCACAGGGGCGGAATCACCATCAACAGAATGGCTAATCCACGGCCATATCACTCTCCCGGTCACGACCTTTCAGTTTCAGTATTGCCTTGAGCAAAGGCAGGCAGGCAGATATGAAATATTGGGTAAAGAATACATTAAGGAATCCTGTGAATTACCATATAAATGTCGATGCCGGAGTGGGGATCGTGAAGTATTCCTTAGTGGTACAAACTGCAGGAATGCTTTAAGCGGCTCTCTCATGTGTCAGGACATTATTTTACACGGAGCTTGTAATGGTTCGGTGGCGAATCTGTCTTGCCACATGAAAGGAACTCCAGCTGCCGTGATCACACCAGTTTTCGAGTTACTCTCTAATGGGAGCTACTTGATGCTGAATGATTAAGGTTGCTGTGGCATGCGTCTGGTCATCGCCTATCTGGTCACCGTGAACGCCAGGGTTACTTGCTGTATGCAAGTATTGTTTCCCCCAACAAGTACAGTCAGGGAGGTGCCTTTGTGGCCTTCGCTAGAGATATCTTTTATAAAATCTGACTCTTTGAGCAGAATGAAAGCCATGCTTTTACAGCAAACTGTACCCTTAACCTTCGCTCAAGAGACCTTTGATCTTCAAGTTGCAAGGACCTCGACCGAGATACAGGCACTTATTCGTACAAACTGCCCCTTTCTTTCGTAGAAATGGTAGGTCGTATCTTTAACATGTCTGATACGAGTGGTATTGTACACTTATGTAAGACCATAGGGTCAGGTTTTCAAAGCACCTTCCAAACAGTCCTCGGAGTTATCCCAAATTGTATACACTCCGTATTTGGAAGCATCTTTGGAGGTTTACCTCTGATACTGCTTTTAATAGCTGGAATCCTGATCACCATTTTCCCGATACGCAATGGACAGCCCAATCATGAACGAAATGGCGAAAGCTCTTCTGGAACGTAGATACTGTGAGCGCATGGTACAACATCTGGGCGCGCCTCGCCTACGAGAACTGAGTGCTTCTTGGTTCTTATCATTTAGACCAGTCTGGATGGACTGCATCTTACCTGTTCTTCGATGCCTGTTTTGCGGTGAAGAATGCGTGTTGGACATTTGTCTGACACTCGAGTCAGAGACGCCTGTGGACTTGAACATGAGGCTGGAACCGCTGAGGTCCCACGCTCAGCTGTGTCCCCAGCGTATTCCTATCCTGACGACTGCATTCCTTGAAAACCCGCAGGTGCCTTTTACGACTGGGGTGAGCATCAGCTCAGCCACCACTAGCGCTGACACCAGGACAAGCGCTACAACTAGCATTACGGGCACTGAGGTATCGACTACAGCACCGGCTGCCGATATGCCAACTATGGGCAGTACTGAATATCATCTGTGTTCCATCGACGTACTGTGTGAAATATTACAATTCCCGTCCCCTACAACAAGTGACTGTGATGTTGCGTCTCCCAGCCAGGACACTTAATCTTCAATTGGCTCATCATGTGCTGGGAAGGAATTCGGAGTTTCCTTTTTCATTTTGACTCTGATTATATTTGGAACATTTCCTACTAAATTGACACTATCGCTAGAGAAAGAATGGCCTTCTAAAACACTTGTAAGAGTTTTAAATTCTATAAATGAACTCAGCTAGACCTTTAGCTTCAGTGCAAATTCAAAAACTGACTCTACACATTTTTCCCCTCTTAGAAATGTTTTTAAATATGCTTTTAAAATTTTTAAAATGTTTTTATGTGGCTCACTGACAATTATATGCGCTACCACCTAGTATGACTTAGTAGTTTGCTGTCATTGTTTATTATTGTTGACTATTAAGAGGAGTGGGTGTTATGTTTAATATAGATGCCCTAATATAGGCATGGTTTGAGATGCCCTAATATAGGCATAATCTTTCAACTACATTAGTTCCCTATTCTCCACAATAACGGGCGCTGAGGGCTGAACCTTATCTAGACTGTGGTTTGGGAACAGAAGGAGGGTTTTTCCCAAACAATGGCCTCCTATACCATCTTCGATGTGCTCATCCAGTATGATTAAATATTCATAAGAGTTCTAGGAAACCAGGCAGTGGCTAGGATCCACCTGCATAAACATCTATGTAACCGGTTCATCCCATACGTCTTCTTCATACTCAACAATGACTAACACAAGGGACAAAGGACTCTATACTTTTCTGTATAAATACAGCACCTCTTGCTATCAGTAGTTAGAGGGAACCGAGACTTCCAGGCCGACACACTGACCAGAGACGCTGAGGCTCCTGCATGCAGTCGCTCCAGCTGACAGTGGTCTAATCATCCCTTGCGGTGTGTCCAACTCGAGACCAGGACGAGGTCCCACACTCTCATTATTCAGGTAATGGGGTTTGACTAAATCCTAGAGGGATTCTTGGCTTCTTTCGCACCTACTCACATGCTAGGTACACTTAGGTACATCTATACAGGCATCGTAGGAGTATGCGCTTTATTTTATAAATGCATTTTATATTCATGTATATGTCCATGACTATTGCAAAATGGTAGAATGTACTATCCTTTTTTATTCACTGTACTGCTGATCATATATCTCTGCTACTGTTTAACAGTTGTCGCAGCACATATATTTTATACTAGGAGAACAACTGTGCAATAAATTCCTATTGTAAACACGCTCAACTGTTTCTTCTGTGTAACTCTCTGAGACCAAATGAGCAAGCACGAGTGACTGAGCGAAAAGTAGTACATTGTTTCCACAAGTCTAAGGAATCAGGGTTATCGTGTTCTGAGGTTGCCAAAAACTAATCTCTCTGATAAAAAGGAGATTCTAGTGGCACTGTGAGCTAGCTAATGCAAACAGGCTAACATACGCGGTGGGGGTGCTCAGAATAAGTCTGCCACCAGGCCCACAGTGTATGTTATCCAAAAGCGCAGGTCCTGCAGGGGTACTATAGGAACTACACTACACCCCCAACCCCCAGCTGACACTGCAGCAAGCATGAACAATGAAATGGCAATGAAGTGATTTTCCATTTTATTTTTCATTTCAGCTGAGCCGCGTGGCAGCGCTGGGCGGGGCTAAAGCTGCTGATTGGCAGCAGGGAGCAGTGTTGGTGCTCCAGCTTAAACTGTGCATGTCACTTTGGCCGGCTGTCTTGCGACGGCCAGCCTGACGTGCATTTTAAACCTCTTCACTCAGCTGTCTTAGATAGCTAGGTGGAGAGTAGGCACGGGCCCCCAGTGCCTGCTGGGTGGAGAGCAGGCACAGGCCCCCAGTGCCTGCAGGGGCATCGAGGTAGCCCGCTCCAGCCAATCCTGGTGCTGCTCTCATGCTGCCTAACATCATCAGCAGCATGAGAGCAGCATCAGGATTAGTTAAGGGAGTGCCTCAGAGCCTCCTTGCTGCCTTGGAGCCTTGGACTGCAGCAGGACCGAAGAGGAACACGAGGACAAAGTAGTGGCTAAGTCGTCTGTTTTATTTTTTAATAAAATTGCTTTCATACCCACTTTCAGTCAGTGTGAGAAGCTCACACTGCCTTGGTTCAGCCTCCAGAGCTCTCAATCGTGACCCATTATAAACAGTGTTTGTAACTGACCACAATTGAGAGCTGTGCTGGTTTCTCACACTGCTTGTAAGTGGGTAAATAGTTTCACCCCACTGTTTTATAATGTAAGCGATTGCTACTGAGTGATAATCAACTATTGCTCAAATGTTCTGTGTGCTTCACCCATTCGCTTTCATCCTTATTTTTGAGAAAATGTGTTCTAATAGAAATCTGGACGTAGTTTGGCACCACCCCAACAGATCGTGCTCAACTGGACTTCACTCACCACAGATGACACACTCAAGGCTATGAAGAGCATCCAATCAGGAGCCCCATCGGATCCCTGCCCGTACCACATCCTCCATCGCCCCCCAACTTCACCATACAGTCAACTGCTCCATCGAAACTGCCACCTTCCCCGATGACTGGAAACACGTCAAGATCAACCCCCTGCTGAAGAAACCATCTGGAGACCCAAAAGACCTCAAGAACTTCAGACCCACCTCCTCACTCCCCTTCTCAACCTAGGTCATCGAGAAGGCCACCAGCACCCAACTCTCTAAGTTCATCAAAGTGAACCACGTCCTGGATACCTCCCAATCTGGCTTCCGAATCACCCACAGCACCAAGACCACACTCCTCGCCTGCCACCGACTGCATCCGCTCCCTCCTCGACCGGAGCGAAACCCTAGCCCTCATCCTACTGGACCTCTTGGCCACCTTCGACACCGTCTCCTACCACACCCTAATCATGAGACTCCACAACGCCGGCATCTGCGACATGGCACTGGACTGGAACACAGCATGTCAGACTACCCCCGTTCCTCTCAGAGCCTACAAAGATCAGCTGCGGAGTGCCACAAGGCTCCTCCCTGAGCCCAATCCTCTTCAACATCTACATGGCCCCCCTCGCAGCTATCGTCAGAAGCCACGGACTCAACTTCATCTCCTACTGAGACGACACCCAGCCGATCATCTCCCTCACCAATAAACCCACAGCCCGCAGAATCAACTTTCACAACGTGATGAAGGACGTCGCTACCTGGATGAAAGACAGCTGCCTCAGGCTCAACTCAGACAAGACCAAAGTACTCATCCTGGGATCCAACCCCCTCAGCGTGGGATGACTCCTAGTGGCCTGCCGCACTTGGACCCCCCACCCTTAAGGACCTGTGCCCAACCTTGTCATTATACTGGATTCCACGCTCACAATGAACCGTCAAATCAACGCAGTATCCTCATCCTGCTTCCACATGCTCCGCCTGCTTAAAAAGAAATTCAGATGGATCGCCACAGAATCCAGAAAGATGGTCACCCACACACTTATCATCAGCAGACTCGACTATGGCAACGTACTCTTCGCCGGCATCATCCAGAAACAGCTCAGGAAACTACTGAACATCCAAAGCACCGCAGCCAGACCGGTCCTCGACATCCCCCGCCGCAGACACATGACACAACACCTCCGACAACTCCACTGGCTCCCAATCAACAAGAGAATCACCTTCAAGCTCCTCACACACGCCTACAAGGCTCTCAATGATGCAGGACCAGTATATCTAAACCACCGCCTCGCTTTCCACACACCAGCCAGACGACTCTGTTCTGCCCAACACGCCCTGGCCTCCGTCCCACGGATCCACAAGACCAGATCCGGAGGAAGATCCATCTCCTACCTCACTATCAAGACCTGGAACACCTCTGCCCATCCACTTCAGGCAATCCACGTCGTTGACCCAATTCAGGAAGGACCTCAAGACCTGGCTCTTTGACTGAAACCTCCACATGCAGACGGATCAGCAGCCCCCCCCGCCCCCAAGTGCCTTGAAACCCTCAGGAGTGAGTAGCAGAGCTATATAAACCCCTGATTGATTGATTGATTGATTCGTGCCCAAAATCAATCAGCCCCACAACACAGTGCAAGGATGCCTGCGTTGGCGCTTGGCAGCCCATTGTGCGCCAGCATAGGGGAAAAGGGCAGGAATGCTCCATATCTTATAGATATGAGCATTCCTGCCATTTTCTTTTGACGCAGGGCAGAGCAGCAAGATTCCTTGCGGTGCTGCCCTGCGCCAAGACCTCATAAATGAGGCCCATATAATACAAGTGTGTTATCATAATTTTTAAGACCAGGTAATTCCTAGCGGTAAGAAACTGCCGTTAATGTGACTTAACAGCAGTTTTTCTTTTTTTAGCGACGTACAAGGAAATCTTTGTAAATATTGCGTTGTGTGTTTTGCGGAAGTTTTTTCGCTGGAACGCCTACCTTGCATCTCATTTTCGCTAAGTCACGCTAAACGAAGTGGCACTGTGAAAAATTGACGTTAACGCTTAAAAAATGCTGCTAACTAAGATTTGCAGCAACTTGTAAATATAGCGATAAAAAAAGTCGCTGTGGCGTCAAAAATTGGCGCTGCAGCAGTGTTAAATCCTTGTAAATATGCCACTTCCACCTAAATCATTAGAATAAGCTGAACATATTTAGTAAGTGCTTTCTTCTCACTGTCATTGGGGACAATTTTAATCTACAACAGTTTTGGTACTTTAGCCCCAGGCATTCTCTACATGATGCTGATACTCTCCCAATTCGTTTTTTCAGCATTCTATCACCAAGAGTCCATCCCTCTCTGCCCCTGGAGCCTCAGGGCCCGTTCTTGTTCTTTCCACCGCATCACAAGGTGGACCAAGGGTAATTATTTTGCCCATCTCTCTTATGGTTTGAACTTGTTTTCTTCAAAATCTTGTTCCATCACCCAATTGTAATAAACGCACCTTTCCCAATTACCTGTAGGTGCTCCCCATTGTCCTGATGAAGACCCTTATGTAAGGAGTGGAATTTCCTACACTAACCTTGGGTCGAAACGTCGACAGCTCTATGTTCTCTGTATTGAATGCGGACAACAGTGATAGACTCACTGTGTCTTTTTTTTGACATTCTATTTCTGTAAATAATTTAGCCTTGGTTAAGGCTGGACAGGCCTTTTATGCGTTTGGATGTACACACTGTTCACTGCCCTCCCTACATCACTCACCCTCACTTCTGCACATTGATGCACCAACTCCTCCCTTCCCCCTCTGGGGCACCTATGCACAAAGTTTTTTGATAAATGTGCTATGTTTTGAACATGATGCATTATATGTTCAACGTGAATAAATATTTTCAATATGCCTAAATATTGTTTGCAATTGATTAATGAGGTGATGTTGATGTCTATGTAATATTGTGTTTCCACTAGGACCACCCCCCTTATTGTACCCCAAAGTGTGCTGCAGCATACAGAGTTGCTCTAAGTGGGCCTAGGTGAACTTTGGGAATGCCTGAAAGAAGGCAATTCCATAATCTAGTCTTGAGAGAACGAGTGACTGCACCACTATTTTGAGGACTTGTTCAGGAATCAATTGTCTGATGCACCAAAGCTGCTTAAGTTGGAGTTGTGCACTGTTGGCCATAGCTGCCATGTGGCTGTGAAGATTGAGATGATTATCAAGGGTGATGCCGAGTGATCGGGCACCCTGGACAAATGCGGGGCAACCATCCAGGGCAAGAAGGTTAGCCATCCATTCTTGACATGGAGTTTTTGCTTTCGGAGGTGAGATCAAAAGAAATTCTGTTTTAGTTGGGTTGAGTTTTAAATAGTGGTTGGACAACCAGTTTTGAATCTTTAGTTCCAATTCCTGAAAGCTGTTGTAATTACCTAAGAAAAAGATTGTTTCTTATTCCAGAGACCTTTAGCAATCACCTATGGTACTTCAGCCTGCTACAGAAAAGATTTGTTTCTGACTAAATGGACCTCTACCAATGACCTACGCTACTTCAGCCACGTACAACAAGGACTTATGTCTGAGTGGAGGGACCTATTGTAACAGCCCTACCAGCAGTTCTTCATTTGTAAAACAGTAAGTGCCAGGGCCCAAACGTTTGCTCAGAAGCAGCTGCCGGCGCTGCAGAAGGTTGTGATGCTGAACATCAAGGATGCATAGTCTTGATTCTGTCTAATGCATCTTTATTCCATCACAGTCACTTCCTGCCCCTGTCACTCACTCCTGCACATTCTTTTTCGTCCCTGCTTTCGCCGTTTGTCACAAGGTTTCTGTCTTTCTTTTCCCCGTTTTGAGTTTTTATCTCTCTTGTTCTCGGTCAAAGTCTGATGAGGAACAAATAAATGCTGGTGCCCAAAAATAATTGCTGATGGGTCCCACCTGCAACTACTAGCTCAAATCAAGCGGTGCCTACCAGAGGGATCAGAAAAGTTCCAAATGCACCTTTTCAAAACTCATGCAAATACCACCATTAACTGTGTTTTCTAGTTCTTGTGTCTTTAGTGGATACAGAGTACAAAAAGGGCGTTTAGTGGGACTAAGCATTAAATTTGACCAAGCATTACCAAATCTGATAGGTCTGGCTGTCATTTTCAGTGACAAAGCAGATCTATTGGCTTTTGTAAAAAAAAAATTTTTTTAAATCATGACCTGTTAACTTTGCCGTTGCTTCTTCCTTCTGCTGCCTTTTCCCCTTGCATCAGGCACGATACATAGAATTACTTCCTTATCCTTGCTAATGCTCTAGTTGACTGTATTGCACATTTGAAAACCGGGGGCCCGATGCACAAAGCCCTGCTGAAGGAAATCAGATAATCAACCACCTTCAGTTTCCTTCTAAATTTGGAGTATATGTCTAACTTTTTGGGGAAATACATATTTCTGGAGGATTGCTCATTGAATCTACACATATCATAGATTTTAAGGCCAACACACAGTTAGGAAGGCGGAAAATCTGCATAAGTAAGTTGGGTGGACACGTGCATTTAAACATTTAACTTTAATATATTTTTTCTCCACATTGAAACTATTTTCCTCTCAGAGTAATTTCTTTTCCCTAAGATAGGTTTTTCACGTCGGTGAATAACTCCAGACATTCTGCATGCCACTACCTACAAGAAACTACTCTTTTCTTGCTCCTAAAACCAAGGTACAATAGTGAAAACAGTTTTGCTAAAGTGGTAAGTGCAGTTTACTATTCTAAAATTGCAGTTATCTTGATCCTGTTAATCAGGATGCAGTATTTTCAAATGCAAGATTCTATTTTTGCACACCTAAGGTGCACACAAATATTTGTGAATGGGCAACAGAAAGTTGTGATGCTGGGGGAACACTGAGTAGTTTGAGTCAACATAAAATGTGTGGCTGGTGCCAGTGGCGGCTGGCGACATTTGAAAGTGGTGAGGCGTAAAGGTTTGGTATGACTTTTATGTATTGAGCGACTCGGGCAAGCTTAATGGACAAACGTAGGGTCCAGGCTGGAACCTCCTCCAGAGAAAAAAATTGAAAAAAAGATCTGCACATCTTCAATCACCTCTCTTTCCTCTACAGCACTGTCTTTTCACTCTTCCCCGAATGCACTTCCTTGCATCTCCCTCACTTCACCACTTCCAAACATACACTGCACTCACTCACATTTTAGCATTTTATTTACTTTTGCTTTTTCACAAAATTGCAATTACAGCTGGAATACATGACCATTGTTCTGTGTGCTCTGCAGAGGGGCCAACTGAGTGACAGGCACTTTGCTTTAGCTTCAGGGTCAGTGTCAGAGCTCTCAATCAAAGCCTCTCATAAACACCTGCACAGCTCAAAGTATGCACGGAAGAAAATGCAGAAAGAAACACAACATGTTTAAATAGCTAACTCTTGAGGAAGGCAAGATTAAGTAAAACTTGAAATAAGAGAGGAACTAAATCGTTGACATGCATTGTTGCCTTAAGATTTTTAACACTCATTGTTCGTAAATCAATCCATGTTTTTGGCATTAATGTTGTTAAGGGCATGAAGATAGGGCCAGATTATTATTTTTTTTAAACTTCTTTTTATTAAGCATAGAATAAATTTGCAGTAATACAGTTACATCAATAAAATCTTGATTTATAAGCATACTTTACAGTTCATTGATCCTCCATCAAAACTGCTCAACAACGACAGTGACTCTGCGAGACAGCCTTCGGCATAATGCCACCCCCCGTTAAATTAACCTGAGTCTGTGTCTGACTCAGTCATGGGTGGAGCACAAATATTCCCTCTGCAGGCATTCCATGGACCCCTCACCCGTTCCCATTTTTTGGAGCAGCCTCGATGTATATATGCCGCCCTTTCCGCTACCATAGCCCCACCCATATCTTCACACCATTCTCGAGACGTTGGAGTAATTTGCGATCCCCAGTGTTTGGCTATGTTCCGCTTTGCAAACATCATGCCCAGCGTTACCCAATCCTGCGCTGCGTGGCTGAGATCGGTTGGCTCCCACAGACCCAAAAGGCATCTCTTGGGTTCCGGGTGCACGGTCACTCCAGTAACCTGTGTGATAACTCGCATAATGGTTTCCCAGAAGGCCACTATCTTTGGGCATCCCCATATGGTATGATAGAAGGTACCAACTGCCCCACACTGTTGCAAACAGAGCGAACTCTCAGCCCTCCCTATCCTACACAAGGTTACTCTCATGTAGTAGATGCGATGTAGTATCTTTAATTGTACTAATTGTAATTTTGAGGATATTGCCACTTCACGCGGCGAGGTGAGTGCGTCTTGCCAGTCAGCGTCATCCAGGTCCCCTACATCAGTCTGCCATTTCTCCCGTAATGATTTTGTAGGATCCGGTTGATTGTTTATGATTTTGCGATACGTAAGGGAGATAGCCTTTTTATCCATATATTCTGTCAGTAGCCTATCCTCTAATGGCGAGGCCTCAGGGAGAGCAGTGCCCTCTGGGATAGCTTTTGTCAGTGCATGTCTTATCTGAGCATATCGAAATATTTCGGAAGGTGCCATCTCATATTGCTCTCGGAGACTGGCGAAGGTAACAACCTTTCCCTTACTCCATAGATCTCCTACCGTGGAGACTCCAATGGAGTCCCAGCGTTTGAAACCCTTGGTTGTACTGAGTCTGCCTAGCTTTTGCGTTTCCCAAAGCAGGGTCATCTGTGTTATAACACCCTCCCAGCCTAACTTTTTAAGGGCTGTGTGCCAAATTTGGATTGTGTGTGCTGTAGGTCCCAATAGTGATGATTTGCGGGTTTTAGTGTAAAGCGCTCTCAATACTCCTCCCTCTCCCAAACTGTGTCTCTCTGATCTAAACACTGGGTCCGTTTGCGGGACATGTAACCACTCTTTGAGTATTATTAGCTGGGAAGCCCAATAGTATAGTTGTATATTCGGGAGAGCGATTCCGCCATCGCACCAACTTTTTACCAATTTATTCATTGCTATGCGGGGAGGTTTTGTGTCCCATAGCAGCTTGGTGACTTCTGCCTCAATTGCCTTGAAATAGGTTAGGGGGACTGCAAACGGGGTATTTTGGAGGGCATATAGGAATCTGGGACGCGCCATCATCTTAAAATGTGCGGCTCTACCGAGCAGCGTTAGTGGGAGAGACTGCCAATGTTTCGCATCTTGGCGGAGCCTTTTCAGTGGTGGTAGGAGATTTTTTTCCATAAAGTCCCCAGGTAGTGGCGTGATATAGATTCCCAAGTATTTAAAGCCTCCGTCTGCGATCTGCAGACTACATCCCTTTGGGAGATGCGGTGGGGGGTCATGGAGGACATAAAGAACCGATTTCGTCCAATTGATGGTATAGCCCGAGAATCTGCCATATACTTCACAAATACCCAAGAGCCTGTTGATGGATCACCCGGGGGATGCCACATATAACAGTACATCATCCGCATATAGGGATATTCGGTCTTCCCAGTCCTCCGTCCAGCGGAGACCGCGGATAATCGGATCTCTCCGTATCCATGCTGCCAATGGTTCCAAAACTAGAGCGAACAGGAGAGGTGACAAGGGGTATCCCTGGCGTGTGCCACGTCGTAGGGGGAAATCGGCCGAGACATGACCATTTACGGTTACATGTGCCATAGGATTGGTATATAGTAGCTGGACCCACGCACAGAATTTGGGGCCGAAGCCCAAATGTTTAAGGACGGCAAACAAGAAGGGCCATTCTACCATATCAAAGGCCATACGGGCGTCTAATGATAGGATAGCCGCTGTTTCCTGAATTGTAGGAATACGGGCCATTACGCTATTCAGTCTCCTCAGATTAAGGGCGGTATTTCTACTGGGCATGAATCCGGATTGATCTGGATATATTAATTTCGAGAGATGAGTTAGTCGGGCCGCTAATATTTTAGCTAATATTTTGGCCTCTGCGTTAAGCAGAGAGATGGGCCGGTAAGACGTACAGTCTTGGGCGGGTTTGCCAGGTTTGTGGATAGCCACTATAGTAGCCGTGCGTTGATCCCTGGGAAGTTCTCCTGCTTCCAAACTTGCTACATACATATTTAGGAGATGCGGTGCAATAGTATTTATCATTTGTTTGTACAGTTCTATGTGAATGCCATTAGGCCCCAGTGCTTTCCCGGAGTGTAAGGCCCCAGCTGCTGATAGTAGTTCGTCTGACGTGAGGTCGGCCTCAAGCATCAGGGCCTCTTCAGGTGTTAATACGGGCATTTGGATATCCTTGAGGAATGCTTGTGCTTCCTCGACAGTAATCGAGGAGTCTGTTGTGTAAATTTGTCCGTAGTGCTTCGCTAGTGCATTCACTATGCCCTGTGGATCAACTATGGTTTCCCCATCCTCCGTCCGTAGTTGCATCACCCACCGACTAGCTCGCTCTCTCTTATCTAACCACGCCAAAAGTTTTCCAGCTTTATTCCCTACTTCATATATTTTATGTTGCGTAGCCAGGATCTTGGCCTTTGCCTCCTTCCACATATATTCTTTATAACCCTGCTTTTTTAGGTTAAGCTCATGGGCAGTAGCTGCAGTGGGCTGTAGGGCGTGTGCCCTTTCCGCGTGGGTTACTTCCATTTCTAGAGCATCTATTTGGTTTCTCTTTTCTTTTTTATGGCCCGAAATTAATGAGATGGCCTGGCCACGTAGGACTGTCTTATAAGCTTCCCAAAGGACTACCGGGGAGGCTACCGAGTTCGCGTTTTCTTCAAAGTAATGTTTTGTCGTATTATGTATGCCTTTTCGAATCTTGTTTTTTTAGGAACCCCGGATATATTGGGAAGATGCGCCGTGATGATGTAGTGTGTGGTGTATATTTAATCATTACAGTCCCTAGGGGGCTTACGATCAAGCGCATCGTCAATGGTCGCGTTAAAGTCTCCGCCTACAAGGAGTTCTCCTTCCGGGAGTGTGAGTAAGAATGCACCAAGGGCCGGGAGCGCCACCGAGTGTAGGGCCGGAGGGATGTATACTGAAACTATGTTATACGCTCGTCCCTCCCACTGACATGCCATGGCTGCAAATCGTCCCTGGTCGTCAGTCCATGTCTGTTTAACAATTAGTGGGAACTGCTTCTGTACTAGAATACCCACCCCACGTGAACCTGAGGTAAACTCAGAGTGTGCCACCATACTGTATCCCCATCTATCCAGGGCCCTACATGATGAACCCACTAAGTGCGTTTCCTGAATCAGGGCGACTGCTGGGGCATGACGTTTAATATATTGCAGGACTAACCATCTTTTTATTTTATCACATAGTCTGTTAACATTCCATGTGATCAATGATAAAGGGGAGCCACTCACCGTGGGAGCCCTAGGCACTGCGGTCACATTGTCAGTTGCAACTGTCGTTTCTGGCATATCCCGTAGCTATAAAGTGGAAGTTGCTAGGATGGTATGGAGGAAGTGTGACCTGCAAGTATTGTTATGCAACCGTAATCTGTGTGAAACCTATTATAAAAATTACAAATAGCCAAAATAACCTGCCACCCCTGCCCACCCATCTCCCTGCCTCCATGCATGACGGATCTAAAACTACCCACCTCCCCAACTGTGCAGAGTGCTTTGTTCCCATCCCTGTTACCTTAATGAGGGGGAGAATCTTCCGGCAACCCTTCCAACCCCCCCTTAAACACGCTGTGTCTCGGTGGCATAGCACTATTCTCCAATTAACAGTTTTGACTAACCCTGGGCGTAGTTCGCGTAGTAGCGCTACGCGTAGCTACGCGAAGTGCACTTCGCACTACGCGAGCTACGCGTAGCACTATGCGAACTGCGTAGTGCGGTAGGAAATGCTGTTCGCGATGATTGCACAGTGCCAGATGCTTGTCCGCACTGTGCAATCATTGCAAACGGCATCTTGCACAGTGCAAGCGGTCAGTTTTCTGCCGCTCGAGTAGATTTGTACTCGAGCGGCAGCTTTCTCAACGCGGACTGGTAGTTTCTCATCGCGAGCGGTCGCGAGCATACGCGACCACTCGCAATGAGAAACCTGACCTCCCCGCGTTGAGAATCTCGCCGGGAGGTTTATTTTCCACGCTCGCGATCGGCAACTTGATGTTGCTGATCGCGAACGAGGAAAAAGTCTCGCCGGGATGTCATTTTGCTCGCTCGCGGTCGCCAACTTGATGTTGAGGACCGCGAGCAAGCAAAAAATGACCGCTACGCTATGCGTGTTTGCACTGTGCAACGTGCAATTCGCGTAGTGCGAAGTAGCGCAAACTTCGCAAACTACGCGAGCGGAGCGTAGTACTTCGCACAGGGTTAGTTTTGACCTTACTTAATGGGCAAAATACACCAGACCCATACTATTCAGTGTCCGCAAATTAACATGTGTCCATCTGAACCTCCTTCGAGAGGCCTTATTCACTGTGTCTCTCAGGCTGCCATGCGATAAATAGTTCCATCATGGCCGAAATATAACTGTCTTGTCCTTCTTATTGAGCGGTAGTCCTGGAGCGTGTGTAGCCACTGCATGATTGGTTGTAAACGTCTGGTCTATCACTCTTCTCCGCTCGCTTGTGCTGATCTTTCCAGTGCTCTTGTCTCTGCGGACTCTGCTGTTGTTTCTTCCAGCGGGCAGTGTCCGTTATGTCTGGCAGAGCGCCCCGAGCCGGAAACCCTGCGCCATCCGTCCAACCATTCCCTGGTTTCCTCTGGTGTCGTAAAAAACCATACTTTTCCTTCGGCTTCCACCCTAAGCTTCGCCGGGAATAACATTGAGTATTTGAATTCACAAGTCCGAAGTTCCTTTTTGATCTCCAGAAAACTGCGCCGTTGCTTTGTTACTGCCGCCGTGTAATCTGGAAAAATCATAACCGTACTGTTCTCGAAATGTATTGGAGGGGCGACACGTGCCGTCTGTAGTATCACATCTCGATCACGAAAATTAAAGATGCGAGCTAGGATAGGTCTTGGCGGGGCTCCCGGTCTATGTCGTCCCCCAGGAACACAGTGGGCTCTTTCCACTGAGAAATAACTGGATAGACCCCTTGGCTGCAGTCGATTTTGGATAATGTCCTCTACTAAGAGATCAAGCGCCGCTCCTCCTGTTTGTTCCGGCACACCTATCAGTCTTATGTTATTACGTCTTGAGCGCCCTTCTTGGTCATCGAGTTTGGCCGCCATGACCTTATTGGCCGCCTCCAATTGCTGTACTTGTTTTTTGAGCTCGGCCGTATCGGTAGTGAGAGTTGACGCAGTGGTCTCGACCTCCGCTACCCTGGTGGACATGTTATGGAGATCCGCCCTGATCAATGAAAGTTCCACTGAAATCGAGTCAATTCAGGAGTCGAGGGAGGTATATATATATTGTTAAGAGTAGCCATGATATCCTGTAGGGTAATTTCTGACCCTTTTTCAGTCGTGGGACTCAGTGTTCGTACAGGGCCTTATTCTGCAAGTTCCGGTTGAGTCTTAGCACAGGTAAACTTGTCAAGTTTGGTCTGCTGTGTGCCACGTTGGCCTCTGCCCCCCATCGTAGCTGGTCTCTGTCAGCTCGCGTTTACTGAAAACAGTACTGGGGCGGTACTCACCGCTGCCTGCCTGTGTGTCACTCAGACACCTGCGACCTTTCGGGTTTTCCACCCCAGACCTGTTGTGGTGCTCATCAATTGCCACTGGGCCGCGCGAACTGTGGGGGGAGAGGGGTATTCCCCCAACCTGTGCACCTCCGGTAGCTACAGTGGCATGCGAGGGTTTCTGCGACAGTCCCAACAGGCAAAATCAGCTGTTGGGCCGTTTGTTGTTGAGAATCCTCTGTGCTGCACCTTGAAAAGGACCGCAGCGTTAGTGCCCCCCCGAGATCTACTATGAACAGGTTAACTGTTGCGTCTCCCTCCTTGGTGCCCCATCAGTGGGGTCCTCTGCTTTTTATTGTTTTGTGTGTTGTAGCCTGCCTTTATGCAGCTCCCATGCAATGCGCCTCGCCTGGCGTCAGCAGGGGGGGGCCGGACGATGATTTACTGTTCCGGGGGGGGGGCCCACAGCGTTCTGCGGTCTGTATGGTGTGTGCACAATAGTGGGGCCCTGTCTGTTATCCCCAAAGTCTCCTGTCCGCCGTATCTCGCCAGGGGCCTCTCTGCCCCCGACAACTCACCACTTTTCTGTTGCCGGGCTTCTCTGCCTTTTTTATTGCTGTTCAGTATGCGGGGGATGCTTACTGGGGGTCGTCGCCGGGCCTAAGTACACCTCCTGTCTTTCCCCAGGCCCGGTGTATAGAATCAATCAAGTCCCCTTCGCGCTCCGAGTGCTGCCCGCCCCGTAGCTTCACTCGCGTCGTCCCAGTAAATCAGCTGTGCCACGGGGCTTCACTTCGCTCACAGTCGCCACAGTATTCACACATCTTGCCAGTCACTCACCATTGCCATGGGGGTCTCTGTTGGGCGATCCTCGCCGCCCGTGCAGCGTGTCCTATGCGGTGCGGACAGTCCCAGCGCTCCCGCTACGATGCGGTCTGATCCAACTCTAGCCCCCGGCTTCCGCTCCTGGCGTGGGCCGCACTGCTGCTCGGCGGAGCCGCCCCCCCCGCTGCTGTGCGGCGGGACCCGCTCCATGCACAACAGGTTCCCGGCCGTTTCAGGTTTTGTCTCCACTGCTTTGGAAGTGCTTATGCCGTCGGATTCATATACGGATCATCGGGAAGGCGGCTGGGTGACAGAGCCTCCTCAGGCAGCGGACATTTCCTTCGGCTGCTCGATAGGGCCAGTTTTAATGTTATACAGCAGTTAACGGTCTACTGTAAGCCCATATCTCTCGGTTTGCGATTGACTCGGATATTTGGATCAACTTTACAAGGGAACAAGAACCCTGGCCTGCTCGTCTTTTGGATCCATTTCGTTTGAGGACAAATGCAGCAGCTCCACTTCTAACGGGGCCAGCGACGTGCAGCCAGAGTCTGGGGTGTCACAGTGAGGGAGGTTACTGTGGCGAGGAGTCTCAGAATGCTAATCTTCTGTTGTGTATGTTGTGCTAACATTTACAATTACCGAGAACAAGGCACCAGATCACACATGCTTGCATCCACTCCTACGTGTGATGAATGGGAAAGAGTGGGATCTATGCCTGTGAATGACAGACGGCTGCTCTCACGCAGGGACAGAGACTCCAACGCCCCAAACCATGACGCTAAAAGCGTCACTGGCCTATTGTGGATACTGCCATAAACAACAATGGCAATGATTCATTATGAAGGGCTTTGGAACAGTAAGCCCTGCTTCGTGCGTCACAGTTCAGAAAGTTGCTTACCCCACGGACCCCTGCCCTCTGCACATCTTTCACAGAGCCGCTGCCGCCATTGCGCCCCAGCTACGACACACCATCAACGCCACTTTCTAATCCAGAACTTTCCCAGATGACTGGAAACACGCAGAAGTCAAGCCCCTCCTCAAGAAACCCTCCGTAGACCCGATGAACCTGAAGAACTACCGACCCATCTCTCTCCTTCCCTTCGCAGCCAAAGTCACCGAGAAGATCGTCAACGCCCAGCTGACTAACTTCATTGAAGAGAACTCCATCCCTGACCCCTCCCAATCCGTATTCCGCAGCAACCACAGTACCGAGACCGCCCTCCTTGCCGCCACTGACGACATCCGCACGTTCCTCGACCAAGGCTTCACCGCAGCCATCATCCTACTCGACCTCTCTGCAGCCTTCGACACCGTCTCACACCGCACCCTCGCAGCCAGACTCCACAACGCCGGAATACAGGGAACTGCCCTCGACTGGCTCCGCTCCTTCCTCGCCGGCAGAAACCAAAAGGATCAGACTCCCCCCTTTCCTCTCCAAACCCACAGAGATCAACTGTGGAGTACCACAAGGATCTTCTCTCAGTCCCACGCTCTTCAACATCTTCATGGCGCCCCTTGCCGCCATCGTCAGACAGCATGGACTCAGCATTGTATCCTATGCCGACGACACCCAGCTCATCCTCACGAAGGACCCCGAAACCATCAGACTCCGCTTCCAAGAAGCAATGAAAGATGTCGCAGCTTGGATGAGCAGCAGCTGTCTGAAACTCAACTCAAAGAAGACAGAAGTCCTAGTCCTCGGACCCTCCCCCTCCGTGTGGAACAACTCCTGGTGGCCCTCGGCACCCCGCCCACCCCCACGGACCACGGCCAAAATCTCGGCATCATACTCGACTCCTCCCTCACCATGACCCGACAGATCAACGCCGTCGCCTCCACCTGCTTCTATGCCCTCCGCATCTCCCGCAAGACCTTCAAGTGGATCCCCCCTGAAGCCAGAAAGACCATCACCCACGCACTCATAACAAGCAGACTGGACTACGGAAACACCCTCTACGCTGGAATAAACAAATCCCTGCTACGCAAACTCCAGACCATCCAGAACACCGCGGCCAGACTCGTCCTCAGCATTCCTCGGCATGAGCACATCACCCAACACCTGTGAGACCTCCACTGGATCCCCGTCGAGAAGAGAGTTACCTTCAAGCTACTCACCCATGTCTACAAATCCCTTCACAACAGCGAACCCAAATACCTCAACGAAAGAGTCTCCTTCCACTTCCCCAAAAGGAACTTCTGCTCTGCCGACCTCGCCCTAGCAGAAACCCTGCGCATCCGTAGAATGAGAGCGGGTGGAAGAGCCTTCTCCTACATCGCAGCCAAAGGCTAGAACGAGCTCCCAGTCAACATCAGACACTCCCCCACTCTGCACACCTTCAGGAAGAGCCTCAAGACCTGGTTCTTCAGCTGAACTGGAGCCGCACCCTCCCCCACGCCTTGAGACCCTTACGGGTGAGTAGCGCACTGTAAACTCCCCGAATGATTGATTGATTGCCTGGCTTCCGTCTCCTGTTTCAGAGCTAGGCGGGCAGGCAGCCTGGGACAGACAGTCCAGACCTAAATACATCAATTTGTTTAGAGATACGATACTATCTCTAAACCAATCGATCTATTTAATATTTGTACAGGAATCTGAAGGAAATAATTCAGGGGGGTGCAGCCCCAGGGCCCTTGTGGAGAATCCGCCCCTGTTTCGACCCATGGTTTCACTGTCATGGACATTTTTTTGAAGAAGGTGGGAACGGTGATGGGACGGGATTGTATGCGGAAATTATGTAAATCAATGTCCCTAATCTATTGACAGACTTTGTGGGCCCAATTTAGAAAAAAATATGAAAAAAACTAGTGTGTTTAACGAATTTGCATGGGTGCGTATTTCTGAATGCGTGGAATCCACAAAGTCTTCCAAAGGCATGCCCCCTTTCACGGTTTTCTGTGATTCCCAACATTGTGGAGGCATTTCTGCACCATGATTTTAAGTAATGTACATATATGCACATGGGGAAATCTCTGCACGTGTGCACTAGCACTTTTTCTTATAAATGCCCCTGTTGCCCCAAGTACTAGGGTTTTTCAGTTCCTTTTCAACCCTGGAATATTATTTACTTCCACCATTCACAGGAGTAAATCTCAGACCATTTTCATGATAATAATGGGACTGAAATCCGTTTGTGAATACCCACTAACTCAGCATGTTGTGGGTCATCATCATGGTTTGTGTTCATTCTTCCAATCCAACACCTGTTGTACATCACTTGGTGGCTGCTGCTTGTCTGATGGTGTCAGAAGCAAAGACTGAATGAATCAATGAACTATCTCAGTGGCTTTTGCTTCTCTGATGGTGTCAGAAGCAAAGACTGAATGAATTAATGAAGACACCTGTAAAGCACCGCAGCACGGACTGGATTGCTTCTGTGCACTTCCACACCGAGGAGGCGGCACAGCAGTTTATTAAGGTGCATTTTCATTGTCCTTCTGAAGCCAGTTGGCTGGCTTGGTGCAGAGATCATGTATGTGGCACGTGACACCGTCGCCGACCCAGACCTGCGAGACGTCTCTTGGAGCGTCGACTAGACTTCATCTGGCACAAGTAAGGTGCGTACAAGGCTGTTACACAACAAATATAAACAACGTGGAATATTCCATGGCAATTTTAAATAATTCAGAGGTGCAAGAAATCAGACACGTGTCAAAAAGCAGAGACTGAGTGAAGAGCAGAAAAGCCCTTCGAATGAATCACAGTGTACAGTCTGATCAGATGGTTTATGGTACGAACTGAATCACTTCTAGGCGCTTTCAGATTATGGAAGTGGGGCATCATTGTGATCCAGCGCGACACTTAATCAGGGATCAATACTCATCAGTATTTCATACAATGGCCCATACACATTCACCCAAATCCCTGATGCGCTGGGGGTCAAGTTTTAAAGACGTGAAAAATTGTTTTCTTCATAGAGTCATGTTTAATAATTCTAAATACATAACTAGACCTATATATCAACTCTCTTTCCTCTCGGTCGATGGACCAATTAGTTGAGAAGTTGATGGTAATAATAGAACTAACTGTCTATCTAATCAGCTAAATAACTACAAACTCTCGGTAAGTTTAAAACAAAAGTTTATCTCAAATAAATGGGTATGCTCATCGTACACAGGTCACAATGCAAACAAAGAATCCCACACAAGGGAGAGAAAAATCAAACAGCAATGCAAACAATAGCAAACTCATCAACAATTAACAATGTGCATATGAGGAAGGGGATAGATGAAGAGCCAAGTTTCAGAGACAAAATTAAGTTTGCAAATGATTATGCAAATTTCGAGTCAGAAGATAATACAAACCCAAAGATCAATGAAATACCACCCCCCTGGCCAAGGGAGTAGTGGGGATCTCCTGAGGTAGAGTCAGGAAACAAAGATTACAGGAACAGGACAGGACCAGGACAGGAACAGCTAGGCCTCTCTGCAAACCAACGAACAGCGACGCATCTCCCCTCTCAATCTCCTACCGCTGCAGCCGCACCACACCCCCAAAGGCACCCCAGTTATACCCTAAAACCTACATGTCCAACCCACATTAATTGAAACATTGCACAGGATTCGACTTCTCATTGGATGCTCGGGGAGGTGGTGCATCACACCACTGTGATTTCATTCAAAATTCGACATATTCATTGTTTTACTTCCCTTCCCATGACATATGTCTTGACCAGTCCATACAAATTTATTATTGTTACATCTGATTTAATTCTCAGCCACATCTGCGGACGAAGTCGTTGATCCCACGGCCAGTTTCATCTTTTGGCAGGCAATTAATGTTCTATGTGCTGCATTAGCCTTGAACTAATGTTCAGCATCCACAGCACTCAGCACTTCTGTCGGCTTGTCATTTTATTCATTCCTCAGCCCCTCATCTATCTGGACAACTTAGAGATTTTAGGCCCATTTGACTCACTACGGCAAATAGAACACAAACATTAATTAATTACATGATAAAGCATTTTTCACTGTGTAACACCCACTTTTGCACTATTCCTTGTTAATATTCTTCTTACATAAGCTTCATGCAAAGCGGCATTATTTATTATCGTTTAAAGCAAAATGCAAAAATGTGAATGCGAGATGCGGCCTAAACGTGCATAATCTCGTTTCTTTTGAAGCACAATGTAAAATGCGGCCTAGTTCTTTCATGCATTAGTTTTGTTTCTTTAGAGGCGCAATGTAAAGTGCGGCCTAGTTCTTTCATGCATTAGTTCACATTACTGCACGCATGCGCAAAGCGGTTTCCCACATGTTCATGTGATTTGCTTATTAATTTTACACCACACACTGTTAGTAAGTATTTACAAGGGTGTTAATCCGAGCAGGTTTCCTTTTGCGAAATCCCGCTCCATCAATTGTTAAAGGGACAATCCCGTGTCTCTCTCTGCACGCACCTCTAGCAATTACCTTTATTGTTACGTCATTCACCGGTTGGCCCCTTTAAAACAAAGGCTCGTCAGGTTTCTTTGTGTTGGTCAGTTGGATGGGATGGCGGGGATCTCGGAAGCTACCCGGAGCGTGATCCACAGTTGGGGTTCTAGAACTGCAAAGCTTCGCCCCCCTTTTGTGTTGCAGCGCGGTTCTTTCGAGGGGTGTGGGGAACATTTTATTTGGAAAACGTCCAGAAATGCTACTCAGATGATAATAATATTCTAAAATTGGAGAATATTTTAAAAGTCCAATGAAACATGCTGTTGATTTAGTGATGCAAACCAATCCATGTGCATTTGAAATAAAATGAGCAAGAACAGTTTTTTGGTGAGTGTGAAGTACATAAAATGAATGCAAAGTGTGATCTCCAGTACGGGAGGCTGGGGGGGGGGGGCAGAGTCTGTGAGTGTGGGGTGGTATCAGAGCTGTGGCTAAAATCAGCAAAATATTTTAGCATGTTGCAGGGCTTTCGGCTACAGCTTACCGAAAATAAAATATAACACACACCTTAAATGAAACATAAGTACAAGCAGCAGCGGCTGGTACGGATCGGGGTGACGAGGGGGAGAGGGTAAATAAATAATTAAATTAAACTTACCTCCTAACTACATACTCCTCATCGTCTCTCTCGTCCTTGGCCGGAAACACGGAGCAGGAAGCACCCAGGAAGCACCCAGGCTCCCTACTGATCTGAGCACCGTGGTTTGGTGCTCAGATGGGGACTGGGAGCCTGGTCATGTTCTCCACCCAGACTGTAATGCAGCCTGGGTGGAGAACATGCTAAGTGTGCATGAAAGTTTGGCCGGCTCGAGATGGCCGGCCAAACATTCATGTGTGAAAACCACTCCTCCCCTCCCCTGCTCTGTCAGTAGAGCAGCCCCTCCCTGCCTCGCAAAGTTGCCGTACCTGCAACAGGAAAAAACAAAATGATAATAACATTGAGTGATCATCATTTTATTTTTCCTGACACTGCTGAAAAGAAGTGGGGCGGAGAAGCACTGGCTGGTACCCAGAATGCTGTAACAAGGACTCCCGCTGAGCCATCCTATAAGGAAATAAAATGCATTTGGGCCTCGACACTCAGGCTTTTGCACAAGGAACAGAGTTATGCAAAAGGGCTGATACCGTTTCACTTTGCTAATATTTTACGCCCATTTATTGCCAGTGCTAGAAGGATTGCTGGAAAACGTAACATTGCAGAGGTACTGCAGCTGAATGACAGCTCCGTTCTCTTGAAACTGATAATGATGTAAAATGTCTAGAGATCCTGGGGAGAACATGTTCATGCTCTAATCAACCACTCACTTCCCTCCCGTGGAGGTTTTTGAGAGCTTGGACCTCTGATCCTATAAGATGCCTTATACGGCGCGTGCAGTTTCATTCTGCAGAAAGGGAGTCACCCGTGGGATGCGCTGTGTCTGAAGGATGTGGATGCTTGCATGCTTTTGCTCACAGTGTGATATTGATGTTTCTTGTGGTTTATACGGAAGCACAGAAATACAGTGCAGCGGTTAGCTGCAAATGTATCATAATAAGATATTACTTTGCATTAAAAAAAATCCTTAGAAATTCACTGAAAAAAACAAAGGTTAAAGTGGAGTTATACCTGAGGAAGGTAGCACCATGTACGCTTAAATTAAAAAAACCTTAGAATTTAACTGAAAAAGAACTACTATTTAAAATTCATATAACCAGGGAAATTTACGAGTTATACATAACTGACATAAATATAAGTTGCACCACTGTGATCCACTGCTTGTGATCTTACATATTACGTCACTGATGGCATCTGAAATCTATGGTGGTGAAAATTTGTACCTGGTGTGACCCGCTTAAAAATCACTTCTAGAGACACCACTATACAGCATAAGAAATATAAGCTTCTCTTTCAGAGGATTATCACCGATTTCATGCTGAAAGAATTCTCACATACTCCCCAAAAATAATTTGGGAACTTTTGGATGGTCTCTGCCCATTAGGGAATTCTATTGCAGCATTCCAAGAACTGTGCATTACGTTAAGCAGTTTCAGCTCCAAAGTGATCAATGCTGTCTGATAATCTATCCATAGTAGTTCCCATGGTGGACAAATGGAGACAAAGGCAAGCAGATTCCCTGCATTTGTTGCTTTTGCTTGTCCCTCGGTTCACTTTTGTAATGTATTTACTGTTGTTGCTTGCTTTCTTTCTTATCCACATTGCTGAGTCCTGGTTCATCTTTGAAGCCCTACAAGCTCTATCCCAGAATTCAGCTTCCATCTGGCATTTGGAGATTACGTCTATTCTTTGTTTCCTTTGTGCTGTATTCCTAACAGTTATGTCCCGATTAATTATGCATTGTTTAATTATTCTCACTGGTGAGATTTAATACAGACCCAGCGGATCCCTCTCTTTACTGGTCTGGTTTTGTACCCTGTTTCCCAAGCGCCCTGCATATCAGCATAGTATCTAAACCTTAGCTGGAGACATTCAATCAATCAATCAATCATGTCATTTATAAAGCGCACTACATACCCACGAGGGTCTCAAGGCGCTGGGGGAAGAAGGGGGTGGTGCTGCTACTGATCGAAGAGCCAGGTCTTGAGGAGTCTTCTGAAGGCCAGTAGGTCTTGGGTCTGTCGGAGGTTGGTGGGGAGGGTGTTCCAGGTCTTGGCGGCGAGGTGGGAGAAGGATCTGCCGCCGGCGGTCGTTTTCCGGATGCGGGGGACTGTGGCGAGGGCGAGGCTGGTCGAGCGGAGCTGGTGGGTGGGGGTGTAGAAGCTGAGTCGTCTGTTGAGGTAGGCTGGTCCGGAGTTGTGGAGTGCTTTGTGTGCGTGGGTGAGGAGCTTGAAGGTTATCCTCTTGTTGACAGGGAGGCAGTGCAGGTCTCTCAGGTGGGTGTGATGTGGCTGCGTCGGGGGATGTCGAGGATAAGACGTGCAGAGGCGTTCTGGATGCGTTGCAGCCGTCTCAGGAGCTTAGCCGTCGTTCCTGCGTAGAGGGCGTTTCCGTAGTCCAGCCTGCTGGTGACGAGGGCCTGGGTGACTGTTTTTCTTGTTTCGGTGGGGATCCACTTGAAGATCCTGCGGAGTATTCGGAGGATGTTGAAGCAGGATGAGGAAACGGCGTTGACCTGCTTAGTCATGGAGAGGGTGGGGTCGAGGATGACCCCTAGGTTGCGTACGTGGTCGGTGGGTGGCGGGGCTGTTCCCAGTGATGTTGGCCACCAGGAGTCGTCCCAGGCTGAAGGGTTGGAACCAAGGATGAGGACCTCGTCTTGTCCGAGTTCAGCTTCAGGCGGCTGGTCCTCATCCATTCGGCGACGGCCTTCATTCCTTCGTGGAGGTGGGCTTTGGCAGTGTGAGGGTCTTTGGTGAGGGAGAGGATCAGCTGGGTGTCGTCGGCGTAGGAGATGATGTTGAGGTTGTGCTGTCGGGCGACGTGGGCGAGGGGTGCCATGTAGATGTTGAACAGCGTTGGGCTGAGGGAGGAGCCTTGGGGTACGCCGCAGATGATCTTGGTGGCCTTGGATCGGAAGGGGGCGAGGCGGACGCTTTGTGTTCTGCCGGAAAGGAAGGATGTGGTCCAGTCCAGGGCCTTCTCTTGGATCCCAGCGTCGTGAAGGCGTGTTCGTAGTGTGTGGTGGCAGACCGTGTCGAAGGCGGCTGATAGGTCCAGGAGGATGAGGGCTGCTGTTTCTCCGTTGTCTAGCAGGGTCCTGATGTCATCGGTGGCGGCGATGAGGGCGGTTTCGGTGCTGTGGTTGCTGCGGAAGCCGGACTGGGAAGGGTCCAGGATGTTGTTCTCCTCGAGGTAGCGGGTCAGTTGTTTGTTGACGATTTTCTCGGTGACCTTCGCGGGGAACGGGAGCAGAGAGATGGGTCGGAAGTTCTTGAGGTCCTTGGGGTCTGCCTTGGGTTTCTTGAGTAAGGCGGTGATCTTGGCGTGCTTCCAGCTTTCCGGGAAGGTTGCTGTCTCGAAGGAGATGTTGATTATTTTCCGGAGATGGGGCGCGATGGCTGTACTGGCTTTGTTGAAGATGTGGTGAGGGCACGGGTCTAGCGGTGAACCAGAGTGGATGGTGTTCATGATCTCGCTGGTGTCCTCGTCGTTGATGTTGGTCCAGGAGAGCAGGCGGTTGGTGGTTGTGGGGGCAGTGGTCTCGGTGGTTGCCGGGGCGGTCGTGGTGTTGAAGCTGTCGTGGATGTCGGCGATTTTGCGGTGGAGTCGCACAGGAGTCGCACAGGTCTCGCGACGGCTGGATGTCGTTGGTGTTGGAGCTGGGGTTGGAGAGTTCCTTCACGATGTTGAAGAGCTCTTTGCTGTTGTGTGCGTTGTTGTCTAGGCGGTCTTTGAGTGAGGCCCTTTTGGCGGATCTGATGAGGTGATGGTGACTGCGGGTGGCGCTCTTGTGGGCGGCGTAGCTGTCCGCTGTCCGTTCGTGGAGCCAGATCTTCTCCAGTTTTCGGCATGTTCGTTTGGAGGCCTGGAGGTTTTCGGTGAACCAGGTGGCTTTCTTGCTGGTGTGGCTGTTGGGCGGATTCTTGAGCGGGGCGAGGGTGTTGGCGCAGTCGTCGATCCACTGTCTGAGGTTGCGGGCGGCGGTGTCGGGGTCGGAGGGTTCGGCGGGTGGGCTCAGGGCGAGGGTTGTGGTTAGCTGGTCTTCCGTGACTCTGCTCCAGCAGCGGCGAGGCATTTGTTCGGTGCGGTGGTGCGTGGTGGGCTTCCTGTAGGTGAAGTGGATGCAGTGGTGGTCAGTCCAGTGGGGTTCGGAGGTGTGGTTGAAGGAGACGTGTGGGCTTGCGGAAAAGATGGAGTTGAGCGTGTGGCCGGCGGCGTGGGTGGGTGTAGTCACGAGCTGTCTGAGTCCGAGGGTGGCGAGGTTGTCGATCAGGGTGGTGGAGTTGGTGTCCTTGTTGTTCTCGAGGTGGAAGTTCAGGTCCCCGAGGAGGATGTAGTCCGTGGAGGCGATGGCGTGTGTGCTGACGAAGTCAGCGATGGAATCGCTGAACTGTGGTCGGGGTCCGGGGGTCTGTAGATGAGGGTTCCTCTGAGGGTGGTGTTGGGATCGGTGTGGATCTGGAAGTGCATGTGTTCGGCGGTGCTGAGGGTGTCGTCGGTGTTGGTTGAGACTCTGAGGGTGTTCCTGTGGACGATGGCGATGCCTCCTCCGACTCCGTTGGTGCGGTCCCTGCGGGTGATCTTGTATCCGTCCGGGATGGCAATGGCGATGTCGGGGGCTGAAGCGGGATTCAGCCAGGTCTCCGTCAGGAATGCGACGTCTGGGGAGGTTGAGTCGAGAAGGTCCCAGAGTTCGATGGCGTGTTTGCGGGCGGAGCGGGTGTTGAGGAGGATGCATCTGAGGTAGTTGGGTTCTTTCCTGGGCGGTGGTTTGGCGGGGCGGGTGCTGGCGAAGCTGCAGTTCCGGCAGGTGAAGGGCCCTTTGGTGCGCTTCGGGGTGGCCTGGTAGCAGGCGTGATCTTTTCCGGGGTTGAGTGCGTGGAGGGTGCTGGCGTCGTATCGGCGTCTGTTGATGTGGCGGGCGCGGGGGATGCCCGGACCAGGGGGTCTGGCGCTGGGCGCGGTCACGGCGCGGACGGGCGCAGACGGGCTTGCCTTAGGCGCGCCAGCGGCGCGCCAGCGGCGCGGCCGCGCAGCGGCCGCCATAAATGGGGAGGTGGGAGGGAGGAGCAGGGAATGGGGCAGCGAATGGGCAGTGAGGGGGCGGGGCTGCAGGGGCGCAGGGGCGCAGCGGTGGGAAACAGGCACAGAAGGGAAAACGAGCACAATCAGGGCATCAAGGGGGCACAGAAAGGAAAAAAAAACGAGCACAATCAGGGGCAGCAAGGGGGCACAGAAAGGAAAAAACTAGCACAATGAGGGGCAGCAAGGGGGCACAGAAAGGAAAAACGAGCACAATCAGGGGCAGCAAGGGGGGCACAGAAAGGAAAAACGAGCACAATCAGGGGCAGCAAGGGGGCACAGAAAGGAAAAACGAGCACAATCAGGGGCAGCAAGGGGGCACAGAAAGGAAAAACTAGCACAATCAGGGGCAGCAAGGGGGCACAGAAAGGAAAACGAGCACAATCAGGGGCAGCAAGGGGGGCACAGAAAGGAAAAACTAGCACAATCAGGGGCAGCAAGGGGGCACAGAAAGGAAAAACGAGCAAAATCAGGGGCAGCAGCAGGGCACACAGACGGAGCTGTGTGGTGCGGGAGCGACCTACCAGTCAAGGTCAGGGGTCGCTCCCCCACCACACATTGTGGGTTGAGCATCGGTTTTGGTGTTCATACACGTTTTGTGGTTCCAGGATGCATTGCCCTACTAATTAAAAGTAAGCATGACTTGGTCCCAGAAGATCCGCTTAATATAATTGCAATGCTGTGCCCATTGCTTAATTTGTAAAAAAAATAAGTGTTTAAAAAAATAAATACAGTGACCAAAATTATTCTCAAGAGACCGCTTTCCACTTCCAAAACCTTGGCAATCCTCTGTCACCACCAGTAAGAAAGAAGTGTAATAAACAAAGTAATAACAAAGAGATTAACTGTAGGGCTATGGGGAGAAGGAATTAACATGGTTGGTCGGTGCAGGAGAAAGAAATGCTCAGTCAAGAAGGATGATTGTTGAAGGAAGGTTAAAGGAAGAAAAGAAATGTGGGATTGCAGGGTGATCAAATATAATTCTTGTTTTTTACATAGCATATGCTACCACAATTTTCTCATTTCATATAGTACGGTAAATTACAGGTCTTACACTAAAACTACTGACACTTACATTTTAGGATGAGGGTGAGAAGCTGTTTGACCTGACACCCTTGGGTGGTAGTCCTCCAAACCTTTTGCCTTCACCCCTCCTGTTTTGCTGAAATCACTTTTGTTGGTTTCTAGGACTCTGTGCACTTTCCACTGCTAACCAGTACCAAAAGGCTTGTGCTCTCTCCTTAAAGCATGGTAACATTGGCTTACACCTTTTTTGCAATTTAATTTACTTGTAAATCCCTAGAAAGGTGGTGCTACAGGTACTCTGGGCCTGTAAATTAAACGCTACTGGTGGGCCTGCAGCAGGGATTGTGTCACCCTGAAATATCGGTACAGAGTGGGGTGGGGTCAGCAGTCTCACTGACCCCATCCCACTCTGTGATAAATGAGCAATGGCTGCCTTCCCTTAATGAGGGAAAGCAACAGTTTCAACCCTCCTGGGATCTCCAGGCTTCCCTCCAGGAGAGCTACAGTGAAGGTAAGTTTTTTGATGTTTGGTGCATGTGTGCATGTACGAATGAATGTATGTATGCATGTGTATTTGTGAATGAGTGTTGTGAATGGGTGTGTTTGTGTGTGTGTGAATGTATGGGTGTGAGTTTGTATGTGTGTGTGTGTATGGGCCCCGCCCCCTCCCTTCTAAAATTACAGGCCACAACTGATTACTAGTTTTCCTCATATAACAGCCACCATTGCTGGGGAGCGGGCATACTGTTCCATAGGGGGGTTCGTTTTCAGCATGTCCATGCAATATTGGATTTAGAGGAACATTATCTCATAGTTTAGGGTTCGCTCTGCATACACCTGTCACATACATGTTAATACACATATAGCCCCAACATTGATAAACCCTGATTCTATGGTATAGTGTTTTTCTGCTTGGCTGGCAACAGATCTCTGATTGTCTGGAGAGCAGATTTCAACACAAATCTTGATCCCTTTCTAGCTAAGTCGCCCACATTGAAGACCATGGGTCTTATTTAGAGTTTGGAGGACAGCATACTGTGTATAAACATGCAGAATATCCCGTCCGCCGTATTACAAGTGCCATGGGTGGAGATTTGTGATGTGTATCCCATCCACCAAACCCTATCTAAGGCCCCATATAGTCTGCTGCTATCTCACTAACAGAGGTTATGTAACAACTTGTAACAACTTGGGTGAGCTGCACCCCAGAGACAGGAACTATCCGCTCTATTCTTCAGTACATGATACAGCATCTCAAGTCGATTAGTGAGAGACGTCTGTACTTGCTCAGCAAGCAGTGGTGTAGTGCACCCCCCCCCCATTTTAACATCATGAGCTGCCTTTGGGCCTGATGGGCTGGTGAACTGGGTGCCACTGAAACAATATGAGGTTATTTATGGTCCTCTTCTCTATGCAGGTCTATATTAAAATACTCATAAATATCACTATTAGGAAAACCATGAGAGATGACAGAGGGATGTGGACCGTGGACTGCTATGCATGATGGAGCAAACCAAGAAATATTAATGAAGAGAAAGTAAGCAAGAGGGAGAAATTAAGAAAGGAACAAGTGTGAATGTCGGAGAAAAATGAGAGCAGGAAGCAAGGGAGAAAGGAAGATAGGAACCGTGAAAGTGAAGAAGGAAGAGCATGTGAAAGCTGTAGGCGAAGGGTGAAAAGAAGGAAGAGTGTAATAATAAATTGAATGAATTGTGGGAGGATGGAGAGGTGGAAGAGCAAAAGGAAGATTAAGTGAAAGAATGAAAGAGTGAAAGGATCAATAGGTGAAAGGTTGAATGAAGAGAAGAATTTAAGAATGGGTATATGGACTACAGTATGGAAAAAGGAAGAGTGAAAGGTTGGGTAAAAGGAAAGATGTATATATGAAAGGGTAAAATGATCTGTGACTGGCTGGGAGGAAGAAAGACGGCATGAATGGATGGATGGATGGAAGGCTGAAGGGAACTCTTCTAAGGAGGGCCATGTTTGCTCACTTCACATGCTCTGTGGGATTAGAGATATGGTTTAAATAGGAATATTTTTTTTTTTGGCTACTTCCTTGTCAGCAGGCACAGTTATCTTGCCTCACATAGTGATGCACCACTTTCAGTATCATTCGGACTGTGCCATCTGCCAGAAATTGACACAAACAATGGCACTTTCAATCTGAAGCCCTGTTAGGCAATGCATTTAGGGAAGACATAGGAAAAACAATTATTGAATATTTTCAAATGAATGTGGGAGCGACTTCTAACGCCAAGGTGATCTAGCAAGCTTTTAAGGTATGTATAAGGGGGATATTTATATGCAAGCATGCTGGAGTAATCAATTTATGCATGATGGGCTCAAAATACTATAGGGTGACCAAAGATCTTTGGAAAATAAGCAGGTGAGGAATATAAATGGAACAATTATGGAGTACATACAACCAAGTTGATGTGATGAAGTGAAGTACGAGATAAAATTCCTCAACAAACATGAGAGGCATGCCAAGTCTAGATGATACAGGGAAGGAAAGGCACCCTGCTGGTAGCTGACCCAGCTCACTGGCCACATTGGGCTATTGGGGAGGTGTTAGAGCTAGAGCATAGGAAATGGCTGGTTTGTAGTGACCCTCCTGATATACCAGGGCCTTCACAAAATACTAAGCTATTCTTTACAATCTCCTACTCTTGTAAGGCAGTCAGCTCGAAGCCTGACTTTCCTGCTATTCTGGACACGATAACAATGGCTGGACTGGAAAAGCATGAAAGAGGATCATTGGCTTACACAATTACATTGCAAGACATTGTAGATGCTATTAAATCCATGCACAATCAGATAGTGACGGATAGTGATGGCTTGGCAGCCAAATTCAACAATGAATGAGGAGAAATTCAAGCCCTCATTTATTGAGTTAGATGAAAGAGCAGGGAGGAAAGTAGACTATCTGCAACATTGTGGGTGGCACTCTTCAATGCAAAGATCAAGCCGCGTACAGCAATGAGTGGCATACAGGCAACTGTCATTTATACACATGTATACTAAAATATTAGCAATGAGACTCTTCCTGTATATATGGTGGAAATGGTATTGCCAGACTGGGTGAATTTATCCCCAGTTGCTTAACAACACTAAGGGGCAAATTTACGTTGAACTAACGCAGCGGGGTACAGCAAGTCATTTTGCTGCGCCGCGCTGCGTTAGTTTTGAAGCACAGGGATGCGACATATTTACAAGAATATGTCGCATCCTTGTGCTTCCCCCTGCGCTGGCGCACAAACAGCAGCCATGCGCCGGTGCAGGCACCCTTGCACCATGGTGCAAGGATGCCTGCGTCGTGGGGAGATTGTTTTTGTGCAGGAAGGGGAACCTTACTGCACAAAAACAATCACTACAACCATTTTCCTCTTTCAATGCGTGCTGCAGAATTTTTTGGACAGAGTTAGTAAACCATCTGGACAACTCTAACTTTGTCTGGCTGAGGTCTCTGGGGATGGTGGAGGTATTGTCCTTTGTCGGGATGATGGCGGACTATACCTCTGCCATCCCAAGGGACCGCCGTCTGTCAAGTTTAGAGTTCTCCATTGGCCCTGCAGACAACTGTATACATTAACAGGAACCTCTGTCATGGCAGCTCCTGTCCATATAGGAAACGTTTGATGAATGGTAAAGTCAGCCAAAAGTTTTTTGTTTTTCAAAAATAAACTCCCAAAGCGGAAGTTAGTTTTTGGAAAAGGAAAACTATTGACCTCCAGAACCTTGGAGTTTTTCTCCCAGGGTGTGGAGGTCATTGTTGTTTTTTTCTAGTCCGATACTGACAGGTTTTTGCTGGCAGTGATGGACAGGAAAAAAAACTCTTTACACTTTGCACCCTAAACAGGGCAGATGGTGTAAAGTCCTGGGGGAGTAGAGGCCATTGGAGGAAGCATTGTATTGATAGAGCCAACGTATTCCATTGATGGAGTCACAGGGGACTCCGTCAACAAAATACTTACAGTCTGCCCAACAGTAAATGAGGTGGGTGGACTGAGAGTTTGGCGTACAAGATAGTCGGTCACGTTTGTGATGGAGTACCCAGTCTATCAAACTCTAAATCAGTATGCTGATGTTGCTCCAGGGGATCAGCCTATCTGAGTTTGATTATAGGATGGATATCATTGATGTATTTAGTGCCATAAGCTCGCCTCAGAGTGAACTGCCTGTCACCCAGCTTTGAGATCGGTAGGAGCACACTCTTGGACTGCCCCCCGTTAGCGTTATTATTTTCTATTTCCCTAGACCCATTAGCATGCATACTCCTTGAGAAACATTCCCAAAGGAGAGTTTCCTTGGCGCATGGAAGATTCTGCTTTCTTTATATATGGTGAAGATCTAGCACAGAATTTAGTCTGGATTATTTGAGAAATAAATTGGCTGGGTTTTGGGACTCAGGTTTAAGTGGAATATATGGGAAATCTGCAAGGTAAAGCCAGCAACAGCTCTGTATGAATAGAAATCCTCTAAGAGTGGCAAGAAATGGCGGTGCTACATTTAGGTGTGAAAATCCCCCCGGCAATCAAAGTCACCAGAAGAAATTATGGCCCATACTGTGTCATTTTCCCTATACTTTCCAATAGTTAGATCTCAGCCCAGGTGGTGGAGATCTCTGCCTTCATGTAAAATGTTACCAGTAGTAACTCTAAACTGTTAAATTTTGGGAGCAGGGTCAAGAAGGATACTTGAAAGGATGCCCCTCTTTCCTTTCCTTGTGTAATTAGAGGCCTTGCAGGGCAGGTTGGAAACACCCCCCAAACCCTGGTTCAGATCGCTACCCATCATAGAAACAGGAGAAGATCTGAATGCAGCGAAGGACACAACAATAGCCCATTCACAGCTCCGCAGGCAAAGGCAAAATGATGGCTGCCATCCTCAGAGTGCCATAGGAGGAGAAAGGCCTTCATGCTAATCTGTTGGTTTAAGGCTCCATACAGAGAAGAAAGAAGTGGCAAGGGCCTAGCTTAGTGATGGATGCCAGGATTTGACAGTGGGCCAGCACGCTTGAACAATGAGCTGAGTAGTGATTGGGAAGCAAACTCTGGGGATCATCATTGAGGACAGATTTGAATTGTTCCGAGCGCTTACGGCAATTAAGAACGGGCAGCAGAAGATTCAAAGTCCACCTACAGAGACACGGTCCAGTTTATGCCTGCCACTTTGGGTGTGGTGGATCGGCACAACCCACATGCGCAGTCTGAGGAGAGCACACTAGCAGTGTGAACGTAGTAAGGCAAAAGGCAGTCTAAGCAAGGCCTGGAGACCACCTACCAGAACTCCTTGTCATCAATAGGAGAAAGTGTTCGGGGCGGGCAAGCAGCTGATCATTGGTCTGACTTGATGGGTGCAAACACAACAAGATGATGGCCCGAGTGCTGAACCTTTTCAACCACTCACCCCCAGCCACAGATCTGGGTTTAATCCATCGTTCTTTTGCCCACTACGCCACCCCAGTTTGGACCCAGCCATATGCAAAACAGTCTTGACCCTGTTCCTCATAGGAACAGTCCAGCCTGAACTGCCAGGCCAGTTGCCTGGCAGTCAAGAGCACAACATAGGGTACAGTGCAACCCATAGCCCTGAGTGTCCGCCTTGCAGCTCTGCTGGAGGCTGCATATAAAATGTTGACATGGTTGGGGCTCAGCAAGCAGTTTTAACAGCAAGAATGGGCCAACAAAGCCAGAAAAATTATGGCATTAATACAATCTTGTATGCAAGAGTTATGCTGAAAATATATGCAAGAAAATGAAAAAATTCTTTAATGATCAACTTTTACGTCCTTACAAATGGTAGGACTTTCATGAATGAAAAAATGATAGCAAAAACATGTCTAAACACTAGTTTTTTACAAAATCAAACCAATCACGTCAGTCGTAGCATGATTAGGTTTTATATGAGAAAATGTTTTTAGAAGTATGTGTAAAAAACAGGACATATACACCACAAAGAAGAAACTCAACTTAGGCATACAAAGAATGCAAAAAAAGGATACAAAAGAAGTGACAAGTGTTTTACATATAAATCACAATACAATTAATACATAACTAATAATACATGTAACACAAAATGATTTGGCACAGCGTAATAGTCGTAAGACACCCTCAACTTGGCCTGTACATTATTCTTTGGTACATGTGATGGTCTGAAGGGTAGCAACGCTTGTTTTATATATATACGTTGACGTTTCGACCCCTTAAGATTGTGTGTAAATTGGACATCAAAATGGGGTCTTCATCAGGACTGTAAACAATATTAGTGTAACGCCTGTGTAAGACAAGAAATAAATGTGTTTAAAAATCCAGTGTATAGACAATGAAGAAATCTGTAGGTGCGGGCACTAGACCTCTGCTCACCTTATGTGAATGTTTCAAGGAGAGTTCCCAAGGGATTGGCCTGCCGATCGTGCAGAGCGAACTATATATATCTCATAAGTAAATAGAATGCTTCTGTCAAAAAAACGACAGTGAGACACCTCCTGTTTGTTACATCAATATACATATTTAAATTGACATCCAAGAACAAATACCTCACAAGGGAGTTTATAATCCTCCGATCCGTAATATCAGTTTCCACTGGCTTCAGAATAACCAGGACAAAAGCCACAGCATGCTCATTATTATCTCATGTGGGAGTATCGTAGTGTGATTCAGTGCCAATAGAGCAAACTGGTTAAGTGATTCACCAGAACAGAAGGCACAAAGTGCTCATTAGAAGTCTAAGGAAAAAGAAGGATCTTTGATGCCAAGGCTACGGGCCCCCGATTTCTAATTAACTAACTAAGTGAAATGTGCCGACTTAGTCTACCTCGAGCGCACGACGCCGGAGGTTAGTGTACATTGACATTGTTTTTGTTCTGAATATGACACCTTGTAGCACTATCTAATGAGTGCTTCATCAAAGTTCCTTCTTTTTCCTTAGACTTCTAACGACCACTTTATGCCTTCTGTTCTGGTGAATCACTTAACCAGTTTGCTCTATTGGCACTGAATCACACTACGACACTCCCACATGAGATAATAATGAGCATGCTGTGGCTTTTGTCCTGGTTTTTCTGAAGTTGTATAAAGATCAATGGTACATATAAGGCCACACGGGTCCTTAAAAAAAGCCTGAGCTAATATGATTTTAGAGGGCCACATGGGTCCTTGACTAGCCTGAGCTAGTATGATTTTAGGAAAGGTATTAATCAATTTTACCTGAGCTAATGGTAACAGACTGTTTTGCAATATACGTAGGGACACACGATTATCATTGTATAACATTTATTAACTTCATAAATGGTATATCAAAGTATACTGTTTGAATATTAGTTCCAGTGCTCACAGAATAAGTGCAAGGTGCGTGCTGTGACGAGTGCTAGTGGCATTAAAACATTACATCGTATTGACAACATTGTAAAACTCCATGTGTGAATATAAAAAATTAAAGGAGTTTTTTGTTGTGAAAGGGTCGACGGCATTTTGATCTCATTTGTTTGAGATCATCACCAGGACGAAATGTGAGCAAGAAGAATCTAAGGATGATGAAAAGTAAAGATTTAAAACCGTAGTCCCTAGATACATAGTATAAATGACATTCCTACTACTCATGCGCAAGCAACTGATGCATCAAGAGATCAAATATCCTGGGTATAACGGTATTACTTGAGCTGGTCAAATTAGTTAAAAACAGAACATCATTGTAAGTAGGAATTACAAAGGGCAACAATAGAATAAAGCAGATATATAAAAATGGGGGAAAGGTGCAACTCGCGAAGGATCATCAGAATACTCAATATATTTGTTAAGAGTACATTCAATCTTGTAAAATCACAGCCTTCGTGAAACACTCGTACTTCCATTTGCCAATCCAATCATCACTGGTGTGCTAGGCAGCACCACCCAGGCCGAGTAATGTGCCAGGCAACCGTGAACTTAAATTTATGCAGACGGCTGTCTAGTTGTCTTAGAGTTGTGGTGGGATAAGTGGATTAAACCTCAATGAAGTAGCGGAGCGAGTGGAAAGTTCACGCACACTACCAAGTGTCAATGCATGGTTACTAATTGCTGGTGTGCCAGATAGCACACTCAGGGCCGAGTCAGACACCCGTGGTCGTACAGGAGCACACATGCGGTGGACGAGACGTCTCCAAAAAGAGGGGTGGAAATTACTGATTCACTCTTGTGAAAGTCGCAGAAGCAAGAAAAAGTACAAATGCACTTGCCGGTTTAGGGTGCATTAATTAAGAAAAACGCGGGCTTACCGCGGGGGAGACCGGTGATAACTCCGGTGTGGAGTTGGGGTCGCGGCGGGGAAGCTCGGACCAGCGACCTCCTGTAAGAGTTACAATGTATAAGCTAGGAAAAATGGACGGGTGTCCTGGTGTAATTAATTAAAAAGGAGAAGGGGGGACTTACGTGGTGCACGAGGAGGGTTGTGCATCCAGAAGGTCACTGAATGGACGGTAATGGAAGAAACCGGGTCCCGTAATACGGGCGGATTAGAATTAATCAGGGCGCACCATTAGTAGGTTGGTGTCGGAGGAATCTAGATGGAGAAGGGAGGGGGAGCTGCAATTAGTCAAGGGGAGGGAAGAGAGAGGGAGGCCCTCTCTAGGAAAGGAACTTACTAGTAGAGGTCCGCAGTGCTGAGTTGGCGGGAACCGACAGGCCGTTGCTCCGTCTTCGGTGGAAAATTCACCTTGAGTGAGCTGGCAGCGGTGGAGATATTGGGCTGCCATGCTCGATTGGGGGACTAGAACGCACCAGGAAGCGCATGTGCATTAAAAAGGTGGCAAGAAATCCGTCATCTTGGGAGGGGGGCGCGTTAATAGAAGAGTGAATAGTATACAGAAAAAATTAGTGCATTCGTACAGCAGGTTAGGAGAAACGAGTGATGTATATTCAAAGAAGCGAGTTTCATTCATACAACTGGATTGAAAGCATTCTAAAGGTGAGGTTCGTCAAGTGAAGAGTAACAGGTAAAAAATACAGGCAACAGTCCTCAATATTGAGACACAATATAACGAGTGACAGATCATCTGGAGGACAAGTGTAGTAGAGGCAGGGTTAGACATGGATATAGTTACAGAATCGCATTCCATTCTTCAAGAGTGTTTAGTCCATGCTCAATAGATCTGCAATTAAAAATCCATTTGCACTCAAGTCTATTCAGTGTTTGTTGGTTGTCGCCTCCTCTGTGCTGAGGATGAAGGACGTGGATGACTTGCCAGGATAGGACCATTTCTGAATGTCCTTTCTCCAGGAAGTGTTCCACTAGGGGTGCTGTGATGGTCTTGCAGCGTATTCTGCTTTTGTGCTGGCAGATCCTTGCTTTTACCTTTTGCGTAGTTTGGCCAATATACATTAAGTTACATGGGCAACGAATACAATATATAACATTGACAGTGTTACAGTTCGAGAAGACGTTGAGAGTATGAGTCTTGGTGCCATATTGGAACACTTTGGTGTTTTCGGTTAGAGTGCATGCTACGCAGTTGCCACATTTGTAGTGTCCCTTGATGGGAGGTAGGCCTAAGAATGTCTGGATGGTGTTTTCCTTACGTGGTGGTTTGTATGCTCTTACTAAATGATCCTTTATGTTCCGTCCTCTTTTAAAGGAGAAGAGGGGGGCTTCCTTGGTGATGTTGATTGAAGCAAGGACAGGCCAGTGTCTTTTTATCATTTTGGTTATTTTGTTGCTAACCGGGCAGAATGTGGTGACGCAAGTGATGCGTGACATGGGTTCTCTATGTTTGGTTTCCAATAGAATCTCCCTGTGGGAGTACCAGGCACGTTTCATGGAGCGTTTTATCAGACGTTTGTGGTAACCTCTGTCTGCTAGTTTCTTACAAAGGGTTTCTGCTTCTTTGAAGAAATTCTCCTTGAATCTACAATTCCTGCGTATCCTGAGAAATTGGCCGTAAGGGAGGCCGTCCCTAAGCGCTCGTAGGTGGGCGCTAGAATACTGGAGCAGGGTGTTCCGTTCAGTGGGTTTACGGAACAAGGTCGTGTAGAGGCCTCCCTCTGTTGTTTTAACTGTGACGTCTAGGTAATCAATCTGAGTGTTGCTGTAGTTATAGGTGAATTTGAGGTCAGGTTGACAATTGTTCAACCAGTAGCAGAGATCATGTAATTCTGATTCATTACCCTTCCAAATCATGAAGACATCGTCCATATAGCGATGCCAATTGCGGATTCTGGGCAGAAAGGGATTAAGTTGGTTGAGGACAAGGGCTTTTTCTACTTCGTCAACAAACAGAATGGCAAAATTAGGGGCAAAAACTGCCCCCATCGAAGTGCCCTTACATTGTCTGTAATATCTTTCATTGAATAGAAAGTAGTTTTTGGTAAGTGCAATCTCCAGGAGAGAAATGATGAAATTGGTGGGTACTCTGTGTGGGCAGGGACGGGCATTAAGGTGGTTTCTGATGACTTCTGTCCCTTTGTCCTGTGATATATTTGTGTAAAGTGATTCAATGTCAAGTGTGACAAGGAATTCACTGGTGGGATCAAATGGTTCTTGTTCAACTAGGTTTATGAAGTGAGTAGTGTCCTTTACGTAGGATGCAGTAGTATGTACCAGATCCCAGGTGAAGAAGTCGGTATACCTTCCTAGTGGTTCTAGGATAGAGCCACATTCGGAGAGGATGGGTCTACCAGGAGGGGTTTCTTGATTTTTATGAATTTTAGGTAGTGTATACAGCATCGGAGTCCAGGGATTATTATTGTTGAGGTACAGAAATTAGTTGTGACTAATGAGACCGAGTTCCTCAGCTTCTTTGGTGATGGACAGGATCTAGTTTTTGACTTACAAAAGGGGGTTATGATCCAGTGGTTCATAATGTGCGGTATTGTTGAGTTGGCATAAGATTTCATTATCATATGCAGTCTTGTCCTGGAGGACAATGCCTCCCCTTTGTCAATTGGTTTAATGATTAAGTCATCCATGTTTTTTTAAGTTAGAAAGGCTTTTTTTCTCGTCAAGGCTTACATTGTAGGGAATGAATCTGTGTTCATTTTGTAATTTGTCTAGGTCTTTTAAGACTAAGTGTTCAAAAGTAATGACTTCAGGGGGCATCATACTCGTTGGTGGGTTAAATTTGGATTTTGGACGTAGTCCTGTAACATCAGTGCTGGGTGGAGTGTCTTTGTCCAGAAAAAAGGTTTTAAGTCTAATTTTCCTGAAGAATTGGAAAATTTCGGTTTGGATGAGGAACCAGTCAGGTTTCTCAGTGATGACATATGATAGGCCTCTACTAAGTAGGGCAGTTTCTCTGGAAGCTAGTTGGTGACCAGACAGATTGAAGATGGGAATCTCATCAGTGTTGGGGACGTTATGTTCCATATTTAGTGTTTCTAGTACTGGTAACCCCATTGATAAAACTTCCGTCTCGTCTGACGTTTGCCTGGTGGGAAGTTGTAACGTGGTTTTCCTCTGACCCGGCCCCGGTCCACTTGGAATGGTTGACCTCTCCCTAAAAAAATTGGGGTTGTGAGTGGAAGTGCTGGGTCCTGATCCGGGGTCAGATGTGTCTTAGTCAGCTGAAGAGTCTGAGAACGTGACGGGCTGTCTATTTTTGAATCTCCCCTGGGTGCCTGCAGGATTTCTTTGGATATCTTGGGGAGAGGTAAAAAAGTCGTCTAAGAGGTAGGGGTATGATTTTTCCTTGCTGTAATTCTTTATGTCTTTTGACACCTTCGTTGATTTTTTATGGTGTGCTATCTGGCACACCAGCAATTAGTAACCATGCATTGACACTGGATAGTGTGCCTGAACTTTCCACTCGCTCCGCTACTTCACTGAGGTTTAATCCACTTATCCCACCATAACTCTAAGACAACTAGATAGCCGTCTGCATAAATTTAAGTTCACGGTTGCCTGCCACATTACTCGGCCTGGGTGGTGCTGCCTAGCACACCAGCGATGATTGGATTGGCAAATGGAATTACGAGTGTGTAGCGTGGCGGAGAAGGAGACAGGGAGACAGGGAGGGTTCAGGTAAATAGTGTTTTAATGTTCTACTGCTTTACAACACAACATGGAGCGGATTGCAGTTTCTCTGTCCGGGACGCGGTCTTCGTTCTCTTCCGTCAGAGAACCTTGTCCCAGGATTTCAGGTCGCTCGGGGATGAAGGGTCGCTCCCACCAAGTAGGCACCACAACTCAAAAGGATAGGAAAACAGAACTCGGTAAGGAGGGGCTCTTGATACTTAAGTGTAATTACGGGTTGAGGGAGTGAGGGACTAGGCACCAACCAACACCAGTGAATCGCTTCTCCTTTCTAGGAGTTCTGGCGCTCTACGGAAGGAAGCCTCGGATCACCAAGCTTATCTTCCGGACGTACGCAGTAGCGCCTGCCCTCGCCTCCCGGCCTCCCTCTGCCCCAGACGGCCCCCAGTTGTCCCCGTACTTCTGAAGCCACGACCCTCCTGGGCCGTGGCAGGATTCAGCGCGTTGCCGGATTAGGTCCGGCTCCTTCTTTTCCGTTCTTCCGTCTAGCGGGGTCACGGGCTGCTGGCTACTTCCTTCCTCCTCCGCGACGGGGTACTTCTGCAACTCCACGAGTCCTGGGCCGATGAAGAAGGTCTGTCCGTCGTAGTGTCCTCCAGACGCCGCCGTTGCTTCTTCCGTCGGGCTCCCACACGACTCCTTCAGTCCCGGAGATGCTTCCTCTTTGAAGGGTGAGTAGTCAGGTGACCACGTCACATGACTGTCAGAGCGCCGTGGAAACTTAAAGGGACAGTGCACATCGCTCACAGGAGCCGGGGTCTGAAAACAGAGGAGGGAATAGGGGGAGAGATAAGGAGGCAATTGCTCATGCAGCATTTGAGAAGAGGAGGCATCGTCCGGGTGCAGCTCCTCGCCACAGAGTGTTTCACGAAGGCTGTGATTTTACAAGATTGAATGTACTCTTCACAAATATATTGAGTATTCTGATGATCCTTCGCGAGTTGCACCTTTCCCCCTTTTTTATATATCTGCTTTATTCTATTGTTGCCCTTTGTAATTCCTACTTACAATGATGTTCTGTTTTTAACTAATTTGACCAGCTCAAGTAATACCGTTATACCCAGGATATTTGATCTCTTGATGCATCAGTTGCTTGCGCGTGAGTAGTAGGAATGTCATTTATACTATGTATCTAGGGACTATGGTTTTAAATCTTTATTTTTCATCATCCATAGATTCTTCTTGCTCACATTTCGTCCTGATGATGATGATCTCAAACAAATGTGATTGAAACGCCGTCGACCCTTTCACAAGAAAAAACTCCTTTAATTGTTTAAATTCACACATGGAATCACACCACGCACCATGCACTTGTTCTGTGAGCACTGGAACTAATATTCAAACAGTATACTTTGATATACCATTTATGAAGTTAATAAATGTTATACAATGATAATCGTGTGTCCCTACGTATATTGCAAAACAGTCTGTTACCATTAGCTCAGGTAAAATTGATTAATACCTTTCCTAAAATCATACTAGCTCAGGCTAGTCAAGGACCCGTGTGGCCTTCTAAAATCATATTAGCTCAGGCTTTTTAAGGACCTGTGTGGCCTTATATGTACCATTGTTCTTTATACATCTATTGCTTACCCCAGGTCTAAATATCGGGGTGCCCTTGTTCTCCATAGACTGGTTATTCTGAAGCCAGTGGAAACTGATATTACGGATCGGAGGATTATAAACTCCCTTGTGAGGTATTTGTTCTTGGATGTCAATTTAAATATGTATATTGATGTAACAAACAGGAGGTGTTTCACTGTCGTTTTTTCGACAGGAGGATTCTATCTACTTATGAGATATATATAGTTCGATCTGCATGATCAGCAGGCCAATCCCTTGGGCACTCTCCTTGAAACATTCACATACGGTGAGCAGAGGTCTAGTGCCCGCACCTATAGATTTCTTCATTGTCTATACACTGGATTTTAAAACACATTTATTTCTTGTCTTACACAGGCGTTACACTAATATTGTTTACAGTCCTGATGAAGACCCCATTTTGATGTCAAATTTACACACAATCTTAAGGGGTCGAAACGTCGACGTATATATATAAAACAAGCGTTGCTATCCTTCGGGCCATCACATGTACCAAAGAATAATGTACAGGCCATGTTGAGGGTGTCTTACGACTAATATTACGCTGTGCCAAATCATTTTGTGTTACATGTATTATTAGTTATGTATTAATTGTATTGTGATTTATATGTAAAACACTTGTCACTTTTTTGTATCCTTTTTTTGCATTCTTTGTATGCCTAAGTTGAGTTTATTCTTTGTGGTGTATATGTCCTGTTTTTTACAGATACTTCTAAAAAGATTTTCTCATATAAAACCTAATCATACTACGACTGACGTGATTGGTTTGATTTTGAAAAAAACTAGTGTTTAGACATGTTTTTGCTAGAATTTTTTCATTCATGAAAGTCCTACCATTTGTGAGGACGTAAAAGTTGATCATTAAAGAATTTTTTTTATTTTGTGGCAGAACCTCTGCTCGCTTAACGTATCAATCTCCAGGTTCTGCACGTAACCGGGTCACCCCATTGTTGAATAATGAAATATATGCAAGGGCAATACAAATCTGAGAGGAGATGTTGCAAAAGAACTACTGAACATGAAACATGAGTTGTCAGCAATATGGCATAGGGTGGCTGACCTGGTGCCTGCTTGAGATGCACAACAGGACAAACTTGAATTATTGGTATAAGAGCTGATCATGCTGAGGGAAAATAATTTTGACCTCAAGGCACATCCAGAAGACCCAGAGAATCACTCAAGGCAACAGAACTTTAGAATAAGGGGTGTGCCACTAAATGCTGAAGGGAATGGTATTGAGATCGTAATAAAAGGATTATTCAGGCACATGCTACTGAGCTTATTGGAAGAGGGCATCATATTGGATCATGCACTTTGAGTGGGACCCTCACTGAGCAAGGAGAATAATGCTCCTGATATTTCAGCATGCGTTCATAACTTTCACCAGAAAGAGGTCATTATGGTGGCAGTAAGGGCCATGGGCATGCTTACGTTTGAAGGACATGTCCTTTATGACTAATCTGCTATTACTTTGCAGAAAAGAAGAAAATTCAAGGCTGTGACCCATATTCCGAGGGATAAGGAAGTAATATTAGAAGTGGGGCCACTCATTTGAGATCATTTTTCAATTAAAGGGAACACAGCATCAGGTGCAATCACTCTCAGAGGCTAAAAGGATTCTGGGGATGTAAGATTCAAGCTAGGGAGCCACATTGTTGCTGCAGAGCATGCAGAATTTAGAGCCCAAAGACACCAGACCGTATTGATTGAGAGTGGTTCAACATAAGAGAAGCAAAGCTAAGCCCATGGCGGAGGTGATTATGTTGCTGTGCTAACACTGCTGTGAGGAGAAAGCTCTATTCCCTTCTCCCAGAACATGTGAATTAACTTTTGGACATGCTACTAGGGACTTGTCTATCTGTGAGGAGGGGCTTGGTATTCTGGGTGATAGTGGGTCTGCTGCTGTGTTTAGGGGCTTAGACTCAGGAGGGAGTGCTGTGGGAACGCAGTGAGGATGGCAAGGGTTGATGTTTACTCAGGAAGTTAAGGGATGGATGTCACTCTTTTCTCAAAGTCCCAATGGTGGGGGCACGAGTTTGATGTTGTTGATGTTATTTTATGCTGGGAGTTCAAACGGAGGTGTGATATGTGTTTAAATGGCACAGAGTGGTGGGAGTTGTTGTCACCAGCAATTATAGGAAGCTGTATAATTGTGGCCGCTTGGATATTCCACAATCACTATATAGTGCTCTCCAATTCGATTTATTCCATCAAAATCATTAGCTATGGGCACCAATAGAGGTGTGCTTAAGATAGTGAGCCTGAACGTCTGAGGCCTTAATGCACCCACTTTACTGCTTGCAATATTATTGTCCCTGTGAGATATTGAAGGAGATATTTGCTTATTGAAAGAGACAAACTTGCCTACGAAAGATTGGCCCGGTTACACTCTAAATGGATTCAGGTGCAGTGTTTCTCCTTGGATCGACCAAAAAGGGGAGGCGTGGCTATTCTGTTACCCAGTAATTTCAAAGGGCCAATTATGGAAATGATGATGGAGATGGATGGGAGAGCACAGGCACATAGACTAGCATTGGGTAATTATTATTCCACAGTGGCATCTCTTTATGCCTCCAGTGAGGGTCATGAAACATTTTTGAGGAAGGTGATACTGCTAATCATGCATTCCCTGGACAAAGATATAATATTAGGGGATGGAGGGACTTTAACTTGGTCATGAATAGGAGAATGCACCCTTCTGCTCTGTGGGATGGACATTAAGTGGAATTTTCACCAGGCTGTTGGTCATGGTTGAGAGACATTGGAATATGTGCTCTTTTGAAGGAGACCCATCCGGGGGAGAAGGATTTCTCCTTTTTCTCTGTGGTGCACAAAACGTATACTAGACTTGAACATCCCTTGGGCATAACTACGGTGCAGAAACAGATGATGGAAGTGGTCATAGGGACTAGAGCACTTCCTGATCATGCCCGGGTCTATATGACTATCCAGGTCCCACAGGCCTGAATGACAATGGTGGGGTTGAGGTTTGGGGATGCGTCAATACAGCAAAAAAAACAGAGGTCAGATAGACAAGTTCATATAGGTCTATCTCCATGCAAATGATGGTGAAGGGATCAAGCCACTGGTACTATGGGGTGCTATAAAGGTAGTTTTGTGGAACATTTGATCTTGTTGGCAGTCAAATATAAGGACAATAAAAAGACAAGGGAAGATCTCTAGCTGCAAGCCAGAGAACTAGAGGGGATTTATAAGAGGAAAGGGGCAAGGCAGACGTGGCATTGATTAGAGGGGCTGCAGGCTCAGTTACGAGCCATATATAAAGATAAGGCAGAGTATCTTAGGTTAAATCAAATCTCTTACAAAGGGAGGAATAATGCTGGACGGATCTTGGCTTTCAAGTTAAGAGGCAAGGCGGCCAAAGATAGAGTAACATCTATTGGGATTAAGGGAGGCACTGTGTCCCATAATACGGTGGGAATTGAGCAGACATTAGGGATTCTACAAGGAGCTCTATGCCGCAGAAGCAGGTGCTGATGAGTAAATTAATAAATACCTTAAATAAACTAGTGTAATCCAACTTAGGAAACATCATTGGCTTTGTTAGATAAATCTAATGAGTTAGAGGAGCTGAAAAGCAGCATCTCTAGACTTCCGCTTAATAAGGCACTGGGATAAGATGGGTAAACAGCTCTGTTTTATAAGTCATTTTAATCATTGATTCCCCCTGTACTGATGTGCTTGTTCAGTTCTTATGGGGAAAGTCAGCCACTAGCAGATACTATGAGAGAGGCATTGGTAGTGGTCTTGCCCGAAGTGGGAAAGATTTAACCCTATGAATCGCCTTTCCATAAATATTTCTTTTCAATACAGATGCAAAAAAATTCTCAGACATTTTAGCCAATAAGCTGCTCACACTTCCCATTAGTGTGGGCAGATACTTGGGGGTGAAGATTTACACCATATCCAGAAAAACATCACAGGTAAACTAAGAAGAATTCTAAGATTCCTTGGAGGCAGATTTGCAATCATAGCATAAAGGAGGCCTCTCCTGCCTTGGGGCAGATTGCTGCTATCAAAATGACTGTCCTACCTAGATTCCTCTATTCGTCACAAGGTATTCCATTACAACCACCGCAGGTAATGTTAAAAGAGGTCCTAAAAGACTTAAATAACTTTGTATGGGGGCAGACTATGCATCACTATCTTGAGGAAGAAGGGCTGGAGATGCTCTATTTCATAAACTATAACCGTGTATCGTAACTGTGTTATGTCATGGAGTGGAGTAGGGGAAAGAGGAAGAAGCCCTAGAGATTTATGAACCAGGCAGTAGTAGGGGAGCATATCTGATAAGCAATCTGGCTGCCGAAAAAGCATTGACCCTGGGGTTTGCATTCGTACCCAGTAACAAGAACTGCAATGACCGCTGTGATTATTAGGAATGGGCTTATGGCCATTCCTTCACCTCTCACCACGATTATAGGCAACCAATTATTGGCAAGAGAGAGGAGATTTCTATGGTGCTGAGGGTCTCATATCAATTAAGCAAATCAAAGTAGATTTTAGGGTCCAGGGGACAAGAGCGTTTATGCTATTTTTAGATTCAATATTGGGTCAGAAGCAGCGGATGCTGAGCTGGAGGGAAAGTCGACCACTAAAGAATGGAAGGAGGTTTTTGCTAGGGGAGTAGCACATCCTGCTCAGCCATTAACGAATCTCATTAAGACGGATCCATATTGATGTTATACGCCGGCTAGGGTACAGGAGTGAAATAAGGCCAGGAGTGCTGCTTGCTTGAGGGGCATCAAGTTGTCTTCTTCACCTGCTATGGCACTGCACGAAGCTTAGCAGAGGTTACATGCTCTAGAGTCTTGAGGGTGCTTATATCGCAGGACCAGATCAAATGTAATGTGCTTCAAAATTGGTTTGGGTGACATAGATAGAAGGCGGGGCATGGGACTAGTGATAGCTAGTCCTAGATTGGGCAGCACAGATCAAAAAATTATATGCATGGAGGCAACGGAGGAGAGGCGGGTGATTCAATGGGCTTCTAATTGTAAATGGGTTTAATGAGAGGCATTGGAATGGATTAATTACTCTGGGTGCCAGTCTTTGAGTGTAGGGGGGGGCTAAGGCTTGGTAAAAATTACAATAAAAAGAGTTGATCCATAAACTCATAAATTTGGCTCCAGTCCCTGAATTCAGGGGGTGGTTGCATGTATGTTTATTCCTTGTAGTACATTTACACTCATAAATGGTGAATAGACAAAAGTCGTAAATTCACTACAAAGTTTAAGATTAAATTTACAAGAGGCCGCTGATATTTATGCACTCCTGAGGCCCTGGTTCTTGGAAACTAAAGATTTATTTGCTGTAAAAAGGGAGGTGTCCATACTGGCGGTTGCCAACATTAGCATTTGCTCAGTTTCACTTTATTAATCGCTATAAGGTTGCGCACTAAATCAGCTATGTGACATGGGTGAAGGCACTTGCTTTATTATTTACAGCATGGTGGTTTTCATTAAACAAATTAAGATGTATATTCCCAGTTACAACAAGTGCTTGCATAGTCTGAACACTCACATTTAATTATTCTTTGTCACCGATAGCCAAGGTCCAATGCCTGCAAAATGTGACCAATTTTTTCCAGGTTTATGTTGCTATGATGACGAGTTTGCCGATGTGCCCACTAAATGTTTGCATTGTTTATGCCGTCTATTCTCGCGCTCGTTATTTCCCTGTATATGCATTCTTTCACTACTTTATTTTCGCTTCCGACCCGTGAGTTGATCCGCTAGTCTTCCTGAAGCGGTAGGTGTCCTAGCAGCGGACAATCTGTTCAACTGATTCTAATGCCTATCAAAAGTACTCAATATAGCACTATTTCACATGCAAATGATGTTGTTTATCTCTAGAGTTTTACATCCTCAGATTGCATGCTTTTACAAAGCCTCCTATCACTACAGTCTTTCTTTCTTCCAAATGACCTCCTACTGACCTTCCATCCGCTGCATGCCTCCTCTGTGTATAACCTATTCTAAGTCATGTGCCTGTCTGCTTTAGTCTCTTATATTGTATTTCCCCAATTGTTCCACATCTCATTCCATAGATCATTGCAACAGCTCCTGCTTTGAAGTCATACCCCTGCAACCTAATAATACTTAATATTGTATATCCCAACATTCCATCAACCATTTGCAAGACCTCACATAGCCCCATTCAGGATCGCACCTAATCCTTATTATTGTAATGTATCACAAAGACTTGAGGAAATGTATGAAACAGTTTCCTGGATTTAACTACTAACCTTAGATTCCACAAAGAACTTCAATAACTCGTCAGTGGTAGTAAGCGCTATATCACTGCAATTAAAATACAATATAATTGTGATGAAAGATGGAGTGAGTTAAGTATTGTGTTAAAAAAATATGGCAGATCGTATGAACAAATGTTTTACCCATAATTATGAACCATGGGGCAGATTTACTACATTTTGGAGCAACACAGCTCCGCAACCAAATTTGCATCAAAGGGTGAAGTGTGGAAAAAAAGCACCATATCTACTAAGATATGGCACTGTTTTTCCTCCTCTAGCACCAACACACTTTAGGTTGCCATGTGCCAACAATGAAAAATGAAATGAAATTTGTACTTGTAAAGCGCACTGCTACCCCAGCTGGGGTTTCCTGGCGCTGTACGCATACCGCTGTGGAACCCTTCCTGACTTTTCCCTGTGAAATGTCCACTCCTGGGCACCCCCAAGGTGAAGCCAGGCATCCCAGCGCTGGTGGGGCCGTTGTGGAGATTAAGCAAGGTATTGCCCAGAGTTGCAGAGTGGGACCAGTGCTTAATTTGTGCCGGTGCTTTCCGGTGCTTAGCACGGCACTTATTTCTCAGGGCCGGGTCTATCACAACTATGGATGTGTTCGTATTTTTCATTTTATTACCCCTATGTTAAGGAGCCCTCTCAAAACCGTTGTAACTCTACCGGGTTCTGTGGCATTGAGTTTATATTCTATGTGTAGTAATGTTTGAGAAGAACAGTCACTACGCATCAAGAGGCATGTTTCTGTTTCGTTCCTGTTGTTTTTGTCTTTTCGGATTCTGTTCGCAGTCACGATTGATTAGCTATTTCTCACAAACTGGGTCTGTCTTTCCTCTTCATCATATTCACATTACGCAATCTGACGTTTTAAAAACCATGGACGGCACTTACGCCCCGTTTTCACTCTTGCACCAACACGGCAGCATTTGTCTTGCGGCCCGTTTCGAACAAGGATAGGTAACTTGATATTCTATTGGGGTCATTGCCTTGGTCAGCTATAAAACGAGATGTGTTCACATCGTAGGTCTGACCTGCTTATTATTTTTATTTGACCAGGCAGTTTACGTGGTTCCCCTTGATTCCTTCGCGTGTGCCAATGTGCATTGGGATACCGTAGCAGTTTATTTCACACTTTGTCCATGTTGTTCCAATTCGAGCGAAGGTACGTCCTAATTAAATACACCATTTGTTGTCTGAGGCATGGCCTTAGTCTAAACACACTGGGCCCGATTCTGATGCAGGTTGGAAAAGCTTCCCGACCGAGGGCCTGATTCTGATGCGGTTAGGAAGGCCTCCTAACGGCATTTGCTCCTTCCAAATCGGATCGGGAACGTGTCTTCCCGACCGAGGGCCCAATTCTGATGCGGTTAGGAACAAATGTTCCCATTGAAGTCAATGGGAGTTCAACCAAATCGTATCTGGAAGCATCCGGATGCATCCTACTCCGCCGGTCGGACTTTCCCGATCCGTGTGGGTCGGACACCATTTCCCAACCGATTGGGTCGGGAAGCTTTTCCAACCCGCATCAGAATCGGCCCCTGAGTCAGGCAACTTTGTCCTAAAGGCTTTCGTCACCCTTTTCTATTTTGGTGAAAAATTGTTAATACTTGTTTTTTGCTTTCACAGTCCAAAAATTATTTTTTATTCCAAACGTTTGAAAGAATAGGCTAAATGTTATGAACCGTCAGAAGACTACTTATAAAACAAGAACAGTTAACATTGTTCTTTTTTTCTTTTTAATTTTATCAGCAGAAGCATACAGAGAAAACAGAAACTTTAGTACTTTACTAAATAGTCAAGCTACAGCTCTCCAAGAAGGAGTTCCAAATACGGTCACTTCTGTTCTAATTTCTCACTCGTCGTGCATTCCCTGCACACTTTGCCTTACTTGTCAGAATCTTTTGGATGTTGTATGATAGTTTAATTGGTTAATTGCCTTGCTGAGTTCAGTGTTTAATCTGCTTGCCACATGTTCAGAGCTTATAAAGTGGTCTTATTGATTGGTGAGACAGGCTTTCATGTATGAATGTTAGAGCTAAGCTATTTGCATATGGAATCCATGCAAACGTCATGCATTTCACCCAACTTTGGAGTAGCATAAACTTTCACTACTTGGTCAAAATGCAGAGTGGGCTAAAAACATTGTGGCTTGCACGAGCTGTGTTGAAGGTGCATCTGCCTATGTGGGGGACACGCTTATCCTAGAGATCTCCACCAGGTGGATAGTGATCGCTAAATGTGGCAGACATCCTCTCTTGACCCGACAGGCTCGCAGGCCAGCTAGCAGGCTCTTAACGAGCACATACATTTCTACTGTACTTGTCAGGCAATTTGACTATTCTTAGGTTGGTGCTTCTTGCTCTGTATGTAAGACTCCAAGAAAGCAGACAAACATAGTGCCTGTAATGTGAAGTGCATTTGTTAAAATAAAGCTACCGACCACAATGTAAACTGGTGTTGAACCTATGTTTCATGCAGCAAATGTCAGTTCTGCATCCTGGAGGTTGCAACACACAAAAGTGAGTGACAAACTGTACTGCAGGTGGGTACAGCAGACTATCAACTTTCTTGCAATTTCATCTGTTGGGTTGTTAGCATGCTCCCTGTGCTGACAATTACTAGTAATTTTGCCACATCTTTCAGTGCTGAAAGAGGATCTTATTTCCAGTTCTGAGATTTAATTTTGAAATGTATTGTTATATGCGGATTACTTAACTGAAAACAAGGAGTGATGCACCAACTTAATTTTCAGTTACTGAGGAAAAACCTCTTTTAAACCTTCATTTAAAAAATACTTGTACCATTATAGTCATTCTCTTGACATAGTTCTGGACATAGATTTTCTGGGCATTAAGCTCACATCCTGTACTAAGGCATAAGAGTTTGCACAATCCAAATGTCGTTTAACCCAGTGGGCTAGAGCAACTCCCCTTTTTCAGTGCTTAATTTGTGCTGGTGGTTTCCGGTGCTTACCAACGGCACTTATTGCTCAGTGTCGGGTCTATTGGCATACCTGCCTGCCAAGTGCCAACTCACATGGTGACAATGTGCGTCACACGCGATATCAGCTCACTTCACACGGTCTCCAGACTCCTGGTAAAGAGCTGATACCACACACATGGTAAATCCATGCCTGTGTTCAGTGTTGCCAAATTGTGCAGTTTCCCACAAAAATGGGTGACATTTTGCTAATTTGTGTGGGAAAAAGCACCACTGGGTCACTGATTGGGTTGGTTTTGGTGCTGTGAGCCGAATAGTGTGTAAACTTTTTTAAATTTGACACCGGGGCCGCCCGCCTTATCATGATGAGACACATAGCACCAGAAACTGCCTGGGGGGTCCTTACCTCAGCGACCATAACAGGTCCGTCCATCATCAATCATATAAGCGCTAGTGCATTACCAATGACTGCTTGCAAATAATTAGTAGCCTGCCTCACCTTGGAGTTGAACAGTCAAGTGTCCCGAGTCGATCAATGTGATCAGTGTCCCCACTTCGTTTTCGCCCGCCCCAGCATAGTGCACAGCTGCAGCGTTAGGCAAACGAAGCAAACAGGGTGCCGTGCAGCAGGCCAGCAGCTCACAGCAGGCCTCAGAATAATTAAAAGTCAGTAAGTAAGTAATGCTATTGTAATCGTAACAATACATGAAGTAATGGAACTTCATAAGATTATATCTCATGATGTAAGGAATCATGTGTCACTGTCACGGATACAAGATGATGAGGCAGGGCGACAGGCAAAGAGATAAATGCAGGTATTAAGCGCTGCATAAATGAAATGGCGTCAACTGAATATCCTGTGATTCTGGGCAAATCACTTAATCTCCCTGTGCCTACCAAAAATTAACATCTCCTTGTGTAATGTATCTGGTGCTCAAGTAGCTTTCCAATACCTTCAGGTCGAGTTTGCGTATATGTAAAAAAAACTGCAAAACCAAGGTTGGTTGCATTCCAGCAAAGCAATGTAGCCGCTGAAGCGAGGGAACTCAGCTCTGCAACTTGAGTTCCTTATAGTTCATTTTACCTTTGCCTTCACGAGGCCGCAGCATAGTTTTGTGAGCAGTTATCCAATAATGAGTTATGTGGTGTTTTATAGATATCGCCGCCACATGCAACTCACGGCCTGCCTCAGAGTCTAAAAAAGACAACTATAAACTTATACAAGCAGGTACCAAAACAGAAATAACACTGAACGTAACTATTAGACCATGTTAGCGTATGTATTTTCCAAAATGTAATGCGGTTCCAAGTGTTATCTAACTACCACTAGTATGTGTCACAGGGTTTGAACATGTACAGAGGGGATGAGCAACTGGATTGTAAGGGGGTAGTTACCCTGCTCCAATGGTGACTGGGAGGCTGCTTTCAGGAAGGGTCTGCCTTTCCAGCTCTGAAAGCAACTCACTCAGCCCTCCCTACCTCACAGCACACCGTGCCTCAGTCAAAGCAAGAGTCCCTCTATCCCCTTTTGCTCGAGGGTGTCTATCACAACCACTTAAGATGAACCCTATCATTAAAGCAGTGGCGCACCCGCACCACTATCCCACCTTCAGTTCTGTGGGGAACACCACCTACTAACGTACACTACCTAGTGTTGCAGGATAGATTATTTCGCACTATTACATCTGGCTTTCAGCAGTGCCAGTTGAGGATGTGGGTGAAGCCGATGGAGTAAGTGGGTGGAACCAGTGGAGGAAGTGGGTGGAGCCGGGGGAAGTGGGTGTGGCCTCCTAAAAAAAATTGAGCACCTGCACTTAATATTTTACAAATTAAGCACTGAGTGGGACCCATGATTAGAATAGGCACCGAAGCGAGAATTATCAGGTCCGAGGAAATTGAGCCCAAGACCCACCGAGGCGGGAATTGAACCCTGGTCCCGGGCCAGATCTCTGCATCAGGGTCTGCCGCTCTAACCATTGAGCCACACTTCTCCACACACACCCTTGCACTATAGTGGGCTTTCTGGCAAGCATAGGTTATGTTCTGGAAGGGGACCATTCAAGTACAAAAACTGTTCTTTAATAACATTTCCACTTTGTATGTGTGCTGTATAGTGCAGCGTGAGAGATGCAGAGTTGAAAAACTCTTGCCTTGAGGAGGTATACTCAGTGCAAATTCCTGTCTGCCATGTTAGTAGAAAGGGATTTGTGTCAACACCCATAAGTAGTTGCATGGTATGCTCGCTTGACATAAATTAGCACAAAGTAGAACCAATTGCTACTTTTCTTTACTTTCGTCAATTTTCCAATGCAAATCCTTATCTGTGTTGGAAAGGAAACCGCACCACAACACTTTGCGCCAGGGTTTGCATCACTTTCGTGACACATACCTGGCGCAAAACGTTAGTGAGTTTGGGCCCTATTGTCAGATTTGAACCAGGTTCATAGCTGTCAAGAGATATAGAAAGGTTTTCACTTTTATAATGCACTCTATAGATTGAAATATTCTCACGTATTTTGCTGGCTGTGAGGATGTCTTTACATATGATGTGTCATGGTATTGATGTCACTGACGGCTGTACTGTTGATTTGCCCTTTTTTGAAAAATTAAAATAAAGTTAAAAAAATATATTTTACATACTTTTTTGCTGCCCCAAGTTCAGCCTAGGGCCCTTAAAATCTTTTAGAATGAGGCCCAACATGTACTACCACTGAAATGTTCTATACACCACTAACATGGCAGAATCAGCAGTCAATGGGTTATAAATGTTACGCTGTAGAAGAAGGAACCGCGTGATGCAACAGAGCTGGCGTGTTTTAGTTCAGCAAAGGTTTATTAATAAGTCATTGCTAGTGAATTGTGCCAGGTGGAAAATAGGGGCAACAAAATGTTTCGGAGATACTTCAGCTGACTGACATCTCAGATCTCTTGAAACTGATAACTGATGGTGTAAAATGTCCAGAGGTCCTGGGGAGAGCATGTTCATTCTCATCTCAACCCTCTCCACCGGGAGATCTGAGAGGGCTTGGACCACTCATCAAGAGGCTTTAGATGCACTTAGCAGATTTATTCTGCAGGTAAATAAAGGACCACCTGTGAGATGTGAAGACTCTGCAGGACACCGGGGCTTGAAGTACTTGTTTTTACTCACAACAGGACCCCGAAAGACTTTATACATCTTCATCACGCATTCCTTTAAATTGGTCCCTGCGAGGAGGCTTTGAAGCCTGGCTGTTTATATCAAAAGTACAGAAAAATAGTGCGGATAAAAAATCCATTATAAGCCTTGAAGACAATCCTTTCGAAACACCAGCACCGATCCTCGATTTTCATGGAACATCGTTTTTTTATTGATAAAGCAAAGCTGCAGGACGTGGCCAACCAGAGAGCAGGGCCGAGCACATCCTTGGCCCTTCTCATTCTCCTGGAGAGACCAGCACATGCAGTGCTTGAGTCACAAAGCATTCGGCGAGCACCTCAGATCTGGGCGGGAGAAAGTTGAACTGTCCATGGAAAGTTCAACAGGATTGCCATGTTATGCTTATGGAGATGTCCCCAACGAGAGTGGACATTGGCTCACGTATGCAGATTTTTTACACAGTCGTAGAACAGGTTGGGCATATAAAGCCCTTGGCAACCACAATTGGAAGTACGTTTCTCACCTCATGAATATAGCAAGATTCCTAAATTCTCCCAACCCTTAAGCCTCCCTGTAACCCTAAAAAACATTCCCCATAATAACACACACTCCAGTAAACTTCTCAATGTCCTATTAACTGTCCTAGTGTCATGTCACACTCCCCTCCTATTGCTCCTTTTTTAGGTTCTTTCCCTTGAACCTGTCTGTCTTGTCTGCTACCATACACCAATCCCTTACCCCTTGCCCCCTCCAAGCCATCCCTGAGATGGAATCTACTGACCTGTGATGCCCCAGACCTCTTCTGTGGGTACAAATCTGATTACACTCCTGCAACCAGGGAAAACCCCTATTCAGGTATTCTCCGGCCACCCCCTAGTCCTGCCGCTGCATCTCAACAGCAAATCATTCACCACCTCACACACCATAAGTCTCTCCTTCATGACCTTCCAATGTTGTCCTTCAGCTTCATCAGCTTGTACTATCCACCCATGATGGACAGATGAACTCCATCCGACTGGTACAGATTATAGTCATCTGGCATAAACACCTCAAAGACTTTCAATCCAAAACCTCTTCATCTCATTGCTTGACTTATTCACTTTCTATTGGCCATGGCTGCCTTGCACCTCTCCAAACCTTTGACTAGCAGCGCTGTGCGCATTATGAGGCATATGTACAAGCCCCTATCGCCACCGCAACGTTACTTTTTGCGACGTTGTGGTGGCGATAGGGGCTGCACCTTATGTACAATGCAGCGTTAAGCCGCTTAACGTGGCTTAACGCTGCCTTGTACATAAGGCCCCCTTTCACGCTATGGTTAGCGTGAAAGTGGTGTGCAGTGGGTGTTGCGGTGGGCGTTCCACCGCAACACCCATTGTATTTGACACTGCCCCCTATGTACAAGGGTGGCGTACACAGGAAGCAGCGCCAAAATTAAGACCAGAAAAATTCTGGTCTTAAGTTGGCAAAATGAGGAGAAATGCATTATTTCTCCTCGTTTTTGCTTTTTCCATGTGTGCTGCCTTGTGCAGCACACATGGAAAAAGCAAAATGCCAATGGTTTGTTTATGTACAGGAAGGTGTCCCTTCCTGTACATAAACAAACCTTAGAAAATGCCATTTTGTAACTTTTATGTGTGCTGCATGAAGCAGCACACATGAAAGTTACAAAATGGCATTTTAGGATTGTTTATGTGCAGGAAGGGACACCTTCCTACACATAACCAATCCTCCCCTGCACACAGACACCCTTGCGCTCTGGTGCAAGGGTGCCTGCGTTGGCGCTAAGTTGTTAAACTTAGCGCCATCGCAGGGGGAAACGCAGGGCTGCACCACATTCTTGTAAATATGGTGCAGCCTTGCGTTTCCGAAGTGGCGGAGCGTGTCGTTAAGCCTAGGAGGCTAATGACACGCTCCGCCACTTCCTTGTACATATCACCCTATGTGCATTCCAGAGCACAGATCACTTATTTTTTGTAAATAACTTTTCATGCTCTTTAACAAACCCAACATCGATAACTGTACTAGGTCATTCCCTCCCACATGCAGCACCAACTAATCAAGGCAGCTATGAGTGGTCATTTATGTGGCCAAAGTGGGCAACAACATCCACACCCCATCACCCTCTTCTTTTTGGAAAAAAAATAAAACAGTTTGGTGAAAGACTCCGTCATGTTGACAGAGCCTTGCACCAAGCTGCAAAAAGCATTGACAGAATCCGCTGTGATGGTGGCCCCTGCCAATGCTTTAGAAATGACCACCTGCTTAATGGTCATTTATAAAGGTGGCATTACTGTCAGGACGATAGAATAATTTACTCCATCGCACTGGCATAGAAACGGGCTGCCCACCAAAAATTAAATTAGGCCCTATGTGTCATTGTGCCAAACTGATCCATTGACTGCCCAACCAGGCTCTGAGGAGGCATCCGATTAGTCAACAAAAACCTCTTTTGCAGGCTCGGCCAGACTGGACCAAGAGAGTAGCTGCCTGGAGGCAAATCGCTGTACAAACCGGATTATTAATGCAACCCCATCTCTGTGACTGAACATCATTGCATAAGGCATGGAGAAACGTACATACATGGTTGGTGTTCACTTTTGGTACAATTCTCCCTGAGAACTTGTAACGTTAACATTAGCCCAACATGTGCGGTCACTATAAAGAAAGAACAGGGAACTTGCTGGAAATCGTGACTGCGTGAGATCAGTGCTTAATTTGTAAAATATTAAGTGCAGGTGCTCAATTTTTTTTAGGAGGCCACACCCACTTCCCCCGGCTCCACCCACTTCCTCCACTGGTTCCACCCACTTACTCCATCGGCTTCAACCACATCCTCAACTGGCACTGCTGAAAGCCAGATGTAATAGTGCGAAATAATCTATCCTGCAACACTAGGTAGTGTACGTTAGTAGGTGGTGTTCCCCACAGAACTGAAGGTGGGATAGTGGTGCGGGTGCGCCACTGCTTTAATGATAGGGTTCATCTTAAGTGGTTGTGATAGACACCCTCGAGCAAAAGGGGATAGAGGGACTCTTGCTTTGACTGAGGCACGGTGTGCTGTGAGGTAGGGAGGGCTGAGTGAGTTGCTTTCAGAGCTGGAAAGGCAGACCCTTCCTGAAAGCAGCCTCCCAGTCACCATTGGAACGGGGTAACTACCCCCTTACAATCCAGTTGCTCATCCCCTCTGTACATGTTCAAACCCTGTGACACATACTAGTGGTAGTTAGATAACACTTGGAACCGCATTACATTTTGGAAAATACATACGCTAACATGGTCTAATAGTTACGTTCAGTGTTATTTCTGTTTTGGTACCTGCTTGTATAAGTTTATAGTTGTCTTTTTTAGACTCTGAGGCAGGCCGTGAGTTGCATGTGGCGGCGATATCTATAAAACACCACATAACTCATTATTGGATAACTGCTCACAAAACTATGCTGCGGCCTCGTGAAGGCAAAGGTAAAATGAACTATAAGGAACTCAAGTTGCAGAGCTGAGTTCCCTCGCTTCAGCGGCTACATTGCTTTGCTGGAATGCAACCAACCTTGGTTTTGCAGTTTTTTTACATATACGCAAACTCGACCTGAAGGTATTGGAAAGCTACTTGAGCACCAGATACATTACACAAGGAGATGTTAATTTTTGGTAGGCACAGGGAGATTAAGTGATTTGCCCAGAATCACAGGATATTCAGTTGACGCCATTTCATTTATGCAGCGCTTAATACCTGCATTTATCTCTTTGCCTGTCGCCCTGCCTCATCATCTTGTATCCGTGACAGTGACACATGATTCCTTACATCATGAGATATAATCTTATGAAGTTCCATTACTTCATGTATTGTTACGATTACAATAGCATTACTTACTTACTGACTTTTAATTATTCTGAGGCCTGCTGTGAGCTGCTGGCCTGCTGCACGGCACCCTGTTTGCTTCGTTTGCCTAACGCTGCAGCTGCGCACTATGCTGGGGCGGGCGAAAACGAAGTGGGGACACTGATCACATTGATCGACTCGGGACACTTGACTGTTCAACTCCAAGGTGAGGCAGGCTACTAATTATTTGCAAGCAGTCATTGGTAATGCACTAGTGCTTATATGATTGATGATGGACGGACCTGTTATGGTCGCTGAGGCAAGGACCCCCCAGGCAGTTTCTGGTGCTATGTGTCTCATCATGATAAGGCGGGCGGCCCCGGTGTCAAATTTAAAAAAGTTTACACACTATTCGGCTCACAGCACCAAAACCAACCCAATCAGTGACCCAGTGGTGCTTTTTCCCACACAAATTAGCAAAATGTCACCCATTTTTGTGGGAAACTGCACAATTTGGCAACACTGAACACAGGCATGGATTTACCATGTGTGTGGTATCAGCTCTTTACCAGGAGTCTGGAGACCGTGTGAAGTGAGCTGATATCGCGTGTGACGCACATTGTCACCATGTGAGTTGGCACTTGGCAGGCAGGTATGCCAATAGACCCGACACTGAGCAATAAGTGCCGTTGGTAAGCACCGGAAACCACCAGCACAAATTAAGCACTGAAAAAGGGGAGTTGCTCTAGCCCACTGGGTTAAACGACATTTGGATTGTGCAAACTCTTATGCCTTAGTACAGGATGTGAGCTTAATGCCCAGAAAATCTATGTCCAGAACTATGTCAAGAGAATGACTATAATGGTACAAGTATTTTTTAAATGAAGGTTTAAAAGAGGTTTTTCCTCAGTAACTGAAAATTAAGTTGGTGCATCACTCCTTGTTTTCAGTTAAGTAATCCGCATATAACAATACATTTCAAAATTAAATCTCAGAACTGGAAATAAGATCCTCTTTCAGCACTGAAAGATGTGGCAAAATTACTAGTAATTGTCAGCACAGGGAGCATGCTAACAACCCAACAGATGAAATTGCAAGAAAGTTGATAGTCTGCTGTACCCACCTGCAGTACAGTTTGTCACTCACTTTTGTGTGTTGCAACCTCCAGGATGCAGAACTGACATTTGCTGCATGAAACATAGGTTCAACACCAGTTTACATTGTGGTCGGTAGCTTTATTTTAACAAATGCACTTCACATTACAGGCACTATGTTTGTCTGCTTTCTTGGAGTCTTACATACAGAGCAAGAAGCACCAACCTAAGAATAGTCAAATTGCCTGACAAGTACAGTAGAAATGTATGTGCTCGTTAAGAGCCTGCTAGCTGGCCTGCGAGCCTGTCGGGTCAAGAGAGGATGTCTGCCACATTTAGCGATCACTATCCACCTGGTGGAGATCTCTAGGATAAGCGTGTCCCCCACATAGGCAGATGCACCTTCAACACAGCTCGTGCAAGCCACAATGTTTTTTAGCCCACTCTGCATTTTGACCAAGTAGTGAAAGTTTATGCTACTCCAAAGTTGGGTGAAATGCATGACGTTTGCATGGATTCCATATGCAAATAGCTTAGCTCTAACATTCATACATGAAAGCCTGTCTCACCAATCAATAAGACCACTTTATAAGCTCTGAACATGTGGCAAGCAGATTAAACACTGAACTCAGCAAGGCAATTAACCAATTAAACTATCATACAACATCCAAAAGATTCTGACAAGTAAGGCAAAGTGTGCAGGGAATGCACGACGAGTGAGAAATTAGAACAGAAGTGACCGTATTTGGAACTCCTTCTTGGAGAGCTGTAGCTTGACTATTTAGTAAAGTACTAAAGTTTCTGTTTTCTCTGTATGCTTCTGCTGATAAAATTAAAAAGAAAAAAAGAACAATGTTAACTGTTCTTGTTTTATAAGTAGTCTTCTGACGGTTCATAACATTTAGCCTATTCTTTCAAACGTTTGGAATAAAAAATAATTTTTGGACTGTGAAAGCAAAAAACAAGTATTAACAATTTTTCACCAAAATAGAAAAGGGTGACGAAAGCCTTTAGGACAAAGTTGCCTGACTCAGGGGCCGATTCTGATGCGGGTTGGAAAAGCTTCCCGACCGAATCGGTTGGGAAATGGTGTCCGACCCACTCGGATCGGGAAAGTCCGACCGGCGGAGTAGGATGCATCCGGATGCTTCCAGATACGATTTGGTTGAACTCCCATTGACTTCAATGGGAACATTTGTTCCTAACCGCATCAGAATTGGGCCCTCGGTCGGGAAGACACGTTCCCGATCCGATTTGGAAGGAGCAAATGCCGTTAGGAGGCCTTCCTAACCGCATCAGAATCAGGCCCTCGGTCGGGAAGCTTTTCCAACCCGCATCAGAATCGGGCCCAGTGTGTTTAGACTAAGGCCATGCCTCAGACAACAAATGGTGTATTTAATTAGGACGTACCTTCGCTCGAATTGGAACAACATGGACAAAGTGTGAAATAAACTGCTACGGTATCCCAATGCACATTGGCACACGCGAAGGAATCAAGGGGAACCACGTAAACTGCCTGGTCAAATAAAAATAATAAGCAGGTCAGACCTACGATGTGAACACATCTCGTTTTATAGCTGACCAAGGCAATGACCCCAATAGAATATCAAGTTACCTATCCTTGTTCGAAACGGGCCGCAAGACAAATGATGCCGTGTTGGTGCAAGAGTGAAAACGGGGCGTAAGTGCCGTCCATGGTTTTTAAAACGTCAGATTGCGTAATGTGAATATGATGAAGAGGAAAGACAGACCCAGTTTGTGAGAAATAGCTAATCAATCGTGACTGCGAACAGAATCCGAAAAGACAAAAACAACAGGAACGAAACAGAAACATGCCTCTTGATGCGTAGTGACTGTTCTTCTCAAACATTACTACACATAGAATATAAACTCAATGCCACAGAACCCGGTAGAGTTACAACGGTTTTGAGAGGGCTCCTTAACATAGGGGTAATAAAATGAAAAATACGAACACATCCATAGTTGTGATAGACCCGGCCCTGAGAAATAAGTGCCGGTGCTAAGCACCGGAAAGCACCGGCACAAATTAAGCACTGCGTGAGATCTTCAAAGCTAGGCGGCCATGTTGAATTGCAAAGGTTTAGAAACTGGGCCCTGACTGCTGTTCCCCAGCTAGGCAATCTGGACTTTGGCATGATTGGGCATTCTTGAAAGCTGCTGCACTTACCGGCTCCTTGAAATCACAGTTGTTGTTCCACCTGGAACCACACAATACTCTCCTCTCTTAGGGAAAGATCTCCTGTCTTCTTAACCTGCTTCCAGCAGCGGAATAGCCATCCTCCACCTGCAAAGAAAAGAAAGAGACGAAAGATAAGTACGCAGTTCATTACTTCCCTAAACAAAGTACAGAGCACATTTGAGATAAAAACTATTGTGTGCAATGCTCGAAAACATTCAGAAGTAAGTACAGTGCTTAATTTGAGCCGGTGGTTTCCCAGGCTTGGCACCTGCACTTAATTGCCAACACCGCGACATATGACGGTCTGCTTCATAGTGGCGCTGTTGATCTAATTTAGAGATGGGGACATCAGAGGTTGAGTTTCCATACAATGTACAGTAAAATGACTAATAGCTTCCTCCTAAGCCACTCTGATAGCATTCGGGCCTGGAATAGTCTGAATTTTTAAAACTTGTAGGAGTGTTAGGGTTAGTAATTATGTTGGTACTGTTATTGGCAGCGCTGACAGGGGCAATGGGTGTCACAAGCTACAGTTGCACCCTGACGATGTCACTGGCACTTATTATCTTACAAATTAAGCACTGAGTAAGTGAACTGCTTGAGAGCATGACAAAGAAAAAGACTCTTGCTAGAAAAACTCAGTTGTGACTGAACAACTTGCGAACCATGAAAAGAGAGTTCCTTACTAAAGAGGCTAAAAGTCTGACGTAAGTCTTTCTGTCCTTACGTGCCACATCGGCATTTGCTGAAGTATAGTAGCTTTTGAACATTGAAATAGAACTTGTATTTGTGGTAACGAATCATACTCCAGCTTGAAAGAAAAATGAGAGGTACAATTGTAATTAAGATATCCGCCCATAAAACCGTTGGACCGTAATTTGGTTGCATGTTCGCAGTGTTCTCTGTACTTGCACATACAGGGAGAGAAAGCCAAGGAGTAGAAGCCTAGCGCCAAGGAGTAGGTGCTAAGAAAACACACAAGAGTTACCAGACACGAGTGACGTGTAAGAGGGTTCACGTCCAAGACCAAAGGTTGTCATCTCTGTCTATCTCTCACCCAATTCCTCCCTTGCCTTCCGTGTACTCTTTAGTTCCTGTGTTAACTCATTGGCCAGAGGGTACATTGTTGGATATCAGAGGATTAGCTTTTGACATCACTCAGGCTGGGCCAGTGAATACTTTTTAGGTCTCGCGCCTAGCGTTGCACTGCGCAGCAGTGCTCGCGCAGCGCGAGACATTTAGTATGTGAAAAACGGGGATTCAGCACTGACCTAGGAATCGCACACGCTCGTGCGTGTGCGATTCCTTTTGTGCTACCCCATTGGCCTTTTTGTGCGTCTTTTTATAAAAGACTGCATGCAATTGGCCAAAGGCGGGCACATTGCTCCGCCCATGGCCTATTGGTGTCTATTACGCGCTTGGTGCGCGTAATAGACAGCAATAGGCCATGTGGTTTCAATTATCGTGCCCAGACACGGGCGCGATAATTGAAACCACATGTTTCGCTGTGGCGCGCGCGCGCACCACTCGCGGGCGTGTTTTTTGTTTTTTTTACAATAGCGATTTCACTGCCGCTTGTTACTCTTGGCATTCTCATCAGTCTCTGTCCAGCTTCTCTCTGTCTCTGCGCTACTTCTCATCTGCAGTTTCGGCTCTTTCACAATTTTCCCTGTACGTCCTCCTTTTCTTCTTACACGTGCATGTTCTCTGCTTTGCTGTGTCCCTATTTTACTTCTGTATCATTCTCTCCCTCCATTTCCCTATCTAGCTTCCTTAAAGTCGGCATCCTCTGCTCTCCCTAATTCTTTCGGACATACGTCGCTCTTTCCCCTCGGCAGATTTTTGCGCTCCAAATTTTCACCCGACTGCCGCCCCGGTAGGCTTTCATAATTTCTACCTACTGCCCCTGTCTCATCAGCAGTCGGATTTCCCTCGCTGCTCCCTTGTTTCTCGTACTATTCTGGCGTTTCCTCGGTCGCCATTTTCCTCAGCCGTTCCTGCAACTCTTGCTTTTTCTCTGCCTTTCCTCTGTTTACACCAGTTTGGCTCAGCCCTCCCGTGTGCGGGCCTCCTTTCTCCTCGGCAGCGCCTTCTTTTGCCTTATCAGCTCCAACCTTCCCTTAGCTCTTCAAGCTATCCGGTGTACTCTCTCCTCATCCGTCCCTGCCACCGCAGTCATTCATTCTCCTTCACCCCCCTCACTAGAGCGCACAAGGGAAGGAACGTCGTCGTTTTTCAAGCTAGATGTAATGCTCAAATTCAGGGTACCAGATTACTGCGAACCACCACGTTAGAAGATCAGGTGTTATGCCTTCATTGTGGAAAAACACGACCATTGCCCCTTTGCTAAGCTCTGGTGCCATCTAGAGGCACTATAATTCACCGCCTGAAGCATGCTCCTTGCCCATTCCTTCTTAGGGAATGTTGCATAAAGGAAAACTGCAATAGGTCTCGCATTATTAAAGTTTGAGCTATTGGTGTTGCATTATTTAGCAATGCCAATAGCTCAAACTTTAATAATGCGCGACCTATTGCATTGCAAATGCTTGTTTTAAATTGGGGAGAGGAGTTGGCCTAAAGGCTAGGGCTGTCGACCTCGAATCTGGGGATCTGGGTTCGAGTCTCGGCAATGACGCTGAACATCCTGTTATTCTGGGCAAATCACTTAATCTCCCCGTGCCTAACAAAAATGAATGTGTCCTCATGTAATGCAACTGGTGCTATGTAAAGCGCTCTGATACCCTATTCAGGTCAAGTTCGCGCTATATAAAACTCTATAATATTAAAAAAAAAAAAAATACACGTTAGTCAACCTAAGAGCAATTTCTGTTTGGCACTTGACTATTCTTGGCTCTAAGTTACAACTAAGATGCCTACAACGTCAATGGAAGAAGTATGATTACTTCAATAAATATATATTCAGGCCGGGCATGATTGAATACAGGAAATGGCTTACACATTGCAAAAGTGTGTACTATTCAAACAAGATTTCTGAAGCACAAAACCTTCAAAAGGTAAAGTTTAAAATGATGTACGACCTTTCAGCTATGGACAGTTATTCTGCCTTTCAAATCTTCACAAGAATGATATGATACAACATACTTGAGGAGGATTTGACCTCAGCCTTAGTACTACTTGACTTACCCACAGCCTTTGACATAGCAGACCATGACATCTTGCTACAACACGTCCACTGCAGGTATTATTGAGACACCAAATACATGGCTGGCGTCATATTTAGAGAACAGATCGCAGTGCAGTTATCCCCATTTCGTACAGAAGCAATTAAAGTAGAATGTGGGGTACCCTAGGGATCGGCATTATCACCCCACTTGTTTAATATGTATTCAACCTCTTCTAGATGAGCTGGTTAACAGAAGCTGTCAGGCAATTCCCAGGTTCTGCTCGGTCTAGATGACAATGCCCCCTCCAAGCAAACATTTCAGGACATCTTGCGTTTCATAAGTGTTTGAATTACAAACAGACACTTAAAACAAAACTGTAATAGTGGTGACAAATAACAATCCAGCTCTGTGGACCGAACAGTACTGGCCAATGGAGATGGGACCACTGCCTGAACTCAAACTAACTGTGAAAAGTCTTGAAATCGTTGTCGATTACCAGCTCTCATTAGGACCACATATCATTGCAGTGATTTCAAAGTGCATATATAGCTTAAGGTCCATTAGGAAACTTCTTCCTCATTTCTCATCAGAGGCATTGCAAATCATTATGGTGGCAGTCATTGGTTCAAGGCTAGATTGGCCTACCTTAATGTAGTCTTACCAGACTACAGATGGTCCAAAATGCAGCAGCCAGAATGGTCTTTAAAGCCCCATGGAGAACCCACATTACACCTTTTCTGAAACAGCTCCTCTGGTGTCCATTAAATCTACTGATCCAATGTAGAACCCGTTGCTTAGTGTTCAAAGCACTACATAGCCTAGCCCCTCAGTTTGTTTGCAAACGAGTTTCTAGATGCCCTCCGTCATGGACACTCATATCATCTTCAGCAAATTTAGCAATAGTGCCAAGATGTTGTACAGCTTAATATGGGGGAAGAAAGCAGAAAGGAACTCCCTACCATATGACCTCTGCTCCCAATCGGATTTGGCGCCTTTCAGGAAAGTGCTTAAGACATGTCTATTTAAACAAGCCTTTGGTTCTTATTTTGACATTGATTACTCCTCTCATAGTGCACCACTCACAGTTTTCTATCACAGTGGCAAGAAACCATGAGTGAACATGTGGTCTATAAATATAGCTAGCATTAACATTAACATTGCCTGTCACAACAGCATAACCTCCACAACCCAATGCCCTTTACTTGCTCTCTCCTAAAACCTAGTCTCTCTTCCCTAGTCACTGCCCAATCCTGAATGAATGCATGCTAAACTATGCTACTGGCAATCCAATACCCTCAATGCTTTCTGTGACACCTCTAAAAACTTGGTACGCCATTGATTCCATAACATCCAGATGCCTGAAAATATCCTCATTGTTGCAAATTACCATCCTTTGTGTGGTATTCCCCAAGATTACTGAAAGTGCTTGTGTTCATGCTTCCAAACATGGTAAAATTGGTGTAAACCAAATTGGCACATTCAGTTTACTTATATATCTTTAGTAAATGTTACTAAATATTCACAGGCCCTGTAAATTAAAGGCTACAAGTGAGCTGCAGCACAGGATAGAGAGGACTTTTTCCTTTTCATATTTGGGAATTCTTTTTAATAGTAAGGGCACGTGGAGCGCACATATTAACCTATGTAAACTGAAATTTGTAAAATCGGTTGAGGCCATTTTTAGATTTTCCCAAAAAATAGGTAAAAAACCAGTGCGGGAAATTCTTAAATTATATGGGGCAAAATGCATTACAGGGAGTTGTTATGGGGGAGCCCTGTGGGGTGTGGCAGATACTTCTCAGCTACAAATCCTGGAAAATAACTTCTTAAAAAGACTATTAGCCGTACCAGTTTCCACTGCCACTTTTATAATACATAGGGAGACTAATACCCCTTATATCCTCGATTTGATCAGTATAGCTGCCCTTACTTTGTGGCACCGCATTTGGAATCGGGAAGAGACACATTTTACGAGGGACATTATATCGGATTGTTTGAACCAAGATCACTACAAGAAAATAACATGGTTAAGTTACATTTGTAGCCTCTTAAAGGAATGTGAGATGGATGTGAATCTAAAAAATCCCGAGGACATACAGAATATGAGTAAAAAGGAATTAAAATTGAGGTTCTGTAAAGTGAGGTCCTCAGCAAGGGACGTCGTTATTAGTAACAAACTATGTATATCTTTTTATCTTGAAGGGCCGATAGCAACGGGTATTCAGCCATATCTTATTTTTATAACTAATATACAACACAGATTTTATCTAACTAGATTACGGTTGAATACTCTCCATTATCTTTTAGCATTTCCCAAAAGGGCCAAGTGGTGCGCCAACTTACCAAAATGTCCGTGTGATGGCAGGTCCCCACAGAGTACTCTTCATTTTTTACTTTTTGTAAATTTTATAATGAAATTAGGAAAACATTTTTACGACCTATTTTTAAAGCAAATAGCCTGTACTCTTTTAAAGCTGCTTTTAATTATATTAGAAAATTGGAGAATGTTTTAATTTGTAATGCGGTAATTTGTTTCATATCCTTGGCTATCAAACAAAGGAAGGACCTTGTTTACTTGGAAAAATTGAATTATGAAATTGATTAGTTTTTGCTTGTTAATTGATTTGTTGAATTATAAAATGAATTAGATTTTAATTGTTAGTAGATTTATTCTAAAAATCAAAAAAGCATTTTCTTCTGAGACTTTTTGTGTATAAAATGCACTTTTCATCTCATATTGAAATAACTGTATATAATCTTGTTCTTATTGATATTATAGTATGCTTTTATGGACATTTTTGTATGTGCCGAATAAAGCTTGATTTGATTTGATTTTGATTTGAGCTGCAGCACTCATTGTGCCACCAACCAAAAAAGCTGGTAAAACATGTCTCAGGCCTGCCACTGCAGCCTGTAAGGCAGTTTTAAACTTCCATTTCGAACTGGTGAAATAAACATTTTGCCAGGCCTAAACATTCCTTTTTAATACCTATATGTTACCCTTAAATTAGGGCTCATATGGCAGGGTGCATAGTATTTAAAAAGTAGGACGTGTGCTTAGGTTTTACATGCCTGGCAGCGAAAAATCCCCAAAGTCATCTTTTACTGCAGCAAGGCTAGCTCTCGCAAAGATTGGCAAACTTATTACATTTAAAAAGTGATAACTTCAGTTTGGGAACAGGTAGAGAACTACTTCTTCCACGCATTTGAATTGTAATTTTAAATACTTAATGGAATAAATTACTATCCTGAAAAATGCCACTTTTAAAAAGTTGTCATTTATCTGTCTAAATCAAATGTTCTTTTCTGCCAGTGTCCTGGGTCATATGACTGTGAATGGCTCTCCTATAGTGTGATGTGTGTTTCTTCCAGACAGGTCACAAAAAGACCTCTGGGGTGGGGAAAAGTATTCTTCTCATGAACAGGGTGGCCTGGGGTGTTGTAGGCACACATTCCTGAGATTCAAAGGGTAGCCTGGGGGCTATGCCAATCCCCTTCCTAACTTATTAAGCTGCCTGTCTTGTCACTTTCAATTGTGTCTCACACCTGGGCCTGCCTGCTCTGTGTTACCCTAAATAGACTGGTGCTGAACCAACAGGTAAGAAAAGAACTGATCAGAACCAGTTTGTGGTTAGACAAAGGAGGAAACCCCCCACACAAGCTGGCACTGGGTATAAAAGTTGCAACCTCAACCTCTCATCAGAACACGCCTCAGAAGATTCAGAAGAAGGACTGCCTGCTATCTAAATGAGGACAACTGGGCCTGCCTGCCTTGAATTCAGGATCCCAAAAGAGATTCCAAGAGTCAAATAGACTACCTCCTGTTTGAGCTGCAGAGACATATCAAGCTTCCAAAAGCCTTCCCTGCAACTGCCCAGCTGACCAGCACCAATTGGAGCTGCCTGGACCTTGCTGCTGGCCTCTGCTGCTTGAGTGAGTCCTGATCCCCAGGATGTGCCTTCCAAGTTCCTGGACACTTAGCTTGGGTCAGCATGTACTCCTCCCAACTGCAAACTGCATGATCTGGACTCCATTTGAAAATCCAGAGGTTCTGTGGTCTTCACATTGAAAAACAACAGTTCCCAGTCTTCTTGTGAACACAAGTGGAGTTCACAGAGGCCGATGCAGGTCCTGCATCTGACACAACCTCCCCAGTGACAGACTCCAGACTTCACCTGCACAGAGGCTCTTTGCATCAATAAAAACCTCACTGCACTTTCCGCTAACGCAAAGCTCCGACCAGCCCCCAGTGCTTCTCGCTGACAATGACCACACTGCCAACATAAAGCTCCAACTGAGGCCCCTTGTGAGAAATTAGACTAAGTTAGAAAGTAAACTTTCCACCAGGACGAACCTAGCTTCTGTATCCAACCGGTGCTCCATCGCAGTCGGCCTGAACATTTAACTTTGACCTGGTCCAGCACATCCAAATAACTTGGTACTTTGTACTTCTTGACACTATATTTACTTTAAAAAAGCATAACTCTAGTTACACCTATTGGATTTTTGTCATTTTTATGTCATTTTATTTTATTAACATTTGCTCTATTTTTGGGGAATTTTTCTGGTGTTGTGTTGTTACTTATTGCTGTTTCAGTGCTGCATAAATACTTTACACATTGTGTAGTAGTTTATCTATTTGTCCTCTATGCCACCCCTTCTTTTGGTGCCTATGCCTGTTTATGATGTCAGTTCCATGGTTACAGAATTTAATGGTTTGAACATCAAGGACGGTTGTTGGGAGTCTTTGGAAGCTGTGGAGATGAACGGTCAATAAACATAGTGCTCTTACACTTACCTGCCTCTGTGTATTCACTACAAATTTGGCGACGAGCTTGACTGTTCCTCTCTCCACCCACGTGTGCTGTGCTGTACCCTGTTGTGCTGCACTGAAAGCTGGTGCTTGTTTCATCAAGACTGCTGTGGCTGTTGTTCTGCGGAGTTCAAGTGTCCTGTCTGTGTTTCCTGCATCTGCATTTCAGTCAAGAGTTTTACTTCTCGCAGTGAAGCTGGCCATCGCGATTTCCTCTAGGGGAAGGAATTGCTTTGTCCAGTTAAAAGAGGTTCCTGGTGATAGGAGGTTGGTGAGTGCCTTTGCGTCTGTTTCACATGATCGGCGAATAGTCTCTGCTGCCTCCCGAGCCACACCTGTTTGCTTTGGAGCGGCAAAAAGAGTGAGTTATTTCCTGTTTTCTGGCGTACGTATTGCCGCCTGCAGGATGCGTGTGAGGCCAGATGCCCGGAGGTCTGTTTTCGACCAGCGCAAGTAGGGAATGATGATGCAATAGAACCTTCATCCTTGCGCGAGCCATTACGCGAAGTGCGCGCGGTGGTTGCCTGACACTTCACGCTACGCACGGTTGCTAGGCGTCATCGAACACGCATATGTTGAAGGTCAACTTCCACGTCTCGTCGTAGGGAGTCTTTGGTTGCTAGGCACCCGGCGAGATTCCTTTTGTTTGCCCGATACCGATCTGCCCACTTGTGTTCTGACAGGAAATACCATATCTCCGACTAAAACATTTCAACTAGCGCCGTCTTGCTGTTTGGTCCTGCATTTTTTTTTTCATCTTCAGAGGCATTTTTAGCTAATCATTTATGGAGATTCGATCATTTTGGCGGGATGCTCAGCTGCTTGGTGCAAAATTGCTTGCTCCACTCAAGGCGCATTGATTGACTGAATGTTTCCGACGTCCTCAGGCAGAAGAGCCATCGCAGTAGTCAGTCAGGTTTGGAATTCTTCTGAACGAGTCACAGTTTTAAACAAGAGACAATGCTACAGTCAGACAGTTTTCAAATAATTATTATTTTTTTTCTTGTCTGTTTTTACACCTGTACTATTTTGGGTGTTTGTATTTGATATTTGTTTTGCAGGTGGACTTTAAGTGATTGCTATATTTATATTTCATCCTGTTATGTTTTTTTTTACTACTACTTAAGAGAATTTTCTAACAAAATGCAAAATGTACAGGCACCTCCCCCATTCTTACAGCTTCCAGGAGACCCACCAGTGAGGGGGAAGGTTTGGTACAGAGCCTTCACCAAATATTTAGGTACCATGGGGGGTTTAAGGTTCAGTGCTGAAAGCAGGAGATTCATCCTAGAACAAAATATAGGGTTGGAAGGACAAGCTGTCCTTGAACACTTGCCTCCTCTTGAGGTTATTGAGGGGGAAGAGGTTCTAAATGAGTATGATCAGGCTGTGAAAATGTTGGAGAAACAATTTGATGTTGAGGGTAGTTTAGTTGTAGCCAGGCACAAGAGAACAAGACACTGACGAAAGCATAGTGGCATATGTGGCGGCATTGCGCATTCTGGCTTCAGAATGTGAGTTTGAGCATTTTACCACTCAACTAATCAGGGATCAAGTTGTAGTTCATTGTAGAGACAAAAAAGTTCAGAAGAAGTTGTTAACCTTGAAAAATCCTTCTCTGCAAGAAACCATTACCATTGTTAAGAGCATTGAACTGTCACAAAAAGCTTCCAAAGAGCTGAAACCTGATAAAGCTGTTGTGGGAGCGGTAAAAGAACGCAGAGATCGGGGAGATAAACAACAGGGCCAGAGAGAGAAACAACAGGGTGAGTTAAGAGGCAGCAAATACATACCTGCCAGGTCTGAGAAGAAGGGGAGCCAGCCAAGAAACGTGCACAAAGTGTGGGTTTCCTTCGCATTATCCCAACTCCCGATTTTGCCCTGTGAGAAATGCATCATGTCGCAAATGTGGCAAACAGGGGCATTTTGCAAAAGTGTTTGTTTCCCTAGGTAATGTCAACACAGTTTATTCTGATGAAGAGAAGAGTGACTTGGTTGAAGTTGTGAGTTCAGTAAGAGATTTGATTCTCGTGGTCAAAGATGAGTCTGAGGATTGTGTGGCTCCAATAATTGAGGTGAATGTTGATGGAAAACATATTCAACTGTTGGTGGATACTGGTGCACGTATGACCATGATCACAGAGGAGCTGCTTGAGTGTAATTGGGTGGACAAGCCTCTCCAAGCACCAGACAGAAATCCTGTGTCTTAAGAAGGCAGGAGGATTGAGTTAAAGGGGTTTTTTGAAACCACTTTAATTTTCAAGGATAGATGTATTCGGGGAAAGGTTTATATGGCAAAAAAAGGACTCAATATCTTGGGGTGGTATCACTAGGGACTTTTCCGTATGACCCTTAGAGCGGGCACGAAAGAACAAGTGTCTGTGGTGGATGATTATAGTCATGGTGAAGGTATGACTGTGTGGGCCAACAAATTTAGAGATGTGTTTGCTGACAAGTTGGGGTGTATCAAAGGATTGAAACATTTAATCAAGGTGAAGGACCAGGTTACTACAGTTAAGCACAAATTGCACAATGTGCCGTTTAGCATCAGAGATGACCTTTCAGATGAGCTTAGGAGGATGTGTGAGTCTGGTGTTATTGAACCGATCGAGTCTTCCCTTTGGTTGTCTCTGTTCGTCATTGCCCGCAAGAAGAATGGGAGTTTGAGAGTGTGCATTGACTTGCGGAGTCTGAACAAGGAAATTTGGGTCGACTCTCATCCCCTTCTCCGTTTGATGATATACTCTCCATGTTTGCGGGGGCTAAGTATTTTTCTAAAATTAATCTTGCTTCCGCTTACCACCAGGTGGAGTTGGACCCTGCTTGTAAACATTTGACTGCTCTTGTCTCGCCAGTGGGTACCTTCCAATTTAAAAGGATGCCTTTTGGGCTTGCCTCGGCAGCCTCGGTATTTCTGCGCATCATGGAAAAGGTGGTAAAGGGGGTTGAGGACACAGTGGTTTTTCAAGACGACATCCTTGTTGCTGGGAAGTGCAGAGCATCACATGAAAAACACCTCACGGAAGTGTTGAACAGACTTCAGGAAAAAGCGATTGTTGCGAACAAGCTTAAGTGTCTGTTTGGGGCGGAATCCATTGAGTATTTGGGTCACCGCATATCAGGTGAAGGGATTAAACTAATGGAAGGTTTGATTGAGGCCATCGTGAATGCCCCGTGCCCCAAGTCCAAAGATCAGGTCTCTTCATTTTTGGGTGTATGTGTTTTCTATACTAAATTTGTCCCCAATTTTGCTGCGAAAACTGTCCATTTGAGGGAGTTACTTAAGAGGAAGGTTACTTTTGTTTGCGATCAAGTTTTTTCAGGATGAATTTGTTCGCATAAAGCAAGAACCTGGGACGTACAAGATTCTCACGCCTTTTGACCCCTACAGCCAGTATATTGTGTCAGTGTATGCGAGCTTGGATGGTTTGGGGGGCATGATCACACAGGTCAAGCATGGCACGGAACATACGGTTGGGTTTGCTTCTCGGGCATTACGACAGAGTGAGAAGAACTACTCGGGTATTGAAAGGGAGTTATTAGCTTGCTGTTGGGCTGTGGAAAGGTTCAAGTGCTTTTTGTGGGGTAAGACATTCAAGTGGTTGACTGATCGCAAACCTCTCATTCCTATTCTCAATGGCACATTGTGAAGGAGCACACACGAGGATCGCAAGATTGAGTTCTAAATTGTTACAGTACAATTTTGAAGTGGCACATATCCCTGGTAGGAAGAACACGAGGGCGGATTCCCTCTGAAGGTCACCATTACCCTTGGGAAACTGGGAGCAAGCTGGGACTGATGAAGATGAGGAGTGCTTGATCGCGGCTGTGGATGTTTGTAGTGCAGGTTGCTTTTATGAACAAGAGTGGTTTGATGCCATGCAATCGGATCCTTGCTCAAGAGTTAAGGAGCACATTGTTTTAGGGTGGCCAAAAGAGAGACATTTAGATGGCGAGCTTCAGCCTTTTGCCAACATTCCTGTTGAGCTTACATTGGAGGGTGGCGAAATGATCATGCGGGGGATACATTTGTTCCCCCTGAGAGTTTGAGGGCACGCATCATTGAATCAGGTTCATTAGGGACATCTTGGGCAAACGAGTACAAAGAGGAGGATCCGTGGATTGTCAGGTGGATGATATTGTTAAGGGATGTGTGACATGCTGTGCCAGTGACAAAGTTATCAAGATAGTCACTCCTCCTGTTCAAGAGATTGAGCTCCCCATTGGTCCATGGATGAACCTGGCTGTTGATTTTGTGGGTCCTTTCAATGCTTTGCCAAACAAGTACATGTTTGCGTTGGAGGTAGCCGACTACTACAGTAAGTGGTGGGAGGTCCACTTCATGATTGATCCCAACACTCAGAAGGTTATCAAATTTTTTCAAAGCCTGTTTGCCAGGGAAGGTTTTCCTAAAGAGATCGTGTCGGACAATGGGGTACAATTCACATCCAAGGAAATGTCTGAATTTTTGCCTCAATCTGGGATTTTGCATTGCTGTGTGGCTTTATATCACCCAGAAGCCAACGGTTTTATCGAGCGCTTGAACCGCATCCTTGTTCAGTGTGTGCAGTGGGCAGTTTTCAGCAGGATGGAGATCAAGGAAGCGGTGCAGAGCATGTTGTGGGCGCATCGCTCCCAAACCAGCTGTGGGTGGTAGTCCTTTTGAGCTGCTGCTTGGGAGAGTTGCCACTTTTCACATGTGTCCGGCATGGATGAGGAGATGGGGTTTGCGTCATGTGAGGTGGTTGTGGATACACCTACCAGGACTACTGATGTGTCCTGTGAGGTGGCAGTGGATACACCCACCAGGATAACTGACCCAGATGTTTCTGGGCCTAATTCCAAGGTCCAGGTGGGTGATTGGGTGAGAATAAAATTACCTCACAGCGTGGCCAAGGGTTTGTCAAAGTTCGTTCCTCTTGTCAAAGTGGATGCAACCTCATGTTTTGCTGTGAGAGTCAAGGGGAGGAGTTGGTGGAACCTCTCCAGGATTTACAAGATTCCCAGATGGGTGGTTCTACAATTGGAGCTCGAGAGCAGTGCGGGCACAGTTGTGTCTGAACCTTCTCAAGGGGTGCATGCGGATCACAAGTCTGTTAATCAGCAGCCGTCCCAGTTTTCATCCAAATTTTCCATTCCATGAAGGAGTGGTAGGAAAAGTGTTCCGCCTAAATGTTTGGATCTCATTATTGTACCTGTAGGGTGTTTGCATTTGCCATTTTGTGTATATTTTAATATGCATTGTAACTCTTTTTATTTCCTTTTCCTTTTACCCTCTTATTTGCTGTTTCCTTTCATCTTCTTCATTGTTTTCTATTCTCTTTTGGAAAGAAGGGAGATGTTGTAGTAGTTTATCTATTTGTCCTCTATGCCACCCCTTCTTTTGGTGCCTATGCCTGTTTATGATGTCAGTTCCATGGTTACAGAATGTGATAGTGCCTGGAACCATAGCTTCCCACACAAAAGCCACGGTTCTGCTCGCCTCTCACAAGGGATTATTGGTGCTATTCATCCTGCAGGAGCCCCAGAATCATTCCCCCGTCCGACGCCAACCTACCCTGGTATCAGCCTAGGCCTTCATGTTGGGTCTGGTCTCTGCTCCACACCCTGGAAGGGTGCAAGGGTCCTTCCCAGTCTACAGTCACCATGCCCCTGGGTAGGGACTGTCACCTCCAGTCCATAGGCTAAGGATGCCCCAGGTTGGTGCTTTCCATCTTCCTGGTGCCTGAGCATGGTCAGCTAAGAAGGGTAAAGCCCCCAGCCAGCCAACCCCCTTCTACACTTGAGCCTGCCTGTAAAACCTTTTTTTCCTCAACTATTCGGCTTACAAAACTCGGGGGGGGTGGAGAGACACAAATCAGAGTTAGCTGCTCTGGTTGACCCGCCGTTCAATCTTGTCAGCCAGCTACCGACAGGTCATCTTGTTGGATAGCCACTGGCTGACCATCAGGTCACCCAGCATGGTGGCCAGGTGGCCAGAGTGTCCAGACGAAAGCTGAGGATGAGGCCAGCACTCAGGAGGCACCTTCCTCTGGCCACCAACTGGCTTCTTATCTCCAGGCGGCTTCACTGGTACCCGTTCCGGTCATCTAGTCACCCTGCTGATCTTCAAGGGGTTGTGCCCCGATCTCTGCACCCTGTGGCGCAGGACAGGAGGAGGCCCGCATGTCACACTGCATGTGGTGGAGGCAGCCTCTCACAGGCCTATACCCCATCCCTCCCACCGTCATGGTGGCAGAAGGACACCAGGGAGCATAGGCACCTACTGACAGAGACAAAAGTTTAGCTCAGTGGATGACTTTCAATAGATGGCAGCAAGCGAAACCCTGATTCAGAATCAGGTTGTCTACAAATGATTCAGCACCAGGTGACCCATGAACATGGGTAACGGAGGCAGCCCACTTCCATCTGCACTCCAGCCCCGGGAGAGTGGCTCTATGCACCAGTCCATAGGACAGTTATCCCAGGCCAATCAAGGCTACACAGCACTGCAGTATCATTACAGTTTTGGGGGGTTCTAACTTAGAGAAGTTCAGTCATAATCCAACAGATGGTAGTTTCGCCCCACTGGCACCTAAGCCAAGCACATACACCCAATGTCTGAACCTGCGATTCTTCTCGTACTGAGCAGGATTACTACTGCAGCAACACATCATCAGTAGGGTAAAACTAGTCTGTCTCACTATGGTCTAAATCCAGCTCACATTCCCAGCACTCCAGACCATATAATTTACGCTACATTATTTTACAGACCATGCGATGCCGGCCAATGTCTATGTTTCAGTGAAAAATCAGGATCCTGTGTATAGTTTATATTGAATGCTTTATTGTCTTATTCTTCTCATAAGAATACCTCAATTGTAGCCAGAGCAATATCCAGAATGGAAAGTCAACACACTTCGTCCTCCTTGGCACTTCTTCAGGGATTGGTGGTTCCAATCAAAAGTACCAGTAAGAATACAAGATGGTGCACAGATATAGTACACCACATCAAGCACGTCATACGAAATTATGTATACGTCTGCCAAGTGCCTATTCAAAGAGCGTCCAAATGTGGGAGCTGTGGGGTCAATCCACCCCAAAGAAGCACTCGTATCCATGCCAAGTAAGATGGGGCAGACATCCGGCACTCCCTGTATGTTCGGCTAGTTCATACAGGGAGTGCCGGACATCTGCAGTGCCATCTTTGGTAAACACAACATCTGGTTTTCGTAGTTCACCTTGACTATTTTTAACATGCGGTTCCCTATATGTCATCCACCCACACCTTTTTGCTCTATCAATGAGCAATTCCAAGATTTTGTTATGCCTTTTTATCCTTATGTCCTTGGTTTTGGGACATGCACCTGAAATATGTAAAATTGTTTCGTAAACATTTTGCAGTATCTACATGTAGCAAATGTATGATTTCTTCCCCTAGTGATGGTTTCTCTAGTATACAAAACATTTGGGGGCATATTATCTAGGAAGTGGCGGTGAGAGGCGTTAGCCTCCTTGGCTTAATGCCTCTCATCGTCACTTAGGAAACGAAAGGCTGCACCATATTACCAAAGATATGGTGCAGCCTGCCGTTTCCCCCTGCGATGGCGCTAAGTCTCATGACTTAACGCCAACGCAGGCACCCTTGCACCAGAGTGCAAGGGTGTCTGCGAGCAGGAGGGTTTATTTATGTACAGGAAGGTATCCCTTCCTGTACATAAACAAACCTAAAATGCCATTTTGTAACTTACATGTGTGCTGCTTCATGCAGCACACATGTAAGTTACAAAATGGCATTTTAAAAAGGTTTGTTTATGTACAGGAAGGGACACCTTCCTGTACATAAACAAACCTTGGCATTTTGCGTTTTGCAAAACGAGGAGAAATGAAGCATTTCTCCTTGTATCGCTACCTTAAGACCAGGATTTTCCTGGTCTTAAGTTCGGCGCTGCCACCTATTATCGCCTCTCTTGATAATAGGTGGCACCGTCGAAGTGAATGGGTGTTGCGGTGGAATGCCCACCGCAACACCCACTGGACGCCCCTTTCACGCTAAGTTTAGCGTGAAAGGGGCACTATTACCAAGGCAGCGTTAAGCCACTTAACGTGGCTTTTAGCCACGTTATGGGGTTTAACGCTGCCTTGGTAATAGGGCGCTGACCCTATCGCCACCACAACGTCACTCGCCACCACAACGTCACAAAAAGTGGCGTGGTGGTGGCGATAGGGGCTTGGTAATATGCCCCTTGGTCTCAACATCAGCGCAGCTATGTATTGATTTTCTTTCATTTTGTTATGCTTGCTGATCCAGAAATTTAAGGTTGGATTACTTGCTAAGAATTTTATACCGTCACCTTGAACAGGGAGATTTACCCATTTCTCAAATTCCTCTTTCCTCCATTCATATGTTGCTAACAAATTCAAATCATAACTCAAAAATCTACTGTCTAAAATGTTGAGTTTGTGTGTTTTGATGATGTTATCAATTTTGTCATTGATTACTTCTCCTGCATACATGAATGAATGAGCTATGTACAGATATGGAGCTTCTCGTAGATACAATTAAATATTGACTTTGTTTAGTCCAATTGTCGTACATAGCTTTGGTACACTGAGGACCCCAAATGAGCTTTTTGAATACAGGAGACCATTGCATGTGTATGCAGGTAGGTGTAGGAAATGTTTGACATACTTCTTTATTGTTTGATCCATAATGTTTAAAGTTTTAGCTTCTGTTCCTGTCATTTCCAGTTTAAATGACAGTTTAGGGATCAAGTACTGACACAAGATTTCTATTTTCTGTGTGGGCTTAAGTGGTAGATTGTCAAGTTTGTGAGCCCAATTAATAAGAACCCCATTAATTTTGTTGTTGCTTGTATGGCGGGTGTGTGGATCAAAGTTCAATCCGAGGCATCTCTCACTTTCTGCTGGATGAATGTTTTCAATATTTTGTTTTTCAAATTGCCATGGTTTACAGTTGTTAAGTCTTTTATTATGTCTCTGATGTATGAAGGAGTTTTGTGCCTTTCAAGACTCTGTAATATGTGACCATGGCTGATAGAGTCAAAGGCTTTTGAGATGTCTATGAACACCACTGCTAATGAGTTTCTGTTCTTTCGTGCCCCTTCATGATATTTTGCAGAAGAGTCAGATTTTCGAGACAACCTCTCACCTTCATGAAGCCTTTTTGACTCGTATTCAAATCAACAAAAGATGTGAGTCTTTTAGTTAGTACTTTTGTGAATAACTTCATGAATGCTGTACCAATCGTAATTGGAACTCAATTACTGATTTTTTTAAGTTCGCTAATCGGTACATTCTTAGGTATCAATATCGACTGGTTCTTTTTAATACTTTCTGGTACTCTTCTCATCGATAACCAAGACGATAAGATTCTGGGCAGCAGTCTTGGTTGCTTGTTATGCACGTTATTCAAGTTATTCAGGCCAATCTTGTCAGGCTCCACTGCTTTCCTTATATTTGAACAAAGCGATACCAAAGGGGATGATGGACGGAGCGTTAGAGCAAATCAAACACTCACCCCCAGTCAACTGATCTGGGTTTAATCCATCATCATTCTTTAGCTCACTCCACCACCCCAGTTCAGACATGGCCATATGCAAATCAGTCTGACCCTGTGCCTCATGGGAACAGTCCAGCCCGAACTGCCAAGCCATGTCTTCCCTGGACCGGAAACAAGCATCCTGGCACTGGGGTGGTGGAGTGAGCTAAAGAATGATGATGGATTAAACCCAGATCAGTTGACTGGGGGTGAGTGTTTGATTTGCTCTAACGCTCCGTCCATCATCCCCTTAGGTATCGCTTTGTTCGCCCTAAGTTGGCAGGGTATGCCCAGACGTGGGTCCCTGGCTCACTTTGCCACTGGATTCAAGATAGCCTGGCTGATGAGGGTTTTGAACCCGAAACCGGTCCCAGGATGTTTGTTTCCGGTCCAGGGAAGACATGGCTTGGCAGTTCGGGCTGGACTGTTCCCATGAGGCACAGTGTCAGACTGATTTGCATATGGCCATGTCTGAACTGGGGTGGTGGAGTGAGCTAAAGAATGATGATGGATTAAACCCAGATCAGTTGACTGGGGGTAAGTGTTTGATTTGCTCTAACGCTCCGTCCATCATCCCCTTTGGTATCACTTTGTTCGCCCTAAGTTGGCAGGGTATGCCCAGACGTGGGTCCCTTGCTCACTTTGCCACTGGATTCAAGATATCCTGGCTGATGAGGGTTTTGAACCCGAAACCGGTCCCAGGATGCTTGTTTCCGGTCCAGGGAAGACATGGCTTGGCAGTTCGGGCTGGACTGTTCCCATGAGGCACAGGGTCAGACTGATTTGCATATGGCCATGTCTGAACTGGGGTGGTGGAGTGAGCTAAAGAATGATGATGGATTAAACCCAGATCAGTTGACTGGGGTGAGTGTTTGATTTGCTCTAACGCTCCGTCCATCATCCCCTTTGGTATCGCTTTGTTCGCCCTAAGTTGGCAGGGTATGCCCAGACGTGGGTCCCTTGCTCACTTTGCCACTAGATTCAAGATAGCCTGGCTGATGAGGGTTTTGAACCCGAAACCGGTCCCAGGATGCTTGTTTCCGGTCCAGGGAAGACATGGCTTGGCAGTTTGGGCTGGACTGTTCCCATGAGGCACAGGGTCAGACTGATTTGCATATGGCCATGTCTGAACTGGGGTGGTGGAGTGAGCTAAAGAATGATGATGGATTAAACCCAGATCAGTTGACTGGGGGTGAGTGTTTGATTTGCTTTAACACTCCGTCCATCATCCCCTTTGGTATCGCTTTGTTCGCCCTAGGTTGGCAGGGTATGCCCAGACGTGGGTCCCTTGCTCACTTTGCCACTGGATTCAAGATAGCCTGGCTGATGAGGGTTTTGAACCCGAAACCGGTCCCAGGATGCTTGTTTCCGGTCCAGGGAAGACATGGCTTGGCAGTTCGGGCTGGACTGTTCCCATGAGGCACAGGGTCAGACTGATTTGCATATGGCCATGTCTGAACTGGGGTGGTGGAGTGAGCTAAAGAATGATGATGGATTAAACCCAGATCAGTTGACTGGGGGTGAGTGTTTGATTTGCTCTAACGCTCCGTCCATCATCCCCTTTGGTATCGCTTTCCTTATATTTGAGTCATCGAAGGCTTTAGTTATTTCGAGCAGTGTAATTTCTTTGTACAGTCTACCAATTTCCCATTCATCCGGTATATGGTCAATTGGGATGAATTTGGGTGTTTTCTTGTTTTCTTTTTTAATTATGTCTTTATAATATTGGAAGATTTCATCAGCACTGATTCGGCAAGTGGCATCTTCAGCCCCATCAGTGATTATCCTGGCAATTTTCTTTTTGTCTTTTTAAACATTGCCTGGTATTCTTTGCAGCTGCCCTTTGCTTTTGTATAATTTTTCTTTGATATCTTGTTTTCTACTGAGGCATTCTAATGCTCATCTTGAGCAGAGTTCATAGGCTCATTATTGTGTTTGCTCGTTGGTTCACTACGATTTGCTGGTACAGGACTTATATCATTGGTGTTTTCTGAGATATAAGTCACTATCTCATCCATCAGATCCATAGCAGCATCGTGATGCTTTACGTTTTTGGTGTACTTCTCGACTTCTGCAATCCTATCATTCAGTTCATCAAAGTTTTTGATTTTGGCTCACATTTTCGATTGATAAAGTCTCTGCACCTTTCCGTTGTTACTTTTACTTTCGGTGAACCTATTCCAGGGCGCCCTGCCCTGCACAACAAAAAGAGAACTCTTCCTTGGGTCTCCCGCCATCTTCTCCAGGATCGTTTGTGTTACTGCACTGGACACCGCGAAGGTGCCCATCCAGGTTCATGGATCTTAACCAGACTCCCTGTCAATTAGTCAGTGGCAAAGGAGGCCATAGTCCATCCCTTCTGAATGGCACTCAACCATCTCTCAAGACCGACTGACCCATATTCAACTGCTGTTCACATGGAACCCTTCTCCACTTTGGCCTTCAAAGTGCTTGTTTGAATATTTGCTAATACCTAGCACATGCAACAAAGGGAATGAGAAGGTAAGATTGAAAATGTTATCACCCTATTTGGCTCTTTGGGAAACCATAAATGGTTTAAAAGTGTCCTCACCCACTGATAGTGGTATGCTTCATCATTAGGCGTGCTACAACACCCCTGCGCAGGCCAATGCTAGGGGTGAAGCAATACTTTTTGTTTTATAGTTGCATACAAGCGCTCAAAGGGTGCACTGTGCAGTATATCAATAAAACTTCCTTAGGAGTATCCCTCTCTATTGTACTCTGGCCCCCCTAGGCAGGTTTTAAAACATATTATGTGAGGAACTTGGGTGGTCATTGCCTTGTCATCCCTTCTGCTGTCAACATGTTTTGGCCAGTCTACTGCCACTCAGGGTCATTGACCTTCTTCAGGACTGAGATCCCTAAAGTCACTATCACCAGACCTCCTTGCCAATAGTCTTTAAGACACGATGATGATCTAGTATCATGCAGTGACCTTGCTTGTTCTCTGCCTACTTTTCTGCGTTTTCAGGTGCACTAGTAATAATACCCTAAACTCCTCTTTATGTTTCAGCTCCCAAAGTTCAAGAGGGCTTTCCTAATGACTAGTATTTTGGAATAGAGCCACATAGTGCTGAGGATTGTGTTCACAGTACACACTGGTATATCAAAAATATCCATGTATCAATCATTACCAGCACCTTCTGGTGCTTTCCTAGCCCCATTCTTCTTCCTTTGACCCCTCCTTTGCTTTAAAGTCTTTGTGTAATAACTTTAAAGAAATCCACTATTTCACCTTTCAAAAATGTGTCTTTGCATTTGGTCCCAACTACCATTGCTAATCCAATTTATGGTACTTTCTTCTGAATATCCACACCACCACCCCCTCCTTTTTCTGTCCTTGAGTCTTACTCACCTTTCACAACTGTGAGCTCCCTTCTTGTCTTGCCTTACCATTATCCTCTTGCTTCTTACCATCACTCCTTTTCATCTCATCATCATCTCTGCCTATATCTTTATCAACCGACTTGCCACGACTTTTGCCTTCATACTCCCTGCTGTATGCACCCTTTTGTCAATTAAATTACTGTCTTTATTTGCCTTTTTATTCAATGCCAATCCTTCTCCCATTATACAGACCTTTTGCATGCCACTTTCTTACCCACTGTGATCCCCATTCAACTACCTGCTGTTCTGTTTTTCCGTTTGCTCTTATTTCCTGCTCTGTCTTTGATGTGATCTCTGTAATGCACCAGAACATGTTTCCACATTATTGCTACTTTTTTGCCTTTCTACCCATGACTGCCACCATTGCCACTCAGTCTCTCTAACCCATAATCCCAACCAACTTTACAAAATCTTGACCTCTCCATACTCCATATCATCTTTTCTGAGTCCAGCATTGTGCTACCGAGGCCCATGCCCACACGTCATTAGGTACCCGTCCACTGCTTAAGCTCAATACATTCCCATCCTCTACTCCAAGTACACACACTTTTCCTAGAATCGGCTCCTGGTTTTGTCATGGAAGCTGTACTAGACCTTTCTCTCCCTTCATATTGGTGTCTATAAGTCGTCCAAGACTTAGCCAGTCACAGCACTCCATCACCAGTCTCTTTTATCATAATATCAATGTTTCTCTCTCCTGGCTGCTGCATCCAGCAAAGTGTGCACACCTGGAAGTACCTTCAGCAGCACTATACCGTTCACTGTCTAACGTTGCCCATCCTCTCCAACATCCATCCATAGCCATCTACCTTAGTTTAACAGCACACTGTCACTGCAGCATTCGCTAAATAAGATGGCAATACATGTTCCCTCTCTCTTTACTCCCTGCTTAATTTGATCACTGCCCACCTCTAATGCCCATTCTGCCTCAGACTCAACTGTCGTCAGCCTCCATTTTAGGTCGAGCCTTAACAGCGCTTGCGCTGCTAGGCGATTTGTTGTCTGGACTTTGTGGGGTCTGACTCCTCCCATGCTTTGGATTGGCTTTTGCGCGTATCATTTAAAAATCGTAGCCTGCGAATGGCTAATGGCGGGGGCATGTCCCACCTTTTCTGAGAAGTTCACTCCCATGGAGTATTGCTGCGGGTACGAGCTGTGTCCACACGCAGTCCCTACGTGCAAAGCTGACCTGGCAGTGCAGCCGATGAGTGCTTGTTTAACCTCCCGCCCATTTGTTCCACATCCTCCCTGGCCTCTCTCCCATTCGTCACTTTCTGCCCTCGTTGCTCTATGAGAAAAAGTGAAAGTAGGAGGTGGCGTGTCAGTTAAACAAAGCGCTGCACCCCATGGTACTGTGGTACGGGCACCGGCTGACCTAGAACACGCCGGAAAATAGAGGTATTTCGAAGCATGCTAAATCCTGAAGTCTCAATACCATGCACTTGTTTGCAGTTGGTATTGTGAAATATGGGGGTCTTGCAGCTTAGGTGGAGCCTCGATTTTACCCTTGCTCCGTGTGTAGCTCCCCCACTCTCATTCCCCCAACCCTCCCTCCTCCCAGCGCTCGTCAAGTATGCAGCACAGTATCCGAAAGTGAGAGAAGGAGCAAACAGCTCTTCTAGCTATACACTCTTTCGACTTGGGGATGAGAACTATTAATCCAGTAATAACATGAAATATAACCTGTTGTCTCTCTAATAACCCTGCGAGACACCCTCGAGTTAAATGTGCTCTCCACAAATGCTCCTGTCTGTTGTTGCCCCACTTATATAGCACTTTTTTTTATCGACTAATGCAGGGTGAAAAGCTGGGTGGACCCATCGCGGTTTGAACTTGTTCACTAAGACACCAAACACAGCTCAGTAAGCGATTGCCACTGCATTAGAAATATGTGCACATTTTGCAGGTCACATTTTAAAATCTTAGGTAGAGTGGCTGAGCCTTTCATCCTATAGGAGCTTATAAAATGAGTTTGATTCAATTTAGAACAGTAAGACGTGTGTTATGTAAAGCGCTATGAAATCTCAAGATAGCGCCAAGAAGCACTGTATTAAAACATTCAACTAAGTCTGCATTCTGTCCTAGTATTTGAGGGACAGTCCTAGAAGTTTGCCAAAATGAATCACATTTCGCAAAATTTGGAAACTTTATTCCATGGAGACAACTAGCTCTTCAATCTGAATACCTAAATCAAGCAAATGTGTGTTTTTCATAATACTTGCACCTGGTTTTGTTGGATTTGAGGGTGAGTTTATTTTTTTTTTCAAGTAGGGAATTTTAATCTTTTATTTTGGGAGGTTGTTTTATAAATTGTCCGTAAATTGAATATCCAGATAAGACCCTGTATGGTTGATATGCAATCATAGTGGTCTGGGCTGTCTGACAATGTTCGGGTGTAGAAATGATTTCACCCGCGTTTATAGAAAACGTTTGTGAATTTTTCAGAAAAATTAATAGATTATACCAATTCTGGATTTGAAGCATCAGACAATTGTCTGGCTAAGTGGCTACTACCCATGAGAAAAATGTGCCTCGTAATCCTGGGTTTCTTGCTTGACCAGCAGTGGTTAATTCCACTAGTCGCTGTCATTTGAAGCAGCGCTTAGAAACGGCACACGTATAGTATCAACTGCTGTACAAAACAATTTATTATTAATATTATTATTATTATTATTATTTTCGGGAGATTTGTGGCCAAGATCACACCCTGTGAGTTTGGTATTCAAAGGCAAACACCCTTGTAGTTTTTTTAGGTGATTTTACAACTTTTCAGAAGAATTGAAGGTCATGTATATATGGGAAGGAAGGGTTATTTTAGGGGTATGAATTTTCCGGAGAATAAGGGTCAGGAATAGAACCTGTCAGTTTGTAAGTTAACCAGGGAGCAGGGAAATATTAATCATTAGCGCAGTCAGTGCACGAAGGCTGGGGGTGTGAAGGCTCGTGTCCAATCACTCCAGCGATTCTACATCTTCAAATACACAGCATGATCCATTCAATTATGCCACCATTGGTAAAACCCCGAACTATGCATCTCTCTCAGACCCACTCATCTTCCCAAATCTCTCACTGTAACCTTTGCTGTGCCCTCATGTAGTCCAGCTCACTGCCTCGGCTCCTAGAAGCAAATCAGTTTTGCACTGTGTGCAACATCAATAAATAAATAAATGGCGGTCGCATCTGACAGCAGCACCCGCCGCGAAGTTAAAATGGCATGTTGAGCATTTCACTGCACTACGTGGCAGGCACCACACGGTGCCTGCCACTTGGTGCAGTGAAATGTAGGGGGGTACCATGGGTACCCCTGCAGTGCACCCACACCTCCCCCCAACACAAGGGGGGCCCCCAACGGGCCCCCGAAACCAATCTCCACCAGCCTTTCAATGGCGGTTTACCCACCATGGAAAGGCTGGCTGGAGACAGCATCGTGATCTGGCGGATGGTGCCTGCTAGGCACCGCCACCATTTAATTGATGCAGACCGCTCCGCCAGGCAATCACAACGATTGCCTGTGGCGGTTCCATGGCGGACGGTCTTTGCGTCCACCGCGGTCCGAACGCGATTCCCTCCGCCATCGTAATGTGGCGGGGGGAAAATCGCGGTAAAACTATATAGCACATATTGGGCCTGACATATTTGTCCTGTTTTTCCCCAACTTTTTGCCTTGAATCCTCCTGTTTTTACTGACTTCGATTTACCGGCTTTAGGACTCTGAGCACTTTATCACTATTTACCAGTGCTATAGTGCTTGTGCTCTCTTGTTTAAACATGATTAAATAGGCTTACACACAATTGGCACATTTAATGTATTTGTAATCCACTAGTTAAATGGTAATACATGTACCCAGGGCCTGTAAAATAAATGATACAATTAGGCCTGCAGAAATGATTGTTCCACCCGCTTAAGTAGCCCTTTAAGCATGTCTCAGGCCTGTCATTGCAGCCTGTATGTGTGGTATAAACTGCCATTTTGACCTGGCAAACTAAACCTTTTGCCAGGCCTAAACCTTCCTTTTTAATACATATATATCGCCCATAGGGTAAGCCCTATATAGCGCATAGGGCAGGGTGCAGTGTAATTAAATAGTTTAACATGTACTTTTAAGTTTTACATATCTTGTTAATGAAAAACTCTTACATTTGTTTTATACTACTGCAAGACCTGTCTCTCTCCATAGGATAACATTGGGTTAACATTACATTTAATAAGTGATAGCTTTCAATTGGGATCAGGTAGGAATGTCGAATTTGCTGTCTGAAGAAATGTAATTTTAAACCCTCTTTAATAGTTAAGACAGATTTCAAGTCACAATTCTGAAAATGCCACTTTTAGAAAGCTGGCATTTTCTTATCCTAACCGTTTGGTGCCTGCAGAATTGTATCCTGGGTCACATGAAGGGTGTAGCTGGCAGTTGGTCTTTGTGTATTGCTCCCAGACTGTGAGACAAAGGGGGAATAGGTGTTGCCAGGATAGGTCCTCTCTGACTTGATGAGGGGGAGGAGCTGTTACCTACTACACTTACACATGACAAAGCCTCTGCCTGAGCCCACTCACAAAGGGTTTGAGACTAGTAGTTTGTGCCCCAGACAATCTAGGGCCAAGGCAGGGAGGCAGGAAATCCCAGACACCTCTGAGAGTGGAAAACTCCAGAACCATCTCCTAATTCAAAGTGGTCGCCAGGTCTAAATAATGGACTCTCAGATTCAACTCTTCAGTACACCTCTGGACCCATGTAAGACTCAGAATAACTGCTGTGCTGCTCTGCAAGAAGGACTGCTACTCTGCTGCACTGCTGCCCTGCTGACTGTGTGAGAAGGAGTGGACCTGCATCTTGGACACAGGGCCACCAGAGTGATTCCAAGGGCTCGTTGGCTGGCCTTCTGCTCAGAGCCTCAGGGACAGAAAAGGCTCCCCCATCATCTGGAACCTAGAACCTGGGCTCTGTCTGCTGTGAGTCCGACCCTCAAGTGGTGCCATGCCAGTACTGGACCCTTGTAAGTGGGCATGAAGATGTTCTGCCAGCTCAGGTGTTGTCTCCTGGGCAGATCCAATGCAGCACAATGCATCTCTTCACAGCCCTGCATCAGAATGGTAGCTGCGTGATGCATTACTGATGCAGGACTTTCCATTCCAAACCTTTGTCGACGGCATCCTCGATGATGAAGCAGGACCTTGTTTCGCAAGCCCCATCAATGGCCTCATCAGAACCACAGCTGCATGACACATTCCCCGGCGCAGGACCTCGCATCGCAACCTGCAGTCTCTCAGACCCTGCTGCGCAACGCTCCACAACTTGGATTTAAGGTACTTTGTTCATCAGGCCTAACCTGGTCTCTGTATCCGACCTGGGCTCCATTGCGGTTGACCTGAACCAATGACTTTGCCCCGGTCCAGCGTGACCAGATAACCACATTTGGTGATTTGTGCTTCTGAGCACTGTTTTCATTGAAATATCAAAAATTGCATATCTCTGGTTCTGGTTCTAATAATTTATTAAGTTTGACTCTATTTCTTTTAAATTGGGATCTTTCTTGTGTTGTGTTTTCATTTTATTACTGTTTGAAGTGATGCATAAATACTTTACATATTGCCTCTATGTTATGCCTGACTGCTTTTCTGCGAAGCTAACCGGGGGGGTTAAGCACACGTTAATTTGGGATTTGCTTGGATTTCACTCTGACAAGAATTTTTTGGACTGCTTGAGTAGGGTTCCACCCCCCTCAAACAGTAACCCAATGTCCTTCAGCACACAGATGATAATGTGCGGTAATACGATTTCTGTGAACATATATCATTTGCGTATCATCAAGAAAAGTGTCTTGATTGTTTTGATTGTATTAAAATTTCTTATTCCAGCACCCTTCAGAATTACAAAAAAGTTCTTCATTCTTTTTTTCCTAACTGCTGAACGTTTGTGTACTTTAGCAAGATTGTGAGATAATTCACTTTAAAAGCTCCTCTCACTTTGCCGTCAGAGAAAAAAACAGTAAACACCAATCCCACAGCAATTTGCCAGAAGACATAGCCTGATATTTGAGCCCTGTCTTTGAAGCACCACCAAATATGACAAGTTAAACACAGAATTTAAATGCATCTCTATTCATTGCATGAACTTTCCCGACCCACGAAAAATCTGCTCGCGACCAACCAGTGGGTCGCAACACACAGTTGAGAAATGCTGCTTTATATATCTTCTGTTTAGCTTCAAGGATGCCAGATCTATGAACCTGGCTTTACCATTCCAGGGGCCTGGTTCATTGTGGTCTGTGGGTTTTAGTGCCACCTCGGTTGATGGGATACCCCAGGCTAAGCAGGTTAGGAGATATTTCCCAGATGGGTTGCACATTCCACAGACCTATGTGGTATTGGTGAGTCAGATTTAGGGAGCTGCTAGGAAGGGGTAAAGGGTAAGGTTGTGGTGCTGATCAACCTCTTTTATGTGGGGCTGACCAGTCTAGTGCATGGAGTTAAAGTTTTCTTTTATGTAGGCCAAAATAGAGGCGGTTAAAAGTGGCAGGGATAGAGGTTGTGCAGCTGAGAATGGGCTCGGTTGACGAGGGCCTAGTAGAGTGCTGTGCTGCACAAGCACTACGGAGACCTGCCGTAGAGAAAGCCTTGTGAGCAGGCAACGAGTTTGCTGGGGCAAGGCAGATTTACAATTTAAGATAGGCATCAGTTGATAGTATAGAATGGAGTCTGAAGACATATAGAAAGGTGGGGCAGCTTTTGAAAGACAGTGAAGCAGGACCAGTGGTGCTGGAGCTCCCACATGCTGGGAGCAGTGCCAGGTGGGAGTCACCTGAAGTAGTTGTGGCAGCTAGCTCCGACAGAGTGAATGTTTTGGCAGCTGCACATTCTCCGGTGCAGCAGCATCGCTACGTTGCAGTTGAGTGAAGTACAGACAGAGTCCCAGCAGAGAGAAGCAAGGCTGGCAGTAAAAGAAGCACAGTTACTGCCAGCCTTGCTTCTCGTAAGTAACTACTATAAGTACAAAGGGGGTGTTTATGCACCGCTTGTAGGTTTTCAAAACACATAAATAAAAGGCTTTTTCATTTGCAATGCCAATAGCTCAAACTCTTGCAAATGCGAGACCTATTGCATTGCAAATGCTTGTTTTTTTACTGGTCTGTGATGGATCGACATGTATGTGTTGGTCTGGAACAGACACAAGGACTTCAAATTAGCTCCTGAACCTATTGTCATCTCGCTTACTTCCCTATTTAATGCCATGTTTGAGTCAGGGCACTTCCCCAAAACATGGAAGATAGCATTGATCCTTCCGCTGCTGAAAAAACTGAATCTAGACCCCAAGGATCCGAACAATTTCCAGCCAATCTAATGGCTTCCACTGCCGGCTAAATTGGTAGAGAAAGCCATGAATACACAGCTTAGTGCCTTTCTTTAGGTAAATCATATTTTAGATCCTACTCAATATGGGTTTAGGGAAGGACACAGCACAGAGTGTGCCCTTATTAAATCCACCGAAGAAATAAGGGAAGCTCTGGATCAGGAAGGCAATGCAGCACTAATTATGCTGCATGTCTCTGCGGCCTACGATACGCATGGTCTCCTGATGGACCGTTTGTCGGCTTGTGGGATTCAGGGCAAGGCCTGGAAGCTACTGAAATCTTTTCTGACGGAAAGAACACAAATTGTGGACAAAGGGACAAATTTTGCTCAAAAACGTTTTCCTTACCCTGTGGGGTGCCGCAGGGGTCGACCCTCAGTCCCACTCTTTTAATGTTTACGAGTCTTCCCTGGCCGCCTTGATTAGATCCTTCGGCTTTTATCTTACTTCATATGTGTATGACATGCAAATTGTGGTGTCTCTGCTGCCAGGTCAGGAATCAGAGAAGGGCAAGAGGTTTCATGACTGTATGAAATCAGTCAAGATGTAGATGACACAGAATTGCTTGAAATTAAATTCGAGCAAGACTGAGGTCATCATCTTTGGAAAGAATGCCAACTTTTCCCCAGATGGTGGCCGGAAGAATGAGGAACCCTTCTAGAACCTACCAGGAAAGCAAAAAATCTATTATAGTTGATGATAAACTCACTTTTAGGGACCAGGTAAATGCTGTTGCATCAGCCACCTTCCATTCTCTTAAAATGATTAAGAAAATAATGCCTTTTCTGCCGGAGGACAGCCAACGGATAGTAATAACATCTCTCATTCTATCAAGGTTGGATTATTGCAACTGCCTTTTCCTGAACACTGAAGAGCGACACATAAACAAACTCCAACTATTGCAAAATGCAGCAGCTAGGCTGCATACCGGCACGCCAAATTTGTATCAGTCACCAAAGAAATTAAAAGGCTTCATTGGCTGCCAGTCAGACAACGTGTGTGATTTAAATCCCTATGCACCGTCTTGAAAAAGCCCTTCAAGGAATAGATCCAGAATATCTCAAACGTTGATTTCAATGGTATGTTCCTAAAAGAGCTCTTCGTTACTCAGGAGTTAGGATGGTGACAGTACTCCCCTTTAAGAAAGTCAACTGGGGAGGGAGAAGCTTTGTCACTTGTGCCGCAAGGGCCTGGAATGAACTCCCCTTCCACATTAGAGCCGCCACTGACCTAATGGTGTTTAGGAAAGCATTAAAAATGTGGCTTTTCAGCATGCAGGTTTCCCATGTCATCCTGTGTTCCGATGGTAGAAGCTAGCACCAGGACACCTTCGGGTAACTGCTGCGCTTTAGAAATATAAATAACATAACATAACAAGATCTGAGAATAGTAGGAGGTCAGCGTCGGATGAGTCTATGCTGGATGTAGAGAGGAGGGAAGGGAGACAAACTTGAAAATGTGAATTTAAAAGCCAATTAGTAAATTCTATTATCCTCTCTAGTTGAGGTTAGTGAAATTGCTGGCATTAAAATTGTATCCTCTGAGTGAAAATCTGTATTAGCTCTACAGTCCATCCGCCATCGTAATCGGCCCCTATGCTTTCTTTACATTAAAGAATCACCCCTCATGTCTGTTAAAGGTATGTGGGTTGTGATAGTTTGTCGTTCTAAAAAGATGTTCATGGTTCTAAAAAGTTTAGGAACCACTGAGATAGAGGATAAAGATACATCTTTATCTCGATTACTATATGACAACTAGATCCCCTTGTATTCGTTCTCAAGAGAACCATTCCTAATATTAGATTCCACAACAATAACACAGTGCCAATGAACAAGGAAGGTGCCCTAGATAAAGGTCCTACTTGCCTGAAGAGTGCCTCATCTGTTTCTCATCAATGTAGAAATACTCTTGAGGAATAGTACAAAGATACAACAGCAATAAGATAAACAGGTCCTTACTGCACATCTCAATCTGCTCTGATGTACTAACTCCTCAAACCACCCTCCATCATTAGGATTCCATGTCACCTGCATTATATACATACACTTGTTTTTGCAGTTTTATATAGTGGGAACATTGCCTGAGGGCATTAGAGTGCTTTACAAGAGAACCAGATTACATTATATATGTTTTTATACATGGGGAATTTAAGTGATTTTCTAAGAATCACAGGCTGTTGAGCTGATGTTGGGATTTGAGCTTAGTTCACCAGTTCCAAGGTTGACAGTTCTAGAAATTAGGCTACATCACCTCCCAGCATGATACCATGTATCTCCATCATAAGAAAGCTAAATATATTATTTCATCAATTAAATATGCCCATTCCTTGTTATAAAGGTATGATCTCACCCAGTTTGTAAAATGTCCTTCTTGCACGAGTGCTCCATTTTGCATACTGACTACTTTCAATGCATGCATTCAGCCACCATGGCCCTCTTCCTCACGTCCACCCCATGAATCCACCCCCTGTCCCATCCCCTAGGAATCACCCCATGATCTCAACATCCAACACACCAGTGTTTTTACTCACAAGTTTAAATGGTGTTTTCCATGTAACCAAACACTGTGTTATTCCTTATGCTGGTTGAACAAACTGATAGAACAAACTGCATAGCAGTGGCGGCTGCAGAGGGAGTGCTGCGGGGCGGTGGAGTAGGGCAGGGGAGGGGCTGGGTGGGGGGGTAGTGGATTCGGACATACGACGGGCAGGAGTAAGGTAAGTAAATAAATAAATAAAACTATTTACCTTGCGCTCGCTGCATCGCCAACTCGACGATGCAGCAAGTGCAAGGTAAATAGTTGTATTTATTTATTTACTTACCTTACTCCTGCCGGTGGTATGTCCGACTCCACTATCCCCCCCACCCAACCCCTCTCTCGCCCCGCAGCACTCCGTCTGCGAGCCGCCACTGCTGCATAGACCTTTCCCATGCCGGACATAATTTAATGGCCAACTTCTTCATCATTCTAGTCATGCACTCAACCAATAAATGTTTTGTAGTCTCAGGGTAATATTGTCCACAAAGTAAACCTCTAGCCATTTTGAAAAGCAATACCTATCTAAACAACAGCACACCTCTAATCTAATGGAAGAACACCTAATGATACCATAATATCAATACCCAAATTCCACTATGGTCCAGCGGAAGCTGGTATTCTGTCCTTAAATAATTTATAATAAATGGGATTCTGTAATCCGTTTATAGAAATCTGTCTCTAATTTCTTTATAATATGTGACGTGTGATGCACCCAGTCGCCTATTCTAAAGAAATTACATGCTTCTCTTTCACATGAAAGGGCTACGCACCAAGATTTAAGTGGTTTGTGGAAAATATGATGGTGTGACCATGTATAATAAGAAATAATGTACCCTCTGCCAGACATGGGATGGATATTGCAAGTTACCTTGGAGTTCTATAACTTTATAAAGGAACTTGACCTTCGGCCTTGTTACACTGTATGGTCATAGAACCCCTCTGCGACTTGCAATGCCCTTATAATGTATTGTAGAGGGTACTTTATCCCATATATTATGACTACAACGCTGTTGGGATTTTCTTACAAACACCTCAGTTTTATCACCCATGGTTGGCCACCAAATCCATTCCCATGCCTGGCTATAAGTACATTCCTAAGTGTACCTTGCATGCCAAATTGATTAACTTACCTCTTGAAGAAAATAAAGGTACAACATGATCTCGTATCATAAGCAACTAGTTTTCAGTGGAATTCTTTACGTACTTTGACAAAAGAACCAATCTACCTTTTCACTTGCTTTTCCTAAGGTTATTCCATCCTTCAAAATTACTTTACCGGGCTCATACCTCAATCCTCTTGACAAGTCAGTATACATTCCTTCTCATTCACATGACCCTGTACACTAGTCAAAGGATCATTTCACTGCATCATAAATCCTTTTTCCATATCTTCCACATCAATGTTAGCCACTTTAAACTAGGAATCCCTTTCCAGCTTCACACTTCTAGCAACCATTGGTAAAAATTACATATTTGTTATTCTTTCCTGAAACATACAGTGTCATACATTGATAAGCTTGCATCTTCAAAGCCATCAATGTCTATCTGGCCATCAAACATAATAGCAAATGTTATTAAAAATGCCCAAGAAGTGTTAAAAATTACCTGTGCAGTATTGACGTGTAATTTATAATGAACCAAGAAATGTGTTTAAAAATGTGCAATTGTAGTAGGCAGACAAAATTATTTGTACTACGCCTCAAAATGCTCAAATCAGCATTCAATCAATGAATCACACAGGATTTAAAGAGCACGACTAATCACCCTCAAGGATGATTACAAGTAGTCTGGCTAGATGTGCTGAATATGCATAAAATGTTCAGATCTTGACATTTCAATGACTGGGTCTTTAAGGAATGCTTCACATAACTCTACAGCATGTTTCTGATTAATACAATAATGTTCAAAATGTTTGTTATATAAAAAGTAATCACACAAGAAATTAAATGCTTGAACTGAGAATCTGACCTTTTTTGATATATTTGTCTTATTTTCTAACAGAAGATGCTGTGCCTATATTTTTATCATTGCAACAGATGTTTTGATTTTACATAGGTAATTGTTAAACTAACATACAATCTACCTTAATCGAAGGTTAGAGATGTAGTCATGTTTGTGGGAAAGAAGGTTTAAAATCGAAAGACCTCATATGTATCTAGAGAAACAATAAGGTTGCACACTCCATGATAATTGTCGGTAGTCTATTGTACTTCATGTGGGAAAGGAAGGAGTGAGCTTGTGCACAGAAGAATACAGAAAGTTGATTGGACGAGAGGAGATGACGCAACATTTCTTTTTGGCTGCTTATAATAAAACATGTTCCTAGAGTAGGTTTACACTACACTTCCTCCAAGCTGAGGCTGAACGCTGAATGATGACTTTCCTCTATTCCACCTGCCATTTCCCATTTGTCTTTATGACAAACCCTTTTCCAGATCCTATTACTGATTGAGGTTGCTACAGCACTTTATTCTGCTTTATTACTTAGGGCCTGATTACAAATTCGGCGGTCCCATGGACCTCCGAACCCGTGGTGGAGGTTTGATGGTGATCCTGGTCTGCTGCACCAGTGGTCTGACCGCTGCATTACGAGTGCTGCAGTCAGACCGTGAGTGGCCCGGTGGTCCTGAGGTTGCAATATGCCACTGCGGCACCGCCAAGCAAATTACGAGTTTCCTCTCCACCTCACTTTTCATGGCGGTGAGCAGTGAAAAGTGAGGTGGGGAGGAAACAAAGGGGGCCTCTGGGCCTGGGGATACATGCATGGGGGCACATTTGTGCCCTCCCTGTTTGCATGCTCCCCTTGTTTCTGCACAGCATGGACTTTTTAGTCCATGCCATGCAGGAACGGCCTTTGACGTTCCCATTGCAGTGCCTTTTCTAAAGTCACCGCCCTGGGAACACCAAAGGACTTCCCTTCAGGCTACAAAAATACTTCTAGTCTGGCGGGCCCCCAGCGGTAAGCTTTGGCGGTGTGGGGCGGTGGCGTGACGGCCCCCTCCCGCACCCGCAAAGTCGTAATCAGGCCCTTAGTGCTTTGAGACTTTACTGGGTTTCATGAGCTACTCTTTAAATTAAATTTTAAACTTTATGCTTTATCTCACTCCTTTCTCTTTTCTCTTGAACTCATGGGTTTTTACTGACACCTTTTTGCCCCATTCTTACAATAGGGATTCTTTCCTTTATGAAACACGCTTCATGCATATTGGTATGATTTGTTCTAACCATATTTTGTTATTAATAATTATGTTAAATAACTGAAGTATTAAATTAATTGAATAAAGATAATTTGCTAAACTTTGAATAATAAAACCCTGAAAACTTTCTTAAACTCTCATTATTGACTGGACTTGATTATATTTTATGTGATTATTTGCTCCTGATCTTGTCAAAATTTGACGTCCAAGGTACCTCCCATTATTGACTTGAGACCTGGGTGAGTTAATAAACTGCTTTAAATTGAACTGATTCCCACTCTGGCAAACACAAATCTTTTAGCCCATAAAAACGGGCAGATATGTTCAACAGCCCCAGAAAATGTCACTGCCTGCTGTTTGTTAACATATTGATCCTGTATGGACTTCTATGCCCAATGTTACTAAAGGAGAGGTGTACCTTCTTAAGACCATTGTTCAACCAGCTGGGACTTCACACCTGCAGGCAAGCAGTGAGGTGTGCCATCAGGTAACGCATGTACATCTTTCAGTGTGGTACATGAAATCTATGGGCGTGACAGAGCGCTCAACGCTCTTAAATTTGTAGGGGTGCATTATATTCATGTACAAGCTGCACTCGCATATATTCTATTTGTGTTGCTGAAATTCATGTTATTAGAATGAAATTATATCGCCATATTAAAATCACTAGAGTGAAATTGTGATGTTATTTGCAGGGCTGATCAGCATTTCGCATGAATATAGAGAAGTCATGTAACTATGCACATACATTATGATTATTAAGCATTAAAAATGTATACACTGTTATAAATGATGCATATAGAGGCTTGTGTAATGGGTGCACATTAAAGAACGTTCTTAGCTTAGTCAATTGTAGGCCTAATTTTAGTTTTTCTTAAGTTTCGTTCTCCTTGTTTGCTCTCGAGTTGGTAGTTAATTAAAGTTTATGTGTGTAGAAAGTTTTCTTTCGACCCCACTGCAGGTGCAGGAATTCAACCTCGTTATTTTAGATTTAAAGAAGATGCATGTAAGGAGAGGAATGCCTTTGAAGAACTCGAACAGAGAAAAGGGAGGACACCTTCCAGGCCTGGTGAAACTTGGGAACCAAGGTCGTCGACCAAGATTGTGAATTAATTGGAATCTGTGGAAAGTTACTCAAGGAAGGTGTTCATGGAATAAGTTACCATGTGACCTATTAGGGGTGTAACTTTGTCTTTTTGTATTAGGCACAGGGACAGATTTGCCAGACTTCTGCTTTGAACTGAGGAAAGGGAGCATCTTAGAACGAGCTCGGTGAGCTTTACGTTACTTGACCCATTAGACGTGAGTGCACTCCTTAGGGAGTCAACACGTGCTGACACCTTTTGGGAAATTCTTCTGGGAAATTAGGAAGGGATGCCACTTTAGAAGTTGAGTAAGGACAGATTATTCTTTATTTCGGAAATACAAATGAAAAGGGATTTGGACGTAGTGTCTATACTCAGCTGTGTTCTGATTTTGGAATTCATTGTTCTGTGCCTATTGTGCCGTATGAACTATATTCGTAGATTGGGCTCTGTATTAGTTTTCATGTATCTCTTAGCCTTGATTTTGAGGTGAGTCTATATTCTGTTGTTTCTGGCTTTGTAATAAATTAACAAAATATGAATTTTGAGTCTGTAGTCCTTTAGTTAACGGAGAAGGGGGAAAAGTAAAATTGGTAATTTGTCTTCTTCCTCCACACTTCTTAGCAGGCAATAAAGACCATCGGCCAGGTATCCCTAAGTAAATTTAGGATATGGAATCCGGCCCCATCAATTGGTAGCAGAAACGGATGGTTGCCTCTAGGAGTGAGGGGAGATCTTAAAAAATCTAGAACAGAATTAGACCTACAGAGCCCCAAACGAGAGCCCATGACTGAGAGCAGAGGATGGCGGCCGTTGACGGAGGTCGGCAGAAATTGATGGTGCGGCGGAGACAGCGGTTGCGTGAGTATGAATAGTGATGTGGGTGTTAGATTGCGGTGAATTGATTGTGTGATGTCTTGCGGAGTTGGAATGATAGTCGAGTGAACGTGAGTTTATTGGTTTACTGGTCCGAACACGTGCGGATCAGGAGGATTTTGGAAAATGGACTCAAGAGAAGTCCAAGATCCCGGGATAGCTTTGTACTGTAATTGTCTGATCATTGATGTGGGTGTCGTGGAGCCCTATCGACGGCTCACTAAGGTAGGGAACTTTTTATGAGTGGATTTAATAGAGTCGCGTGTGGAAAACCTCAGGCCAGGATTGGACTGCAGCGATTACAATGACTGGCGCAGGTCGTGGGTCACGGAGTGTGAATGTTCTTGAGTGAAAGTACTATCGATCTTGTAGGCGGCAGACAATTCCTTGGTTTTACGTAACTGTAAGTTACTGTGGCTGTCTCATAGGTAGTTACTTGGTTTAGTGGCTTTTGGAAAATTAGTTACTTGGTTGTGTGAATTTGAGAGCGAATGTACGTGGTGAGATTGTGAAGGAGGGTGAACCGCTGCAGAGAGGGAACGGTGACGTCAGAGTGCGCTGCGCTGTGATAGGCCAGTTGGTAAAACGCTGCGCTGGGATTGGAGGGTTCACTGTGAAATTTGGAAAGAGAACATTTTGTGTTTTGTAACAATTGAATTCAAAATGAGATGTTTTAAGGTATTGCGAGACTTATGTAGAGGAGATACAGGTGTGGTGACTCGGGTGGGAGAAGAAGCCCCGCCAGAGGATACCTCAGCACATTATATGGCAACAAACGTAGGATTGCATACAATAGTGTGGCTCCAAAATTGGCATAAGGTTACAGAAAAGGAAGGAGGATTGACTTTTCCAGGTTATGGGTAATTTCAATTGAATCTGTTGTATCAGTTAAGGGGGGTGATGTCTTCGTTAAAACCTCCACCTAGACCCACAAAGTTTGAGGCATTAGATGCATGGATGTGGGCAGCACAAGCTAAGCTGAGAGAAAACTCCCAGGGAAGGATGAGAAAGGCGATGAAGTCGTATCAGGATGCCAGGTGGGATGCTCAGTTGAAGAAATGGAGGGTTGATACCATAGAGGGAGGGAGATTGTATCTATTGTTGGTACAAGGAACTGGTGCAGGGACAGGGAATACAGAAGATGGCAGTGATACAGAGGATAGCTTGTTAGACAGACTGTTGGCAGAGCGTCCCCCACCTTACAGCCCTCAGTCTGAGGAGGGAAAGCGAGAACTGGTAGAAGGAAGCCCAGAAGGAGTGGGATCGGCTCCAGTAGGTGTAAGTTTGAGAGTAATGGGAAGGATTTCGTTGGATCGGAAGGGGCAGGAAGGTCAGGAGTTGGGAATACTGAGATGAGAGGAGCCAACTGTGACATGCGGTTACCAGAAGCCCTTACGGTGCCGGTTGCCATTGGACCCGTAGTCTCGATATACAATGCGAGTATGGGAGAAGGTGGGAGTCAACAGCCGACAGGAATGGGAGAAGAGACTATCTCTAGGGAAAGCCTTATGATGGGAGGGACTGGTTTACCATTGTAACCTATGGAATTTAGCACTCCGTTGCCAGCAACGGCAGACCCTTCAAGGGTGTGCACAGGATAGGAAATGAGGCGAACAGGGGCACTGGCAAATTCTAGGTCAGAAATACGAATGTAGGTTCTGCCAGTACGGGGAACTATGAGAAGTTCAGCTGAATCAGGAATGAGACAAGAGCCGTTTAGAATACGACCTGGTGTCTCGAATGTTGGATCGGAAAGTCGATTGAGGAGTCAGAGTTGTGAGAGGGAAGGACGGGCCATTGTCCAAGTTGAAGGGACGGAGGAGGGCTGGAGGAGTCAAAGTTGTGATGGGGAGGGATCGTGCAATGTGATAAATCGAGGAAGGATTGAGGTTGCAGTGAAGGCAAAATTGTTGGATGTGCTGAAGTTGAAGGCAGAGGTAGATGAAGTGATCGATGGGAACCTGCCGCTGGAAAGAGTGGATCTATATGATCCAGATGAGCTGCTATTTGTGGCCATAGATGTCACTAGGAAGGCAAAACGAGTTCATGAGGTGTTGGTTCAATTGGCCCGGAAGTACTATGTGGATTTGACAAACACAAAAATGTTACAGGGAAATCACAGGCTAAATTATACTGCTCAGGAATTGGAAGAGAAAAGAGTAGTAGGACTGAAAGCACACATTCGAGAATTAGTCATAGGAATGAGGGCATGGAGGGAGCTGAGCAGGTGGGAAGAGAAATGGTCCAAAAAGAAGGTTGCCAAGAAAGGGATACGAGACACTCCGACTCCTGGAGGGGAGACGGAGAAGGTAGGAAATTTCCCATTGTGAGAGGTACAGAATGGAGGGTATATACATGTGCCTTGGAGCAGGGGTGATTTGGCATCCTTTACAAATGATTTCCCTTGGATGAGGGAAAAGCCTGCTGAATGGTATAAACAAATTGATAGGTTTGTGACGATTTCAAAGGTGTTGTGGATAGATTTGAATACTCTATTTGACATTGTGGTCCCAGGTGATTTGTGGGCTGCGTGCAAAATTGCTATTGAGTGGCCCACCGTAGAGCCAGCTAGAGATCCCATAACTCATGGCTTTTCATTGGAGGTAATGAAAAAATACGAGCAAGCAATTACATGGCTCCAGTCTAAAGTGGCCCCTCGAAGTATTGATTGGCTCAAGATTGATCGTACTACTCAAGAACCTAAGGAATCAGTGCATGATTATTATGAGGGACTCTTATTGGCCTTTAAACAGCATAGTGGCTTAGATGCCCTTGAGTAAAAAGATATGGGACAGTTTGTCTCGAAATGTGTGTTAGGATTGAGGACTGAGATAAGTTTGATGATTCAGCAACATTTGATATATTGGCAGAATAAGTCAGTGGACGAGATTCTGCGTTATGCCAGTACTGTAGTGATCAAGTAGAGTCCACACATAGGAAAATGAAGGATAAGTTGATGATGGTGCAGTTGAGGATTGCTGAAAGACCAGACCTAATGCAGGGGAATGGAGGCACAATGGGTCAATGGCAAGGGAGTGGTTGAGGAGTAGGACAAAATATGACAGTCCACCCAGGGCAGGGGAGAGAAAGAGGAATGGTTACCGGGACAGGAACTGAGTGGGTCAACCCGAGGAGAAACACTGCTTGTCATTATTGTCACAAAATCGGGCATTGGAAGAGCGAGTGTCACTCAAATCCAGCTAATCAGATGCAAAGTGAGGAAACTGTGCAGGTGTCTGATGGTGTTAATACACCAACTAGACCTAAATCCATGTATGGGCGAGGTTCGGAACCTCAGGTACAGGTGCCTCAACCCCCAAGGATCTCCTCCGGGAATTATGTGTATCAACAGATGCCCTTCATTGAATTGACCGACGGTTCTGATCTGAACCCATTGCAATGACAGTGTAAAAGGGGTGGGGAGGACTGCACCCTTGGAGCAGCCTTGGAGCTAGACCAGAGTGGACCATTTGTGGAGGCAGATGTAATGGGCAATCCCATTATATTTTTAATTAACACTGGTGCAGCCCGTTCTACTGTAAGGTCAGCAGTGGTTCCCAACTTGTCCCTTTCTGGACAATCAATCCAAGTGGTAGGAGTTACCAATCAGAAAATGACCAATCCACTAACAAATGAGTTACCTGTGAGAATAGGAACTTTCCAGGATCGACACCAATTTGTGGTGTGCGATTCGAGTCCGGTTTGTCTGTTAGGACGTGATCTTCAGAGGAAACTAAATTGTACCATCTATTGTACTCCGAGGGGGGTGGAATTACAAACCTGTGATGACGACGCTGCCTTTAAGGTGGCAAGTCAGAATTTGTGTGCAGAGATGTTAATTGTCTTGACCAAGGACGAGTTGCCATTTGATTTGAGGGACTCAGTCTTTCCTGTGGTATGAGATTTTACTGGTGAAGAGATAGGTCTGATTCGAGGAGTTGAACCAGTTAAGATACAAGTCAAGCCGAATGCCGAATTCCCAAGAACGCCGCAGTATAAGTTAACACCAGAGACAGTGGCGGGAATAACCCCCGTGATTAAATCTATGATTGCTCAAGGCATTTTGAAGGAGATAAGAGGAAGCCCCTGTGATTCACCTATAATGGGGTTGAAGAAACCTAGTGACAAGTATAGAATAGTGCAGGACTTGAGAAAGGTTTATGAAATTGTGATTCCATGTTGTCCTGTGGTACCGAACCCAGCAGTATTTCTGTTCCAAATACCTTGTGAAGCTGAATGGGTCACGGTCATTGATCTCTGCCAGGCATTTTTTTCGATACCTCTCCATGAGGAGAGCCAATTTGTATTTGCTTTCCGGCTGGAGAACCGTGTGTTAACATGTTGTCGTATCCCATAAGGGTATACAGAAAGCCCGTCTATTTTCAATCAAATCTTGAAAAAGAATCTCGAGAGTAAGCCTGGGCGTAGTTCGCGAAGTAGCGCTACGCGAAGCTACGCAAAGTGCAGTTCGCACTACGCGAGCTATGCGTAGCACTACGCGAACTGCGTAGTGCACTGTTCACAATGATTGCACAGTGCCGGATGCTTGTCCGCACTGTGCAATCATTGAAAACGGCATCTTGCACAGTGCGAGCTGTCTTTTACTGCCGCTCGAGTAGATTTTTACTCGAGCGGCAGCTTTCTCAACGCGGACTGGTAGTTTCTCATCGCGAGCGGTCGCGAGCATACGCGACCACTCGCAATGAGAAGCCGGACCTCCCCGCGTTGAGAATCTCGCCGGGAGGTTTATTTTCACGCTCGCGATCGGCAACTTGATGTTGCTGATCGCGAACGAGGAAAAAGTCTCGCCGGGATGTCATTTTGCTTGCTCGCGGTCGCCAACTTGACGTTGAGGACCGCGAGCAAGCAAAAAATGACCGCTGCACTACGCTACGCTACGCTACGCTACGCTACGCGTGTTCGCACTGTGCTACGTGCACTTCGCGTTGTGCGAAGTAGCACAAACTTCGCAAACTACGCGAGCGTAGCGTAGTGCTTTGCCCAGGGTTACTCGAGAGTCTGACAATGCCACAGAATTCAGTTTTTGTCCAATACATAGACGATCTTTTGGTTGCCTCGGAGACGAAATATGCTTGCAGGATAGATACTGTGGCTCTGTTGAATCATCTGGCAGAGAATGCACACAAAGTGTCCCCCAGGCAAGCTTCAGTACTGTTTGCCTGAGGTCCAGTACTTGGGGCATCGAATAGAAAAAGGAAAGAGAAAGGTGTCACCAGATCACATAGAGGCGATTTTGGAAATGGGTACTCCAAAGACGCAGAAGGAAGTCCGAATGTTATTGGGAATGGTCGGCTACTGTCGACAGTGGATCCCAAACTTTTCTCTACAGGCTAAACCTTTGTTAAGACCAACACGTAAGGATGTAAGCAATCTGGTACCATGGGATGACGACTGTTTGAGGGCCTTCCGGGAGCTAACAGAGAGCCTATGCCGTGTTCCAGCTCTGGGAATGCCCGATTATAACAAAGCGTTTTCGCTTTTCTGTCATGAAAGAGAGGGGTGCGCATTGGCAGTGTTAACTCAGACACATGGGGGTGCCCATAGACCAGTGGCCTATTTTTCAGCCACTTTAGATCCAGTGGCTTCTGCGTTGCCTGGATGTCTCAGATCCGTTGCTGCAACACGTGTCAGCATTGAGAGATGGGAAAGCATTGTGATGGGTCATCCCCTTATGGTATATGTCCCGCACTCAGTGGAACTCCTGATGACGAGAACCAAGACGCAGCATTTGACCAACAATAGGCTCACTAAGTATGAGCAAGTTATATTGGCATCCAAAAATGTTTCTTTGAAAAGATGTTCTATGCTGAATCCTGATACTCTGATGCCATACCCACCTATTGAAGGAGAAGATTGTGAGGAACATGACTGCCTAAATGTGACTGAGCTCTCTACCAAGCCCGGACCCGACATTGTTGATTAACCTTTACCTGAATCTGATCTAGTCCTCTTTGTTGATGGTTCATGCTTAAGAGACAATGGGGCATATTCACAAGGACCAATCTCCGATTTATCTCCACCTTAACTCAACAAAAGTGGAGATAGATTTAACACCCCATTCACAAGCGGGTGCAAACCGCAGACATCGCCAGTATTCCCGCGATAACTGCCCCAAAATTTAACACCACGGTGGACACCACCAACTAACCCTAATGAGATGCAGAGTAGGCGTTCCCGTGCCAAAACACACGAAAAAACCACAACACCACTTTCACAACAAACTGCCAGATCTGCGATGCGAACCAAAAACAGGCGATAAGCCGCGGTAGCACCAGGGATTTAACACCTGCCTTTTGCTGGGGTTAAGCAGGACGACTACCTGCAGCATCAAAGGGAGCCCAGCCAAGAGCCACACCCGAAGACCCACAGATACCATGGAGACAATCATCATGCAGCTCCGAGACCCATGAGGGACACAACACCCACCCCCACCCACCCAAGGCCCGCCACCACCCCCAGGACCCCCCCCTGGGAACACCACAGAGGCAGCGTCCACAAAGACAGCGGACCCACCTTTAACGCACCTGCCATCCAGACCCAACGCCAGAGGAGAACATTGCCCACTACAGGACCAAAAGGACAACCATGCCCCGCATCCTGACCCACATCCCCCACCTGCTGACGGTACCAACCCAGCGGACTACCAACATCCCTCCGCAGACAAAGCTGCCGGCTGCACAGCACATGTCGGCCTCTGGTACCATCCAACCCACAACTGCCAGAGTCGGAGGAGTCACACAGCCAGCCCCATACAAGGTCATCACACCTGTCCGGGTTGCCAACAACAGCCTGGTACCCCAGCACCTCCACTTCACCCACACTGCGCAGGAGCTGCTGGAGACCAAGCAAGGCCCCTACGCCATAGCTGAATTCCCTCACATGCCAGGGCCAATCAACTGCACACATGTACCCCTCGTGCCCCCTGCCGACACAGCACAAAACTACCACAACAGAAAGCACACGCATATCATGAATGTGCAGGCAACAGTGGACTGCCCCGGACTCCTCAAAAATGTTGTGGCCAACTCCCCAGGCCGAGTGCATTATTCTCACATCTCCGGACAGTCCAGCATCACCCAGCACTCCCAGGATGGCACCCATGTAAATGCTGTGCCCGTTGTTAAGTCCAAAATGAACACACCACACACCTCCAGCCCACAGTCATGCAACACACGACACCGGCAATGGACACACAGCACAACTACATTCAACATGACACACAGCATGCCAACCGACCAGACACAACAACACAACTCCATTGTGAAGCTGGCCTTGCCATGCACACAACCCAGCCACGGCATGCCACCGCAGACACACAATAGCCCGATGCGAGGAGAGGCATGGAGCAGGCATGTGCGCGAGCAGCAAGTGATCAAGGAATGTGAACCCACCCAATGCCAGGTGTGGCGTGGAAGTGCCGGACAGACCACAGAGTGCAAACCACGGAAATGGCCATGTGGAGATCAACTGCTGGTGCATGGAGTGCAGTGGCCAGTGGACGCTACCATGTCCCCACAGGCAGTGGGGCAGAACGCGGAAATGTCGCATGATACGTCCCCCCCTGCATGCGCAGGCGGAGTGGGTTGGACCAGCGTACGCCAGGCCTGCGTAGGGGTGTGAACAAAAACCCCTTTGCACTGGGCATGGTTCTCATTCAGAATGGACAACGCGTCTGCCAGGGCGGAGGCTCTCGGTCCGCCAGGAGTCCTGCGCCGAGCACAGCTGGGCCTGCGTCCCTGTGCACCTGCCTCACCCCGGGCCGCTGGGCCCCCGACCCGTCATGCCTGACACAGCGCACCAACGAGGCTCCGCCCACTTGCCTACACCGGCGTGTGTCGATGAGGGTCCACCACGTGCCGGTGCAAGCTACAAGCACCAGTCCCGCGACCTCTGCAGCCTCCGCAGACCATCGCTGGCCCCCCCGACGCTGGGCCACATTACTCCTTTCACATTTACATACTCCACCTGCGTCCTCCTGGGCCCAGTAGGTCCAACATGTGGAACTGTGTCCTGAGTCTTGAATGGCAGTGACCCCAAGTCCGTGGCAGCGGCCACAGCACCAGACCCCCTTCGATCAGTGAGGCATAATTCCATATCGCAAGCCGGCTACACGTGGTGCCACTAACCCTGTTCAACGCCAGCCGGCTACACGTGGTGCCACTAACCCTGCTCAATGCCAGCCGGCTACACGTGGTGCCACTAACCCTGTTCAACGCCAGCCGGCGACACATGGATGAGGGCTCAGGCCTACCCTACGGACCAGTAGGTCCCACATCCAGCACCTAGTCGCCAATCATGAATGGCAGAGTCCACACCAGTGAACGCACGGAGAGGAGTAAGAGGAAGATGCGGCTCAGTCCGGAGGAAAGCCGGATCAGAGTCACGGAGGTGATCGAACACTATCAACAACTGACCTGGTGCCATCTACCCTGTTCACCGCAAGTCCGCGTCCCGTGGTGCCACTGAACCTGAACTACGCATGCCGGTGGGACCATCCAACATAAGCCGGCGACACTCGTTGAATGGCCCGTGCTGAACGCTGCCTCAGGCCAACACTGCGTCCCAGTAGGTCACACATGTGGAACTGTGTCTTGGGTAAGATGTGGAGGAGTCCACACCATTGGACACGCCTCATCGCAGGCGGCATCCCCTGACAGCACTGGTGCCACTAACCCTGTGCGCAATGAGTTGGACCTTGGTGACGTCTGAGTCCATGGCCTGGTGGTTTTCTGCATCTTCATCTGGCCGGACCGGACTTGGTGTCCGACATGTGTCTGGTCCATTCATCTCCACCATAGTGACTGTTTCAGCGTGGTTCTGCCCTCTGCATCATGCCCTGAGGGCACACCTTCCACTGTCCACCGAGACACTCTGCGACAAGCCCCTTTGTCATCTACAGAAACCTGCTCTGCACTCGTGACCCTGCCCCAGTGCCCCGCAAGTCAGCGGCCCATGGCGGTAGGCCCGTGCAGGACGCTGTGCATCCGGGGCCACTAACTCTGTGCAGCCCAAGTCATGGGGCCTTTACGGTTGAATGGTTGTGTCCTTTACGATGTACACTGTTGTCGATTTCTGACTGCACCAGGCAGCCCTTGCCGGCTGGTGTGCACACACCCCACACACATCCAACACAGGTGTCACTCGATATGTGTGCCTGCTAATAAATGTGGCCAGGCGCACGTGCCCGTAGCCATTCACACCATCTGAGCAAGTGTGTCCGTGTGGTCATTGTGTCAGCATGATGGGCACGGCACTGCAACATCACAGTGTGCTATCCTCAGCGGACGATACCATGTCACCTCAGCGTTGGCAGTGACCTTGGACATGTAGCTTCGCCCGGCCCCCCCTGCATGCACAAACAGCGTGTGCTGGTCCGGGGTACGTCAGTTCAGTGCAGGGGTGTGCTGAATCGGCAGGGGGAGCAGGGCGTGGCTCGGACCTGGCCTTGGGCAGGATGTGCGGTAAGTGTGTCTCTGTGTTGGGGTGTTGTCGCCACCAGGGCCACAGTAGACAATGTTGCAATGTAGCATGCACCAGGAGGGCGGGCCCGCACGGATGGGGAAATGTAGGAGCGCAAGACCGCTCAGGGTCTTGGCACATGCATGCCAAGGGTTATGTGTATCAGACCTGTGGCTGCATGAGTCAGTTGCCTAGCCTCATTCGCAGCGTGACCACAGCCAGCCATGGACTGTACACTTGTGTCCGCCTTGTCCGGACCATTGGCCTACACTCACTTGGCCGCACACCTTCAATGGCCAGCGTCAAGGTGTTGGTGGCATGCTGCTGGACATGCGCGGACAGGCATCACAATGGTGTGCCATAGGAGTGCACGTGATACAACCGCGCAGGGCACACAAGTGTGGGGGCTCGTGGGAGGGTGGAGCAGCTGTGAGGCAACGTAACCCACAGTGAGTCCGCACATGTGCCACGTGCTGGGCATATCGTCCATGATTCCCAGGGTCGCAGACATCCTACCACACCCACGGCAGGCCTCTGTACGTCTCCTGAATGCATGCAGATGGTGAAGTGACTGTAGGGATGAATGGTCCTTTGTCTGCACTATCGGGCGGTGGCATATCTGCAATTCCTAGATGTGACTTGCATGTGCCCAGCACCCCCTAAAAGATAGGATAGCATTTCCAGGTGACTCCCACACTACGCACTGCCAGACGTGAGGCCAACGTGTACACATCCCACACGCAGAAGTCCTTGGTCGGAGTTTGCGTCCGTGAAATGGCCTTCACTCATACTCCCACCACACCCCAGGCCTGCACCCATAGCACACAGACACTGCTCATTGCTCTGAGCTGTGGTGTTTCGTCCACAGGACTGGCGCAGGTCCTCACAGTACCACTTCAAGCAGAGCCACTGAGGCAATGGCAGACCATCGCGGACACATGCTCGACTCCAGTCACGTGGACCTGTACCGTGCACGTCTGCTGCATGTACTGGGGGCACTGCCGTTGGCAGTGCTGCGGATAAGTTACCGGCTGAGCTTCCGCCTTCCGAACGTCACCTGCGTTCAGCCTGTGTTGCATTGTCGCTCGTGCATATTCGAGTGGACCATGGATGTCTGCCTCTCCAACGTGACTGTAGCTGACCTGGATTTCGACGTGTGTGTGCGCCCCCTGTTGGACCACGACCAGGAGTGTCACTGTGATGCCCGCTTATGGCATGCCTGGATGTTTGGCATGCATGCTGGGAACTGGACCTGGGAGATTGCAGGAGTCGTCGTGTGCAGTGACCACATTGAGCCGCTCCCTGATTGGGCTTTCGTGCATATTGGGGCCAGGGGTTGGAGTGAGCACATCTGTCCGGGACAGCTGATGGGTTACGTCGCCGACATGTCAGATGTGGTGGACAACGATCTCGCATTGGAAATGTTGGCCTACGCTGCTGCACTCGCGTTCATGGACGAGTGACAAGGTACCTGCAGCCAGGACTGCATGTGACCCATTGCACGTGTCCCGACTCCTGGTTGCATGTTGGGGATCTGGTCACATGTCCCTGGGAGACAGTGGTTATGGCTGCATTGGCCTGGACTCCTGATCCATGCGCGGACAACATATGCGGGTTGGCAATGACTTGTGTTGGTGATGGTCTCCCCCGGGGTGGACATGGGCGCTTTCCAACGTTCCTCATTCAGACATGCTGCTGCATTGGTCTGCATGTCGTGGCACTTCCCTTGGCCGTACTGACACGCAATTGTTGATAAAGTTTCTGCACGTTCACTTGTCTCCAACTGTGTTGAGTGTTTATTTGTATGCCAATGTGTGTGTCACGGCCTATCTGGGTCACTGCCTTACATGCATTGCTACCCCATCAGGGCTGTGGGTTGGTACTTGTGCATTATCATGTCCCTGTTTCGTGATTTGCCAGATGCGTATGGCCATTTATTGGCCACAAGCGGGTGCACTTGTCTCCTGTGTTCGTTTGTGCAGATGTTGGTGTTTGTTCCACATTGTGTTGGATGTTGGGGTGCTCTGCTTCCTCTGTGTGTGTGCTGCATTGTGTGAGAGATGTCCCTTCAGCTCTGATTTGGTTCACCCTTCTCCCTTTCAGGCAGGAGTGGTTTTCACTTCTGTGCTTGTTCAGTGGTGTGATATTGCCGAGTTGTGTGACTTGTACTCTTGGTTGGTGTTGTTCCTCTTGGGCATGGTTTGTCTGCAGTTGTTATGTGCTTAATTGTGCATGTGTGCCATTGTGGCCATCTCCACCCGTCCCCCCAGTCCCTGGTGGTTCCTTTCCCTGTTGCTGTTGTGTCTGTTGATTTTGAGCAGTTTCCGGGCCCCGAGTCCTGCCACCATCTCCAGACTGATGTGGTGGACACCATTTCCTCCATGTCATCTAGCTCCTGGTGTGGCGCTGGACTCCCACCTCCGGTGTGCATTGCTGCCTTGTGGTTGTTGGCGTGTTTGTGCTTGTTTGTGCGTTTCGCATCATTCCAGCTGTTCTGGTTTTCTGCCATTGTCCTCCTCCGCTCTCGGGCTGCATTCACCTTGTCCACGATGGCCTGCCATGTCTAATGTTTTGTTGCCAATGGTGCTTTTGGGGTTGTGTGCTGGCTCCGACTGCCTCCATTGTGCTTCGCTGTTTTCTGTTTGGTTTGTCTTTCTTTTTCCTGCTTTTGCTGTACTTATTCCCGCATGCCGTATATGTGTCGCGGGCCTTGTGCTGCTTATCGCTGCTTTCGTCCTCGCGAATGGGCTCACCGCATGTTTTTTGGTGTTGGGGTTTGTGTTTTTATCGCCGTCGAGGTGGTTGTATCGCGGACATTGTCCGCGGTTTCAGGAGACTATCGCATGGTACCGCCGTGTTGTGAATTCCACGTTGACACGGGGTTATTTTCCCGCGATTGGCTGCGATGTGTAAAGTTGCATTAATATTTTTTGGTGATATTTAGCACACGTTCTTGTGAATATACCACAATGAGGGTTGTTTGAGAGCAGCTTTTGCTGTTTGTACTATCTCTGGAGTTGTGGAAGCTGCTTGTTTACAAGGAGTATACTCTGCACAAGTGGCCGAAATCATTGCCCTAATACGCGCATGGCTCATTTCTGATCGAGTCTGAATGACTATCTTCACAGATAGTCAGTATGGGTTCAGAGTAGTTCACGATTTCGGGCAGTTATGGTCACAGAGGGGGTTCTTAACGTCATCAGGATCTCCTATTAGGAATGGAGAATATGTGCAACAGCTGTTAGAAGCATTGCAGAAACCCAAGGAAATAGTGGTGGTGAAATGTGTGGCACACGGGAGAGGGGAGGACTTTGTCACCAAATGTAACCGCTACGCCAATGAAGTGGCTCGCTATTATGCCATACATCCATGTATCTTTAATGGAGAAAATGTAGGAGAGAGCACAGAAAAGACCGAGCTCAGCATGATGTTGGCCGTGGCTGATACTTGGGATGAGATTAAGAGACTCCAAGAAGAGGTCCCCGAAGAGGAAGAAGCAGCATGGGTTAGAGCAGGTTGTGAGAAAAGAGGGGATGGTATTTGGGTGTCAACAGATGAAAGATCAGTGTTACCCAACTGTCTGTTGAGTCCTATGGCGAGGCATATTCATGGAGCAGTTCACCTTGGAAGAGATGCCATGGTGAGAATGTTTCGTCAGACATGGTTTAATCCACAGGTCCACGTGTATGCTGAGGCAGTGTGTCATAGGTGTGTCATGTGCCAGCAAATGAATGCTGTGGTTGCTTTGAGTCACATTGTGAGGTCAGGAGGTCCTTTCAATCGGATGCAGTTGGACTTCAGTGAGATACCCAGGTGCAATGGATTGAGGTACGTTTTGGTGGTGGTGTATGTCTTTTCCCAATGGGTAGAGGCGTATCCGAGTAGGAGGTGTGATAGTCTTACAGTGGCAAAGTTGTTACTTAGTGAGGTTATCCCACGGTTCGGATTTCCGACCTCATTGGATTCAGACAGAGGAACTTACTTTCATAGTGAGATCATGAAGCTGTTGTGTGCCGCCTTACAAATTGATCAGAGACTGCATTGTAGCTACAGGCCGGAGGCGTCTGGTCTTGTGGACCAGATAAATGGGACCATCAAGATGAGAGTGGCAAAGGTTTGCTATTCAACGTCTTTGAAATGGCCGGATGCGCTGCCCTTGGTGCTGATGAGTTTGCGTAGCACTCCAGATAGGAGAACAGGACTTTTCCCCACGAGATATTGATGGGGAGGGCGATGCGTTTGCCTGCCATGCCAGCTGCAGCCTTGATAAACATCACCGATGATTTGGTTCTTGATTATTGCAAGGGATTGGCTGATGTGGTTAATTCTGCGTCTCACCAGGTCGAGGCTGCGACTGCACCCACCTCAAAAGATCTCCTGCATGACCTAAGCCCGGGGGACTGGGTTTTTGTCAGGAATCACGTGAGGAAGAGTTTCCTTGACGCACGGTGGTGAGGTCCGTATCAAGTGATCCTGGTTACTAGAACAGCTGTGAAGTGCGGAGGCTTACTGCACTGGATTCACACCTCTCACACCAGCAGAGTTCCAGCACCCTCAGAAGAAACAGCTCCTCTCGACCAAAGACATTCAGCTGAGAGTGTAAACTCGGAAGAGGGGACAAGCCAAGCTGTGAGGGTTTCTACTGAAACAGACTGTTCACTAGGTCAAGCTGAAAGGGATCACACTGTACAAGATCACTTGTACAGACACTGAGGGAGACGGAAACGTTGGAGTCGAAGTAGAGTCAGATTCAGCTGACCAGGCGGGTGTGGGACAGGCAAGGGTGAAAAAGAGGACAGAGGCTGCAAATGAAGCGTGGCCAGTGAGAAAAGAAAGATTGAACTTGAGGCTTACATCAGAAAAGGATCTCGCTCCCATCTCTGAAACTTCTGAATCTGAACAAAGTGATACAGAGCCGAGTCAAGAAGGCTTAAGGAGATCAAGCAGAGAACGAGTGCCGTGCCAAAAGTACGCTGCTCCTGAGTGGACATACCTGGTCACAGATGCAGGGACCGGGGAGGTCCGGGAGGCTGAGGTTTGGAAGACTGAGACGCGGAGAGACCACTCTGATCATTGACATTGAACTGTTAGTCCCAGGAGTTGAGGCCCTCGGGCACCTGACTCTGACGGTGCCTGATCCTCCAAGGCTGAGTAGATTGCGACTTCTGATTCTAAATCAACTCTCATTTCCAACATTTGGTCGCCAGCCTTCAGCTCAAGAATTGGCAGCGTTTCGTATGGAGATCTTGTAACTCGTTGTTGATGCTCTTGGCACTGATTTGATCTATGACGAAAACTAAACTGAAGAAAGAAAATGAAGTACATAATCATTGCTCTAAAAGAAGATAACCTAGGCCCGAGTGGAAGAAGAATACATTTAGGGACTTTTCAGTAGAAGAAGAAAGAGGGAAAGGGATGGCTATTCATGAACTCTAAATTATCATTGCTGAACTGAAAACAGAAGAATTCTAAAGATCCAAAAGGAAGCTAGTAAGAACTTTGTGTGAGATATTCTTAAGGAAAAGGAAAAGACTTTGTTATCTCATTCCTGCACCAAGTCAAAAAACTGATTCAATATGGAGTCTGGAAATTCGAACCGTACGCAGAAATGCATGATAGGTACACTCATAGTAGGGGTAATCGTAGTTATTACCGTAGTGGTTATTACATCCATGGTTGTGTCCAATGCTGCAGAAGGAAAAGGGGAACAGGGGACACCTACACCTCCTACTTCAGACATAAGGGAGGGTGCATCAGAATCAGATAGGGACATGATAGAAGAAACTAGTTGCTTATTACATGTGGATGTCTGCAAGGGTGACTTTATGTTAAATGCATACGCAAGATTGTTGTATGAGTACGTGGATACCACGGACGCGAAGGATTGTTATGTGTGCATGCAGTTGCCAGCTTCGGTAGAGGAGGGCATTAGATACCATCACCTACCCCTGACATATGGCATCACTTGTAGTGTGTTGCTGAGTATGTTTTATGGTAAAGCACATTTTGAGTATTACTTTTCTAATTATGATGTAGTGCTCCCTGAGGTCCCCGTACTTAAATACCTGAACAAATATGATTATGATAAGAAGGAAGAAAGAATGTCCAAATATTTTGTGCCCACAGTAACTTTGGACACGGCATACGCCCATCGACACAATTTGACATGTATGATATCTGCCATAGAAAATAAATTTGTGGATCAGATAGAGGATAGGCATAGACAATCATTATTTAGACCAGATCCTAAACATGAGGTTGTTCCATGGACCCAAGAGGAGTTAGACCATAAGGCAAAGGGGAGTTCTGGTCCAATAGCTCTAGATTTGCAGCAAAAAGGGAAACTTTGCATTAGACAACCACAGACATATTATGACAAAGAATTTGTGGGAGAGAGTGAATGTGAGCACATTTTCTTGATTGAAGAATCGATAAAGAAGGCGCTATTGGATAAATTGACCATAGTGCCCAATGTGTATTTTGTATGTGGGAGAAACGCATATGTTCGATTGCCTCCAAATTGGTATAGGACATGTTATCTGGCTGTGGTATTTCCTAAAATATTCCATGTGGAAGACATGTGGCCATTGTAAGAGAAACGATCGCGTAGAGAGAAACGTAGCACGAGTGCAGGAGAAATTGTTGGTGATGTATTTGTTGCAATGATACCGAGTTTGGGAGTGGTTCTGAATGATGTAAAGATTAGAAGGTTGTCAACATTGGTGGACAAATTGTCAGTGAACACGGCTCAGGCTTTACTACTTGTTGATGGGGAGATGGTCTCTATAAGGGCCATGGTGCTTCAGAACCGTCTTGCGTTAGATTCATTACTGGCAAAAGAGGGCGGAGTCTGTAAATTACTGAGGGTCCAACAGTGTTGCGCTTATATCCCTGACAATAGTAAGGATTTAAAGAAATATATAAGTAACATCACTGAGATACATCACGACATACATGATTTGGCTACTGAAGGGATTTGGCATAAAATTGGCCAAGGATTTGGAAAGGTTGGAAGTTGGTTTGGAAGTTTGGGACGAGGAATTATTGGTCACATTCTAGAACCTATCATAATAGTCGTAATCTGTATCATTGTATTGTTGGGTGCACAAGTGGCACAAGGCAAGACAGGCTGAGAGTTCTCTTAGGAGACGGGAAAGGCAGATGGAAAGACTGCAGGACAGTAACTATCAGAACCTTAAGAATCTGGAGATGTTTAGGCAGGGAAGGCAGCCCACAACTTCTGTTTAGGTTGGTCTTTTCTGCGAGGAGAACTAAGCAAAGGAAAAGTGTCATGTTTGATGACACTAGTCATCAGAGGGGGGAGCTGATAGAGCGCTCAACGCTCTTAAATTTGTACATTATTGTACTACAATTTGTGCATTATATTTTTGTACGAGCTGCACTCGCATATATTCTATTTGTGTTGCTGAAATTCATGTTATTAGAATGAAATTATATCGCCATATTAAAATCATTAGAGTGAAATTGTGATGTTATTTACAGGGCTGATCAGCATTTTGCATGAATATAGAGAAGTCATGTAACTATGCACGTACGTTATGATTATTAAGCATTAAAAATGTATACACTGTTATAAATGATGCATATAGAGGCTTGTGTAACGGGTGCACATTAAAGAACGTTCTTAGCTTAGTCAATTGTAGGCCTAACTTTAGTTTTTTGTAAGTTTCGTTCTCCTTGCTTGCTCTCGAGTTGGGAGTAAATTAAAATTTATATGTGTAGAGGGTTTTCTTTCGCACCCACTGCAGGTGCAGGAATTCGACCTCGTTACTTTAGATTTAAAGAAGATACATGGGAGGAGAGGAATGCCTTTGAAGAACTCGAACAGAGAAAAGGGAGGACACCTTCCGTGCATGGTGAAACTTGGGAACCAAGGTCGTCGACCAAGATTGTGAATTAATTGGAATCTGTGGAAAGTTACTCAAGGAAGGTGTTCACGGAATAAGTTACCATGTGACCTATTAGGGGTGTAACTTTGTCTTTTTGTATTAGGCACAGGAACAGATTTGCGGGACTTCTGCTTTGGACTGAAGAAAGGGAGCATCTTAGAACGAGCTCTGTGGCTTTACACTACTTGACCTATTTAACGTGAGTGCACTTCTTAGGAAGTCAACACGTGCTGAAACCTTTTGGGAAATTCTTCTGGGAAATTAGGAAGGGATGCCACTTTAGAAGTAGAGTAGGGACAGATTATTGTTTATTTCGGAAATACAAATGAAAAGGGATTTGGACGCAGTGTCTATACTCAGCTGTGTTTTAATTTTGGAATTTATTGTTCTGTGCCTATTGTGCCGTATGAACTATATTCGTAGATTGGGCTCTGTATTAGTTATCATGTATCTCTACGCCTTGATTTTGAGGTGTGTCTATATTCTGTTGTTTCTGGCTTTGTAATAAATTAACAAAATATGAACTTCGAGTCTGTAGTCCTTTAGTTAACGGAGACAGGGAAAAAGTAAAATTGGTAATTTGTCTTCTTCCCTCCACACTTCTTAGCAGGCAACAAAGACCATCGGCCAGGTATCTCTAAGTAAATTTAGGATATGGAATCCGTCCCCATTAGGTGTTGCAGAAAGGAAGCTTAGGATGGCGTCTTCTGTCACAATTTGAACCTGCAAAACCAGAAAGTAGGGGACAGTATTAGCAATGCACCTAATTGGAGTGCCACACTGGGAATTTAAACAAGAGACATGGGCATTGCAGAAAGGCAGCTCAGGGTGGCTCCCTATGTTAAAGCATGCACTTGTAAAACTGATCGCCAGGGGTGTGTACTAGCCATGAACCCACTTGGAGAAGGGTGCCAGGAACTGAAATAAGTGACTTCAAATGCTCTTAGTTAAAAGCGCACTCATCGCTTTATTGTTGTTGACATCCTGAGCTGCATCTCTACACAAAGAGTCATTGCTTTATTGATATTTGTTTTCAGTACATTGATTCATTAATCAATTATTGTACCCAAAAGCTGGAGAGGTGTGCAGGGAGCCGTACGGGTGCTTTATTCCATTTATATGTTTAAGAATGAATTTTGTACTTTCATCACAGGTAACCAGTTAGATGGAGAACTATTTTACGTGTTTGGTAAATGCTCACATGACTTGCTTTTCTTACTTTTAATTCTGCTTGCAGCATTTTTAATGTTTTAATCATAGTTATTGTTTGAATCGTTTTTTCACTTTATGCACTTGTAAGCATGTGTGAAGCCAAACCCACCACTTTTCCACCTTTCTGGGCGATAATCACACCGACGCATTATGCACTTGTATCTCTAGATGCAACACACAATCGACTGCCTTTAAACAAATGTAAACAAGGCGCTTTTGTGATACCATCTAGATGTAGGTCTGTAGTACAATCTAGTTGCAGGAAACGGAGTGAGGATGTGCAGGAGGCCCAAATGGCATATAAACACGACAAATGTTCTCTTTTTGGAGGGATGGCCGTGTATTACTTGGTTTCACTTTTGAGATAACCATCTTAAGTTCCTTAGTTGCTAGGGTTCACTGACACAATATCAGAACAAACAATATTTTGTAACAAAAATATTGTATCAAAAATATAGTTGAAAAAAAGTTGTTTCCCTATCCTTATAATGGTTAAGTACAAAAATATTGTCGAAAAAATATATAGTTTCACACTATCTTTAAAAAACATACATAAATATTGTTTGTTAATATATATATAAGTTGTGAATCTTAAATATTTTAATATATACCATTAATATAATTCTAATCAAATACATCTCTCTAACATTTAATACTATATATAAATATGTACTTATATAGACACACATACATATATATATGTGTATGTTTATATATACTTACATATAATGTGCCACAATTATTAAAAATATATATTTTACAATATATAATTGTCTTTGCTTAATTCTTTAAATTCACTCAATTCAGCCACAAAGGCTTCCGGACTATGGGGAGTGGAGTGTCTATTTGGCGGAGCATGCCGACAAATGCATCCATATACCAAAACATGTGGATGATGCTTACACGGGGCGCCAGCTTGTCAAGCAAACATTTATTTGGGAAAACGCCGACACGTTTCGGCCAAGTGGCCGCCTTATTTAACTTGCCATACTATTTACATAATTGATGATCGATAACATAGCTAATTAACAATTCATAACAACTTCCCACCCAACAAGCCTACAAATCCAGCAGCCCACACCTAAAATATAACTAAAATATATAATTATTACACAATTTAAATAATTAACCATAAAATATTGAATTATACATTACTAATTATTCTTTTTTAATTATTACTTAATTAACTTCTCACTCTGTACCCCTACAAACCTAGAAACCCGCAACTAAAATATAACTAAAATAAATCAGTATCACAAATAATAATCACTCCAATAATTCATGATAAATTAACAATTCATTGTTTATTTATTACTTAATGGACTTCCCACCCTATACCTCTACCATCCCGACATTCTGCACCTAAAATGTAACTAAAATACATGATTTTTACACAATTTGCATAATTAACAATCAATTAAATAATTATAATAAATGAAAAATGAATTGTAAATTATTTATTACCTAATTAATTTCCTAACCTATACTCTCACAAACATAGCAACCTAACCCTAATATATAAGTAAATTAAATCAGTATTACTTCATATACATAATTAATATCAATCACACACTTGCTTAAAAATTATTAATTAATAATTAATAATTACTTAATTAACTTACCCTCTTTCAATCCCAACAACCCGCTACACCACTATAAATAACTATTAACAAATAAAAAAAAATTCTAAATCAGTTAAAATAACTAACTACATATTTTTTTAAATCATAGCAATTATACAAACAATAATAACAGATACAATTAATATATATACTAAAACACATTAAAATAATTTTAAAACGATCTTATTTACAAATATATTATTAAAAAGATATTAACAATGATATTTTTAATAACTACATTACTTACCTGAAAAACAATATTTTTGACAGGGATGTTTCTGCATAAGATATTTTTGTATCAAAATATTTTTTTACCAATATTTCTGTCTCCTGATATTTAAAACTCAATATTTTATAGAATTACCATTGCTAGACCAGTAAGTGGAATTGCAGGAAACAGAGTGGGCGTGTGCAGTGGCTCACAGACACAAAAGCAAGCCAGAACCACGACTGTGAAGCATGCCATTGGCAAATCTGTCTGCACAAGTCCAGGCCAGCACAGCGCCCTGCAGCCAGCGCCACCCACGCTGGCCATTCAAATACAAGGGCAGAGCGAACAACATACACAAACCAGGCATTCTTTGAAATTATGCCCTACTCAGAGAGTAAAAAGAGGATGATAAAATTTCAGAAGAATATCAATCAATTAACGTCCACTTATAGAGCGCAGAGCTACCTTGAAAGAGGTGTCCCGGCGCTAGCAGACTAGAGAGACTGAGAAGCTCCAGATGCTACTTCCCCCACCTAAAGAGCTATGTTTTTTGAAGCCTTTCTGAAATCCTGTTCTGCCTCCAGCATGCAAAGGTGGCTGGGCAAGGCGTTCCACAATTTGGCCGTCCTTACAGTGAAGGGCCTGCCTCCTTGTCGCATTTTTGCAAAACAGGGGACATTGAGCAAACGCTGCTGATTAGGAGAATAGGAGTCATAATTTGTAAGGAATTAGGCAAAGGAGAATACGATTTGCTGTGCCATGATGAAACCTGGTCAGTAGGTAAGCATAAATTTGAGTTATTTGAATACCCAAAGTTAAACAGTTTATTTTGAATAGAAACATGGTTACTTGAATTCTAAAATCCATACATCGTATTAGCAATTCCAAAAAGCTACAAGGTGCAAAGAGTAGATGAGGGAATAAAAGAGGGGGTTGTCTAGGGATAGTGTTTAGAAACATAGTTCAAATCATGCCACCTATGGCATCTACTGGGACCCTTCTTTCACACCCACCTATCATCTTCTTTAGGGGTCCTGATTACTCACCACCTGGTCTTAACAGAACTTTGGTCAACAGCCAGTGGTCTCATAATTAATCTTATCAGTGACAAAAGTACTACTTTGGCAGATTATAATGTTTATGTAGATTACTATGAGAGTGTGGAAACCATAAAGTTGATTGACATTTGCTGTACATTTGGGTTGCGACACTTAATGAACTTTCTCACACATGACAAACGATATACACTAGATTTAATACTTCTCTTTCCAAGATAATATTAAAGTTTTAGATTGACATTGACACAGCATTGGGTGGTATTTTTGAGCTGAACATTGAAGAATCACTTCGACCACACAGAAACAAGCCCTCGACCAGTGATATGACCATCATGAAGCAGAAATTGTAAGCCTGGATCTCTAGATGCTATTGCCCTGTCTGATGCAGTTACCAATAGAAGATTGATACCAATGTGCAGTTACCAATAAGGGATTGAGACCGACAGTGATGTGGTACACTCGACATTTGGCCCAGGCTAAGCATGAGTACAAAAATTAGAATGGGCCTGGAGGACAAATTACAGTATTGAAAAAGGCATGTAGACATGGCTGACTGTAGAAAATACAAAATACTGTGGGCAAATTTCTTCAAGAAAGAAATAGCAAAGGCACCGTACGCAGCTAAATCTGTGCAGATTCAATGTTTGGAGAAGGATGTAGTTTGCTCGGGAGTATGGTAGAACTCGATAGCAGATTTTTTTTGTCCTAGGGAAGATATCCAAACTTTAGACACCCTTTAAGCTAAAGGCCCCTTTTAACTCCTATCTAAGAATTAGGGCCATATTTATCAGGAAGTGACGCAGCACAGCAAGTCAGCCTGCTGCGCTGCATGGCAGGGAAAAGGCAGGCATGTGCAGTAGTTAACATTATATGGCGCATTCCTGCCTTTTCCCAGTGCTGGCGGACAATGTGCTGCCTAGCGCCAATGCAGACACTATTGCACCATAGTGGGCACCTTCCTGTACAAAAACAATCCCTTGAGGCATTTTCCTCTTTCAACATGTGCTGCAGAATGCAGCACATGTCGAAAGAGGAAGTAACAAGAAGAAACTAAGATATTCTCCTTGTTACGACTCAGCTGGGAAGGCGAAGCAGTTTTTGCACAGTCCCAGGTCCACCAGTACTGGTAAATCTGGGAATGCATAAAAATCCATGGGTTTTGTGAGGGAACACCCAATGCACCGCACATGGAACGCCTCCATGGGGCAGAGTAACGCAACACAGCAATTTGTGCTGTGCTGCGTTGCGTTACTCTAGAATTATCAAGCCACTCAGGGCCATGCAAGGGGGACTTGTGTTTCTTGATAAATCACATTTTAAGGGTTGCGTCGCTTTTGCACCCAGTTGTGTGGCGCAGAAGCTCCTCAACCCCTTGATAAATATGGCCCTTAGTGGGATTGTCCAGGGGCTCACGGAGTTTGAGCTACTTACAAATGAGAATACTAGGGCATGGCTGTTAGAAATTAAGTCATGTTCTCTGCTGCTGGTATGCCTGGTTAGAATCATGCAAATGGGCATTGACTGCTACAGCACAGTATGTGCTTCCTTTAGCAGTGCCTCCCCTAAAGAAATTGTTGGTGCCACCAAAGTGGATGCAACAACTGTGACCCTAATACTAAAGCAATACATAATGCCTGACCTAAATACTTTAAGAAAATATGAACAAGAGTCTCAGCTCCCACTGTCAATAGAAATTCTGAAAAATAATTTTAAACCTGAATTTTGGCATTTTTAGATAGGAATAAGGTATTTAATGTATCTCAATCAAGTTTTAGAAACCTCTTCTGCAGAACCAGCATTGGTTAAAGTAAGTGTGTGAGCTTTGATGGATGTTAGATAGTACAGCAGAGTAACTGGATTATTACTGGACCTCTCTGACACATTTTATACAATATAACATGACATCCTACTCATCGGGCTTTACAAACAAGGCTTTACAAACGGGCTTGCAACACCAAGTAGGACAAGTAAGTAAGTTTATTGAATGATTAATTAAAATCTTTACAATTGCATCATCATAACTACAGGAGGCAGAAAATAAATGCTTTAAAATCCACAAGTTAAAATCTCATTATAAAATCATTAGACTAAAATCAGAGTCATCATTAAAATGCAGAACGTGCAGTTTTGTCTGCCCTCTGGCAATCATTCAGTATGTTTAATGTTATATATAGTTACCTATGAATCCACAAACATCATTCTAGAAGGAGCAGTACAGTACAGTACAGTACCGGCCCTGGCATGAGGAGATCTCCTAGTACTGAATGTAACATAAGGTGCAAATAAGTGCAAGTGTTTTCCGAAGTGCAACGTGCCGTGCAAACAAATGTTTCAGGGGGATATTCACAAGAACGTGTGCTAAATATCACCCAAAAATGTTAACGCAACTTTACACATCGCAGTCCATTGTGGGAAAATAACCCTGTGTTAACGTGGAATTCACAACACGGCGGTACCATGCGATAGTCTCCTGAAACCGCGGACAATGTCCGCGATACAACCACCTCGACGGCGATAAAAACACAAACCCCAACACCAAAAAACGTGCGATGAGCCCATTCGCGATGAGGAAATCAGCGATAAGCAGCGCCAGGCCTGCCATACACACCCGGCAGGCGGGAAAATCACTACAAAAGGAGAAAAAACACACAAACACAAAATGACCAACACCCAAGCACCATGGAGGCAGCAAGAGCAGGCGCAGAGGACGAGCGCAACCCCACAAGTACCCCGGACGACCAGCCCGGGACCACAGTGACAGGGAAGGGCAAGGACAAGAAGAAGAGGAAGACGAAGTACAGTCCGCAGGAGAATCGGATCCTGGTCACGGAGGTGATAGAACACCATCAACAACTGTTCATCGCCTCCAATGTGTCATTGGGCACCAGAAATGGATTATGGCGGGCCATCGTGGACAAGGTGAACGCAGTCGGAGAGTGCAGGAGGTCAATGTACGAGGTCAAGAGGCGATGGAATGACATCAAGCGCAAGACCAAGGAGAAACTCGAGGCCAACCAGAAGGCAGCAATGCAGACTGGAGGTGGGAGGCCTCCGCCCAGCAGGAGCTGGATGACATGGAGGAGCTGGTATCGACAGTCATCAGTGTGGAGACCGTGGCAGGAGTCGGGGGACCGGACACTGCTCGACAGGACACAACACAACCGCAACAGGGTGAGTGACCACCAGGTACTGGGGGGGCGGGGGGAGGTGGCCACAATGGCACACATGCACAATTAAGCAGGGCACAGTGCACACCCACAATGATTCTGGATCATGGCCCTGAGCCACAGACTGTCACAATGTACAATGCCATGCTGCCTGAATGTGAACTTGTACCATGCGCCTGCCTCCTTGTCGCATTTTTGCAAAACAGGGGACATTGAGCAAACGCTGCTGATTAGGAGAATAGGAGTCATAATTTGTAAGGAATTAGGCAAAGGAGAATACGATTTGCTGTGCCATGATGAAACCTGGTCAGTAGGTAAGCATAAATTTGAGTTATTTGAATACCCAAAGTTAAACAGTTTATTTTGAATAGAAACATGGTTACTTGAATTCTAAAATCCATACATCGTATTAGCAATTCCAAAAAGCTACAAGGTGCAAAGAGTAGATGAGGGAATAAAAGAGGGGGTTGTCTAGGGATAGTGTTTAGAAACATAGTTCAAATCATGCCACCTATGGCATCTACTGGGACCCTTCTTTCACACCCACCTATCATCTTCTTTAGGGGTCCTGATTACTCACCACCTGGTCTTAACAGAACTTTGGTCAACAGCCAGTGGTCTCATAATTAATCTTATCAGTGACAAAAGTACTACTTTGGCAGATTATAATGTTTATGTAGATTACTATGAGAGTGTGGAAACCATAAAGTTGATTGACATTTGCTGTACATTTGGGTTGCGACACTTAATGAACTTTCTCAAATCCTTTGCTGTACATTTGGGTTGCGCCACCATCTCCCCTTCACATTGCAGGGGCACCGTCAACACCTCCTGCAGAGCATTCCCAGCCACTCTTCACTGATGACGAGGAGGACACCACCAGCATTGACACCCAAGCCCTCCAAGACATCATTGAGCTCATCCGCCAAGCACCTCCAGGACCAGGGCAGCCCAGCTGAATCGAGGAGACCCCACCCACTCCACAAACCACCCAGCAGTAGGCACCCACAACCCCGGCTGTCTCCCAAGACCCCCAGGAACAACACATGGCCTTCCAACGCCGTGTGCTGGAGGTCCAGAGGGAGACAGCTGAGCGGGTGCGGGTGGGGTTCGACCTCATGGCTACCAAACTGGATGCCATCCATGGGTGTGTAGGTCCCATCAGGGACCAGCTCCAGTCCCTAACGGACACCCACGGCCGGCTCCATGGTCTCCAACGAGCCATGACTGACATCGCTGGAGTCCTGACTCGGAGACAAGAACACCTGTCCGCTCAGAGTGGCTCCAGCGATTCCAGCCGTGAGTTGGCACACATGCGGAGGCTCATGGAGGACATGGTGCAGATGGAGGCGGAAAGGATGGCAGCCACCGCTGCCCATCAGCGAAATGTAGCTGGCATCTACCAGGCCCTGCATGTCCTCATCATGGCATTGCTGCCACAAGGCGTGGCGATGATGAATGCTGCTGCCCCCTCACCATTCACAACTCCGCCCCCTGGTGTGTCAGTGCCTCACAGTGTGGCAGGCGTATCCACTCCGGCCCCTGATGTGTCAGTGGCACACAGTGTCGCAGCCGGTACTGCAACACCCACAGGTGGGGCAGAGCACACATCCGAGGACGTGGATGGGATTGAGTTCAGTAGGAGGCACTAGCATTCATGTCCGCCACCTTGCCTGTTTCTGCTTGGTGCCGCACATGGCCCCACGACCTGCCACTGACCCCTGATACACTCCGCTGCACTCACCTTGGCCCGCGACATGGATTGCCATATCCTGGTCGATGACCAATGACACGGCGACCAGACTGCAGACTGCACCCTTCCTCTTCCGCAGTACTTTTCATCCCCGGATGGACTCTGGCTGGCCCTCCACGGGCCCATATTGTGTAGTGTGCTTGGCATGGACCTGTACTGCTCCAGCTGCAATACTCCAGCGGATGTGCAATAAACATCCATAAACGCACTGCTGTGTCATGTCCTTCATCATTCATGTATGAATGTGTGGATGAATGTAGGGACAGTGATTTCCCTCACGTCAATGATGCTCATCTAGTGGGATGCCAGTCACAGTGTGCCACATTGCCTATTGTGTTCCGCTTGCCGTGGACACTACAACAGGGACACACGCATTTGTCACTTCCTTGTCTGGACATGGACTGAACCACGCCCTGAGCCCCCGAGTCATTGTTGCAAGCCCTGCGCTGGTCCGGCATACGCCAGGCCAGACCACTCCGCTTACGCTCCGAGGGGGGGCCCACATAGCTACATGTCACAGGCGTACACGCTGGTGGTATGCAAGTCACTGGTCTAGTTGTCAGCATGCCACGGCCACTCCCTGAGGGCAGGTTTGCACACACACCACACCCATCCGGCACAGGCGTCACAGGCCATGTGACCCCGCCAATATAAGGGGCCGGCAACGTCACATTCCCCACTGCCAGTGGTGACTGGATGACGGACGCTCCACGGTTCTTAATCATAAAGGGCCCATGAGTTGTGGCGCCCAGGGTTGGTCGCACCCGAAGCCTTGCGGCCGTCACGGGCCTACCACCACGTGGCGCTGACTGGGGTTGCACAAGGTTAGTGGCACCCAAAGCCTTGCGGCCGTCACAGGCCTACCACCACGTGGCGCTGACTGGGGTTGCACAGGGTTAGTGGCACCCGAAGCCTTGCGGCCGTCAAGGGCCTACCACCACGTGGCGCTGACTGGGGTTGCACAGGGTTAGTGGCACCAAAATAGCTGAGCGGGTGTGCAGCCTGCGATGATGGCGTGTGCACTGATGTGGTCTCTGCCATTGATGCCTCAGGACTCAGCGTCATGTGTGGGACCTGCTGTGCCTCGGGGCGGCTCCGTATGATGTGGACCATGCCATGGTGGCGTGACCGGGGCCTGGAGCTTGCACAGGCACGTGGTGTGCCCACTGGTGGACACACCGTTGGCGGCAGGTGAGCAGTGGGCCCGGGGTGCGCAAGTGCGGACAGCCAGCGCTGGCCGGCGGGAGGGGGTGGGGTGCGGCTGCATGCGTGCGCAGGGACGGACAGGCGTTGTTGCCGTGTGCTGTGTGATGGACTCTGCCATGATTGACTCTGGCCTCGATTGCAGGTTGCAGACCTGGTGGCTTGCAGTGTATCCCGGCACGTGGTTGGAGACACACCAGTGACAGCAGGTGAACAGTGGGGCCTGGGTGCGCAGGGGCGGCGGTGTCTCTCTCTCTCTCCCTTCCTTCCCTCTATCACTCTCTCTCTCTCCCTTCCTTTCCTTCTCTCTATTTCTCTCTCTGCCTTTCTTTCATTCTCTATTTCTCTGTGTCTCGCTCCTTTTATGTGCGCATGACACACGTTCTGATTTTGTGCTTTATTTTCCAGGCTGTGACATCGAGATTGTCCCGGACGGACCGGACAGGAGTCTTCCGCATTGGTGTTTTGTGTTGTATTTCAATAAAGTTTTTGGTTGTTACTTCAGTGCTGTGTGACTGTTTCTCGTTCTTCTGGCCACACATGTGTGTTATTTTTTATCAATGTGCGTCATCTGGCGCTTTTTGTGGCTCTTGTGTCATGCACGGTATGTGTATGTCGGAGGGAGGGCTGGGGGGGTGGTGGTGGTGGGTGTTGTGGCCCTCATGGGTATCGGACCTGCATGATCATTGTCTCCATGGCATCTGTGGGTCTTCAGATGTGGCTCTTGGCTGGGCTCCCTTTCATGCTGCAGGTAGTCGTCCTGCTTTACACCAGCAAAAGGCAGGTGTTAATTCCCTGGTGCTACAGCAGCTTATCGCCTGTTTTTGGTTCGCATCGCAGATCTGGCAGTTTGTTGTGAAAGTGGTGTTGTGGTTTTTTCGTGTGTTTTTGCATGGGAACGCCTACTCTGCATCTTATTAGGGTTAGTTGGTGGTGTCCACCGTGGTGTTAAGTTTTGGGGCAGTTATCGCGGGAATACTGGCGATGTCGGCAGTTTGCACCCGCTTGTGAATGGGGTGTTAAATCTATCTCCACTTTTGATGAGTTAAGGTGGAGATAAATCGGAGATATCCGCCTCAGAGTGGCAATTTAAAATACGAAGAGGGACATTAAAATTGATAGATGTTATACCCCGACATATGTTCTGAAGTGTCGTACAGCCCAGCCAGGTCGAATATTTTAAAGAAGCCGGTTATGATGTGGACGGCATAAAGGTGGCAGTAAAAACAATAGAGGCAAGAACAGCCCCTGACACGCCCTGTGAGTCAAATAAACAGCATGTAGAAGGAGCAGTAAATGGTTAAGTCAATACAGTACCGGGACAAAGGTATGTCCTAGTACTGGACGCCGCATGCTATGCAAGTAAGTGCAAGTGTGTTCCAAAGTGCAGCGTGCCGTGCAAACAGAGCAGTAGTTTAAAATGCGGCCAACATGAGAGGGACGTTAAAAGTTGATAGATACTATGCCCTGATGTATGTTCCAAAGTGCGAAGTGCTGGGCAGCCAAGCCAGGTCGGATGTTCAGAGAAGCGGGTTGAGATACAGCTGACAGAAAAAGGACAGTGAAACCAGTGAAGGCAAGTGCAGGCCCTGGGGACACAATGTCTACCAATCCTCAGGTCCGCAGGTTCATTATTTGAGTTCATGTAAGTTCGTAGTTGATGCAGTCTGATGGGCTGTTCCCAAGTGAGGACTGTGGTCCCTCAGTTGCCTTCCAAATATAGCGAAAAACTTGCAAATTCATGCTGACTCCATTTTGACATCAGATGAAAGGATATGAGACACTGCCTCCTTGCATGTTTTTATGCCATGCTGCAAGAATAATGGCCTTAAGAAAATTCGCCTTTGAGGAAACAACGCTGGGCAGCACCATACAAAGTGCTTTACTGATTCTAGGGTATATAAGCACAACCTGCACTGCCTTTGCCCTGGTGGTTTTGATTTCCAATGAGCCCTATATTCCTTTATAGGCAGTGTCAAATTCTGGTCAGCATAATGTTCCTTAGGGCTTGTCTACCCAAGGCCGCTCTCAGGTATGGTTGATAGGGAACGCCTTCATAAGATTTAAGGAGCCCCAAGGTGTCCAGAGTGTGTCTAATTTAGTTTATCTCCTGTTCCTTTGATAGGAGCTTACCCTGTTTCTTTAAGGTGTTCTTCAGATTCTGCAACATTACGGCTGGATTGGTAAGGCATTCTGTGGCCAAATTTAGTGTAGTTAGATCACTGTTGAGATACCTTGTCCACTCACTCTTCTCGTCCTGAAATATCAGTTGCAGGGCTCCTTTCATGGAATCTGTTTCTGCTCTGGCCACTTGGTGATAGTATTTAATTAAATCCTTTTTGCACTCAACGTCCATGTTCACCAGCCCAAACTCCAGTTGCATCAGTGTGCGTCTCGTTGTTTTGGGGAGTCCGAATATTTTTCTGCATGCAGCTACATGACAGTGCTCTAGTGTCTCTGTAATCATGCCGGGGAATGCGAGTTGCCCATAGATTATGGGGAGTAGCAATTTGGCGCGCATTACTATTTGGATCCCCTTAGCTGTGGGGCTCTGTAATTTGTGGTGGAGTTTTTGTCCCTTGCTCACTTTGCCACTGGATTCAAGCTAGCCTGGTTGATGAAGGGTGTTACCCAGAAACCGGTCCCAGGATGCTTGTTTCCGGTTCAGGGAAGACCTGGCTTGACAGTTCGGGCTGGACTGTTCCCATGAGGCACAGGGTCAAGACTGATTTGCATATAGCTGGGTCTGAACTGAGGTGGCGAAGTGAGCTAAAGAATGATGATGGATTCAACCCAGATCTGTGACTGGGGATGAGTGTCTGAAATGTTTCAGCACTCGGTCCATCATCTCCTTGTGTTTGGTTTGGTTAGGGCAAACAATGTTTTGGCTGCTTTACCTTCAAGGGCCTTTACCTGAAGAAAGGGTTTGCCTGTGTCTGACAGCCGGACGCCAATATAATTATATTTGCCAGTCGTAGTTATGGTTAAGGGGCCCAAGTGGGCAGGGTCATTGTAGTGTTTTTTGAGCCATGTTTGCATGTAATTCACAGCACATTTTGGGGAAAGGGAGGCACATGTGTGTACACTTAGATAATGTATTGCTTACTTTGAAGGTTTATTTTGAATTCCGTCCCTTAATGTTTTATAGAATGCTAATGGGCCTTTTTTTAAATTACAGTTACCCCTGAGGAAGGGCTTTGAACCCGAAATGCATTGGGTCAATATTTGCACAATTAACCAGGATGTATTGTTGATTCCATCGGGCTGCATGATAAAGCCTGGATGGGCATGTATACAGCATCTGAAGCTTGGAATTAAGTCGCCTCCGTTTATGAATTGTAAAAGCTTGAAGAATGTGGAATAAAAAGGATTTATATGAAGAAAAATCGTATTACACTTTTCATTCATCTAATCTACTCTCTGCAGCTTGTGATTTGAGCGAAAATTTCCCCAGCTTAATAAGGGGCCTAAGTGCCATACCAGCTGATGTTTTTTGGCCCCTTGTCCAAAGATCAAATTTTAGTTTTTGTGGCATTCATGAGCAAGGAGTTGGTGGTGTTATAGGTATGTAATATGCCCAGTGCCGTCTTCATGCCAATACATGTATGGTCCTGTATAACCAGGTCGTCCGCATATAATATCATAGGAAATTTTATGAGACCTAGCTTTTGTGGGAATAGATTCCCTTTCAGCAATTCTGACCCTAAATCTGCCTTATGCAAGTTAAACAAGATAGGGGCATTGACGAATCCCTGTTTCAAGCCTCTGTTTGTATGTATTTTTGTACATGGGTTTGGGTTATCTTAATATGGATCCAGCTGTCTATGTAGAAGACTGTGATGGCTGCCAGAAGTTGTTTTGGGATTCCCCAAGCTGAAAGTTGTGCCCATAGTGTGTTTCGGTTGAATCCATCAAATTCAGTGCTGTAGTCAATGAAATGGGCATAGAGTGGGCTCGTCGATTTTTCGACGGCCTTGGCCACCAAGTAGGAGAGGGCTATCACGTTGTCCATTATTGAGGTGTTTGGCCGGAATCCCGTTTGGTAATAAGGGATGATATTATTGTCCTTGATCCAATTCTCCAACTCACGCAGGAGCACCTTTGTAAAGGCTTTTCAATCTACGTCTAGAAGTTTGATTAGCCTGTAGTGTTCAGGTGATGTATTATCTCCCTTTTTGTAGATTGGGTGCAGGATGGAGCCTTCCATGACTCAGGGATGGCAGACAGCAGGATGTATTCATTGAAAAGTTTGTTCATGTAGGGTGCCCAAAGCTCGATGTTCTCCTTAAAGATGCTACCTGGTAGGCCATTTGGCCCTGGGGCTCTATCTTTGCGAATTGATTTCAGGATGTTTTTTGTCTCCTTTTCAGTAACTACAATTGGGATTTCCACTAGGTCCTCAAGGGCTTCAGCGAGTAAATTCTCCATTGTCGGCTTTGGTTTCTTGTTATCTACTTAGAGGTTTGACACATGGTTATCACATTTTCCTGCAAAGACAGCATTGGCTTCACCAATAGATGTGCTTGCCAGGCCATTGATGTAGCCCCAGAATTCCCACAACTTTCTTGGGGGCAGGACAGTATATATATGTTTCGACTCCTCCTCAATGTATTCTTGTTTAAGAGCTGTTGGAAATGGCCATTTTGCAGGGTTATCCCCACTCTTTTTGCTTCTTCCTCCTATTTTTTCCTGACCTGTGTTTGTTGGCTATAGGACTTTGGGAACTTTACCACTGCTGATCAGTGCTAAAGTGCATATGCTCTCTCTGTAAATTGTTATTGTGATTGGTTATCTATGATTGGCATATTTGTTTTTCCAGTAGGTCCCTAGTAAAGTGCACTGAGGGTGCCAGGGCTGGTAAATCAAATGCTACTAGTGGGCTTGCAGCACTGATTGTGCCACCCACTTGAGTAGCCCTGAAAAGATGTCTCAGGCCTGCCACCGCAGTGCCTGTGCACAGTTTGTTAACTGCCATGTCGACTTGGCAAGTGCACCCACTTGCCAGGCCCTACCTTTCCCTTCTCTTACACATTGAACACCCCTATGGTAGGCCCAAGGTGCACCCCTGGGCAGGGTGCAGTGTATGTGAGAGGTAGGACATGTACTGGTGTGTGTAACATGTCCTGATAGTGAAATACTGCCAATTTCATTTTTTACTATTGAAAGGCTATCTTGCCCCATAGGACGGAATGGGGAATGCTTTGTAACATTTTACAAGCATATCTTCCCATAGGGATAAGATGAAAAAATGGAGTTTGGTATCCCTGAACTCAGGATTTAATAATACATCTTTTAGTAAAGATGTTTTTTAAATTGTGTGTTTGAAAATACCACTTTTAGAAAGTGGCTATTTTCTTGTTCAGCCATCCTGTGCACCTCTGCCTGTTTGTGGATTGATTGTCTGGCTCTGGAGCGACAGGGGCTGGGGCGGTGCAGTGGCTCCAGGAGTCTGGATGAGTCAGCACTAGGCTGAATAGGCCTGATCTGCATTTGGAGTGGTGGGAGGGGTAGCACCTGTACCTGAATAGGGCTGTGCCTGCCTTCCACAATGCTGGCTCTGCCCCCCTGTGGTGTGTCTGGAGCCAAGGCTAACACTGACAATGGATGTTGTTGTGCACTTGCAGAGTGTCCCCCAGAACTGGTTTGAACTGGGCTCAGAGCCCCTTGCACAAAGAGAACAAAGACATTTTGGGGTATAAGTATTAGACCTAAAACCCCAGACTTTAGATCATTCCTGGAATTCAAGAGGAACCTTTGCCAAGGAGAAGAGCTGGAGAGACTGAGGAAAAGAACTGCCCTTGCTGTGTGTCTGGCGTTGGCCTGCAGTTGCTGTTTCTACCAAGGAAAGGAGAAGGACTTTGCTGTGTGCTGTGTCTCCTGCTTGAAGGAGATCTCCAAGGGCCTGAAGTGAGCTGGCCTCCTGTTCTGAAGTCTCAGGGACACAAAGAATTCACCCCCATCTCCCCTGAACTCTGCTGCTGTGAGTTCTGACCTGCCAAGAGGTGTCTGTGCCAGTTTTGGGCCTCTGGAAGTTGTTGCTGCTGTTAGGGAGCTGGAAGCAAGAAGAAACTCAAAGAACTACAGAAATCGACGCATTGACGGATCGCGGCTGAAGAGGACCGACGCAGCGCCGCTCGATGCCGCCGCATCGATCACCGACGCATCCCGGATTTCCACGCATCGTACCTGTGCAGCAAGTTCTTCCGACGCATCACCCACGGACCGGAACCGTCTCGAAGAATCAACGCATCGCTCCCGTACAGACCGGATTCAACGCAACACTTCCTTTGCATGCAGCTGGACTGTCGCATCGCCTCCCCAAGGTCTCAAGAGTGTCGCATCTCTTTGTTTTCTGACGCTGCGGCTGTTTGGCTTGTGAACTTTGACGCATCTACAGGTACTTTGGTGAAAAGTCATGAATCCGTAGTTTTCTATGGTACAAGTTCTTGAAACCTTTTGAAAGTCATATTTTTAACTGTGTATGTTGGATTTTTGTTGTTTTGGTCTTGTTTAGTTTAGATAAAGATATTTTATTTTTCTAAACTGGTGTGGTGTCCTTTTGTGGTGTTTTCACTGTGTTACTGTGAGTGTTGGTACAAATACTTTACACATTGCCTACCTCTGCCAACTAGAGACCCCCATTTCTAACAAGAGCCCAAACTGTCTTTTTGTGTTGTCTTCTTTCCTCTTTTAGCACATATTCAGTGATTGGGCCCTTCTCTCTTCAACACATCCTTTTACTGTCCTTGAATTCTTTATATACTGGATATTGAAAGAACATGCATCCTGTAAGCAGGCGAGGTTTGGTTTGGGCCTTGTTGGAAGTTAAGGCTACATGTAGCTCTCTTATTTTAGCCCCCAGTGTTTCTCTAATAGGGTCCTTTTATGATCAGGTGGGCGGTGTGAATGTTGCTTTCCATCTTTGCCCCTCTGTTGCAAAGTCATCCTGTGCCCTGGGCACCCCCCAACTTTTTGCTGACTGGTACTGGTGGTAACTGACTCTGACTGACCCTGGGCTTTACCTAACCAGGCCCAGGGCCAGTACTATGCTGAAAACACTTCGAATACAGTGATAACACCTACATACACTAGGGTACACTATGGGTTGGGGTACCCCTGTGATTGGCATGACGTACCCTATATGCCCCTAGTATATAATAGGGCAGGGGAATTGAAACTACCTATCAGTCCCTAGTATATAGTAGGGCATGGCAGTTTAGAGGCCAGCAGCCTTCTGTACTTGCATGTGTGCACTGCTGAGGCCTGAGGTCAGTTTTAAAAGCAGCCCTGGGTGGCATGACTGCTTTTAAAAAGTAAATTGTGCCCAAACTCGACTTTGGTGTTTGGGGCACTTAAAAATGGATAACCTACAATGTTATGGCATATTAGGAACCACCAGGGTCTCCCTTAGGTGTCCCAGGGGTGGGAGGTCAGGTATCTATAAGGTAGACCCTTATAAAATGAGTTTTATATACCCTGGGTTAAGTGAAATTTCACATTTCACTCCCCACATTGTGATAAAGTGCTGCCCAAATTCCACTTTGATGCTAGGAGCACTGTGAAGTGAGGATCTGCAATATTTCTACAGATTCAGAACCCCTAAAGTCTCACCTAAGTGTCCCATGGGGTGGGGGTCCTGTAGATATAAGCAAAGTACTTATAAAATATGTTTTTGTAAGTCCTGGTGCTGGAAAAATGGCCCAAGTCCTTTTTCCCATTGCAAATCCCCTGCTACATAGGTTAACATGGTAGGAAGTTATTAACTAATAACTCTTGATAGGAGAGGGCTAGAAGTACTATTCAAAGACTTCCCGAATGGTATTAATAAATCCCACAATATGATATTGTTGAATTTCTCCTAAAGTGTACATACAAGAAGTTATAAGACTTTCTTGTTTGTAGGTCCAGATTCAGCCTTCCAGTGGTCTGCCCTGATTGGT